>CP136060.1:474645520-475344686 GCA_032464435.1 Aegilops umbellulata
ATATGAAATGCATGACAAGGACAAAATGCAAAATGACGGGAAACCCAACCACGGAGGGAATATCATATCGCATCTCCGGAAAAGGCAAGAGTTGAAGTTACGAATATGGAAAGTTGTATCCGGGGCGTTACAACACTCCACCATTACGAGAGGATCTCGTCCCGAGATCTAGGATGGCACCGGAGAGAAACGGAAGAGCAAGAGAAAGGTAAAACTAAGTTGCTTCTTTGACAAACGAGTGAAACCACGAGCTTTGAGAGGTTGGACAAATTGAAATAAAGAAAACAATGGAGATGAACGAGATTGCAAAAAAAACTCCGTTAGATAAGAGGAACAAGGAACATCACGAGAACCTTGTAGGTTGAAAGACATGGAAATAAGAGCTTCATGAACGAAAAGAATATTACCACCTCGGTATAATGAGATAGTCAAGGAACAAGAAGCACAGAATTTGGGCAGCACTCCGGTAGAAAAGAGAAGAAAACTTGATAAGATGAGATGATATTGAAGAGATGATACAACACTCCGGTTGAAAATGGAGTAATAGAATATGAATTTGACAAGATGAGAGGATACTTGATGATATCAACAACACTCTGCCTTCGGAACTATTGAAAGAATGGGACAATGGGTAAGAAAGATTTCATACGGCGCTCCGGTTGAGAAGGGGGGCAAAACTTGATAAGATGAGAGGGCTCGAATGAAAACACGACACTCCGGTTAAGTGGATAAGCAAGGAAAAGAACATGATCTCCAAAATGAGATGATGGGTTGAAGAAAACATCACAATGCCTTCGTGACAAATGAAAGAGTGGAATCAAAAGAACAGAGAAGAGAACAACAACTTCTGTCACAATTGAATTTGAAAGAGCCTCCTTAAAAAGAAGGATTGAACGGAGTTGTTGGAAAACCAACAACGAAAAGAATAAGCTTGTAGTGGACTTATGAAAACATCTCAACATTATGAGGTCACAAACGGCCACTAAAGGAAGCCATTGATTTTGAGTGAGAGCACCAAGGCGATGAAAAACTTCTTTCACCAAGATGATAGGAGAAAAACTTGGGTCATTGATAAGCACCACAAATAGCAACAATCCTTAGGAAATGCTTTAGGTGAAATATAACCCAAGATAACTCCAATGAAGAGATTGATGGATTTAAAATACCTCATTCTTGACAACATGTTAATCATGAAGCATGAAGAGAAATTGTCAAGAATGACATAACACCACATCAAAAGATAAGGTAGAAAGAATTACATTTCGGAATGCGAAATGAAGAAATGCTTGAACTCCTCCAAACAAAACATGTGTTGAGCACCATGTTTATCTTAGAGTATCGCTTGGTGGATCTTAACTTCGAGGGAGATCATGAAGAACAATTTAAGAATGAAAAGGGTCCTTGATAAACCATCATGTGAGCCTTCCATGAAGAACTCCGGTAAAACAAGGATGATAGAAAGAGAGAGAGAGAAGTTGAAAGCACAAGGTGAAGCCTTGCAATGATAAGATGAAGCTTCGCGATGATGTAACCGAGAAAACTTGAAACTCCGAAAAAGAATGATGAGCAATTGAAACCAAGAATTTTTTTGATGAACCTCCGGAATAAGGAATAGAATTTACTCGATGAAACAAGAATAAGAATTACACTATGCTCATCCTTCACCAATTAAATTGATGACAAGCAATGGATTTGTCATACTACTTATTCTCATTGAAAAAGGATTGAAGAGATATATTGCTCAATTTGGGAAGGTCTTCAACGAACCACCGGTAGGATTGGAAAGAACGAATGCATTGATATGATAAATGAAGGAAGAAGAATCTTGGGAGAACCACCGTAAGAATTTAAAATGAACGAAGAAAAGATACAGAAACACCGGGAAGAATTAGAAAATGAACGAAGATACTTGAGAGAATTTATATACAAGTGAACGCAGAGATCCCGAGCTGATAGAATACTTGAGCGATGCACCGGTAAGATTTGGAGAGCGAGAGCTGAAAGCTGAGAATAAATAATTCTAATATGATGGGCTCCGGAGAAACAAACTGAAAAGACTCCTGAAATGCTCCGGATGGGTGAAAAGAATTCTCACAATCTAAAACAATTATGAGAGGATGGCATAACGCTAGAACCATGAATCTTGAAGAGAATGGAGCAAGATTTAAGAGAAACTCTTCTTCGGTCTTCAAAATCTGAGAATGATGATGAGAACCACCACCATGAATTGTTGAGGCACTCCGGAACCATGAGGAATAGAAAGGTTGAACCAACGATGAAAAGAGTTTGAAAGATTTTTGGACAAGGACATATGACTGATGAAAATTCATTCTTACGTCAAACTTGGAAAAGAATTTGGGAATAACTCCGGAAAAATAGAAGAGTTAGGTAGGATCCTGGGAAAAGACCTGTGGGTTAGGGCCCACTAAAAAGAAACACCGTTGAAAGAATTGCTTGAAAAGAGAGATTACACCGGTTGAATTAAATGGCTTGACTGAGATAAGAACCTCAAAATACCTTGAACGGATTGTGGATGGAAACGAATCTTCTGAGATATCTTCAACACTCCAGAACAATTGAATAGTGAGAGGTGAACGATTAAGAGGTGCATCGGCATGAGAAAGCATTAGAAACGAGGAAAGGAATATGATGAATATCGAAAGCTTGAATTGGATCCACTGGAGAAGAAACAACAATGAAGGATGATGAACTTGAAACTGTTGAGCATCTTCAAGGGAGATCACCGGATAAGAACATTGAAAGAAAAGAATGAAGAGACTTCACATGAATAAATGGATACTTGATTAAGAAATCTGAGTCCTTGAAGAAAAAGGGTGGGAGGGCGGGAAAACAGAGGCAACTTGGGGACGGGTGAAACGGATACCATTAAAAAAACTTAGAATTTATCTTGCGGATGTTGAAATGATCGGATCTACTTAAAGAGAAGCACGCCGGTTGGAAAGAATTGAAAAGACAACCTCAGTGATCAAGAAGGATTAGTATTCACAGAGAAATATGAGAACACCGCTTAGAATAAGATATGGAATCAACACTTGACATTGAAGTAACTCGAATACCACAAAACAAAACAAAAACAAAGGATTTGGCTCGCAGAATAAGCCGGAACAAATACATATGATAGAGATTTACCCAATCCCATATCATGCATCTATCGGAAAGATATTCTAGGAGCTACTTGAATTCCCACCTATAAACTCCCGAAACTTTCTGGTTATGCAATCAGGTGTTGGGGATACAGGGGACACAAAATATATCACCCAAACTAACAATACCTAGATCCAGCTGTATCCATCCTTCAACACATAACCAAGAAAACTCCGGAAATCGTTTACCTCAACCTTCGAAAAGCATCCGTTATACGAGTTATGGCAATACTCCCGCACTCGCCTCAGTACTGGGCTATCAGGGTTATCTCACCAACAACTGTACAAAAGAGATTTTCGATGTCGGCATACTAAACTCAGGTATTCCAGAACTGCAACGATAAAATTATGACGACAACACCTTAGAGCTCAACTCCCCGGGACACTTCCACTAAACCCCTGCTGATAGGAGGCACCAAGACAATGTTGTCATCACAAAACCATCGGAACGATTCTAAGATACCCGCGTGATCCTAAAAAAAAATTTAGTGAAATTTGAGAAGAGAAGAGTCAAAACTCTACGTCAGGATGCCTTACCAGAGCGATGAGGAGACTGGGAAGTAAAAAGAATTCCTAAACTCTCCGATACATAATTCCTAAATGACTCAAAACATTTTTCTAGACACAACTCGGCCGCTAAAAACGATCAATCAGTGGGGCCTCCTAAGGTCGGGGATGGCTCTGATACCAACTTGTAACGCCCTCGATGCGGCTATATCTCCCACGTGTCGAAACACGACTTAGAGGCATAACCGCATTGAAAGCAATGTCGCAAGTGAGGTAATCTTCACACAACCCATGTAATACATAAGGGAAAGAGATACATAGTTGGCTTACAATCGCCACTTCACACAATACATGAGTAAAGCATTACATCATACAGATACAATCAAGGTCCGACTACGGAACCAAAATAAAAGAAGACTACCCCAAATGCTACACAGACCCCCGATCGTCCCGACTGGGCTCCACTACTGATCAACTGAAACGAAACAACATAATGAACAAGATCTTCATCGAGCTCCTCCTTGAGCTCGGGTGCGTCACCTGCACGGTTTCATCGGCACCTGCAAACTGGTTTTGGAAGTATCTGTGAGTCACGGGGACTCAGCAATCTCACACCCGCGAGATCAAGACTATTTAAGCTTAAAGGTAGGACAGGGTAGTGAGGTGGAGCTGCAGCAAGCGACTAGCATATCTGGTGGCTAACATACGCAAATGAGAGCGAGAAGAGAAGGCAAAAGCACTGTTGATGAACTATGATCAAGAAGTGATCCTAGAACAACCTACGTCAATCATAACTCCAACACCGTGTTCACTTCCCGGACTCCGCCGAGAAGATACCATCACGGTTACACATGCGGTTGATGTATTTTAATTAAGATCAACTTCGGGTTTTCTACAACCGGACATTAACAAATTCCCATCGGCCACATAACTATGGGCACGGCTTTTGAAAGTTCAAACCCTGCAGGGGTGTCCCAACTTAGCCCATGATAAGCTCTCGCGATCAACGAAGGATATTCCTTCTACCCGGGAAGACCCGATCAGTCTCGGAATCCCGGCTACAAGACATTTCGACAGTAACAAAACAAGTCCAGCAAAGCCGCCCGATGCACCGACATCCTGATAGGAGCTGCACATATCTCGTTCTCAGGGCAACACCGGATGAGACATCCTACGAGTAAAACCAGACCTCAAGTTTTCCCAAGGTGGCCTCGCAGTCTACTCGTTTCGGGCCAACACTTAGACAAGCATTGGCCCGGGGAGGGCTAAATAAAGATGACCCTCGGGCTGGCCGACCCAACGGAAAAGGATAGGTGGTAGGAAAATGGTAACACCAATGTTGGGCCTTGCTGGAGGAGTCTTATTCAAAGCGAACTGTCAAGGGGGTCCCATAAATCACCCGACCGCGTTAGGGACGCAAAATCCGGGAACGTAACACCGGTATGACGGAAACTAGGGCGGCAAGAGTGGAAGAAAACACCAGGCATAAGGCCGAGCCTTCCACCCTTTACCAAGTATATAGATGCATTAATTAAATAAGATATATTATGATATCCCAACAAGTAAACATGTTCCAACAAGGAACAACATCTCCATGTTCCAACAAGGAACAAACTTCATCTTCACCTGCAACTAACAACGCTATAAGAGGGGCTGAGCAAAGCGGTAACATAGCCAAACAACGGTTTGCTAGGACAAGGTGGGTTAGAGGCTTGGTTTAGCAATATGGGAGGCATGATAAGCAAGTGGTAGGTATCACAGCATAGGCATAGCAAAAGAGCGAGCATCTAGCAAGCAAAGATAGAAGTGACTTCGAGGGTATGGTCATCTTGCCTGCAAGGTTCTCAGAGTAGTCGAAGGCTTGATCCTCGTAAGTGTTCTCAACAGGTTCCTCATTCACGTACTCGTCTCCCGGCTCTACCCAAAACAAGAACACAAGCAAAGGAACAACTATCAACCATGATGCAATGCGCAAACAACATGATGCAAAACATGGCATGATATGCGAGATGTGGTATGCAATGCATATGCGTGCTCCGGAAGGAAAAGATGAACAAGGCATAATCTTGGAAAAACAAGTATGCCACTGGAAAGGTGAGGTGATTTCGGTTGAAATCTATATAAAGATCACCGGAATCGGATGCACGGTTTGCAAATGACAAGCAAAACAAGAATGACAAGATTCTGCCATTAACAGCATGATGCTACTTAGCAAGCACCAAAAAATTAAGCTACTGCACCCAAACGTACCAACAAATCATATGACATTGATCTACTCAAGATGCTCGACAAAAGATGAACACTGGGATACGGCTAAATCACACCACAACAGGCTCAAACAAGCATGGCAAAAGAGCAAAACATATCAGCTTCACAGACTTGGTGAAAATACTATCATGCCAGAAATTAACATCAGGATGACATGTTTAGAGCAAGGAAACAACATTCTACAGGAACACAATATAGAAACACAAGGCATGGAATGAATCCACCCAAAGCATAGAACAGAAGTCCCTTACTGACAATGAGACAAAAGGGACCAGAAAATATAATAGCACCCATGTCAATTAAGCAAGTTTCGTTACAGTTTTCAGACTTAGCAGAAAACTGGACATGTCAAAAACAGATAACAAGTAGGCATGTTTACGAACTCGACGCACTCACTACAGAGAATTGCATGATAAACTAAGCATACACCCAACAAGAAGACATGGCATAGAAGCTAATCATGGCAAGAACAACATCATAGCATTCAAGGATCAACTACAACAAGCTTGGCAAAATCGAATAACATATAAACAATCTGCCAGTAACATTTTATAGCAAAAGTAGAGCTCGATTGACTCAAGCTAAAGCACTCCATAATTACGAAAAAAGGCACGAATGGATAGAGAAAATCCATATGTTCAAAACACCCTTACTGATCATGCTCAAAAGAGGCATAGATCTCTCTGAAACGACATGAACACATGGCATAAAAATAACAGCAGGGAATGACTTAGTGAAATTACTAAGTCCCTGAAATCAGCAACAATATGATCCCTAGTTTGCATGCTTGTGCTAGTCACCACAAAGATCACAAAAATACATAGCATATACCCCTGTAAAGATGGCATGGCATATTACAAAACACATTTAGGGCTCAAGCTCATAGGATGCACACATCAATCATGGCAAAAATGACAAAAGTGCATCTACTGAAACAGATCTGAAACTAACATCACATAGCCCTCTTCTAACAGCATTTCGGGCATTAAGATGAGCTAAAATGAAAATGATGCAATGAGATGAAATGATGTACTCATCGAGGCGAACAATATGACATATTACACGCACGAAACGGAGCAGTATGCATGAAGATATGATGCAGTGAACAGGACATAAAATCATCGCAGAATTGGGACTTACAGAGAAAAACGACCTCGAGGGGGAAGAAGTCAACGGCGGCGGATCTCGCCGGAATCTCGCCGGAGATGGCGAGGGAGGGCCCGGCGCGGTCGGATCAGAGGCGGGGCGACGGATCCGGGCGGCTCCTGCCCGGATCTGGCCGGAGGCAGGGACCGGCGACGAGGTCCTAGGGCCCGGCGACGCACGCCGGCGCGGCTGCCAGGGCACGCAGCGGCGAAGGAGAGGCGGCAGGGAGGAGCTCGGGGCGGCGCTTGGCGACGGCTCCGGCAAGGTCACGCAGGGCGGCGCAGCGGCGGAAGGGCGGCGTCCCACGGGCGGTGGCGCGAGGCGCACGGCGGCGACCAGCGGAGGCGGGCGGCGGCGCGCAAAACCGGCGAGCGGGCGGGCGCGGCCCGGTTCGGGCCCAGCAGGGGCCGGATCTGGGCTCGCGGGCCCGCGGGGGCCGGATCTGGGCTCGCGGGCCCGCGGCGGCGCGCAGCGGGAGACGGCAGCGGTGGGACACATGGCGACTCCTGGTTGGCTGTGGCGGCGGGGAAGGTGACGTGGCACGACGCCATTGGGCGGAGGGACGTGGCCGGCGGACATGTCCATCGGTGGGGTTTTTGTCCGGCGGCGCGGAGAGGAAGACGGCTAGGGCTTCATCTGCGGGATTTCGGGGGAGAGCACATATTTATAAATAGAGGGAGCTAGGAGACTCCAAATGGAGTGCGGTTTTCGCCCACACGATCGTGATCGAACGGCCGAGAACATGGAGGGGGTTTGGATGGGTTTTGGGCCACTTTGGAGAGGTGTTGGGCTGCAACACACACGAGGCCTTTGCAGCTACCCGGTTAACCGTTGGAGCATCAAACGACCTCCGATTGACCCGAAACTTGACAGGCGGTCTACTGGTGCTATACCAAGGCCGCTTGGCAAACCTCGGTCCATTCCGAGAAAGTTTAAAACACGCTCACGGAAAAAGGTAAAAGGGGACGCCGGGGAACATAGGAGCGCCGGATTGCAAAACGGACAACGGGGAAAATGCTCGGATGCATGAGACGAACACGTATGCAAATGCGATGCACATGATGACATGATATGAAATGCATGACAAGGACAAAATGCAAAATGATGGGAAACCCAACCACGGAGGGAATATCATATCGCATCTCCGGAAAAGGCAAGAGTTGAAGTTACTAATATGGAAAGTTGTATCCGGGGCGTTACAGGGTGCCAGGCGGGCGCCAGCCCGCGCAACGTCCCCCTTTCCTCTTTGGTGCAAAGGGGGCAAGCGTAGGCGAGAGGATTAAGCAAAGGCACCCATTTCGGTGTAACAAGACCAGGACCAGTCCAAAAGTGGGAAGGAGGTCACCATGGAGCCTAGAACGACGTCACCACAGGACCTTTGGCAGGCAAAGACCAACTTTAGTCGGGATAAGTGTACCAGATGTTCCCCTTCAAATTGGCCAATTGTTGGCACCCTTCCTGCGCAAATATTTGGGAAGAGGCCCAGGGCCTTTGCCTATAAATAGGACTAGCCACCCCAAGGGTAGAGGGGAAGAAACCAGCTAGAACGTAGCAACACACCCAGAGAGTAAGAAGGGCGATCGAACTCCCCCAGCAGTTCATCCCCTAGCCAAGAATAGACCCTCGCGAGGCTGTTCTTCCCTGTACTGTTCATCCTCACCAGCCCAAGAGGCAATCCATCCACCACAAACTAGAGTAGGGTATTACACCACAATGGTGGCCCGAACTAGTATAAACCCTGTGTCTCTTGTGTTGTTCGCTCTGTAGTTTAGATCCTTGCGAGACGGAGAGGTAGAGGGCATAATCTCCGCGCGCACCCCAGAGTTCGAACCTTAAGGGTCTGCCAGAACCCGTGATCCGACAGACGCCGGCCAAGCTCCTACCGTCCGCCCTCTATTTACACGAGGCCAGACAGACAGCGGGCAAGAATCGCACCCCTCCGCCGCTTCCCCATCTCCTCCTTCACCATGTTCTCCACTCTTCTGATGGCTTCCGATGAGCCGTTCACCGATATATTACCCGGCTGGGTGGCCCGCCGAGCCCTCCGGATACGGGCGAGGCTGCTCGGTGCTTCACCAACCTCGCTTGGCCCAACGAAGCCAGTTGCCGCCCCAAGCAGGCGCGTGGTTCAGCAACTCACCGCTCCAGTTCAGCTCGATGAGGAGTGGCGAGTTGCTCCATGCCGGCACGGCGGCGAGAACGCGGTACGGGCGCCATCGTTGCCACGTCGTACCGCGCCACCAGTGTCTGCGGTGGCCGTGCCTCCCGTGTCTATGGGCACGCCTCCCGTGCCTGCGGCAGCGCCATGCAGGCAGAGACAGAAGCCGGGTGCGTGGAGAGTGACGAGAAGGTGGCCAGCTTCTCCGTGTCCACCGCCATCATCGAGGAGAACTAGAACACAGGAGGCCGCCGCCACTTGGGACCCATGAAGGCCACTGCCGAGGCGATGACCGCGGATTCAGGTGGTTTCTTTGCTGCTTCGTCTCTTCCGAGGACCTTCGTCGACCCCGCAAGTGTCTCACGGACATGAGGAAGACAAAGGGATCCGTGGGCGGCCATTTAGAACTAAAATAAGTCTAGATACATCCATTTCCAGGACAAGTATTTCTGGACGGAGGGAGTATTGATTATACAAGAGAGCCGGATTGGCACCTCTTAGTTCATGTAAATGTAATGAAATCCATCATGTTTATATGAAGATCCGGCTTTTTTATACGAAATCCTTCATGCTTATATGAAATCAGTCCGTGTTTGCACGAATTTCATCTGGTTGATTAGAGTTGTAAAAATGTATGCCGCTGGCGTTTGATGTCGTCCTCCGCTTAAGGAAGCGGGAGGAAATTTGCCGGCTGCCGTTGGAGATGCTCTTTATGTTGGTGACATCCAATCCATTTGAGTTAATTGCCTGTATGATTGTCCCTCTATAAAAAGTTAATTGCATGTACAGTGTACACGTGACTTGCTGGGTGGCTACAGCTTCGTATAGAAAGTTAAAAAGAAACAAGTCCATCCTTAATCTTGTATTCTAAGTACTCTGTGGTTCCACTGTCAGTACAGTAGCGAAAGAAGTATATATTAAATAAGTAGAGTAATATATAATATAAAAATATAAAGTTAAAAGACAGAATTCGAACTCATGTCATCGCGTTGCGAGCATCCGGCGTTAACCAGCCCAGCACTTTTTTGTTGTAGACCATGCTGGAGATATATCTCCATGTCTACTCTTATATATACTCCATTCGTTCCTAAATATTTGTCTTTTTCAGATTTCAAATGGACTACCACATACGGATGTGTATGTAGACATATTTTAGAGTGTACATTCACTCATTTTGCTCCGTATGTCTTTTCAGGACGGGGTCAGATTTGTCCTTGATTTATTTATGAGGTATCCAGATGGCACTGCACCGCCAAGAAAAGAGGGTAACATCAAAATTATGGACTACTTTTTTGAGTATGTTGGTAAGGTCCGGTCATAGTCACTTGTTGAAATCTCTAAAAGACAAATACTCCCTCCGTCCGAAAATACTTGTCATCAAAATGGATAAAAGGAAATTATCTAGACGTATTTTAGTTTTAGATACATCTCTTTTTATCCATTTTGATGACAAGTATTTTCGAACGGAGGGAGTAGAAAAAGAGTTGGTGATGATGGTGTGCGTGCCATCCTGCAATATAGGCCGTCGGATTTATATCTAACGGATAGGAAAGAAACTATGGAAATTTTGCAAAAATATACCCACACGTCTCTCCATGTTCGCAAATAAGGCCTTCCCTCGTTCAAACTTTTCTCTCACAAGATAAACTAATCATACAAATGCATCTTGATGTTCCGTGCAACGCACGGGCAGCTAGCTAAGTTTTTTTAAAATAATTGATGTGATTATTGGGTTGAAGTGATATATTTTATGTCTGCCCCGAATGATTTCAGATTCACTTGTAGTAAGATAGAGAAGGTTGCCTTGATAATTAACAGAAAACAGGGTGAAAACTATCACATGAGGCCAGTAAAAACAAGGCACACTGGGTGCAGCGTCATCGTCACTACAGTTGTGCGCGCGCGAGATGTCTACATATCGAGGGGGCTACCAAGCGAGGCACCGAGACACAATGTTTGAGAGAGAAACCAATTGACAGATTATGATCACATCGAGTTGTCACCCTTCTGCTGTCATTGTTGGGGGGAGGGAGAGAAAGACGTATTGAGAGTGTGCGCAATAGGCACAGAGGCACAACTAGCGAGTGTGTGTGTGTATGTGTTTGAAAGAGGAGCAGATAGATTATTATCAAGATCGATGTGCCACTCTACTCCTTCGGTGCCGGGTAGTGTGTGTGTGTATGTTTGAGAGAGAAGCCAGTCGATAGATTAGTATCAAAATCGAGGTGTCACCCTACTCCTTCGGTGTTGGGAAGTGTGGGTGGGTGTGTCGGGGGGGCAATGACACTCACATATCTCTACTCTTATAAAAAAACAGAGTTGGTGATGATGGTGTTCCTGCCATCCTGCAATATAGGCCATTCGATTTATATCCGACGGACAGGAAGGAAACTATGGCAATTTTACAAAAAGATACCCACACCCCTCTCCGCATTTGCAAATAAGGCATTCCCTCATTCATCCTTTTCTCCCACAAGATAAACTTCTCATACAAATGCATCTTGATGTTCCGTGCAACACATGGGCATCTTGATAGTAGGGAGAAGGAGTTTGTGTGACACATATCTAGCTATATTAATGGATAGGTAGATAGCATATGTGTGAGAGACATTAGTGGTTGTGGGTGGGCGGAATTAAAGGGGTGGGCGTGTTAGACACAGAGAGCATGTGTGTTTCTGTGTGAGAGACTTGTAGGATGGGGTAGAAAGACGAATTTAACCCTGACGGAGGGAGAGAAATACATGAAGTGCGCGTGTGTGATTCCGATGCCCATAGGGAAATGAGATATGTATGCGTGTGGGAGAGATTGCACAATTCATTCACGTATCACTATCTAGCGATCGTGGGCGTGCATCGCTTGAACATAAGTCAATATCTACTTCGTATCGTGGCCAAAGGTACAATATCGATTCAACGCTCTAAAGATTGGACACTCACATATCACATTTTTTTCTATTTAAATAAGCCTTTTTAGTTGTGCATGCCAAAGTTACAGTGATGTTTCTTCAAACAACCAATGTAGCTATCATGAACATGCACCATTGTTACTCTTGCATTCAAATTCGTTAGTCTTGGATGATTTAAGTTTCTATTTTGAAGTAATATATGTAATATTCATATATGAATTCAACGGGTACGCAATTTATGAAATGGAGGCTATGTAATCATATGAGGTAACACTTTTAAGTAGCTAACTACAATAATCATTTGTTTTTGTGCGCCTCTACACTAACACGTCAATGCATTATGTTTAAAGTAAATAACCAATGGCACTAAATTATCAATTTACACGAGAAATACATAGGCTGCGCGTTTGATCCCTTTTTTGTGTACGCGCCACTACACCCGTACGATTGGCCGCGCCTGTGTGAACGTCCAAGTTATCGGCGCATCATCCCGAGTTATTGTCTTTTTCTGGGGTGGACTTCACACCAGTTATTAACTGCTGACGCGTGCCCCGTGTACACAGTCTAGCATGACCTTCCCGCTAGCACGGTCCAAAATTAGTTGAAACTGGATACGAACGATCACGCGGGCGGCAAAATCTCCCGCCTCCTTCTAAAATTTCCGCCACCTTAGTCTTTAGCATGCGAAATCCGCCTTTTGTCCTTGGTGCACGGAGACCAACAGTTACAATACCACCCTCATCTGCATGATAGGTTGGGGCTGTTTGGTAACTTCCGGTTCCCCCACTACATGGCACCCCCATTTCCTCTCCCCCTCCCGCAAAAACAACTAACTCCATAGCACCAGAGCATCTTACATCACGCCGTCCGTACTTCATCGCCCTTTCTCCCCTCTCCTCTTGAAACCCTAGACTGCTCATCCACCGGCGTACCATAGCCCATTCACTGCCAGCGGCGTCCACCTCGCCGGATCTGCTTCTCGGCCGCATCTACCCCTCCCACCTCCCCTAGAAACAAGTAGACTGCTCATCCACCACTGTACCACAACCCATTCAGTGCCGGCCTTTTCCACGACGCCGGATCTGCTTCGTCGGTACTCTCGTCAACCACCGCGCATCTGCAGTGGCTCATTCGTACTCCCCATCGGAGACGCTTCGTCCACACCCCCCTGAGCCGCCCCACCGACGCCCCCGTCGATGACCTTTGGTCCTCTTCTCCGACACCTTCCTCAACCCTACCGGAGCCGCTTTGCCGACACCTTCCTCAACCCTACCGGAGTAGCTTCGCCTATACCATTCTCAACCCTACCGGGCCGCTTTGCCAAGTCACAAGTCCACGGCCTCAGATCCGCTTCCTCGCACCCTCATCCAACCTACCGGAGCAGCTTCTGACACCCCATCCACGGCCACGGATCCGCATCGTCGACACCACCCTTAACCCAACCACCGGAGCAGCTTCTGACGCCCCATCCACGGCCGCAGATCCGCATCATCGACACCATCCTTAACCCAACCACCGGAGCAGCTTCACCTACGCCCTCGTCCACGGCCATAGATCCGCTTTGCTCACACCGTAGTCCACCCTACCGGAGCCGATCCACAAACACCCTACTCGACGGTTCTAGATCTCCTTACCAGACCCCAACAGCCAGCGCAGCGTCATCACCCTCGACGTTTCTAACCTGATTCCCACAGTCTGGAGAGATGCCAAGCACCCAGCACGGCCTAGGTACTTGTCACCTTTAAACCCATCCAGCATCACCTGCCCGATGTACTTCAAATATACTAACCGGTCGCTGTTACCTGTTATGCAATTGGCAAAAACTACAAGGACGATGTTTCTTCTGGATCTAACAGCTTGGCCAACCAAGATCCTGGACTGAGGCATTGCTATGATCTTGTAAGCGCGTCTCTCTCTCTCTCTCTCTTGTATTGTTCTATGCCTGCCAGCGTGCTTTGCTAGGATTTTCGACCAGTAATCCCTTTGTGCAGACAATGATTTCTACTACTGGTTGCTAAATTAGATATGTAGATGTCATACATGATACTACCTCGTACCTCCGTTCCTAAATATAAGTCTTTCTAGATATTCCACTATAGGCTACATACAGAGCAAAATGAGTGAATCTACACTCGAAAATGCACATATATAGATCTATATGTGGTCCATACTGGAATCTCTACAAAGACATATATTTGGGAACAGGGACAGTACATTACACAAAATCGTAGGTGGCATGTAGGAATTCCAGTGCACTACATTAGGCTCCCTTAGAGTGCCTGCTAGTCCAGCATATGAGTCATGGCTAGTTTATGGTATGCACACAATCGTTAATTGGTGGTTTAAATATGCGCAAGGGATATGCAATGTAGTATCATGTAGAGATGTCTGAAATTAGTCGTGTCAACTTGCAGATAGGGTTACACAATGAAAAAGTACAAGATGTATGTGGCAACTTCATGGAACATCGCAAAAAAAGGAGAGGCAGCGGTGAGCCTATACAGTGTGCTATGGTACGTCACTGCTCCATTGCAATCATCGTGACATGTTATTTGTATGCCAGTTCTATTAGCCAAGTTTCTTAGGTACAGTTATTACGAGTTATCCTAAGAAAATAAGCACCTGTGAATATAAGATCCATGTAATAAGCCAACCAGTTCTTTTCATTGCGTTTTCAGCTTATCTTTGGTATGATCAGTGGAAAGTCTAGATTGCATTATATTTTTTTCATTTTGCTGCCCATATGGAAATTAATTTGACTTGCAAACATCACAAATTGAACCCAGTGCAGTAATTAATATGATAGGAAAACAGACCATCACTATTTGCTCAAAATGCAAATACAAAGATACCATCTACTTGGCACAATCTACTTTGGTCAATGTTTTCCATAAAGATCCCG
Source organism: Aegilops umbellulata (assembly GCA_032464435.1). NCBI lineage: Eukaryota > Viridiplantae > Streptophyta > Magnoliopsida > Poales > Poaceae > Aegilops > Aegilops umbellulata. Next base: position 474,660,572 of record CP136060.1, read on the forward strand.
TTGCCTAATTTAAATGAAGAACACATGACCCACATTTAAATGAAGAACAATTATTTATTGAAATTCGATGGTCCAAGTGGCTGGTTATTATCGTATAGCAGCACCACCTGAAAGCATCATATAGCAGCAGCAGCTCATAGCAACTCATCATACAGCAGCAGCAATCTGCAATTCATCATATACCAGCAGCAGCTCATAGCAATTCATCATATAGCAGCAGCAGGAGCAGCTCATAGCAATTCATCATATAGCAGCAGTAGGAGCAGCTCATAGCAATTCATCATATAGCAGCAGCAGGAGCAGCTTGTAGCAACTCATCATATACCAGCAGCATGAGCAGCTTGTAGCAACTCATCATATAGCAGCAGCAACAGCTCATAGCAATTCATCATATAGCAGTAGCAGCGGGTCATAGCAACTCATCATACAGCAGCAACAGCTCATAGCAATTCATCATATAGCAGCAGCAGGAGCAGCTCATAGCAATGCATCATATAGCAGCAGCAGAAGTAGCTCATAGCAATTCATCGTATAGTGGATCAGAATGAAAATTTGGCAAAAAATCAGAGGAGATCCTCACCTTGTTGGATGAGCTCATCCTTCAACAACACCTCAAGGCCATGGCCTGGGAGGAGGGGAGGGGGAATAAGGTGCCTTCTGCCGCAGTGTGGCATCAGCTGTAGTTGTGCAGCGCCCGCCGGAGTAGTGCGTTGGATGAACCACAGTGGAGCAGATGCTGGAGACCATGAGGGAGATTTTCCAGGGATATTTGCCCCTACCCGCCGGCCATGTAGCCTAGCTGGACATAGCATCGTCGAGGACAAGGCCAGATGGGACCAGTGGCGACGACTCGCTGGATGAACCCTAGTGCTGCAGGTAGTGGATCGAGGTAGAGGGAAAGGGGAGAGGAGATGCAAGCGAGCAGGGCAATGAATGCTTGCGTGTTTGTTTTTACTTGAGGGTCAGGTGTGACACAGGCGTCAGCAGTTGCATTTTGAGTGTAATATAGGCAGACAATAGAGTCACTTCACTATTCCCCTTCCCTTCAATTTTTAGTGAGGTTCTACCCGAAACAACCCCCTCCAAAGCGAAATTAGTTAAGCCCAAGCCCATAGCTCAAAAATGACTTCTTTACATCTTTTATGGCTTATTTTGACAATATGCCCTGAAAAGGCGGAATCGAACTGGCCCTTAACCTGCAATTCAATTGTGCGTGCAATGATGAATCACTCATGCCTGCTATCTGTACATTTAGGCATCATCATACATGGCATAACCTAATACATGTGCATTCCATTGTAGAATCTGGAATATTCAATGTTTATGTTAGTTCATACATTGCACATGATGTTTAAATGCCCCTTAAATCTGGTCAGTCAAGTGATGGTCTTTAAGCCTCCTTCTTTGCTTCTTTTCTTGATATGTAAGATTTGCTCACACATCTGTTCAATTGCTTGTTTGCATCAGCCAGCCATACTAGGACTGTTTGCTTTGATTACTTGTTGTTCTTGACCTAACACTCTAACAGAGCTTTTCAATGATTTAAACACTAAGCGCTGCTGTAGTGGGGCCTTGTCTAACTCATAGGTGACATAAAGGTTTGGTTGTACACTACGGTAGGCTCTCCAAGAGTACCTGGAGATCCAGTTCGAAGGTATGCCTAGTTTTTACATAGTGCAGACATAGTAAATGCTCATTTCATTGTGTGCAAGTGCAAGACATGCGGCATTTTTCATTATGTGGTGTTGTTTTGTTATAATCTCATCCTTTTGTGTTCACAGACTGGAAAGTATGCATATTTATCTTCCAAGGAGACGAGTAACTAGTTTGTGTCACCTTGCAGAGGGGGTGCAATGAAGATAAGATTGAGGATTTCCAAGTACAAGATGTTAGGAAGGAGCCTTGCAAGAGAAGTAGGAGCTGCGCTGAGCCTCTTCAACCTGCTAAGGTAAGTCACTGTATGCAACTCAACAGTTCAATTCCTTGTTTGTTTCAAGCATAGTTAATTTTCTCTTTTCAATTGCTTTATTTGTCCTTAGTTAATGAGATGCCCAAATAATCATGCATGATGTTCGGTACTTGTATCACTATTAGTTGACATAATTAAAGGCCTTACCATTTAATTACTCTGCCGAAGTGTGCCTGAAGCTTTGAAGTCTATTAACCAACTATTATTGCATGAGGCTCACAATCTAGTTTATATTACGCTAATGATTGCATAGTTTTTCCTGCTGTAGTATGTTTGTATGAAACCATCTGCTATTCATTACGCTCCCTAAGACTTTAATTGAGGCACAGAATGTCCAACTGCTTGCTTACTTATACGCAACGTGTTGTCTAAATTTGTAACTTGTCTGTGTTTTCGATTGGACCCCAACATCATGCTCCTCTGGTGAGCTAAGAGGAATTTATGTATGCAGGTTGCACAGACTATCTTTTTTATAATTTTTAAAATATCACCTGCTTATGCTTCATGACGTGTAACATTTGTTTTGAAAGTGACGTGTAACATTATTGTTAGTCCTGTTTTACCATGTAGTACAAAATAGTGTCTTGTTCGCTTCACTGTTGTAACTATATTTTTGCCCTAGTCATGTGTACTTATAGAAACATTTCAAGATGAAGTGACATCAACACAAAGATCTGCCAGCAGTGCGGCATGGCCGTTACCGAATGATTATGGATTGGAATTGGAATGTGCTGATGTTCTCGAGCATCAACTAGAGGTGGCAAGACAACGTGTACATGATTGTCAACGTATAATCAACAAGTTGAGACTGGACATGCAGGTATTAGATGCAGGAGTCAAAAAAATGAAACAAGACACTGAGGTAACCATGAAGGAATTGGAGATTTTGCAGACTGAAATTTGTGCTATCTGAATCCGGCCAATCCTATTTTCTGAAGAGATTATATTTCAAATGGAGTTAAGTTGATGCGCCTCCATGATGTATGAGCTGTATTTGCCCAGTGTATGTAATTTGATGTTTGTGTATGCTTTATTATCACCTGTGCCGAACCATAATGCCCAGTGGGTATAATCGGCTGTAATTTCTTTATTGTATAGTGTAGGATTATTCTACCTTTCTATGCCTTGATCTCTTTGTTGTAATAGTGTAGGCTTTTTAGAGGTGATAGTATTGAGTAGGATAATTCTTTGAATATGCTATATCGTTCAAACGGGGGCCAATTCGCCCGACCATGGCCCTTCATGGGCCGTCGGATCCATGGGCCTTCTACATCTCGTAGGATCCATGGGCCTTCTATGTCTCATAGGATCCATGGGCCTTCTACGTCTCGTAGGATCCATGGGCCTTCTATGTCTCGTAGGATCCATGGGACTTGTACGTCTCGTAGGATCCATGGGCCGCCGACTCATTTATGGGTCTTGTACGGGCCTATAATGGGCCGTAGACGGGCCTTTAATGGAAATCGTAAGTTTTATGGGCTGACCATAACGGGCCGTTAATAGGCCGTATTTGGTGATGCTATGAAAATGGCCCAACAGACTAACGGTCCACAACCGGGCCGACTGTAACGACGGGCTGAATTTGGCCCACAAGCAGAAAATGACAGTAACGGGCCGTAAGTAACCGAATGCTGCAAATGAGCCCAAGAATGAATGGCCCCTTAGAAGGCCGAAAGTTAACTTGGGCTGGAAACGGCCCAATGGAATAACGGGCCGTTAATGGGTATAAAGTGATACACTGTTCATTACGGGCCAGTTTCACCATGGGCCGTTAATGGGTGTAAAGTAATACATTGTTCATTACGGGCCAGTTTCAGCACGGGCCGCTAATGGGCCAAGAGTTACAAAGGGCCTCATATGGGCCGAAAGACGTCATGGGCTATACATGGGCCAGAAGTGAAAACGGGCTGGAATCATATTGGACGGCCCAGATGACGCTACTGGGCCTAATTCGGATAGGGCGTAACGGGCCTTGGGTTAGCAGGCTGTAAATGGGCTATATGCGAACAGGTCGTTAACAGGCTTTCCATGGGCCGGCCCGCCAGCTTTTGACCAAGTCAAACGGGCTGGCCTTTTCACAGGAATGGGCCACTGTTGGGCCATGCCACATGTCGACGTACCATAGGCGCCTTCTGTCCAGTGAGTGGATGACATCTGTCCCAACGATGAGCCGACACGTGTTTCCTCTAGCCAATGATGATTTTACATGTGGAAAATCCCCATTGGTCGGGGTTGTTAACGGGTTATCGGATCCAAAACCTGACCCGATAGCTTAACAGCTTTCCGTTACGGTGGATGCCACGTGTAGGTCACCCTTGACGAAAGCACTTCTGTGACACACGATTTATATTCATGGAAGTGGACATTTCCGTGATGATAATTTTGGTAATGTCATGGAACACTTCTACGACAGCACAGGTATGACTATCTTGATTCTGTCATAAATTTGTCATGGATGTACATGCATGAAAAAAAAGCGACCTACTGTGACAAACACATATCATCACGGAAGTATATTTTTTTGTAGCGTTACATCAGCTACGATCTTGTGCCCTCGGCAGGGTCTTGTAGATAGTCAGGCTTCTCAGCCTTTTTCAATTGTAGTTGTCTGTACTCAGACAAGTTAAGCTTCCGCTTGTGCTTGTTGCTTGTATGACTTGAATGTTGGGTCATCAGATCCATGTTTGTAATATCTGGCTCTTCGGAGCCTAATGAATAAATACTTTGAGTTGTAGAGTTTCGTTGTGATGCCATGTTGTATTTGCACATACCGAGCATATTGTTTCTATGATTTGAAATGCTTGGGATGTGTGGGATTCGACAACCTAGTTGTCTATCCTTGGTAGCCTCTCTTATGGGGAAATGTAGTCTAGTGCTTCCACTGAGCCATGGTAGGCTGCTACAGCCTGGTTTACTGAAGTCCTGTTAGCCTAGTTGCTACTGCTCTGGAACACTTAGACTGGCCGGCATGTGTCCTTCTTCGATCCTGTGTCTCTCCCTTCGGGGAAATGTCACGCGGTGTCTTTCGGAGTCCTGTTAGCCTGCTACAGCCCGGATTCCCGGAGTCCTGCTAGCCCAGTTGCTACATCCCGAATTCACTCGCTGATGACCGACACGTTCGTTGTTGGGTCATGTATGCCTGTCCCTGTAAGTTAGTGCCACTTTGGGTTCACGACTAGTCATGTCGGCCCGGGTTCTATGTCATATGGATGCTAGCGACACTATCATATACGTGAGCCAAAAGGCGCAAACAGTCCCGGGCCAGGTAAGGTGGCACCTGTGGGGATAACATGTGTGAGGCTGCAAAGTGATATGACGTGTTACATGCTAGATCAATGTGGCTTAGGATCGGGGTCCTGACATCAAAGCTCTTAGTGCGCCCCTGTCTGGCGTGCCAAAGATGTCGGGGAAACGACACCTATGGGACCACGGAGATCCCTTCTATGATTTAGCAGGGAGCTGGGGCTAAGCAAAGAGCAGATCTAGCGATCAACACCACGGATCTTTGCCCAGGTTCGGGCCGCAAAGATGCGTAAAACCCTAGTCCTGCTTGGTTGTGTATTGAGTGTTCTTGTGCTTCGGCTCGTTGTTGTGCCTGCAAGTTGGGCCGAGAGGTCCAAAAAGCCGAATCCTCCTCCAGTACGCCATGGGCCTCCTTTTATATGACCAAGGGGCTGCCACGGTGGCATACAGGAGGTGTAAAGCTGCTAAAGTACACATGCTTATCTTGGTCATCTAAGGACAAACGCATTTAACGCCGCTTACGTGCGCTCTAGCTTTATCGAGGGTGGGAAGAGAGCTCGTCCCGTCTGTTGCCGCCCCGCCCTATCTCGACACGCGTCCATGCCGATGGAGCATGCATTGCCAAGTTGGCTGGCCAGCCGCTGCACTGGAGAGGTGGCAGGGTCTTCACGAAGATCTGCATGTCACCACGCAGGTGCTTGCCAGGCTGGTAGGTCAGCCCCTGTACTGGAGTGGTGACTGGGCAGCCGAGTCTGGCCACGATCTTGCCGATGTCCCCGGCAAGGATCCTACCGGGGCCTCGTGGGCGTCCTTGGTAGGGATCTTGCCGGGGCCTCGTGGGTGTCCTCGGCAAGGATCTTGCCGAGGCCTCGTTCTTCTGACCTCCACAAAGATCTACACGCCACTACGCACGTGCCCTTGGGTTTTGGTATTAACATTGTTGATGGTGTCAAAGCTCTCAATCACAAGGGTGGTGCTCCGTAATTCGTACTGGCAAGGACCTTGCCGGGGTCTCGCAAGCCGCCCCGGCAAGGCCCTTGCCAGGGATATAACTCGTCCTTTGTTCTCTAACTTGGCTATTTTCCTGCGTCTTGTATCTGTCTTCGCTCGCCTTCTTCACGCTTTGCCATGCGTGGGGTTACGACTGCCCGTGCACAAGTCTGGGGTGCTAAAGGTCCAAACTTTAGTACAAAATTTTAGATCTTTTTACATAGGATTGGCTTTGCATCATAGACAACTCCTAGATTTTGCCGCTAAAGGGAATTTTATTGAGCTTGATGCCAATGCTGCCTATGAAATTTTAGAAGGAATTTTGGGAGTTCCACCTCAAAAGAAGGGGTTTTCTTTCACCCCTGAGGGAGTTCAAATATTGGAGAAACTTGGTGATTTACAGAAAAATATGGTTGAAATACAGAAATATATTGAACCCCTCAAACACCTCAATGGTAGTATCAATCGCATGAATACCTTGATTACTCTTTGCAACAATCGATTGGATATTTTGGATCTAAAGATGGTTTATTTTCCGGAGAATTTGGGGAAGCGTAAAGAGCCTCCCGGGTTTGAGAAAACCCTTACAAAAGTTACCAAAACTTCGGAAGATAAAACTTAGATCCTTGCTTTATGCCTAGCTAAGGGCGTAAAACTATAGCGCTTGTTGGGAGGCAACTCAATGAATAAAATTTATTTTTGATTTTGCTTTCTATTCTTGAGTGTTAACACAATTATGCTACTATTATGATTGTGTTTTTTTGTGTTTTAATTAGTGTTTGTGCCAAGTAAAGCCTTTAGGATCTTCTTGGGTGATAGTTGTTTGATCTTGCTAAAAAACAAAAACTTTTGAGCTCACGAAAACAATTCTCATTTTTTACCAGAGCGGGATAAAATACCAATTCTTTTTGCATAAGATTAATATCATTTCTCAGGTCAAGTCCTAATGTTTCAGAATTTTTGGAGTTCTAGAAGTTTTCAAAATAGTCAGATTGCTACAAACTGTTCTGTTTTGACAGATTCTGTTTTCTTTGTGTTGTGTGCTTATTTTGATGGATCTATGGTTTTCTTTGATGAGTTTTTTCCATATAAAAGTTGGAATACATTAGATATAATGCAAAAACAAAATATAAATTGGTTAGGTACAGTACTTATAGTAGTGATTTGCTTTCTTACACTAACGGATCTCATGAAGGTTTTGTTGAGTTTTGTGTGATTGAAGTTTTCAAGTTTTGGGTTATCTTACAATGGATGAAGGAATAAAGGATAGAAGAGCCTAAGCTTGGGGATGCCCCGGCATACCAAGCTATTATCCAAAGATGGGCAACCAACTAAGCTTGGGGATGCCCCCGAGTGGCATCCCTCTTTCTTCTAACGACCATCGGTATTTTACTCGAAGCTATTTTTTATTCGTCACATAATATGTGTTTTGCTTAGAGCGTATTGTATGATATGAGTCTTTGCTTATTTTATTTTGTGTCTTAAGTCTTGATCCCTTGCTGAACACACTATTTGAGAGAGCCAAAATTATGTCATGACTTGTTACAATTGCTCTCTATGCTTCACTTACATTTTTATGAGCTATGGACTTGCTCTAGTGCTTCACTTATATCTTTTTTAGCATAGTGTGCTTAGTATTTTTGAAGAAATGTTCTCTTGCTTCACTTAGATTTATTTGAGAGTTAGTAAAAAATTTAAGAAATTCTCTCTTGCTTCACTTAACTTAATTTGAGAGAAAGAAAGAAAAATTATGCTCATGATCTTCACTTATATTTGTTTGAGCTTATGAAAAGCAACACATGAAAATTAGTCCCAAAGTGATAGATATCCAAGAAGGATGTAATAAAATTTTCATGAAGATCATTGGACAAAATAAACTTGATTCTTAGTAATAGTTTTGAGATATGATGATGTGATATGTGAGTTATGTTGATGAGTAATTATGCTTTAGTAAGAATATTGGTGTTAAGATTTGTGATTCCCTATGCAACTACGAAAGTAAATAGTCATGCAATGAAATTATATTCTACTTGTGGTGCATTATTCAGTGTTATTTATGCTTAATGCTTGCTTATGAGATTATTCATTTCTTGGTTGGTCGCTTCTCAATCTTTTGCTAGCCTTCATTTTGCACTAAGTATGATCTCTACTTGTGCATCCAAAAACCCTTAGACCAGTTTTGCCACATGAGTCCACTATATCTACCTATATGCGGTATTCTTTTGCTGTTTTAAGCAAATTTTTATGTGCCATCTCTAATTTTCAAAATAAACTTTTCCTTTATGTGTTTGATTCGCACGCAGAGCGGTGAGGGGTGGCTAATATTTTCCATGCTAGATGTGTTCTCAAGATGAGTGTTTATTCACTTGTCATTGCATGAGAGTAAGGCAAAGGTACTAGGGATGCCCAGTCCCTAAATGAAAAATGAATTTACTTTATGTTATCAAATAATTAATTCCTTGGAAAGTGTTGGTATGGAGGGCAACCGTGGATACGGCTAGCCATGGAAAGTGAAAGTATGGTTGAAAAAGGAATAAACTTTATTTTCTGTTTGGGAACCGCCGGTGATATATCTAGCATGGAAAGTGTTGGGAACTCTAACTTGTTTTCGTTGGTGGGATGAATACACCTCCCAAAATGTTTTTATCTCTAATTTTTCGCTTTGAGCTCTGCCACCTCTACAAATCCCTACTTCCCTATGCGAAGGGCCTTTCTTTACTTTATGCAATTTTTATTTTTGAATTTGACTCTCCATCTTCTCTTACAAAAGCACCAACTAGGAGCCAGTATGTTCATACTTAAGTATTGGGTGTAACTAATATTCGAGTGTGTTTCATGAATGGATCAATGGTTGAGCATGATGGGCTAGGGATAACTTATTTTAGCGTTGATATTTTGGAAGACATGGTTGCTTGTTGATATGGTTGAGTATTTAAATTATCGTGTCAAAACTAGACTATTGCTTTGAACAATATAAAATTCCAAATGTCCATGTTATAAAGAAAAGAAAATATGATATGACATGATAGGCAGCATTCCACATCAAAAATTATGTTTTTATCACTTCCCTACTCGACGACGAGCAGGAGTTAAGCTTGGGGATGCTGATACATCTCCAACATATCTATAATTTTTGCTTGTTCCATGTTGTTATATTACCACTCTTGGATGTTTTATAATAATTTTATATCATTTTTTGGTACTAACCTATTGAGATAGTGCCAAGTGCCAGTTGTTATTTTTTCCATGTTTTTTACATCACAGAAAATCAATAGCAGACGTATACCAAATGCCACGAAATACGAAGAATTTTTATGGGCCAGAAGGAACACAACGGATCTTGGCTGCGCCTGGGGGTGCCTCGAGGGAGGCACAACCCACCAGGGCATGCCAGGAGGCCCAGGCGCGCCCTCGTGGGTTGTGCCCACCTCGGGTGCCCCCGGACCGTCTCTTTGCTCTACAAATACCCCAATATTTCCAGAACCCTAAAGCAGTCGACGAAATATTCATCCAGCCGCCGCAGAGTACAGAACCACCAGATCCAATCTAGACACCATCTCGGATGGGGTTCACCACCTCCATTGGTGCCTCTCCGATGATGCGTGAGTAGTTCTTTGTAGACCTTCGGGTCCGTAGTTAGTAGCTAGATGGCTATCTCTCTCTCTCTCTCTCTCTCTCTCTCTCTCTCTGAATTCTCAATACAATGGTCTCTTGGAGATCCATGTGATGTAAATCTTTTGTGGTGTGTTTCTTGGGATCGATGAACTTTGAGTTTATGATCAGATCTATCTTTTTATATCCATGAAAGTATTTGAGTTTCTCTGATCTCTTTTATGCATGATCTCTTATAGCCTCGTATTTCTTCTCCGATATTTTGGTTTTGTTTGGCCAACTTGATCTACTTATCTTACAATGGGAAGAGGTGCTTTGTAGTGGGTTCGATCTTACGGTGCTTGATCCAAGTGACAGAAAGGGAACCAACACGTATGTATCGTTGCAACTAAGGATAAAACGATGGGGTCTATCTCTACATAGATAGATCTTGTCTACATCATGTCATCATCCTTATTGCATTACGCCGTTTTTCCATGAACTTAATACACTAGATGCATGCTGGATAGCGGTCGATGTGTAGAGTAATAGTAGTAGATGCAGGCATGAGTCGGTCTACTAATCTTGGACGTGATGCCTATATAATGATCATTGCATGGATATCGTTATGAGTATTTGAAGTTCTATCAATTGCCCAACAGTAATTTGTTCAGCCACCGTTTGTTATTTTTCTTGAGAGAAGCACTAGTGAAATCTACGGCCCCCGAGTCTCTTTCTCATATATTTGCCTTTGCGATCTACTTTTTCCTTACATTTTTTCAGATATATTAAACTAAAAATACAAAAATACCTTTCTTCAATTTATTCTTATTTATTTTATTTGGCGTTCAATATATCAATCTACCACAAATTTATCTCACGTCTGTTTGCCTACTTGAGGCACCGTACCCCAGAAGGGATTGCCAACCCCTTTAACACGTCGGGTTGTGAGGATTTGTTATATGTGTGCAGGGGCTGTTTACGTTGTGTTGCTTGGTTCTCCTACTGGTTCGATAACCTTGGTTTAATATCTGAGGGAAATACCTACCGCCGTTGTGCTGCATCATCCCTTCCTCTTTGGGGAAATACCGACGTAGCTTCAAGTGACATCAGCTTTTTAATAGAATAATTTTTTAGGTCATTTGAGTAAATGTAGGTTTTTTGACTATTTTAGGTGTTTTGAATAGAATAGGAAATTTTAGGTCTTTTGGTTAGAAACTTTAGTAATATAAATTTTTATTTGGTAGAATTTGAAAAAATGTCATGTACTTAGGGCATATTTTTAGGGTTTATTAAAAAAATAGTAATAGAAACTTTTAGGTATAGAACATTTTGAATTATAAAAATGTATTGGAATGCTATATTATCCTCATTTAGGCATTTTTCTAGGGTTTAGGAAACAAATTGCAGACAGTAGAAATTCTTATTTGGAATCAAATTGAATACTTAGTTGATAGCTTATAGGGTTTCACTAAGTCCTAAAATGAGGATAATAATGTTTTTGTTTATATTTTGTTTTGGCAGAAATCAAGGACCCTGCATCATCCCACTGTCGTCCCCGTCACCGACCTCCTACGACCTCGAGGTGAGACCAGCCAAATCCCCATGCCGATGATGATGTAGATGTTTTGAAAGATGTAGTAGAGTAGTAGATGAGTAGCTGTGAAAATTTCCATGGAATAGAAAATTTTCAATGTAGGTCTTTCAAATATGATGGAGATTTATACATGTGATATGTAGTGTTGTGTACTACTAGTGCTTGCCCAAGTGGCCTATGTTTCAGGGTACACCTTAGAGTGGCCTATGTTTTGCCGGAGTGTTAATTAGTTTCCATTCCGGCAAACTTTAGGTGCTCGATATATCCTTTTTAGCAAAGGTCATGCCGGATTTTTCTGTGAATTTTGGCATGACTTGTACTACAATATAGGAAATATCAAGTGCCTTGGATTTTCTGGAAAGAACAACCATCATCGACGGTCGCAAATGTCAGAGAGGAATCAGTGAGGGAGAATCTCCACCATATATGAGAGGACGAAGAATCCCGACTATTGTCGTGTGGGTAGCTTCTTCTTCATTCCAATGTGCTAGACATTTTGGTGTAAAGCACTTTGGAATGACAGGAGTAGCTACCATCAACGACGGTCGCAAATGTCAGAGAGGAAGAATCATGGCTGTTGCCGTGGGGGTCGCTTCTCCTTCGTTCCCGTGTGCTAGACATTTTGGTGTAGTGCACTCGAGGACGAAGGGAGGAGCGATCATCACCGACGGTCGAATATATCAGAGAGGGAGAGTGCCCACCATATACACCACGTGAGATGAGAGTTTTCAAGGAAGGTCGACAGACCGAAAGTCAACCCCTGATGAATATTAATGGTCGAATTTAGTTTTTGTAGTACATATATTGAAATTCAGAAGTTTAATCTTTGAATTATGAACACAAGAGATGTCTGATGATGATACGATCCCGGAGTGCGGTTACTGCTATGATGACCGGGGTTTGTGCGACAGGTTTCCTCACCTGCAAAATGATAGGTTTTTAATCGTGAAGCTGGACGATACATTTGATGTTTGAACAATACGTAACGACAAGCATTTCATCGTAATTAATATCATCACTTGTTGTTCTTTTGTTCAACATGTAATTTCTGGATTTTTTTTCAATTTGATTAGTACATCTCATGCCATGCAAGAACATATGAATTGGAGAAGCTTGGTTTCAAAGACTTCGAGAATATGGAGACGAGGAGGGCTCACTTAAGAACTAAACTTGGTTATGCATTTCGGGTTAAGCTATACAATGCGATCAATCACTCCCATTTCAGCTGCTCTAATTGGGAAGCTCTCTGCAAGGCATATGGATGTGACAAGGGTATGCAAATAACATTTGATATTCGTCACGAAGATGATGATGATTATAATACCGACATCTAGGTGGATGTGGATATGCCTCCAGTTTTGTCTAAATGTGAGTTTGTCAAACTAATTTGTTAAGTTAAGTTAAGTTAAAAATATTTGGTGTTCATCGGTACTAAACTTATTTATTTATAATTGTCAGCTTATTTCTTATCTTCAAAAATACTCGGAAGGCTGTAGACATGACATACTACAGCTATGACTCCGAACTTAATTGTGAGGAGAAAGATTATCTTTTCTCATTCATACATTATGTTGAAGCCTTTAAAACCAATCACTCTATCCTCCCAAATATTACTGGATACGTGCCACTAGTCCATAAATTGCATGATGGTAACTTCATTGCCAAAAACTTTTAAGATTTTGTTAATGATTGTAACTTCATTGCATACATTCTTCTTAAGTAAACTACATTGCTAACTATATATGTTACTATTATGTTTTTCAACAGAGACTCCCGAAGGAGGTTGTGCCTGACATGCTGTTTATCGAAGGTGATGCGCATATGGTTAGCTTACGACCAACTGCTTCGAAGGCTTACCACACTGCATACTCGATTTCTTCAAACGGTGGAAGGCTCAATATCAAACAAAGGAGCAAAGTGATGAATGCGCACACGCAATTAATTGGAGACAACATGAATGTGCGCAAGCCACAAGCTGGAGATAGGTGTATTGATACGTCTCCATCGTATATACTTTTCCAAACACTTTTGCCCTTGTTTTGGACTCTAACTTGCAAGATTTGAATGGAACTAACCCGGACTGACGCTGTTTTCAGCAGAATTTCCATGGTGTTATTTATGTGCAGAAACAAAAGTTCTCGGAATGACCTGAAACTCCACGGAACATCTTTTTGGAAAATATGAAAAATACTGGAAGAAAAATCCACGTCAGGGGGCCCACACCCTGTCCACAAGGGTGGGGGCGCGCCTGCCCCCTGGGCGCACCCCCCTATGTCGTGGGCCCCCTGACGCTCCACTGACCTCAACTCCAACTCCATATATTCACTTTCAGGGAGAAAAAATCAGAGAGAAGGATTCATCGCGTTTTACGATACGGAGCCGCCGTCAAGCCATAAAACCTCTCGGGAGGGCTGATCTGGAGTCTGTTTGGGGCTCCGGAGAGGGGGATTCGTCGCCATCGTCGTCATCAACCATCCTCCATCACCAATTTCAGGATGCTCACCGCCGTGCGTGAGTAATTCCATCGTAGGCTTGCTGGACGGTGATGGGTTGGATGAGATCTATCATGTAATCGAGTTAGATTTGTTAGGGTTTGATCCCTAGTATCCACTATGTTCTGAGATTGATGTTGCTATGACTTTGCTATGCTTAATGCTTGTCACTAGGGCCCGAGTGCCATGATGTCGGGGTAATGGGCCATGGGTAGGCTAACCCTAGGCCTAGAACCTTTCAAGACATCGGGGCTGACTACGCCCCTCAGGACGCCAAGATGAGAGGCCGCCTTCTGGAGGCCAGCTGAAGGAACAGCCGACTCCCCGAAGACGGTCGAGTCCAGAAGGCGAGTTCAAGACAAGCCGACTCCTATCAGGCAGCTTCCAGCGAAGCCGGCCACGGGAGGTCGGCCCACGGCACCAATGGACGCCCATGCCCTCATCAGGGGGGATGGGACGGGGAGTGGCCACAGTAAAGCCCACTCCCTCCCCTTTCCGGTGGCTGGTGTGGCCACAGTGCGCTAAACCCGCGGAGATCTCCATCCAGCGCGGCACTGTTGCCATGCCAGCCCTGACATCAGCACCAGTGAGCAGAGTCCTGCACCCATGAAGGCCTGTCTGTACGACCTAGGGATGACGGGTCTCACCAGTCAGCGAGAGTCCAGAATACGGCGAGAGCGCCACCAGACGGACCCGTTGGGAGTCGTCCCCCGGGAGTCGGTCGGTCCCTCCCACGGGTCCCACGCGCCATTAACCAGACGGGAGGGGAAGTGGCTACAGTAATCGCCCGCCAGGCGGCGGAGCTGTAGCCATGACCCCATGAACAAGCCTGCATCATTAGAGGTGCAGCTACAGTAATCAGCAGCCGGCAAGACCCGCAAGCGGCGGATACGGCCTGTCGGCTCCGTACCGGACCGGTCGGCGGGGCCCACTAGTCGGCGGGCGCCAGCAGTCGGCGGAGAAGCTGGCGACCAAAGAGACTGACCGTTAGGCCCTGCGCCCAGCCGTATTACCATTGTACCCCTGGGGGTAGGCCTATATAAACCCCCCAGGGCACCCTTGCAAAGGGTTCGAATCCATTAGCACTAGACTAGATCCTATAGGGAGGAGAAAGCTAGCCTTGCCTTCTCCTACCTCCAGAAAACAGCTCAAGGAGCAACCTTGTATTCACTTTGGTTTAGTGATCATGCGGAGACCCCGCAGAGCAGGACTAGGGGTGTTATCTCCTAGGAGAGCCCCGAACCTGGGTAAAGTTCGTCGGCGTTCGTGTCTACGCCTCATCCCGCTTCCAGGCACCGGCGATGTTCTACTCGCCCCCACCATGATAAGCCATCCTTTGGCATATGTCGCACCCAACCCCCGACATTTCGCGCCCACCATGGGGCGAGGTGCACCGTCGTCCGGAGATCTGCTCTGGACGGGAACCCTTTTCTTCCTGGCGAGCGCAGCCAGCCCGGCACGCTAGACGGAGTTTGTGCCGATGCGCTGCACGGCGCTGAGATCGCCTGCGCAGCCAGATGCCTCTCCGATCTTGTCGGCAAGGTTTGCCTCTCCGACGAGCCCGCCTCCGACGCGGGCACAGGCGGCCCCGAGAGCCTCCTCGTGGGCCTCCTCGATCAACTCCACGTCACCAGCGTGCCAGCTGTGGACTTGGAGTCTGTAGGCTCCACCGACCCGATGTTGGTCGATTCCTACACCGCGTCGCTCGACGCGTTCCCCACCAACGTGGTGGTCTATGACGAGCCGCTCCCTCGCGCGGAGAGCGACGGAAGCACCGTCACGGAGGTACTTGTCATCGGTCATGGCGAGCACTCCGGCGGAGGAGCTCATGACCCGCTTGACGCGGCGCTACAAGACCTAACCACGCCCATTCCCGAAGACGCCAAAGCCGAGACGCTCGAGGTGCGCCGCCTTCAGCTCGTCGAAGGCGCGAAGAAGCTGGCCAGCATGAGACGCCTATCCGAGGCCTACCAGCGCGAGATGGATCACGCTGTGGGCAGCTCGCCGGCCCCAGCTGGGCCTAGCCGCCTCAGCGCGCTCCGGCAGCGCGGCGTGCCCATCGCCAGCCTGTTTGAGGCAAATCGCCCCATTTATGCCACGCCTGCGGAGAACATCCGAGCCGCCCAGGCGGTGGCTGGCGAGCTGGACAATTTCGAGGGTGGAGAGCGTCGCCTGATGACGGCTGCAGAGCTGAACGAGGCTGGCCGCCACACTGATGCGCCAGAACGGCAAAACGATGACCCGCCTCCTTGCCGAGACCAAGGCGCGACGTCTCGGACGCCGACTGGCGGGGTCCATGGGATAAAGGACAAGGAGCTGGCTGCCAGCCGTAGTCGGACTCGCCTCACCATTGAGCGCGACCAAGACGGCCTCCCAAGAGCAGTGGAACGACGGGACGACTGTCCGCCTCCTCCCCCTCGCAAGGAGAGGCGAGTCTCCCCACCGCCTGTTGATCACCTGACGCTCGGTGGCCGCCTCGGCCGCCGAGAAGGAGTCGGAGAGAACGACGCCCGCTACCGGATCGACAGACTCCACCGATCCCTGCCGTTGGAAGAGGAAGACGAGCTGGGTCCGTCGTGTTTCAGTCCCCGCATTCGAGACGAGCCCCTTCCCAAAGGGTCCACGCTCCCAAGAGACACGCCCAAGTACACCGGCTCCGTGAAGCCGGAAGATTGGCTAGTTGACTACTCCACCGCCGTCAACATCGCAAATGGCAACAAGCGTGTTGCCATGAAATACGTTCCGCTCATGCTCCAGGGCACGGCCCGGACATGGCTGAACAACCTGAAGCCCCGCAGCATCAACAGCTGGGTCGACTTCACCGACGCCTTCGTCCGCAACTTCACCAGCACATACAAGCGACCTCCCAAGCCTCGCCAGCTCTCCTTGTGCGTGCAAGGGCCCAACGAGTCAACTCGCGACTACCTTACGCGTTGGGCCGAGCTCCGGAACTCTTGTGAGGGCGTGCACGAGGTGCAGGCTATCGAGTACTTCACCGCCGGGTGCAGAGAAGGCACCCTCCTCAAGCACAAGCTCCTTTGTGACGAGCCAGAAACCCTCGACGAGCTGCTGATCATAGCAGACAAGTATGCCACGGCCGACTCCTCCATGAAGGCGGAGATTCAAGTTAGTGCGACTGGCAAGGTGGCCCCTCAGGCTCCTAGAACCCCGGCTGGAGACGCCAGTCGGCGGCAGCAGCAGAGCGACCACAAGCGCAAGGCCCCACAGCCGGCTTCCAGCAGCCGGCAGGTGGCGACAGTCGAAGACCAGCAGTCAGAAGGGCAGCCTCCGCCCAAGCGTCAGATGGGCGGCATGCCCAACTGGTTGCCGGCTTTCTCCTATGAGCAGACTTTGGACGGACCCTGCAAGTTCCATAGTGGTGCGAAGCCATCCAACCACACCACTCGGAAATGCCACTGGCTCACCAGGATCGCCAAGGGAGACGGCTTCCTGCCTCCCCCACCTACTAGGCAGCCGCCGCCTCCTCCGCCCCAGCAGCCGGCGGTCAGGCCAGTCGGTGCAGTACAAGATGAGTACCCAGAGGAGCACGGAGCCTACATGGTGTTCACCAGTGTGGCCAATGATCGGCGCAGCAGGCGGCAGCAGCGGCAAGAGGTGAACGTAGTAGCGTCAGAAGCACCAGAGTTTATGCATTGGTCTGAGAAGCCTATCATCTAGAGCAGAGCGGATCACCCAGAGGTGATGCCAAGTCCGGGCTCCTACGCCTTGGTATTGGATGCCACCTTTGCCACAGATAAGCGAGCTGCTCGCTTCTCCCGAGTCCTGATAGACGGCGGCAGCAGCATCAACATCATGTATAAGGACACCATGGATAAGTTAGGAATCAAGCAAAGACAGCTTCAAAACATCCGGACTATATTCCATCGCATAGTTCCTGGCCTTTCCTGCTCACCAATCGGCAAGACCCTCATAGATGTACTCTTCGGAGACAAGGACCATTTTCGCCGAGAGTCAGTTTGGTTTGAAGTGGTGGACCTCGAAAGCCCATACCATGTGTTGCTTGGCCGGCCTGCCCTGGCCAAGTTCATGTCCGCCCCCCACTACGCCTACCTCAAGATGAAGATGCCGAGTTCCAAGGGGATTCTGACCATAGCCGGCGACTACAGAAAGTCGTCCGCCTGCACAGCTGAGAGCAGTCGGCGGGCCGAGTCCCTGGTGATTGCGGCTGAGAAGCGGCTTCGTGACCGGGTTGTGGCGATGGCCGGCAAGCAGCCAGAAATGTCGCCCAACCCCAAGGAGTCGGAAGCTGAGGGTTCGTTCAAGCCGGCCAAAGAGACGAAGAAGATACCCTTGGACCCGGAGCACCCAGAGAGGTACGTTGTTATAGGTGCGAACCTCGACAGCAAATAGGAAGGCGAGCTCATCGATTTCCTCCGTGAGAATCGGGACATCTTCGCATGGTCCCCCAAAGACATGTCAGGTGTCCCGACGGAATTCGCCGAGCACAAGCTACATGTCCGATCTGATGTGAAGCCAGTCAGGCAGCCCTTGCGCCGCCTATCATAAGAAAAGAGAAGAATCGTCGGAGAAGAGATAGCCTGGCTTCTGGCAGCCGGCTTCATCATGGAGGTATTCTTTCCAGAGTGGCTAGCCAACCTGGTCCTAGTGCTGAAGAAGAACAAGTAGTGGCAAATGTGTATTGATTACACCAGCCTCAGCAAAGCTTGCCCCAAGGATCCATTTGCTTTGCCAAGCATTGATCAGGTGATAGACTCCACAGCCGGATGCGAGCTGCTGAGTTTCTTAGATGCATATTCGGGATATCACTAGATCAAGTTGAACCCGGCCGACAGACTGAAGACCGCCTTCATCACGCCATTTGGAGCCTTCTGCTACTTGACCATGACGTTCGGCTTGAGGAACTACGGCGCCACCTTTCAACGTTGCATGCAGAAGTGCCTCCTCAAGCAACTCGGCAGAAATGCCCACGTTTACGTGAACGATGTGGTAGTGAAGACGGAGAAGCGTGGAACACTGTTGGAAGACCTCAAGGAGACCTTTGAGAACCTGCACCGATTTCAGATCAAGCTCAACCCAGAGAAGTGTGTCTTCGGAGTACCAGCCGGCCAACTTCTCGGCTTCCTGGTCTCTGAACGCGGCATAGAGTGCAACCCCGTGAAGATCAAGGCCATTGAGAGGATGCAAGTACCCAGCCGACTGCTGGACGTACAAAAGTTCACCAGTTGTTTGGCGTCCATCAGCAGATTCATCAGTCGGCTGGGCGAGAAGGCCCTCCCCCTATACCAACTCATGAAGAAAACCACTTTTTCGAGTGGAACCACAAGGCGGACGAAGCCTTTCTCCAGTTGAAGAAGGTGTTGACTACTCCACCTGTTCTGGCGGCTCTGACTCCTAAGGAGCCCATGCTCCTATACATCGCCGCCACCAGCCGGGTAGTCAGCACCGTTATTGTGGTAGAGCGCAAGGAGGAAGGCAAGGCACTGCCAGTCCAGAGACCGGTGTATTACTTGAGTGAAGTATTGTCGACCTCCAAGCAAAACTACCCCCACTACCAGAAGATGTGCTACGGTGTGCACTTTGCCGCCAAGAAGTTGAAGCCTTACTTTCAAGAGCATCCAATCACTGTGGTTTGCACACCTCCACTAGCCGAAATCATCGGAAGCCGAGATGCTTCGGGCCGAGTGGAAAAATGGGCCGTAGAGTTGGCCCCCTACACCATCTACTACCAGCCTCGCACCGCCATCAAGTCGCAAGCACTGGCCGACTTCCTCGTCGACTGGGCCGAGACCCAGTACCTGCCGCCAGCGCCCGACTCCACCCATTGGCGGATGCATTTCGACGGCTCCAAAATGCGCACCGGCTTGGGAGCCGGCATCGTCCTCACCTCTCCCAAAGGAGACAAGCTCAAATATGTGCTGCAAATCCATTTTACCGCCTCCAACAACGTCGTCGAATACGAGGCACTCATTCACGGGCTCTGGCTTGCCAAGGAACTCGGCATCCGCCGGATCCTGTGCTATGGTGACAACTACTTGGTGGTCCAACAGTCGTCCGGCGACTGGGACGCCAAAGACGCAAACATGGCGAACTACCATTTCCTCGTGCAACAACTCAGTGGATATTTCAAGGGGTGCGAGTTTCTCCATGTGCCAAGAAACGACAACGACCAAGTAGACGCCCTGGCACGAATCGGCTCTACCCGTCAAGCAATACCATCCGGCGTCGCCCTTCAACGCCTCCTCAAGCCGTCTGTCAAGCCTTCACCAGAATCAGACTCCATCTTTGTGCCGGCTCCTCCTGAAGAAGTCGGATCCCACTCAAGAGCCCAAGAAGACGACACAAGAATTTTGGCAGACGGGTCCAGGATCGCGGCAGTCGAAACCGGCCCAGGGACTTCAGAACCCGGCTCGGGGACTGCGGCGGCCAGCCCGGAGACTTCAGGACTCGCCCCGGGGACTGCGCCAATTGGCTCGGGGACTTCACCGATCCAGCAAGCGGCTGCCGACTCCAACCCGCCGCCTCCCGGCCCTGTCGCCCTCGTCCAAGTCGCAGTTCTGGCAGTCGAAGAAATCGCAGCACCCTCATGGGCCCAGCCCATCCTCAAATTCTTGGTGAGCAAAGAGCTGACAACTGATGAGAGCCAAGCTCGGCAAGTGCAACACCGAGCAGCAGCCTACACCATAGTCAATAGAGCTTGTAAGGCGCAATGTCACTAGTGTCTACCAGCGCTGCGTGGAGCCGGATCAAGGCCAAGCAATTCTCAAAGATATCCATCAAGGCGAGTGTGGCCACCACGCGGCCTCAAGAGCACTCGTCGCCAAAGCCTTCCGCCATGCTTTCTTCTGGCCGACTGCTTTGGAGGACGCCAAGGACTTGGTCCAAAAATGCAAAGGGTGCCAGAAGTTCCGCTCCAAGCCGCATCAGCCGGCTTCCGCACTCAAGACTATCCCCATTTCCTGGCCCTTCGCTATTTGGGGCCTGGACATGGTGGGACCATTCAAGACGGCACGAGGCAGCCAGACTCACTTACTTGTCGTGGTGGACAAGTTCACCAAGTGGATAGAAGCAAAGACAATCAAGAAGCTGAATGGTCCGACTGCCGTGACTTTCATCTCCGACATCACAATTCGGTACGACATACCACACAGCATCATCACCCACAACGGCACAAATTTTGCCAAAGGTGCCTTGGCCCGTTTCTGCGCGACGCAAGGCATCCGACTGGACTTAGCGTCCGTTGCCCGTCCGCAGTCAAACGGCCAGGTAGAGCGAGCAAACGGCCTCATCCTATTCGGCATCAAGCCTCGACTGGTCGAGCCTCTGGAGCGCTCGGCTGGTTGCTGGCTCGACGAGTTGCTAGCCATCCTCTAGAGTCTGCGCACAACTCCAAACAAGTCAACCGGTTTCACGCCTTTCTTCCTCGTCTACGGTGCCAAAGCCATCATCCCAACGGACGTAGAGTTCGACTCCCCACGAGTCACCATGTACACCGAGGAGGAAGCAGAAGAAGCACGTCAAGACGGTGTCGATCTGCTGGAAGAGGGCCAGCTGTTGGCACTCAGCCGGTCCAGCATCTACCAGCAGGGTCTGCGTTAGTACTACAACAGGAAGGTCAGGCCGAGATCCTTCCAAGAAGGCGACCTTGTGCTCCGGCTGATCCAGTGAACAGCCGGCCAGCACAAGCTCTCGGCACCTTGGGAGGGCCCTTTCATCAGCAGCAAAGTGTTGGGCAACGACTCCTACTACCTGATCGACGCTCAGAAGCCCCGAGCACGCAATAGGGATGACTCCGGCAAAGAGACGGAGCGGCCATGGAATGCAAATCTCCTCCGAAGATTTTACAGTTGATGCAGTATGTACCACGCTACCTTTTGTATTAGAGTACCAAGACTTCGGGCCCCTCAAGAAGAGCTCGGGGACTGCCCTCTTTTATCCATATGATAAGAATTATGCCTACGAGTATGTTATTTGTTGTTATGCCGCTTGGCACTGGGTTCCACTAGTCGGCCCAGGGACTCGCCGACTTGCGCTATGAAATGCTTCCTGTAGCCGGACAAGTAGCGTGCGGCACTCAAGCCATCTCCTGTCAGAGGCCGCAGCTCGCAGAGCGACTGACGGTGGGCAGGAGTAAGGTAGAATGGGTGTCGACACGAAAAATGGCTAAGGACTCAAAGCATCAACATAGCTTAAGCTGGCTTCCAGCCCTTTGCAACCGACTCTTGAGCAGCCGGCTTGCCATTTCTATCCAACTTGCTAGAAAACTCTAAACGGCTAAGTACTTGCCTTCCCAAAGTAGCCAGGTACTTGATCCAGCAACAATCCGCAAAGTAGAACTCGGATGAATAATTACATAGCAGAGGCCCATGGCCGAACCTTCGAACAGAAGTTCAAAATACAACCCGCGGGTGGAATTGTGCAAATTAACAAGTTCCTCAAGACTATTAAGCAGGAAAAACAAAAGGATAAAGTGGCAGCCTAGGAAGCGGCAGACGGGTTCGGAGGATCGGAGGAGTCGGCGGCGCCAGATGGCAGGACGGCCGGCTGGTCGGTCTTGGCTTGATCACCTCCGGCGGCAGCCAGCTCGGTCGGGCACGGCTCGTTGCTAGAGGCACGGTCGAGCTAAGGCTGGCCGTCCGCTCTGTCTTCTGGTGCCTCCATCTCGCCTCCGTCCTCCGCCTCACCTTCCTCCTCGACACTGGAGCCGATCACCTCCGCCGAGTCCTCACCGTAGTTTGGATTCATCCCGAACCACTCCGGCGGCGCCTCCTCGCCGTCTTCAGCCCGCTCAGGGACGAATATGTTGGTGTCAGTGTACTCGGTGATCGTCGCCGCGCGCTTGACGAGGGCGCCTTCCGCAGCTGCCAGCTCCGCCTGGGCCTCTGACCGGAGTGTGGCTAGCTTGTCTAGGTCCAGCCCCGGATACCACGCCTTGACAAACTCCAAGGCCCGGCGCGCTCCAGCCCGTGCTGAGGAACCCTTCCAGGCCTCAAGACGGTCAACCGCGACCTCCAGCAAGTCGGCAGTCCGACTGGGAGTGCGCGGAGCCTGCATGTCTGGCCACAAGGCGGCAATCGCCTGGGCACCAACACGCTGAAGCCGGCGCAGCATCCGGTGGGCCGGCCGCAGGCGAGCCTCAATGCTCAGGATCTGATCATCAGGGGTTCGGGGGGCATCGGCGGCGATTTTCGTGCCATCCGCCCTCCGCCCCTCGCGATCAGCCTCGATGGCTTGATTTGGTGCCTACGAGTGGCCTGGGAAGAAGTCTGCCAAGACGAAAGAGCGAAGAACAAGTCAAAAACTAGAAAACGGCTCGACCTATAGTCAGCAACTCAAAGAATAAAAATGAGGAAACTCACCGTCAACGAGATCCTCGATCTCATGGAAGCCGGAGGTCAGCAACGCCTCCTTGTCGGTCCAGGAGGAGTGTTCGCTCGCGAACTCAGCCATGAGTGTGGTCTCCTTTTCTTCCGCCTCATCTCGGGTCTTCTTGAGCAGCTCCTTCTGCTCCGCCAGTTGCGCAGCCAGCAGGTCGTGCTCCGCGGCCAGCTTGCTGCACTCCTCCTCCTTGGCACGCAGCGCGGTGTTGGCCTCGCCCAACTGCTGCTGCAGGGTGGCATTGGCCTCTGAAGAAAAGAAGAAAGAAGGCGTCAGTCGTCAACAAAAAGAAGGTCGCCAGGAAGATCCGGCCCGACTGCTCAGCAGTCGGCCCGAATCTCGGGGACTATAGCCCGCGGGTCCGCCAGCGCACCCCCGCAAAGAAGAAAGAAGACTCACTCCGGCTCTCTGACAAGTCGGCGGTCCGCTTTCCCAACTCCTCGACGTTGCGGTTGAAGGCGGTCGCGCGAATATTGTGATATTCCTGTGACAAAAAATTCAGACAAACGATTAGTACTTGGAACTGGCCGTGTAGAGTTCCAAGCCGCGTGCTCAGCAGCCGGCTCGGAACTCGGGGACTACACCCAGTGGGTGCGCTGGCGCGCCCCCACAGAGAGGAAAAGGAAAACACAGACAAAGCAAGAAGGAGGAGACGTACTCGGATGGCTGTCCGCGATGCCAGATGCGCCTTGGAGCAGTTCTGAATGGCGTCGCCCTCAGCTCGGAGCTTGGCCTGGACATCCAGAAGCGCCTGGTTCAACGGGCCTGTCCCGCCTCCCCGCACCCACCCAGTGGGTGTGGCGCTCGTCGCCTCGGCGTCTGGGATCGTGGAGCTCGCGGCGCCGGTTTCCAAAGGGCGCTGCGCTGAAGTCGCCTTTGCGAGGCGGCGGCGCGTTGGCGTGCCGACTTGAAGAAGCAGGCCTGCCTCGACCTCGTCTTCAGTCGGCGGCACCGGCGGGCCCGCCGGCTGCTCACCTTGCGCGATTCCGGATGGTGGCGGCGGCGGTGGCGGCACAACCACGTCCGGCATGGAGGCGTCGCCGCCTTCCCTCTCCATGATCGGGTACTCGCCGCCGACTCCCCAAGTCTGCCCGTGAACCCCGGTTGCGGTGGTGCAGAGTTCAGGGGGGTGACGAACACCGCCAATTGGTGGCGCGCGGCTTCTTCATCCTGCCTTCCCGCCGCGATGGCGGCCTCGGCCTCTGCCAGCTTTTTCTTGGCGGAGGCCTCCGCCTTCTCGGCCTCCGCCTTCTCCAGACGGGCGGCCTCTTCCACCTCGCGCTTCTCTCGCGCGTTCCGCTCCGTCGCCTCCCGGAGGTCGGCGGCGGGGTCAACCCGCCGAGTGGTGGCGGACGTCTCCGCCGACCCCATGACGGAGGCGGCGACGACCCTCTCAAGAGTGAGGGGAGCCCTGGACCAAGGGAAACCGGTAGGGACTCAGACAAGATCTACAAAGAAAGAATAAAGGCAAAAAGTGGGAGCACTCACGCGGAGACCAGCGGCGGCTTCTTCACCTCCTTGCAGAAGCGTATGGCCTTAGCGGCCGCCTCGTCCCGCTTGGTCGCTGCGGCCGAACCCTTAGGCTTCTTCGGCCGGCTGCCGAACTTACTCGGTGCGGCCCTGCGCTTCCTTGCGCCGCCTTGAGTGTCTGGCGCGGCGGAAGAGCTCGCGCCGGGCTGGCCGACTCTTGGCTGATGGCGGGGGGCGACCTCCTCGTCATCGTCAGGCCAGTCCTCGAGATTGGCCCCAAGCCGCGGGCCGCCTCCTCCCTCGGCATCGTCTTCCAAAGCCGCCGCCCCCAGATCGGGGTCGTCAACGTCGCTCTCCGCCCGGTCGGCGAGGAACTCGCGGGCCGGCCCTGCGGTGCCGGCTGATGGATGAAGGAGGGGATTCTGACCAAGGCCGACTGGTCAGGTCGGACAAGACAAACTCGGCAAGAAAGAAGACAAGTTAAAGAAAGAAGGAAAAAGGCAACTCACTATAGGCGGGGGGTTGGCGCGAGAGTACGGCTCCTTGCCGAACTGCCAATCTTCCAGGAGCTTGCTGTCCGAGAGGTAGTTCACCATGTAGGCCACCTCCTCGTGAGGCATGTCCTTGGTGCACATCCGGCTTGGGTCTCGGTGCCCGCTCATTTGGCATATCACGTGGGGGCGACCTTGGAGCGGGAGAACTCGGCGCGCCACGAAGGCGGCCAGCAGATCCGGACCAGTCAGGCCCTCCGACTGCATCAGCACTCGGAGTCGCGTGATGGCGCCGACTCCTGCAGGCGTCAGTGACTTGTCCCGGTACGACCAGTTGGGCAGCCTCCCAGCCGGTGGGTCGGCTACAAAAGCCGGCAGATTGACCCTCTGTGAAGACGCTCTTCACATAGAAGTACGATCGCTGCCACATCTTCACCGACTTTATCAGCTTGATGGTGGGGAAGGGGTTGTCGACCCCCAACCTTTGCACGGCGATGAACGTGCCGCATTGAGCTGGCACGCCTGCAGCTTGGGTGCCGAGCTTGGAGAAGAAGAACTCCCCCCAGAACTCGATGGTGGGGAGGACTTCGAGGAAGCCTTCGCATAGGGTGACGAAGGCGGATAGCAGCACCACCGTGTTGGGCGTAAGGTGGTACGGCTGAAGGCCGTAGAACTCAAGAAAGGAGCAGAAAAAGGCGCTCGCCGGCAGGCCTAGGCCATGCAGGCAGTGCGAGCGAAAGATGACCCGCTCGCCCTCCTGCGGCACCGGCGAGATCTCCTCCGGTGGCGCAAGGCGGACCCGCACGTAGTCCTTGCCAGGGAGCCGACGCGTCTTGCAGAGGAACTCGACGTGGTCGTCGTGGACCTCTGAGCCATCCCAGGTGCCGGAGTGCACCGAGGGGGGCGCGGCGGCGGAGGAAGAGCTCATCGTGAGCGGATCATCGCGGCAGTCAGCAAAGCATGGGGCACGGCGGTGCGAGGAAGAAGAAGAAGAGTCAGGAGTAGCATGGAGGAGGGGCGCGCGTGCTCTGCCGCTCCCCCCTCCTCCCCCTACTTATAGCCTCATGGGCTGCGAAGCCGAGGGGGCGGTTGTGGGATTTACTGCGCCACGACCCCACGACACCCCACGTTTATCGCACGGAGTTACTGCGCGCAGTAACTCCGTGGGAACCTCAACCGTCTGCCACGGCCACAGCGGATCCGCACGAGCGCCAAGGCGCGGTAGTGGCGGGCCCCGCCCAAGGGTCTATCCTGTCACGCACGTGAGTGGGCAGACTGGCCCGGCCGCGCGCTGCCACGTGACAGGCCTGAATCGGGCGACGGCTTGGAAGCTTAGCTAGCACGCCACTTGGATCCCGCCGGGGCGTTCGAAATATTGGGCAAGTTACAGTTGGGCGAGTTCGACTCCTTCTAGTCAGCTCGGCAGAAGTCAGACGAGGTTCTGACCTCGAGCACCCGGAGAGAGAAACTGCTGAGGCTCCTCGGCTAATCATCCGCGGCGCCTCACCAGCTTCGGGGACTACTGTCGGAGTAATGGGCCACGGGTAGGCTAACCCTGGGCCCAGAACCTTTCAAGACATCGGGGCTGACTACGCCCCTCAGGATGCCAAGATGAGAGGCCGCCTTCTGGAGGCCGGCTGAAGGAATAGCCGACTCCCCGAAGACGGCCGAGTCCAGAAGACGAGTTCAAGACGAGCCGACTCCTATCAGGCGGCTTCTAGAGAAGCCGGCCACGGGAGGTCGGCCCACGGCACCAATGGACGCCCATGCCCTCATCAGGGGGATGGGACGGGGAGTGGCCAGAGTAAAGCCCACTCCCTCCCCTTTCCGGTGGCTGGCGTGGCCACAGTGCGCTGAACCCGCGGAGATCTCCGTCCGGCGCGGCACTGTTGCCATACCAGCCCTGACATCAGCACCAGTGAGCAGAGTCCTACACCCATGACGGCCTGTCTTTACGACCTAGGGACGACGGGTCCCACCAGTCAGCGAGAGTCCAGAAGACGGCGAGAGTGCCACCTGATGGACCCGTTGGGAGTCGGCCCCCGGGAGTCGGCCGGCCCCTCCCACGAGTCCCACGCACCATTAACTAGACGGGACGGGAAGTGGCTACAGTAATCGCCCGCCAGGCGGCGGAGCTGTAGCCATGGCCCCATGACCAAGCCTGCGTCATTAGAGGCGCGGCTATAGTAATCAGCAGCCGGCAAGACCCGCAAGCCGTGGGCACGGTCTGTCGGCTCCGTACCGGACAGGTCGGCGGGGCCCACCAGTCAGCGGGCCCCAGCAGTCGGCGGAGAAGCCGGCGACCAAAGAGACTGACGGTTGGGCCCTGCGCCCAGCCGGATTACCATTGTACCCCTGGGGGTAGGCCTATATAAACCCCCCAGGGCACCCATGCAAAGGGTTCGAATCCATTAGCACTAGACCGGATCCTATAGGGAGGAGAAAGCTAGCCTTGCCTTCTCCTACCTCCAAAAAACAGCTCAAGGAGCAACCTTGTATTCACTTTGCTTTAGTGATCATGCGGAGACCCCGGAGAGCAGGACTAGGGGTGTTATCTCCTAGGAGAGCCCCAAACCTGGGTAAAGTTCGTCGGCGTTCGTGTCTACACCTCATCCCGCTTCCAGGCACCGGCGATGTTCTACTCGCCCCCACCATGATAAGCCATCCTTTGGCATATGTCGCACCCAACCCCCGGCACATGATTTCATATCTGAACCTATTATGTTTTCATGAATATATGTGAGTTCTTGATCCTATCTTGCAAGTCTATAGTCACCTACTATGTGTTATGATTCGGCAACCCCGAAGTGACAATAATCGGGACCACTCCTAGTGATGACCGTAGTTTGAGGAGTTCATGTATTCAATATGTGTTAATGCTTTGTTCCGGTACTCTATTAAAAGGAGGCCTTAATATCCCCATTAGGACCCCGCTGCCACGGGAGGGTAGGACAAAAGATGTCATGCAAGTTCTTTTCCATAAGCATGTATGACTATATTCGGAATACATGCCTAAATTATATTGATGAATTGGAGCTAGTTCTGTGTCACTCTATGTTATGACTGTTATATGATGAACCGCATCCGGCATAATTCTCCATCACCGATCCAATGCCTACGAGCTTTTCACATACTGTTCTTTGCTTATTTACTTTTCCGTTGCTACTGTTATAATCACTACAAAACCCAAAAATGTTACTTTTGCTATCGTTACCGTTACTTCCATATTACTTTGCTACTAAATACTTCCTTGCAGATACTAAGTTATCCAGGTGTGGTTGAATTGACAACTCAACTGCTAATAATTGAGAATATTCTTTGGCTCCCCTTGTGTCGAATCAATAAATTTGGGTTGAATAATCTACCCTCAAAAACTGTTGTGATCCCCTATACTTGTGGGTTATCATGTATCTCCATTCTCCATTATGGAGATGGACCGGTTTATCTGTTTGATGGTATTTTACCTAGGAGAGAGGAGTAGGTCCTAGGTATTAAGAACAATTATTTAGTGTTGATTATGACTATGATAATAATGAGAAGTTGTTATCATGTGCTACAATGTGTTAGAGTTGATGATGAGGAGGAGGAGGAGTTGTGATTATGAATACTATGATTTTGATGAGGAGGAGTTGTTATTATGACTAGTGACCCATACGTCCATTTTGCATCATGTTTTCTTCCTGTTATTTATAATGTTTTTATCCATAATAATGCTTTTTGGAGTAATTATAATGCCTTTTCTCTCATAATATGCAAGGTATACACAAAGAGGGAGAATTCCGGCAGCTCGAAATCTGTACCTAAAAAAGCTACGTCAGGCTACCTATTCTGCACAACTCCAAATGAGCTGAAACTTCACGAGGGTTTTTTATGGAATACATAAGAATTATTGGAGCAAATAACTACCAGAGGGGGCCCACCAGGTGGGCACAACCCACCTGGGCGCGCTAGGGAGCCCAGGCGCGCCCTGGTGGGTTGTGCTCACCCAGGCCCACCTCCGGGGCCCATCTTCTGGTATATAGGTCATTTTGACCTAGAAAAATAAGGAGAGGACTTTCGGGATGGAGCGCCGCTGCCTCGAGGCGGAACTTGGGCAGGAGCACTTTTGCCCTCCGGCGGAGCGATTCCGCCGGGGGAACTTCCCTCCCGAAGGGGAAAATCAGCGTCATCATCATCACCAACAACTCTCCCATCTTGGGGAGGGCAATCTCCATCAACATCTTCAACAGCACCATCTCATCTCAAACCCTAGTTCATCTCTTGTGTTCAATCTTGTTACCGGAACTATAGATTGGTGCTTGTGGGTGACTAGTAGTGTTGATTACATCTTGTAGTTTATTACTATATGGTTTATTTGGTGGAAGATTATATGTTCAGATCCAATATGATATTTAATACTCCTCTGATCATGAGCATGTTTATCATTTGTGAGTAGTTACCTTTATTCTTGAGGTCACGGGAGAAATCATGTTGCAAGTATAATCATGTGAACTTGATATGTGTTCGATATTTTTATAGTATGTATGTTGTGATTCCCTTAGTGGTGTCATGTGAACGTCAACTACATGACACTTCACCATATTTGGGCCTAAGGGAATGCATTGTGGAGTAGCAATTAGATGATGGGTTGCGAGAGTGACAGAAGCTTAAACCCCATTTTATGCGCTATTCCGTAAGGGACCGATTGGATCCAAAAGTTTAATGCTATGGTTAGAATTTATTCTTAATACTTTTCTCGTAGTTGCGGATGCTTGCGGGAGGGCTAATCATAAGTAGGAGGTTTTTTCAAGTAAGAATAGAACCTAGGCACCGGTCCACCCACATATCAAATTAACAAAGTAGTGAACGCAAATCGAACCAACATGATGAAAGTGACTAGATGAAATTCCTGTGTATCGTCAAGAATGCTTTGCTTATCATAAGAGACCGTTTTGGCCTGTCCTTTGCCTCAAAATGATTGGGCTACCTTGCTTCACTTTTGTTACTACTACCGTTACTAGCTCGTTAAAAATTATCTTGCTATCAAACTACTCCGCTACTTACAATTTCAGCACTTGCAGACATTACCTTGCTGAAAACCACTTGTCATTTCCTTATGCTCCTCATTGGGTTCGACACTCTTACTTATCAAAAAGATCTACAATTGATCCCCTATACTTCTGGGTCATCAAGTCTATTTTCTGGCACCGTTGCCGGGGAGTGAAGCGCCTTTGGTAAGTGGAAAATTTGGTAAGGAAACATTTATATAGTGTGCTGAAATTTATTGTCACTTGTTACTATGGAAAACAATCCTTTAAGGGGTTTGTTCGGGGTATCTTCACCTCATCTGGAACCACAATTAGCTACCCCTCAACCTACTGCACCTACTGAAAATATTGAATATGAAATTCCTTCGGGTATGATAGAACAACTGCTAGCTAATCCTTATGCAGGAGATGGAACCGAACATCCTGATATGCACTTGATATATGTGGAACAAATTTGTGGATTGTTTAAGCTTTCATGTTTACCCAGAAATGAAGTGATGAAAAAGGTTTTCCCTTTATCTTTGAAGGGAAAAGCATTGTGATACGTCTCCAACGTATCTATAATTTTTGATTGTTCCATGCTGTTTTATTATCAATCTTGGATGTTTTACAATCATTTATAGTCATTTTGTATCTATTTGTGGTACTAACCTATTAACATAGTGCCAAGTGCCAGTTGTTGTTTTTCCATGTTTTTTACTGCGTGCCCTAGTGGGTTGTGCCCACCTCGGGTGCCCCCCGGACCGCCTCTTTGCTCTATAAATACCCCAATATTCCAGAAACCCTAAAGGCATCGACGAAATATTCATCCAGTCGCCGCAGAGTCTAGAACCACCAGATCCAATCAAGACACCATCTCGGATGGGGTTCACCACCTCCATTGGTGCCTCTCCGATGATGCATGAGTAGTTGTTTGTAGACCTTTGGGTCTGTAGTTAGTAGCTAGATGGCTTTCTCTCTCTCGCTGGATTCTCAATACAATGGTCTCTTGGAGACCCATATGATGTAACTCTTTTTGCGGTGTGTTTGTTGGGAACGATGAAAGTTTGAGTTTATGAGTAGTTATATCTTTTTATATCCATGAAAGTTATTTGAGTTTCTTTGATCTCTTACTAGCAAAAGGGCCCGTGCGTTGCAACGGGAGAAAAAACATCATAAAGTTCGTGAACACTTTTACAAATTTTTTAACATTTTCTAAAATCAAGAACATTTTTTGAATACATGAACATTTTATACTATTTGCAAACATTTGTTTAAAATTGTGAACATTTTTAAAAAAAAATTGAATGGGCAAACATTTCTAGATTCGACGAATAATTAATTGGAAATTGGTGGAACAATTTTTGAAATCCACTAACATTTTTTGATTTAGCGAACATTTTCTGAAATCCATTATCATTTTGAATAAGCAAATATTTTATGAACATATAAACTATTTTGTAACTCATGAATAGTTTTTGAATATGCCTGCAGGGTGGTGCTCCTCGTTGCATCGGCGTCGTCCGATTTCTGGAGCTTCGGTTCAAGATTGGTGGTAGAGGACCTAGTTACTTTTCCCACTTTTATGTTAGAGTCTTTCTAGTAAAATCTGATTGTTGTGCCGTATTTTTCTTTTTTTAGTACCTCCATTTAACTTGTATCACCGTAGTCGTATCTAATGCAGCTTCCGGGGCGTTTGGGGCCCTTTCCCTATAAAAAGAAAAAATTGTGTGTCTTGATGTGTACGGGGTGCTATGGTGGAGAGATAAGGTCATGTGTGGATAGGGATCGGTGGGAGGAAAAAACTGGACGAGAAAAGAGGTGAGGTAGCGGTGCGTGGGACCCTGTAGTGGACGCGTGGCCCGGCTGTTTATAGTCAGCTGGATTAGAACAAATTTCCCCATCTCAAGCGAATCTCTCCCACAGATCCCCCGTCATGCTCGAGTGCGAGCGCCTCCTCGCTCCCTCATTCAAGAAGCAAGCACGATAAGGCGCCCCTCTCCCGTAGCTCGAATCTGAGTGAGTCAAGCAAGCGCTTCCTCGCACCCTCGTCCACGAAGGAAGCAGCTCTCAAGGGCCCTTTTTCCCCGCAACGAACCCAGTGGGTCGGGCCAACCCCCCGCCGGCGATCTGCGGCAGGAACCCGCTGGTGAGCCAGCTCCTTCCCGTGCTTCTCCCCGATCTCCTCTCTCTCTTCTCGCCCTTTCTTCTCTATCGAGCAGGAAGCACCAACTCCAGCACAACAATGGCGCCGCCCATGGATCTCAGAACTGTCGCTGTCATGCCCACGCCATTCGGAACCTTCACCGACACCCGTCGTCGCGATCCTGCATGTGTGTGTCAGCACCACAACAATGGCGCCGCCCAGATCTCAAAACTCCCGTCATCATGCCCGCGTCATTCAACGGAATCTTCACCGACGCCCGTCGTCGCGATTATGCATGTGTGTGTCAGCAGGAGCATCTCCCACGTTTGCCTCGACCGCCTCTCGTCGTCTCCCTCTCTTTGAATCACAGGCCGGCGCCGAGCTCGTGGCATGGAGGCCCGGCAGCCATGGCTTCCTGCGAAGGAGAGAGAGAGAAAGAGAGGAAGGTGAGAGATAGGAGTGGAGGGCCAGGAGGGAAGGAGAGGAGGGCAGGGTGGCGCCTTAGTCTGACGGCGGCGCTCCGGTGGCTGGCCGGCGCGGGCGGCGGGGAGGCTCGAGCGTGAGCCCGCGCGGGGAGGCGCTGGGCGCGGTCGGCGGTGGCGGACGCAGGACGCGGGTTGAATGCAAATAAACGAAGGGTGTTTTTGTAAAAATGAAACGCTTTCTTAGATTCATTTAAAATAGAACTGCGGGTTGAATATCTAAAAACATAAGGGTTTTTCTGGAAAATTGTCATGAGGTACCACCAGAAGCACTCCGTGCTTTATTATTAGGGGAAGATATGCATGATTGCTTATAGCCTCATATTTCTTCTCCGATATTTGGGTTTTGTTTGGCCAACTTGATCTATTTATCTTGCAATGAGAAGAGGTGCTTTGTAGTGGGTTTGATCTTACGGTGCTTGATCCCAGAGATAGAAAGGGAAACGACACGTATGTATCATTGCTACTAAGGATAAAACTATGGGGTCTATCTCTACATAGATAGATCTTGTCTACATCATGTCATCGTTCTTATTGCATTACTCCGTTTCTCCATGAATTTAATACACTAGATGCATGCTAGATAGTAGTCAATGTGTGGAGTAATAGTAGTAGATGCAGGCAGGAGTCGGTCTACTAATCTTGGACGTGATGTCTATATAATGATCATTGCCTGGATATCGTCATAATTATTTGAAGTTCTATCAATTTCCCAACAGTAATTTGTTTACCCACCGTTTGCTATTTTTCTCGAGAGAAGCCACTAGTGAAACCTACGGCCCCCGGGTCTTCTTTCTCATATATTTGCCTTTGCGATCTACTTTTCCCTTACATTCATTTTTAGATCTATTAAACCAAAAATACAAAAATACCTTGCTACAATTTTTCTTTATTTAATTTATTTGGCGTTCGACCTATCAATTTACTACAAAATTATCTCACGTTCGTTTACCTACCTTCAGGCGCCGTACCCCGGAAGGGATTGACAACCTCTTTAACACGTCGGGTTGCGAGGATTTGTTATCTGTGTGTAGGGGCCTTTTATGTTGTGTTGCTTAGTTCTCCTACTGGTTCGATAACCTTGGTTTCATATCTGAGGGAATTACCTACCGTCGATGTGCTGTATCATCCCTTCCTCTTTGGGGAAATGCCAACGTAGCTTCAAGCGACATCACATTGGCATGGTATCGGCTATGCGATGATATTGGATCATGGAATTGGAATCGTTTGAAATTGGAGTTCCACCAAAAAAATTATCCTATGCATCTAGTTCATCGTGATCGGAATTATATAGATATGATTTTTGGCCTCATGAAGGATAAAGTATCGCTCTAGCTTGGGGGAGTCTTAAGTCAATATTATATTCATGCCCCAATCGTGAGCTCTCAAGAGAAATTATTATCCATAATTTTTATGCTCGGCTTTCTCGTGATGATCAAACCAAGCTTGATACTTCATGTGCTGGTTCTTTTATGAAGAAGACTATTGAATTACAGTGGCATCTTTTGGAAAGAATTAAAAGCAACTCTGAAGATTGGGAACTCGATGAAAGTAATGAGTCAGGTATTAAACTTAAGTATGATTGTGTTAAATCTTTTATGGATACCGATGCTTTTCAAAAGTTTAGCACTAAATATGGACTTGACTCTGAGATAATAGCCTCCTTTTGTGAATCATGTGCTACTCATGTTGAACTCCCTAAAGAGAAGTGGTTTAAATATCACCCACCTATTAAAGAAGAAACTAAAGAACCGGTACCAGTTAAAGAAGAAATTATAATTTATAATGTTGATCCAGTTGTTCCTTCTGCTTATATTGAGAAACCACCTTTCCCTGTTAGGATAAAGGAACGTGCTAAAGTTTCAACTTTGGTTAACAAAAGCTATATTAGAACACCTAAACCTGATGAACAAATCAAAGTAGAACCTAGCATTGCTATGGTTAAAGATATTTTAGAAGAAGATATGGATGGGCATGTTATTTACTTTTGTGAAGAAGCTGCTAGAATTGCCACACCTGTTGTTGGCATGCCTGTCATCTCAGTTAAAATAGGAGATCATTGTTATCATGGTTTATCTGACATAGGTGCTAGTGTGAGTGCTATTCCTTACACGTTATATCAAGAAATTATGAATGACATAGCACCCGCAGAAATAGAAGACATAGATGTTACTATTAAACTTTCTAATAGAGACACAATATCACCAATTGGGATTGTTAGAGATGTTGAAGCCTTGTGTGCGAAAATAAAATACCCTACTTGTTTTCTTGTTCTTGGTTCCCCACAATATGAATTTTGTCCCATTATCTTTGTTAGACCTTTCTTGAACACCGTCAATGCTAAGATAGATTGTGAGAAACAAACTGTCGGTGTTAGTTTTGGTGATGAGTCTCATGAGTTTAATTTTTCCAAGTTTAGCAGAAAGCTTCGTGAAAAAGAATTTCCTATTAAGGTTGAATTAATTGGTCTTGCTTCTATTGTTGTTCCACCTACTGATCCTTTATAACAATATTTGCTAGACCATGAAAATGATTTACATATGCATGAAAGAAATGAAATAGATAAATTTTTCTTTGAACGACATCCTCTGCTTAAACACAATTTCCCTATTGAAACTCTAGGAGGTCCTCCTCCACCTAAAGGTGATCATGTGTTTCAATTAAAACAATTGCCAGACACTTATGCTTGTCTTGATGAAAAGAAGATATATCCTATTATTATTAGTGCTAACCTTTCAGAACATGAAGAAGAAATATTATTGAAAGTTCTAAGGAAGCACCAAGCTACTATTGGATATACTCTTGATGATTTAAAGGGCATTACTCCCACTCTATGTCAGGACAAAATTAATATGGAACCTGAGGATATACCCATTATTGATCGCCAAGGTCAGTTAAATCTGACGATGAAAGAAGTGGTAAGAACGGAAATATTAAAACTTCTGGAAGAAGGTATAATCTATCCTATAGCTCATAGTAGATGGGTAAGTTTTGTTCATTATGTTCCTAAGAAAGGAGGAATAACTGTTGTTCCTAATGATAAGAATGAACTTATTCCACAAAGAATTGTTACAGTCTATAGAATGGTAATTGATTTTAGAAAATTAAACAAAGCAAACAGAAAAGATCATTACCATTTGCCTTTTATTGATCAAATGCTTGAAAGATTATCTAAGCACACACACTTTTGCTTCCTTGATGGATATTCTGGCTTTCCACAGATACCTGTTTCTCAACCTGATCAAGAAAAGACCACTTTTGCTTGTCCTTTTGGAACCTATGCTTATAGACGTGTGCCTTTTGGTTTATGTAATGCACCTGCTACCTTTCAAAGATGTATGACTGCTATATTCTCTGACTTCTGTGAAAAGATTGTTGAGTTTTTCATGGACGACTTTTCTGTTTATGGGAAGTCTTTTGATGATTGTTTAAGAAATCTTGATCGAGTTTTGCAGAGATGTGAACAAACAAATCTTGTCTTGAATTGGGAGAAGTGCCACTTTATGGTTAATGAAGGCATTGTCTTGGGTCATAAAATTTCTGAAAGAGGTATTGAAATGGACCAAGCTAAGGTTGATGCAATTGAGAAAATGCCATGTCCTAAAGATATAAAAGGTATTCGTAGTTTCCTAGGTCATGCTGGTTTCTATAGGAGATTTATCAAAGACTTTTCTAAAATTTCTAGGCCTCTCACTAGTCTCTTGCAAAAGGATATTCCCTTTGTTTTTTATGATGATTGTTTAGAAGCCTTTGAAACACTCAAGAAAGCCTTAATTTCTGCACCTATTGTTCAACCACCTGATTGGAACTTGCCTTTTGAAATTATGTGTGATGCTAGTGATTATGCTGTTGGTGATGTTCTAGGACAAAGAGTTGATAAGAAACTTAATGTAATTCATTATGCTAGTAAAACACTAGACATTTCTCAAAGAAACTATGCTACTACTAAAAAAGAATTCTTAGTAGTGGTGTTTGCTTGTGATAAGTTTAGACCTTATATTGTTGATTCCAAAGTAACTGTTCACACAGACCATGCTACTATTAAATATCTTATGGAAAATAAAGATGCTAAACCTAGACTTATTCGATGGGTTCTCTTGTTACAAGAAGATTTGATTTACATATCATTGATAGAAAAGGAGCTGAGAACCCAGTAGCTGATAATTTATCTAGGCTTGAAAATGTGCTTGATGACCCACTACCTATTGATGATAGTTTTCCTGATGAGCAGTTAGCTGCAACAAATGTTTCTCATAGTACTCCTTAGTATGCCGACTATGCTAATTACATTGTTGCTAAATATTTACCACCAAGCATTACAAACCAACAAAAGAAAAAAAATTCTTCTATGATTTAAGACATTACTTTTGGGATGACCCACATCTTTATAAAGAAGGAGTAGATGGTATTATTAGACGTTGTGTACCTGAGCATGAATAGGGACAAATCCTATGGAAATGTCACTCTGAAGCTTATGGAGGGCATCATGTTGGAGATAGAGCTGCTCATAAGGTATTGCGGTCTAGATTTTATTGGCATACTCTCTTCAAGGATGCTCGTAAGTTCGCCTTATCTTGTGATGAATGTCAAAGAATAGGTAATATCGGTACGCGTCAAGAAATGCCTATGAATTATTCACTTGCTATTGAACCATTTGATGTTTGGGGATTTGATTGCATGGGACCTTTTTCTTCCTCTAATGGGTATACACATATCTTGGTTGTTGTTGATTATGTTACTAAATGGGTAGAACCTATTCCAACAGTAGTGATGATCACAACACCTCTATTAAAATGCTTAAGGAAGTTATTTCCCCAAGGTTTGGAGTCCCTAGATATTTAATGACTGATGGTGGTTCACACTTTATTCATGGTGATTTCCGTAAAATGCTTGCCAAGTATGATGTTAACCATAGAATTGCATCACCCTATCATCCTCAGTCTAGTGGTCAAGTTGAACTTAGCAATAGAGAAATAAAATTAATTTTGCAAAAGACTGTCAATAGGTCCAGAAAGAATTGGTCTAAGAAATTAGATGATGCATTGTGGGCTTATAAAACAGCATATAAAAATCCTATGGG
Organism: Aegilops umbellulata; assembly: GCA_032464435.1. Taxonomy (NCBI): domain Eukaryota; kingdom Viridiplantae; phylum Streptophyta; class Magnoliopsida; order Poales; family Poaceae; genus Aegilops; species Aegilops umbellulata. The sequence goes on from CP136060.1 coordinate 474,698,486, forward strand.
TATGTCTCCTTATAAAATGGTTTATGGAAAAGCTTGTCATTTGCCTCTTGAGTTGGAACATAAAGCATTTTGGGCAGTCAAAGAACTCAACTATGATTTCAAACTTGCTAGTGAAAAGAGGTTATTTGATATTAGCTCTCTAGATGAGTGGGGAACCCAAGCTTATGAAAATGCAAAATTATTCAAAGAAAAAGTTAAAAGATGGCATGACAAAAGAATGCAAAAGTGTGAGTTTAAAGTCGGAGAATATGTTCTTTTGTACAACTCTCATTTTAGATTCTTTGCAGGAAAACTCCTCTCAAAATGGGAAGGCCCATATGTCATCGAGGAGGTTTATCGGTCTGGAGCCATCAAAATAAATAATCCCGAAGGTACTAACCCGAAGGTTGTTACTGGGCAACGAATAAAGCATTATATCTCAGGTACGCCCATTAACGTTGAAAGTAATACTATCCAAACTTTGACACCAGAAGAACACATAAAAGAGTCCTTCCGGAACACTCCAGAATCGTCAAAATAAGGAGGTACGTGATACGGTAAGTAAACGGACTCCAAAAAATCCACAAAAAAAATTTATCAGTTTTGGAATATTTAAAAAAATTGGAAATAAAGAAACTTCGAGGAAGCGTCCCCTGCTGGGCACAAGACACCAGGGCGCGCCCAGATGGGTTGTGCCCACCTGGGACACCTTTCGGACTCCGTTTTTCTTCCGTATGCTTGTCCTCCAAGATAAAAAATCTATATATACTTCCCGAGCCTATTGATCACTGTATTGCAGAGAAATCCTCTGTTCTCTTTTCTTGCTGTTTCCGGTCAGATTTATCAAGCTAGGCATCATGTCTTCCTGCTCCTCCAACAACATGGAAGAAGATGCTTGGTTGATGAAGATCGAGATGAAGCGGGAGGATCCTGCGGACACCGTCAAGGGAGACAAGGGCAAGAAAGCTACCTTAGATCCATCCTCGGTGACAACACAAGCACTGCTGGCCGAGGAGGAGGAAGAGGATATCCTTAAGCCCTACCTTACTCACCTGACTCCTACTGAGATTGAAGCTTTTCGCGTCATTGAAATAGTTCGCATACAGAATAAGTATCTTAATCGCAAAAATATTCTGCATCAAGAGCATATCATCCATCTTCGGAGCATCATCCGTCGACTGGAGAATCTCTTAATCCTTAAGGATAGAATCGCTTCATCACCACCATCATCTTCTTCACTACCAAAGGAGAATTGAGTATCGGGTATGGGCACTCCCCTTGGCTTCCGCCAAGCTTGGGGGAGGTGCCCCGGTGTCGTATCATCCCACTATCTTATTACTTTTACTTATTTTAGTTCGATCTTTTGCTTTAGATGAATAAAAGTTTAGTTCGATCCTTTCTTCTTTGAGAGTTTGCTTAGTGATGTAATCGTGTGCAAGTTATAAAATAAAGTTTAGTGTGATTTTTTCTTTCTTTACTCTCATGTTGCAAATAAAAGAAAAGAAATAAAGAAAGAAAAAGAGAAAGGAAATAAATAAAGGGAAAGAAATAAATCAATAAGATTATATACTAATCCGATGGTAGGTGATGGCACCACATAAGGAAAAGTATAAGTAGAAAATTCTATTAGAGATTGACAAACATAGCATTAGTCAATGATGCAACTCATGAAAGAATTAATAAGGGAGGAGAATATTCACATATAAATATACTATCCTAGAAATCTTTTGTGGTTGTGAGCCCTCATCAAAATATTATATGCCAAAATTGTTGACGTTGGACAAGGAAGACAACTTAATGGTTTATGTTTGTTTATATTCACATAGAAGTCATATTGTCATGGATCCTTCAACATGTGGTGCTTGCCCCCTATCTTTGCTAGCCAAAAATTCCGCACTAAGTAGAGATACTACTTGTGCATCCAAAAACACTTAAACCCAAATCATATTTTCAAGAGTCCACCATACCTACCTAGGGATTGAGCAAGATCTCTCAAGTAAGTTGTCATCCGTGCAAAAAGGCAATAAAAATTGCTTCTAAAAGTGTGAGATCATTTAGTGTAAGAGAAAATTGAGCGTTACACAAACTTGTGATGGTGAAGAATAAAAGCAATAGACTACATAATAAAGGTCGCTATCACAAGGGGCAATGCAATGTGACGTTCTTTTGCACTAAGGGTTTGAGCATACATACAAAGCGCATGGCAACCTCTACTTCCCTTTGCGAAGGGTCTATCTTTTACTTTTATGTATTTACTTTTATGCAAAGAGTCAAAATTTTACTTCTATTCCTTTTATTTTTCTTCTTTGGAAAGCATCATGTGTGAGGAAATATCTAGGCACATATGTCCAGTTGAATATAGATAGCATGAGTTATTATTGTTGACATCACCCTTGAGGTGAATATGTCAGGAGGAGGAACTATAAGCCCCTATCTTTCTATGTGTCCGGTTGAAACGTTTTGGTCATGGGTATGTGGTGAGTGTTAGCAATCATAGAAGACTATATGATGGTTGAGTATGTGGACTTGTCTAAAGGCTCCGATACGTGACCCTTCCTAAAAAGATGATGAATTGTAGTTGCAAAGTTGACTGAGAACATAGTTTGTTGGTTTTTAATAGAGTTTTCGCTTTGTACTTCAATTGTGTGATGAACTGTTACTTATTCATGAGAAGTATATGATAAAAGTCCTATGTTTAATATTGTTGTTGTTATGATAATCAACATGATGCTTTTATGTATGTATTTTGTTTTTATCGACACCTCTCTCTCTCAAAGCATGTGGACATGTTTTTCGGTTTCGGTTTTCGCTTGAGGACAAGCGAGGTCTAAGCTTGGGGGAGTTGATATGTCCATTTTGCATCATGTTTTCTTACTATTATTTATAATGTTTTATCCATAATAATGCTTTTTGGAGTAATTCTAATGCCTTTTCTCTCATAATATGCAAGGTATACACAAAGAGGGAGAATTTCGGCAGCTGGAAATCTGGACCTGAAGAAGCTATGTCAGGCTACCTATTATGCACAACTCCAAATGAGCTAAAACATCACGAGGATTTTTTATGGGATATATAAGAATTATTGGAGCAAATAACTACCAGAGGGGGCCCATCAGGTGGGCACAACCCACCTGGGCGCGCCAGGGAGCCCAGGCGCGCCCTTGTGGGTTGTGCTCACCCAGGCCCACCTCTAGTGCCCATATTCTGGTATATAGGTCATTTTTACCTAGAAAAAATAAGGGGAGACTTTCGGGATGGAGGCCGCCACCTCGAGGCGGAACTTGGGCAGGAGCACTTTTGCCCTCCAGTGGAGCGATTCTGTTGGGGCGACTTCCCTCCCGGAGGGGGAAATCATCGTCATCATCATCACCAACATTTCTCCCATCTTGGGGAGGGCAATATCCATTAACATCTTCAATAGCACCATCTCATCTCAAACCCTAGTTCATCTCTTGTGTTCAATCTTGTTACCGGAACTATAGATTGGTGCTTGTGGGTGACTAGTAGTGTTGATTATATCTTGTAGTTCATTACTATATGGTTTATTTAGTGGAAGATTATATGTTCAGATCCAATATGCTATTTAATACTCCTCTGATCATGAGCATGTTTATCATTTGTGAGTAGTTACCTTTGTTCTTGAGGTCACGGGAGAAATCATGTTGCAAGTAATCATGTGAACTTGATATGTGTTCGATATTTTGATAGTATGTATGTTGTGATTCCCTTAGTGGTGTCATGTGAACGTCGAATACATGACACTTCACCATATTTGGGCCTGAGGGAATGCATTGTGGAGTAGCAGTTAGATGATGGGTTGCGAGAGTGACAGAAGCTTAAACCCCAGTTTATGCGCTATTTTGTAAGGGACCGATTGGATCCAAAAGTTTAATGCTATGGTTAAAATTTATTCTTAAAACTTTTCTCTAGATGCGGATGCTTGCGGGAGGGTTAATCATAAGTGGGAGGTTTGTTCAAGTAAGAACAACACCTAGGCACCGGTCCACCCACATATCAAATTATCAAAGTAGCGAACACAAATCGAACCAACATGATGAAAGTGACTAGATGAAATTCTCGTGTATCGTCAAGAATGCTTTGCTTATCATAAGAGACCGTTTTGGCTTGTCCTTTGCCTCAAAAGGATTGGGCTACCTTGCTGCACTTTTGTTACTACTACCGTTACTAGCTCATTACAAATTATCTTGCTATCAAACTACTCTGCTACTTACAATTTCAGCACTTGCAGACATTACCTTGCTGAAAACAACTTGTCATTTCCTTCTGCTCCTCGTTGGGTTCGACACTCTTACTTATCGAAAAGAGCTACAATTGATCCCCTATACTTGTGGGTCATCAGTGACCTAGTTGTTATATGATGTCTCATGGATGAAAATGATGATGATGAGGAGTTGTTATATGACAATGATGTATTATGACGATAAGTTGTTAATGATATTATGATGATGAGTTATTATATAACTGGGTGAAAGAACCGCGGATTAGTTTCAAGTGGATGGATCCAAAGTGACCAATGATGTAAGAACTTGAAACTAATCCGCGGTTCTTTCACCCAATGATGTAATAAATCATTATGATGTAATAACAATCTCTAAATTGCTACTGTATGAAAACTTGTATAATGATTTATGAATAGGACATAGAATAAAAAAGAAATAGAATACTTAATAATAGTAGTAGCACGGGTAGAGCAGCGCTGTTAGTAACTACCAGTAGCGCATTCTTAATGAAGCGCTACTGCTAAGTAGGTATAGCAGTAGCGCGGGTGAACCAACGCTACTGCTACCCTTTAGTTGTAGTGTTGTAGCAGTAGCGCGACCCCCCGCGCTACTGCTAGCCCAAAAACCAGCGCTGCTACTAGGCATTTCCCTATTAGTGTGGCATAACTCCTTGGGTCTGAACACAGTTTGGAAAAAGCTCTGGAAATTGAGAGTACCAACAAAAGTGAAAATATTCTATTTGGCGAGCCCTCTATTGGGTCTCCCGTTTTAAGTCGACTCTGGTTGATCATCATGTAGGAAACATTGGAGAGTGCCCCATTTGTCAAACCAGCCTTGAGGATGTCATACACCTTCTGTTGAAGTGCGCACTGAAGGAAATATGCCCTAGAGGCAATAATAAAGTTATTATTTATTTCCTTATTTCATGATAAATGTTTATTATTCATGCTAGAATTGTATTAACCGGAAACATAATACATGTGTGAATACATAGACAAACATAGTGTCACTAGTATGCCTCTACTTGACTAGCTCGTTGATCAAAGATGGTTATGTTTCCTAGCCATAGACATGAGTTGTCATTTCATTAATGGGATCACATCATTAGGAGAATGATGTGATTGACTTGACCCATTCCGTTAGCTTAGCACTCGATCGTTTAGTATGTTGCTATTGCTTTCTTCATGACTTATACATGTTCGTATGACTATGAGATTATGCAACTCCCATTTGCCGGAGGAACACTTTGTGCGCTACCAAACGTCATAACGTAATTGGGTGATTATAAAGGAGCTCTACAGGTGTCTCTAAAGGTACATGTTGGGTTGGCGTATTTCGAGATTAGGATTTGTCACTCCGATTGTCGGAGAGGTATCTCTGGGCCCTCTCGGTAATGCACATCACATAAGCCTTGCAAGCATTGCAACTAATGAGTTAGTTGCGAGATGATGTATTACGGAACGAGTAAACAGACTTGCTGGTAACGAGATTGAACTAGGTATTGAGATACCGAGATTGAATCTCGGGCAAGTAACATACCGATGACAAAGGGAACAACGTATGTTGTTATGCGGTCTGACCGATAAAGATCTTCGTAGAATAAGTAGGAGCCAATATGAGCATCCAGGTTCCGCTATTGGTTATTGACCGGAGACGTGTCTCGGTCATGTCTACATTGTTCTCGAACTCGTAGGGTCCGCACGCTTAAGGTTTCGATGACAGTTATATTATGAGTTTATGAGTTTTGATGTACTGAAGGAGTTCGGAGTCCCGGATGAGATCGGGGACATGACGAGGAGTCTCAAAATGGTCGAGACGTAAAGATCGATATATTGTACGACTATATTCGGACATCGGAAAGGTTCTGAGTGGTTCGGGTATTTTTCGGAGTACCGGGGAGTTACGGGAATACGGGGGAAAAGTATTGGGCCTTATTGGGCCATACGGGAAAGAGAGAGGGGCTGCCTAGGGCAGGCCGTGCGCCCCCCCCCCCCCCCCCCAAGGCCTAGTCCGAATTGGACTAGGGGGAGGGGCTGCGCCCCCTCCTTCCTTCCCTTCTCCTTTCCCCTTCCTTGTCTCTGAAGGACTCCTAGTTGGACTAGGAAAGGGGGAATCCTACTCCCGGTGGGAGTAGGACTCCCCTAGGGCGCGCCATAGAGAGGGCCGGCCCTCCCCTCCTCCACTCCTTTATATACAGGGGCAGGGGGCACCCCATAAACACACAAGTTGATCTTCGTGATTGTTCTCTTAGCCGTGTGCGGTGCCCCCTCCACCATAATCCTCGATAATATTGTAGCGGTGCTTAGGCGAAGCCCTGCAGCGATAGAACATCAAGATCGTCACCACGCCATCGTGCTGACGGAACTCTTCCCCGACACTTTGCTGGATCAGAGTCCGGGGATCGTCATCGAGCTGAACGTGTGCTAGAACTCGGAGGTGCCGTAGTTTCGGTGCTTGATCGGTCGGGCCGTGAACACGTACGACTACATCAACCGCGTTGTCATAACGCTTCCGCTTTCGGTCTACGAGGGTATGTAGACAACACTCTCCCCTCTCATTGCTATGCATCACCATGATCTTGCGTGTGCGTAGGAAAATTTGTGAAATTACTAGGTTACCCAACAGTGGCATCCGAGCCTAGGTTTTATGTGTTGATGTTATATGCATGAGTAGAACACAAGTGAGTTGTGGGCGATATAAGTCATACTGCTTACCAGCATGTCATACTTTGGTTCGGCGGTATTGTTGGATGAAGCGGCCCGGACCGACATTACGCGTACGCTTACGCGAGACTGGTTCTACCGACGTGCTTTGCACACAGGTGGCTGGTGGGTGTCAGTTTCTCCAACTTTAGTTGAACCGAGTGTGGCTACGCCCGGTCCTTGCGAAGGTTAAAACAGCACCAACTTGACAAACTATCGTTGTGGTTTTGATGCGTAGGTAAGAACGGTTCTTGCTAAGCCCAGTAGCAGCCACGTAAAACTTGCAACAACAAAGTAGAGGACGTCTAACTTGTTTTTGGAGGGCATGTTGTGATGTGATATGGTCAAGACGTGATGAGATATAAGTTATTGTATGAGATGATCATGTTTTGTTGAAGTTATCGGCAACCGGCAGAAGCCTTACGGTTGTCTCATTATTGCATAAGATGCAAGCGCCAAATAATTGCTTTACTTTATCGCTATGTGATAGCAATAGTTGCAAGAGCACTAGTTGGCGAGGCGACCATGTGACGACACATTGATATAGATCAAGATGATGGAGATCATGGTGTCATGCCGGTGACGATGGAGATCATGACGATGCTTTGGAGATGGAGATCAAAGGCGCAAGATGATAATGGCCATATCATGTCACATATTTTTGATTGCATGTGATGTTTATCTTTTATACATCTTATCTTGCTTTGATTGACGGTAGCATTATAAGATGATCTCTCACTAAACTTCAAGATAAAAGTGTTCTCCCTGAGTATGCACCGTTGCCAAAGTTCGTCGTGCCCAAACACCACGTGATGATCGGGTGTGATAAGCTCTACGTCCATCTACAACGGGTGCAAGCCAGTTTTGCACACGCGGAATACTCAGGTTAAACTTGACGAGCCTAGCATATGCAGATATGGCCTCGGAACACTGAGACCGAAAGGTCGAGCGTGAATCATATAGTAGATATGATCAACATAGTGATGTTCACCATTGAAAACTACTCCATTTCACGTGATGATCGGTTATGGTTTAGTTGATTTGGATCACGTGATCACTTAGAGGATTAGAGGGATGTCTATCTAAGTGGGAGTTCTTAAGTAATATGATTAATTGAACTTAAATTTATCATGAACTTAGTCCTGGTAGTATTGGCATATCTATGCTGTAGATCAATAGCTCGCGTTTTGCTTCCCCGTTTATTTTGATATGTTCGTAGAGAAAACTAAGTTGAAAGATGTTAGTAGCAATGATGCGGATTGGATCTGTGATCTGAGGTTTATCCTCATTGCTGCACAGAAGAATTATGTCCTTGATGCACCGCTAGGTGACAGACCTATTGCAGGAGCAGATGCAGACATTATGAACGTTTGGCTAGCTCAATATGATGACTACTTGATAGTTTAGTGCACCATGCTTAACGGCCTAGAATCGGGACTTCAAAGACGTTTTGAACGTCATGGACCATATGAGATGTTCCAGGAGTTGAAGTTAATATTTCAAGCAAATACTCGAGTTGAGAGATATGAAGTCTCCAACAAGTTCTATAGCTAAAGGATGGAGGATAATAGCTCAAGCAGTGAGCATGTGCTCAAATTGTCTGGGTACTACAATCGCTTGAATCAAGTGGGAGTTAATCTTCCAGATAAAATAGTGATTGACAGAATTCTCTAGTCACCATCACCAAGTTAGTAGAACTTCGTGATGAACTATAACATGCAAGGGATGACGAAAGTAATTCCCAAGCTCTTCGTGATGCTGAAATCGACGAAGGTAGAAATCAAGAAAAACATCAAGTGTTGATGGCTAACAAGACCACTAGTTTCAATAAAAGGGAAAAGGGAAGAAGGGGAACTTCAAGAAGAATGGCAAGCAAGTTGCTGCTCAAGTGAAAAAGCCCAAGTCTAGACCTAAGCCTGAGACTAAGTGCTTCTACTGCAAAGGAACTGGTCACTGGAAGCGGAACTACCCCAAGTATTTGGCGGATAAGAAGGATGGCAAAGTGAACAAAGGTATATTTGATATACAGATTATTGATGTGTATTTTACTAGTGTTCGTAGCAACCCCTCGATATTTGATACTAGTTCAGTTGCTAAGAGTAGTAACTCGAAACGGGAGTTGCAGAATAAACAGAGACTAATTAAGGGTGAAGTGACGATGTGTGTTGGAAGTGGTTCCAAGATTGATATGATCATCATCGCACTCTCCCTATACTTTCGGGATTAGTGTTGAAACTAAATATGTGTTATTTGGTGTTTGCGTTGAGCATGAATATGATTTGATCATGTTTATTGCAATACGGATGTTCATTTAAGTTAGAGAACAATTGTTGTTCTTTTTACATGAATAAAACCTTCTATGGTCATACACACCAACGAAAATGGTTTGTTGGATCTCGATCGTAGTGATACACATATTCATAATATTGAAGCCAAAAGATGCAAAGTTAATAATGATAGTGCAACTTATTTGTGGCACTGCCGTTTAAGTCATATTGGTGTAAAGCGCATGAAGAAACTCCATGCTGATGGGATTTTGGAATCACTTGATTATGAATCACTTGATGCTTGCGAACCATGTCTCTTGGGCAAGATGACTAAAACGCTGTTCTCCGGAACAATGGAGCAAGCAACAGATTTGTTGGAAATCATACATACTGATGTATGTCGTTCGATGAATATTAAGGCTTGCAGCGGGTATCATTATTTTCTGACCTTCACAGATGATTTGAGCAGATATGGATATATCTACTTAATGAAATAGGAGTCTGAAACATTTCAAAAGTTCATATAATTTCATAGTGAAGTGGAAAATCATCGTAACAAGAAAATAAAGTTTCTATGATCTGATCGTGGAGAAGAATATTTGAGTTGCGAGTTTGGTCTTCAGTTAAAACAATGTGAAATAGTTTCACTACTCACGCCACCTGGAACACCACAACATAATGGTGTGTCCGAACGTCATAACCGTACTTTATTGGATATAGTGCAATCTATGATGTTTCTTACCGATTTAACACTATCGTTTTTGGGGTTATGCATTAAAGACAGCTGCATTCACGTTAAAAAGGGGCACCATCTAAATCTGTTGAGACGACACCATATGAACTGTGGTTTGGCAAGAAACCAAAGTTGTCATTTCTTAAAGTTTGGGGTTGCGATGCTTATAAGAAAAAAATTCATCATGATAAGCTCAAACCCAAATCGGAGAAATGTGTCTTCATAGGATACCCAAAGGAGACAGTTGGGTACACCTTCTATCACAGATCCGAAGGCAAGACATTCGTTGCTGAGAATGGATACTTTCTAGAGAAGAAGTTTCTCTCGAAAGAAGTGAGTGGGAGGAAAGTAGAACTTGGTAAGGTAATTGTACCTTCTCCCTTATTGGAAAGTAGTTCATCACAGAAATCTGTTCCTGTGACTACTACACCAATTAGTGAGGAAGCTAATGATGATGATCATGTAACTTCAGATCAAGTTACTACCGAATCTCGTAGGTAAACCAGAGTGAGATCCGCACCAGAGTGGTACGGTAATCCTGTTCTGGAAGTCATGTTACTAGACCATGACGAACTTGCGAACTATGAGGAAGCGATGATGAGCCCAGATTCCGCGAAATGGTTTGAGGCCATGAAATCTGAGATAGGATCCATATATGAGAACAAAGTATGGACTTTGGTGGACTTGCTCGATGATCGGCAAGCCATTAAGAATAAATGGATCTTCAAGAGGAAGACGGATGCTGATAGTAGTGTTACTATCTACAAAGCTAGAATTGTCGCAAAAAGGTTTTCGACAAGTTCAAGATGTTGACTACGATGAGAGTTTCTCACTCATATCTATGCTTAAGTCTGTCTGAATCATGTTAGCAATTGCCGCATTTTATGAAATCTGGCAAATGGATAAACAAAAATGCATTCCTTAATGGGTTTATTAAAGAAGAGTTGTATACGATGCAACTAGAAGGTTTTGTCAATCCTAAAGGTGCTAACAAAATATGCAAGCTCCAACGATCCATCTATGGACTGGTGCAAGCATCTCGGAGTTGGAATATACGCTTTGATAAGTTGATCAAAGCATATAGTTTTATACAAACTTGCGGTGAAGCCTATATTTACAAGGAAGTGAGTGGGAGCACTACAGCATTTCTGATAAGTATATGTGAATGACATATTGTTGATCGGAAACAATGTAGAATTATTCTGCAAAGCATAAAGGAGTGTTTGAAAGAAGTTTTTCAAAGAAAGACCTCAGCGAAGCTGCTTACATATTAAGCATCAAGATCTATAGAGATAGATCAAGATGCTTGATAAGTTTTTTCAATGAGTACATACCTTGACAAGATTTTGAAGTAGTTCAAAATGGAACAGTCAAAGAAAGAGTTCTTGCCTGTGTTACAAGGTGTGAAATTGAGTAAGACTCAAAACCCGACCACGACAGAAGATAGAAAGAGAATGGAAGTCATTCCCTATGCCTCAGCCATAGGTTCGATAAAGTATGCTGTCGGTGTCAAAACCGGCGGATCTCGGGTAGGGGGTCCCGAACTGTGCGTCAAGGTCGGATGGTAACAGGAGACAAGGGACACGAAGTTTACCCAGGTTCGGGCCCTCTCGATGGAGGTAAAACCCTACTCCTGCTTCATTAATATTGATGATATGGGTAGTACAAGAGTAGATCTACCATGAGATCAAGGAGGCTAAACCCTAGAAGCTAGCCTATGGTATGATTGTGTATGATGATGGTTCTGTCCTACGGACTACAACCCTCCGGTTTATATAGACACCGGATAGGGTTAGGGTTACATAGAGTCGGTTACAATGGTAGGAGATCTTGAGTATCCGCATCGCCTAGCTTGCCTTCCACGCCAAGGAAAGTCCCATCCGGACACGGGACGAAGTCTTCAATCTTGTATCTTCATAGTCCAGGAGTCCGGCGAAGGTATAGTCCGGCTACCCGAACACCCCCTAATCCAGGACTCCCTCAGTAGCCCCTGAACCAGGCTTCAATGACGACGAGTCCGGCGCATAGATTGTCTTCGGCATTGCAAGGCGGGTTCCTCCTCCAAGTCCTTCATAGAAGATACTAAACACCAAAAATAGTGTCTGGCTCTGCAAAATAAGTTTCCACATATTGCCATAGAGAGAATAATATTAACACAAATCAAATCTGCTGACATATTCCGCAATGCGTCATCACACTGCGGCCAAGCTCTTTATACAAATTGTTTTCACTTTTCCACCTCAGCACGTTCAGCAAGGCGGTTTCCTTGGCATGTCTTGTCAAAGCAGAGATCGTGTGCCCCTTTTCACGGGATTCTCATCAATACGGACGTGGGTAACCCAACCGCGCCATTTACCACGACGCTTGGGAGGTAAGCGAGTTTTATTAGGTAGGTGGGGACGCATAACCGCATCCGCCCATATAAGGGGATAAGGATCCACCTTTTTTACCTACGCCTTCTTCCTCCTTTGCCAATCCATCTCTCGCGCACCTAAGCTCCAGCGCCCAAGCCCGCTCTTCCCACCTCAACCTTCTCCAGGAATGTCCGGAGCAGGAGGCAAGTGGATGGTCTCCTCCGTTACGGAGGTTCAAGTAAAAAAGCTAAGGAAGGCCGGATACCTGTCCAAGGACATCCTGCACCGGCTTCCTGAGAAGGGGCAGCTTCTCCCCACCCCAAGGCCCCATGAGAGGGTAGTTTTCCTTCCCCACTTCCTCCGCGGACTGGGTTTTCCACTTCACCCATTTGTCCGGGGACTCATGTTCTACTACGGCCTAGATTTCCACGATCTGGCCCCGAACTTCATCCTCAACGTCTCGGCGTTCATCGTCGTGTGTGAGGCCTTCCTCCGCATCCGCCCCCATTTCGGCCTTTGGCTCAAGACCTTCAACGTCAAGCCCAAGGTGGTGCGCGGCAGCCAAGCGGAGTGCGGAGGTGCTATGGCTGGCAAGATAGCCAACGTCCTCTGGTTCGAGGGCTCTTTTGTGGAGACCCTAAAGGGGTGGCAAGCCGGGTGGTTTTACATCACCGAGCCACGCGATCCGGAATGGGTCGCAGCCCCCGAGTTCAGATCCGGACCCCCCACGCGGCTTATGTCCTGGAAAGAGACGGGCCTGTCGTGGGGCAACAAGGAAGAGGTGACCGGACTGAAGACCTGCATCCAGTCCCTGATAAAGAAGCCAATCCGGCTTGTCAATATAGTCCAGGTCATGTTCGTTCGTCTGATCCTCCCGTGCCAACAACGGGATTTCAATTTGTGGGAGTTCGACCCGGCGCAGCACCGAACCCTCAACAGGCTCTTCAACACGTCATATGAAGACGTCTGGAAGGTGCTAATCAAAGGCGTCGAGGCCCCCGCATCCGCTTTCGAGGACCACGGATACAGCACGCAGCATCATGCTAGTGAGGTAAGCTATCTATGCCTTTGACAGGATTATTAAGCTCTTTTTCATAGATTAACTCGATGCGGGATCTAAACTCCCTTACCTTTGACAGGCTTGGCAGGCGATATCCGGACCAATTAACTGTCCGGCTCCACTGCCGAAGACCCAGCCCCAGCTCTCCTAGTGAAGCTGCTGACTCCGGCACCTTATGTGGTGCCGGAGAGGAAGGTCAAGAAGAAGAAGACCACCGGGACTCGAAAGAGTGCCCGTAACTTGGTGGTGTCGGACTCGTCATCTGACGAGTCCGAGGCGCCCTCCTCTCATGAAAACGAGGAGGAGGAAGAAGAAAGCTCTCCCCCCCCCCAGCGAAGGGAGAAGAGAAGAAGAAGGCCGCCCCATCAGGGGAGGCCGAGGGGTCTAGGAAAAGGAAGACCCCTCCGCCGGACTACTCCCACGACGCCGAAGAGAGCGGAGAGGAGTGGCCGAACAGGGCCAAGCGTCCGGCAAAATCGTAAGTTCGGACGTCAGAGTAACTCATGATGTTCCTTTGTTGCGCAGCTTTCCTTAATGTCGAATGTGAATATGCAGCCCGCCCCAGGCCGACTACAACGAATCGTCGGGCGGCTCCCTGGACTCATCGGACGTGAACTCCGTTCCGCCCGTTGTCTCCCCCCGCACCACGGATGACGCCGAAGTGGCGTCGCAACAAGCTCCGGGGCAGGAAGAGGTGGTCCTGGAGGAGCCGCAAGGCAACCTCCCGGACTCCAGGAGTGAAGGGGACAAGACCCCCCAGGGCTCCAAGTCCGGCTTTGTGCCGGACCCCGCGCCGGAATCTTCAACAGTTCCGAGCCGCGGTAGGCGAACTCCTTCCAAAAGGAGCAAGCCTTCTAAGCCAGCGACCTCCGTCCAACCGGAGTCGCTGGACCATCTGCTGGAGGTGCTTGACGGCGCCTCCCTCGACAAGGGGCACCGTACTATTATGAGTACGGTGACCCAAAAGGTTCAGTCCGCCAAGAGCGGGCTGACTGAAGCTTGCGCTAGCCTTCTGACAGGCTTCGAGGTAAGTTAAAATATGTCAAGATAGTACCGCATAGACAGTAGCCCCTGATGCTCTGTTTGGCGTTCGGAAAGAAAAGCCGAATAGAGGATCTATTAATTTTCGCAGGAGTCTAACAATAAAGAGTCAATATGCATATGCAGGCTTCGCTGCTATCCACCGCCGCACTGACTGCACAGGTGCGTGTCCTAAAAAAGGACCTCGGGTGGACCGAGCAAGAGCTCGACCTGGCCAAACGGCAGCTCGAGGAAAAAGAAGGTAAGAAATACCCTAAAAAAAGGTGCCTATAGAGAGGCGTGATTGCAAAGAATAACAGGATCGTACTGCTTATTGTAGGGGCTGCAACTGAGGTGGCGACCCTCAAGCAGGCGCTATCTGAGGCCGAGAAGAAAACGGCCGAGGAGTGCATCGAGCGAGAAAGACTTGGGGCTCAGGTTGGCGAGGTGCAGCAAGAGCTGCAGGCTCTCATGAAAAAACATGAGAGCTTGGAGCTTGAGTCAAAGGCGCAAGCATCCGAGCTCGCGTCGGCCCTTGAGACCGCCAAGGGTGCCAAGGCCGAAGCACAAAAGGCCCTCCAAGAGTTGGAGGAGTTGAAAAAGATAGCAGCGGGTAAGGCATTCTTAATGCAAAGTAGAAATATAAAAGTAAACTACTTGTCACTTACCCAAATCCGGAGTTCTCCAGGGGCGTTCACAGATCTTCCCCGCAGCGTATCCGCCGCCGCCGCATTCTACCGAGCTGAAGAGGGCATCTCGACGGAGAGTGTGTTCTAGTCTCAGTATTTTGAGGCCGGACACCCTGTGCCCTTGAGCGACCAGCTGAAACAGCTGGTCGAGCTCCACAAGGCGGCCGAACAGGCCATGAAGGGCTTCATAGTTTGGCTGTGGCCCAGAGAGGCCCTGCCTGGGAGCTACTTCGGGCTGGTGCGGCGGCTGGTGGAGGCTTGTCCAAGGCTTGAGGTCATCAAGCGTTCCGCCTGCATCGAAGGTGCCCGGAGGGCCCTTGCTCGTGCAAAGGTGCACTGGGGTAAGCTTGACGGTGAGAAGCTGGTGAAGGACGGGCCGCCGCAGGGGAAGGAGCATCGCAAGCCCGAGAACTACTACAAGGATGTTCTTGCTGGTGCCCGCCTTATTACGGATGAATGTACGAAAGATGTAATTTTTGAATGAACTCGCTCGTGTTTATCCTGTGCGCTGAAAACTTGTTCATATGCGCTAAGCAATGCTTATTGAATTTAAAATATTATTTTCTGTGCGGCCGTTTATCAAAAATTGAGAGATGGCCAGTCGTCGGCTTCTGCCCCCATGCCGCTAGTGCTGGGGTGTTCGGGATAAACCTGAGCGCTCTTTTTCCCATGGTTGGGTCCTTCGAGGGTGGCGCTCAGCACAACGAACCAGGCAATCGGACTATAATGCTTGAACACTCTCACTTAGCCATAGAACTTTATAATTTTAAATTTCGGCGAAGCCCCTAGTTCGGAAGACCGAATTCGGGGCGCTATCCACGCCTTTGGCCGGACAAAGCCAGCTCCTCGCTCGAAGCGGCATAAGCCTTTAGGGACTCGAAAAACCTCTCGAACAGCGATCGGTCTCTCGCCTTATCATGACAGTCAGTTTTAGCTTTCTCCACTAAGGTGCTTAACCCAGCTGAACCAGGGCACAATCGCAGTGGTTCTCCTAGTGCTACCTTAGCCGATATAGCGGAACGTAAGGCACCAAAACATAGGAGCCGGGCAAACCCAACTATTAACCCAAATCATGATTCGGAGCCGATGCATATAGTGCTATAAGTTCGGGGTGCCGCACTTGTGAAAGTGTACGGACTTCTCACGCCAGATCGAAGGGTACTGAAGCCCTGGCGTGTTTGCCGTACCATGGTGTGCGGGTGCATCATGTTATTTAATAAACATATATATTAAAAGAGGATAATGCAAAAAATAGACAAAAAGCTATGCATTGTTTATAAAGAGGCTATTTGTCAGAGCCGGACGATACAAGTAGTGCGATAAGCAAAAAGATATTAGACTATTTAACATGTCCTAGCCAGGGGCAGGCCGTGGAATTGTGTTCGAAACAGATAGACCGTTCGTAATAGAGACCACCAGAGAGTTCCATAATGCGGCGTAGCTTTGTCTGCTTCCCTGGATCTTGCATCGTTTGTGCGGCAGTCGAATTGCTGAACAGGTCGTCCAAAGTGTGGAGTCCTGAAAGTAAAAAAAACAATCCGGCAGCCCCTGGTACGTTTTAAGCCGTATTTTGGGCATGCCGTTACTGTGCCCCTTCCCCTGTGCCCATGGTTTTTCAAGGGTGTAATTATGTACACGAGGTACTAGCTTCGCTATGTCGCGATGGCTGGGGTTGGGGCCGCATTGCTACGCCTGCTCAGATCATGCCAGGCGGTCTTGTTGTAGGTTACTCCGGGCGCGCTTGACAGTGTCTGGCTTTTTAACGGCCGGACTGGAGAGTTGCCTAAAAAGGCTGCTTTGTACTTCCACTGCGAGAGCCACCGTGTGCTCCTCCGTACGGAGGGAGCGTTCAGTGTTTCCGTTGACCGTGATTACTCCTCGAGGGCCTGGCATCTTGAGCTTGAGATATCCGTAGTGCGGCACCGCATTGAACTTGGCAAATGCGGTTCGTTCGAGCAGGGCGTGATAGCCACTGCGGAACGGGACTATGTCGAAGATTAACTCTTTGCTTCGGAAGTTATCCGGAGATCCGAAGACCACCTCAAGTGTTATGGAGCCTGTATAGTTGGCTTCTACACCTGGTATAACGCCTTTAAAGGTCGTCCTTGTGGGCTTAATCCTTGATGGATCTATGCCCATTTTCCGCACTGTATCCTGGTAAAGCAGGTTCAGGCTACTGCCGCCGTCCATGAGGACTCTTGTGAGATGAAATCCTTCGATGATTGGGTCGAGAACCAATGCGGCAAAGCCGCCATGATGGATGCTAGTGGGGTGGTCCCTTCGATCAAAGGTGATCGGGCAAGAGGGCCATGGGTTGAACTTTGGGGCGACTGGCTCCATCGCGTATACGTCCCGTAGCGCACGCTTCCGCTCCTTCTTGGGAATGTGGGTTGTGTATATCATGTTCACCGTCCGCACTTGTGGGGGAAACCCCTTCTGTCCATTGTTGTTCGGCGGCCTGGGCTCCTCCTCGTCATCGCTATGTAGCCCCTTGTCTTTGTTTTCGGCTCTTAACTTGCTTGCCGGCTTGAACACCCAACAATCCCTGTTGGTGTGATTAGCTGGCCTTTCGGGGGTGCCATGTTTCTGGCACAGGCGGTCGAGTATTCGGTCCAAACTGGACGGGCCCTGAGTATTCTTTTTAAATGGCTTTTTCCGCTGACCGGATTTATAGCCTCTGAATCCGGCGTTGACTGTCGTATCTTCATTGCTGTCGCTGCTAACGCGGTGCTTTTGCTTATTTCGACGTGTCCTGCCACTTTTGTCCTTGGTATCCGAATTACCAGGGTTCTTTGATAAGTTGTTGCTGCGAGCTAGCCAGCTATCTTCGCCCGCGCAAAAGCGGGTCATGAGTGTCGTGAGGGCTGCCATAGATTTCGGCTTTTCCTGTCCCAGGTGCCGGGCAAGCCATTCGTCGTGGATGTTATGCTTGAAGGCAGCTAGGGCCTCTGCGTCCGGACAGTCGACTATCTGGTTTTTCTTTGTTAGGAACCGTGTCCAGAATTGCCTGGCCGATTCTTCTGGCTGCTGAATTATGTGGCTTAGGTCGTCGGCATTCGGTGGTCGCACATAAGTGCCCTAGAAGTTGTCGAGGAATGCGGCCTCCAGGTCCTCCCAAGAACCAATTGAGTCCGCTGGCAGGCTGTTAAGCCAGTGCCGGGCTGGTCCTTTGAGTTTAAGAGGGAGGTATTTGATGGCGTGTAGATCATCGCCACGTGCCATGTGGATGTGAAGGAGATAATCCTCGATCCATACCGCCGGATCTGTCGTGCCATCGTATGATTCGATGTTTACGGGTTTGAAACCCTCTAGGATTTTATGATCCATTACTTCATCTGTGAAGCATAGTGGGTGTGCGGCGCCCCTGTACTGGGCTATGTCACGACGCAGCTCGAAAGAGCTATGTCTGTTGTGTTCGGCCCGGCCGGATTTATTGTGTCCGGAGTGAAGATCATCGTCACGTGTCGTCGGGCGCCTGCGCGATCCGTAGATCGATCTTGTTTGCATTGCTTTATCCTCCAGTACATCTCGCAGGTCTGGCGCATTTTCCCGTGCCTTGGTTGAGCAGCGTCGGGGCATGGCTTGGTTGGAGGTCCGACAGGCCTCTCTGTCGCGGCCGCGAGGTGGCCGGTCTGCCATGTCGTGCGCTGGTGATGTAGGCGCTTCCTCCTCTGATCGGGGTAGCGGCCTGCGCTTTGGGTAATTCTTGGAGGGGCGCTCGAGTTCATACTCTTCGGTCGCAAGGACTTCAGTCCATCTATCAGCTAGCAAATCTTGATCAGCTCTAAGCTGTTGCTGCTTTTTCTTTAGGCTGTTCACCGTGGCTAAAAGCCTGTGTTTGAAAAGTTCTTGTTCGGCGGGGTCTGATGGTACGACGAATTCATTGTCATCGAGGCTTGCCTCGTCTTCGGAGGGAGGCATATAGTTATCATCCTCAACCTCTCGTTCTGCCGCTCTCTCATGAGGGCTGGCTTCTCCATCTTCCTGCGTTGAATCTTGCTGGGTTGGGTGTTCTTCGGCGCTATCCGGGGTAGTATTATCTCCCGTGCCGGAATCACCGTTTTTGCTTTGGCGGGATTTAGAGCGGCGCCGTTGACGCCGGCGCTTTGGCTGTTTCTTGGAGGTGTCATCCCCTGCTGTTCCATTGCCATCTCCTTCTTTTGGAGTATCCACCATATATACGTCATATGACGAGGTGGCCGTCCAGCGCCCTACAGGTGCTGGTTCCTGTTCGTCTCCTACCTCGTCGTCCATACCGTCGAAGTCTTTGGAGCCGAAGTCAAGCATGTCGGTTAAATCGTCGACAGTGGCTACCAAGTGGGTGGTGGGAGGGCTTTGAATTTCTTCATCGTCCGTATCCCAACCTCGCTGACCGTAATCCGGCCAGGGCTCTCCTGATAAAGAGAGAGACTTGAGAGAATTCAGGATGTCGCCAAAAGGCGAGTGCTGAAAGATGTCCGCGGTGGTGAAGTGCATTATCGGCGCCCAATCGGTTTCGACTGGCAGGGGCGCGGGGGGTTTGGAGTCAGGGAGGAGTCCGGGCCCTCGGGATCACAGGTCGCGCGGAGTGCGGGGCTGGCATTTGGCTCGATCGCCTTTGAGATAGCAGTCCCCGAGGTGACGTCCAACCGCCCATCCTCAATTGGCGCAATGGGCTCCGAGTTAAGGGTCAGAACCGGTGCGTGTGCGGCCTCCAGGACGCTGTTCGGAGGCAGAGCTAGATCATGCCCCTCGAGACAGTGCGGCGCGCTTGGCTGTGGCTCGAACCCGTCGAATATCAAGTCTCCGCGGGTATCAGCCGTGTAGTTTAAGCTTCCAAACCTGACTTGATGGCCAGGGGCATAGCTTTCGATCTGCTCCAGATGACCAAGCGAATTGGCCCGCAGAGCGAAGCCGCCGAAGACGAAGATCTGTCCGGGGAGAAAAGTCTCACCCTGGACCTCATCGTTGTTGATGATCAGAGGAGCCATCGGGCCTAAAGGCGATGACACAGAGGAACTCTCAATGAAAGCACCAATGTCGGTGTCAAAACCAGCGGATCTCGGGTAGGGGGTCCCGAACTGTGAGTCAAGGTCGGATGGTAACAGGAGACAAGGGACACGAAGTTTACCCAGGTTCGGGCCCTCTCGATGGAGGTAAAACCCTACTCCTGCTTGATTAATATTGATGATATGGGTAGTACAAGAGTAGATCTACCACGAGATCAAGGAGGCTAAACCCTAGAAGCTAGCCTATGGTATGATTGTGTATGATGATGGTTCTGTCCTACGGACTACAACCCTCCGGTTTATATAGACACCGGATAGGGTTAGGGTTACACAGAGTCGGTTACAATGGTAGGAGATCTTGAGTATCTGCATCACCTAGCTTGCCTTCCACGCCAAGGAAAGTCCCATCCGGACACGGGACGAAGTCTTCAATCTTGTATCTTCATAGTCCAGGAGTCCGCCGAAGGTATAGCCCGGCTACCCAAACACCCCCTAATCCAGGACTCCCTCATATGCCATGCTGTGTACCAGATCTATTGTATACCCTACACTGATTTTGGCAAGGGAGTACAATAGTGATCTAGGATTAGATCAATGGACAGCGGTCAAAATTATCCTTAGTTGAATAAGGATATGTTTCTCGATTATGGAGGTGACAAAAGGTTCGTCGTAAAGGGTTACGTCGATGCAAATTTTAACACTGATCCAGATAACTCTAAATCTCAATCTGGATACATATTGAAAGTGGGAGCAATTAGCTAGAGTAGCTCCGTGCAGAGCATTGTTGACATAGAAATTTGCAAAATACATACGGATCTGAATGTGGCAGACCCGTAGACTAAACTTCTCTCACAAGAAAAACATGATCACACCTTAGTACTCTTTGGGTGTTAATCACATAAGCGATGTGAACTAGATTACTGACTCTAGTAAACCCTTTGGGTGTTGATCACATATCGATGTGAACTATGGGTGTTAATCACATGGTGATGTGAACTATTGTTGTTAAATCACATGGCGATGTGAACTAGATTATTGACTCTAGTGCAAGTGGGAGACTAAAGGAAATATGCCCTAGAGGCAATAATAAAGTTATTATTTATTTCCTTATTTCATGATAAATGTTTATTATTCAAGCTAGAATTGTATTAACCGGAAACATAATACATGTGTGAATACATAGACAAACAAAGTGTCACTAGTATGCCTCTACTTGACTAGCTCGTTGATCAAAGATGGTTATGTTTCCTAGGCATAGACATGAGTTGTCCTTTGATTAACGGGATCACATCATTAGGAGAATGATGTGATTGACTTGACCCATTCCGTTAGCTTAGCACTCGATCGTTTAGTATGTTGCTATTGCTTTCTTCATGACTTATACATGTTCCTATGACTATGAGATTATGCAACTCCCATTTGCCGGAGGAACACTTTGTGTGCTACCAAACATCACAACGTAACTGGGTGATTATAAAGGAGCTCTACAGGTGTCTCCAAAGGTACATATTGGGTTGGCGTATTTCGAGATTAGGATTTGTCACTCCGATTGTCGGAGAGGTATCTCTGGGCCCTCTCGGTAATGCACATCACATAAGCCTTGCAAGCATTGCAACTAATGAGTTAGTTGCGAGATGATGTATTACGGAACGAGTAAAGAGACTTGCCGGTAACGAGATTGAACTAGGTATTGAGATACCGACGATCGAATCTCGGGCAAGTAACATACCGATGACAAAGGGAACAACATATGTTGTTATGCGGTCTGACCGATAAAGATCTTCGTAGAATATGTAGGAGCCAATATGAGCATCCAGATTCCGCTATTGGTTATTGACCGGAGACGTGTCTCGGTCATGTCTACATTGTTCTCGAACCCGTAGGGTCCGCACGCTTAAGGTTTCGATGACAGTTATATTATGAGTTTATGAGTTTTGATGTACCGAAGGAGTTCGGAGTCCCGGATGAGATCGGGGACATGATGAGGAGTCTTGAAATGGTCGAGACGTAAAGATCGATATATTGGACGACTATATTCGGACATCGGAAAGGTTCTGAGTGGTTCGGGTATTTTTCGGAGTACCGGGGAGTTACGGGAATACGGGGGAAAAGTATTGGGCCTTATTGGGCCATACGGGAAAGAGAGAGGGGCTGCCTAGGGCAGGCCGCGCGCCCCCCCAAGGCCTAGTCCGAATTGGACTAGGGGGAGGGGTTGTGCCCCCTCCTTCCTTCCCTTCTCCTTTCCCCTTCCTTATCTCCTACTCCTACTACATGGAAGGACTCCTAGTTGGACTAGGAAAGGGGGAATCCTACTCCCGGTGGGAGTAGGACTCCCCTAGAGAGGGCCGGCCCTCCCCTCCTCCACTCCTTTATATACAGGGGTAGGGGGCACCCCATAGACACACAAGTTGATCTTCGTGATCGTTCTCTTAGCCATGTGCGGTGCCCCCCTCCACCATAATCCTCGATAATATTGTAGCGGTGCTTAGGCGAAGCCCTGCGGCGATAGAACATCAAGATCGTCACCACGCCGTCGTGCTGACGGAACTCTTCCCCGACACTTTGCTGGATCGGAGTCCGGGGATCGTCATCGAGCTAAACGTGTGCTAGAACTCGGAGGTGACGTAGTTTCGGTGCTTGATCGGTCGGGCCGTGAAGACGTATGACTATATCAACCGCGTTGTCATAACGCTTCCGCTTTCGGTCTACGAGGGTACGTAGACAACACTCTGCCCTCTCGTTGCTATGCATCACCATGATCTTGCGTGTGCGTAGGAAAATTTTGAAATTACTATGACACCCAACACACACTGGGGTTGGAGCTTTGGAGTCAATTGACCACTAAGGACACGATCATGGAATCCACCCTTATGGAATGCTCAAGATCGAAAATACTCAAGCAACTGATGTGTCTTCCAAAAAGGTCTATGCCGAACATGGACAATGCAAACCTTTAGGAGGTCGCCGCTATTTTAGTGTTGGTATTTCTGGTGGCTATGGAGATAGAGAATATATAACTAATTGGTCTTGTCGCCAAACTAGATGGAAGTTGTTTATCATAGTGATTTGCGTTACCACCAAGGCAAGCCCATGAAGGAAATATGCCCTAGAGGTAATAATAAAGTTGTTATTTTATATTCCTTATTCATGATAAAGGTTTACTATTCATGTTATAATTGTATTGATCGGAAACTTAAATACATGTGTGAATACATAAACAAATATTGTGTCCCTCGTGATCCTCTACTAGACTAGCTCGTTGATCAAAGATGGTTAAGGTTTCCTAACCATGGACATGTGTTGTCATTTGATAACGAGATCACATCATTAGGAGAATGATGTGATGGACAAGACCAATTCGTTAGCTTAGCATATGATCGTTCAGTTTGTTGCTATTGCTTTCTTCGTGTCAAATACATATTCCTTCGACTATGAGATTATGCAACTCCCGAATACCGGAGGAATACCTTGTGTGCTATCAAACGTCACAACGTAACTAGGTGATCATAAAGATGCTCTACAGGTATCTACGAAGGTGTTTGTTGAGTTGGCATAGATCAAGATTTGGATTTGTCACTCCGAGTAACGGAGAGGTATCTCCGGGCCCTCTTGGTAATACACATCATAAGAAGCCTTGCAAGCAAATGACTAATGAGTTAGTTACGAGATTATGTATTATGGAACGAGTAAAGAGACTTGCCGGTAACGAGATTGAACTAGGTATGGAGATACCGACGACCCAATCTTGGGCAAGTAACATACCATCAGACAAAGGGAATTACATATGTTGTCATAAGGTTTGACCGATAAAGATCTTCATAGAATATGTAGGAGCCAATATGGGCATCCAGGTTCCGCTATTGGTTATTGACCAGAGAGGTGGCCCGGTCAAGTCTACATAGTTCTCGAACCCGTAGGGTCCGCGTGCTTAACGTTCGTCGATGATATAGTATTATATGAGTTATGTATGTTGGTGACTGAATGTTGTTCGGAGTCACGGATGAGATCACAGACATGATGAGGAGATCCGGAATGATCCGGAGGTAAAGATTGATATATGGGATAATAGTGTTTGCCTGTTTGGTCTTCGAAAAGGTTCTGGAATTCACCAGAAGGGGTTCCGGATGTTTCCCAAAATGTTTGAGTATGAGGACACTTTATTTGGGCCAAGGGGTAAAGCCCACGAGGTTTTTGAAAAGTGCAAAAGAGAGTTTTGCAGAGACCAGAGGCCAGACACTAGGGACCCTGCGTCTGGGCCTAGACGCGGATAACCCTGGCGTCTGGCCCTAAGTCCGAGAAGGACGCTTGCCTTTCGGGCAAAACCAACTTTGAGGAGGCTTTTACTCCAAGTTTCGACCCCAGGGCTCAACATATAAATATTGGGGCAGGGCTAGCACCAAAGACACATCAAGATTCACCAAGCCGTGTGCCAACAACCCCGTCCCCTCTAGTTCATCCACTGTTATAGTTTCCGTGGTGCTTAGGCGAAGCCCTGCGGAGATTGCTCTTCACCACCACCGTCACCACGCCGTCGTGCTGTCGGAACTCATCTACTACTTCGCCTCTCTTGCTGGATCGAGAAGGCGAGGACGTCATTGAGCTGAACGTGTGCTGAACACGGAGGTGTCGTACATTCGGTACTTGATTGGGACGGGCCGTGAAGGTGTATGACTACATCAACCGCATTGATAAAAGCTTCCGCTTAGCGATCTTCAAGGGTATGAAGATGCTCTCCCCGTCTCGTAGCTATGCATCTCCATGGGTAGATCTTGCGTGTGCGTAGAATTTTTTTGTTTTCCATGCAACGCTACCCAATAGCACGTGCGTAATGAGAAGGAAACAGGAACATTGGAAAAAGCCACGAGTTAGGTTCATCAAACTCAACGTTCATGTTTCATTTCAGTGCGAGAAAAAATCGAGAGCGGAGGGGGATACAATTGATGTCATTAGGGATACATGATACGTCCATTTTGCATCATGTTTTCTTACAGTTATTTATAATGTTTTTATCCATAATAATGCTTTTTGGAGTAATTCTAATGCCTTTCTCTCATAATATGCAAGGTATACACAAAGAGGGAGAATTCCAGCAGCAGGAAATCTCGACCTGGAAAAGTTATGTCAGACACCTATTCTGCACAACTCCAAACAAGATGAAACTTCACGGAGATTTTTTATGGATTATTTGAAGAATATTGGAGCAAATAACTACCAGAGGGGGCCCACCAGGTGGGCACAACCCACCTGGGTGCGCCAGGGAACCCAGGCGCGCCCTGGTGGATTGTGCTCACCATACCCAGGGCCACCTCCGGTGCCCATCTTCTGGTATATAGGTCATTTTGACCTAGAAAAAATAAGGAAAAGACTTTCAGGACGGAGCGCCGCCGTCTCGAGGCGGAACTTGGGCAGGAGCACTTTTGCCCTCCGGTGGAGCGATTCCGCCAGAGGAACTTCCCTCCCGGAGGGGGAAATCACCGTCATCATCATCACCAACAACTCTCCCATCTTGGGGAGGGAAATATCCATCAACATCTTCAACATCACCATCTCATCTCAAACCCTAGTTCATCTCTTGTGTTCAATCTTGTTACCGGAACTATAGATTGGTACTTGTGGGTGACTAGTAGTGTTGATTACATCTTGTAGTTGATTACTATATGGTTTATATGGTGGAAGATTATATGTTCAGATCCAATATGCTATTTATACCCCTCTGATCTTTTGCATGATTATCATTTGTGAGTAGTTACTTTTGTTCTTGAGGTGACGGGAGAAATCATGTTGCAAGTAATCATGTGAACTTGATATGTGTTTGATATTTTGATAGTATGTATGTTGCGATTCCCTTAGTGGGGTCATGTGAATGTTGACTACAGGAAACTTCACCATATTTGGGCCTAAGGGAATGCATTGTGGAGTAGCAATTAGATGATGGGTTGCGAGAGTGACAAAAGCTTAAACCCCAGTTTATGCGCTATTCCGTAAGGGACCGATTGGATCCAAAAGTTTAATGCTATGGTTAGAATTTATTCTTAATACTTTTCTTGTAGTTGCAGATGCTTGCGGGAGGGTTAATCATATGTAGGAGGTTCGTTCAAGTAAGAACAGCCCCTAAGCACCGGTCCAACCACATATCAAATTATCAAAGTACCGAACACGAATTAAACCAACACGATGAAAGTGACTAGATGAAAATCTCGTGGACCCTCAAGAGCAATTTGCTTATCATAAGAGACCGTTTTGGCATGTCCTTTGCCTCAAAAGGATTGGGCTATCTTGCTGCACTTTTGTTACTACTATTGTTACTTGCTCGTTACAAATTATCTTGCTATCAAACTACTCCGCTACTTATAATTTCAGCACTTGCAGACATTACCTTGCTGAAAACCACTTGTCATTTCCTTCTGCTCCTCGTTGGGTTTGACACTCTTACTTATCGAAAAGAGCTACAATTGATCCCCTATACTTGTGGGTCATCCATACAAAAGGTAATTTTATTGTTGTTGAATGCGCTAACACCCCACACATATCAGATGTGGTTGTGGCTGAGGCGATTGCAATGAAGAATGGCCTTGCATTGGTCCAAGGTTGGGGTTTTATCACACCATAGTCGAAACCTATACTCTAGAAGTTATAAATGCATGTTCGGGCTCTAAAACATAGTGGTGTGATGCGCTAACAATCTTTATGAGTTGTGTGGATTTGGTAGTGGCAATTGGGAATGTCGAATGCAAACATTGTCACCATGAAGTAAATCAACTAGCTCATGAGGTATCTAGGTCGTGTTCCGGTGTAAAACTCTGATTACATTAGTTAATGAACCCCCTAGCCATATTCTTAGCATTCTGTTGAACCATATAAGTGTAATTTGATGATCAATAAAGTTTCCATGTTGGTGTTCCCTAAAAATGCTTGCCAAGTATGATGTTAACCATAGAATTGCATCACCTTATCATCCTTAGTCTAGTGGTGAAGTTGAACTTAGCAATAGAGAAATAAAATTAATTTTGCAAAATACTTTCAATAGGTCCAGGAAGAATTGGTTTAAGAAATTAGATGATGCACTTTGGGCTTATAGAACATCATATAAAAATCTATGGGTATGTCTCCATATAAAATGGTTTATGGAAAAGCTTGCCATTTGCCTCTTGAGTTAGAACATAAAGCATATTGGGCCATCAAAGAGCTCAATTACGATTTCAAACTTGCTGGTAAAAAGAGGTTATTTGATATTAGCTCTTTAGATGAATGGATAACCCAGGCTTATTAAAATGCAAAGTTATTCAAAGAAAAAATTAAAAGATGGCATGACAAAAGAATCCAAAAGTGTGAGTTTAAAGTCGGGGAATATGTTCTTTTGTACAACTCTCGTTTCAGATTCTTTGCAGGAAAACTCCTCTCAAAATGGGAAGGCTTCTATGTTATCGAGGAGATTTATCGGTCTGGAGCCATCAAAATAAATAATTCCGAAGGTACTAACCCGAAGGTTGTCAATGGGCAACGAATAAAACATTATATCTCAGGTACGCCCATTAATTTTTAAAGTAATATTATCCAAACTATGACACCGGAAGAACACATAAAAGAGTCCTTCCGGAACACTCCAGAATCGTGAAAATAAGGAGGTATGTGATACGGTAAGTAAACAGACTCCGAAAATCCGCAAAATATTTTTTTATCAATTTTGGCATATTTAGAAAAATAGGAGAATAAGAAACTTCCAGGAAGCGTACCCTGGTGGGCACAAGACACTACGACGCGCCTGGCGCGCCCAGGTGGGTTGTGCCCACCTAGGACACCTTTCGGACTCTGTTTTTCTACAGTTTGCTCGTCCCCCAAGATAAAAAAATCTATATATACTTCCCGAACCTGTTAATCACCGTATCGCGGAGAAATCCTCTGTTTTGTTTTCCTTGTTGTTTTCTGATAGATCCCATCTACCATGGCCATCTCTCGTTCCTCTATGTACAAGTTCTTCAAGAACGTCATCAACCCATATCTGCAGGAGGTGGTGCAGCACCCTCGGGTCATCGAGATGCATGAGGGGCTGATGCACATCCGCGATGTGCAAGGCCGCAAAGGGACGGGAACCGTGGAGGCCAGGCTTAAAGCTATGGAACAAGATGTCTTCCGGTGCAAGGGAATGGTGAAGCGTGGACTCAACGCCAATCACCTCATAATCACGGACCTCTCCCATGATCTCAAGGTGGATGGCAAGCCCATGAAGGACATCGTCTTCACCCTCAACGAGCAAATCAACTTCCTCCAAAGCCAGATCTATGATCTCCAAAACCAAGTCTTTGAATATGAGGCGAGGTTTAAAGTATGAGTTTGGCTGCTAGTTGCAGGACCCGTGAGACACACTCCTCCTCTTATGATGGTGGACCACTTCAATGGAAATCTGAGGACAAGATCTTTCCTTCATCACCATCATCTTCTTCACCACCAAAAGAGAACTGGGTATCGGGTATGGGCACTCCCCTTGGCTTCCGCTAAGCTTGGGGGAGGTGCCCCGATATCGTATCATCCCACTATCCTTTTGCCTTTACTTATTTTAGTTCGATCTTTTTCTTTAAATGAATAAAATTTTAGTACGATCCTTTCTTATTTGGGAGTTTGCTTAGTGATCTATCCTTGTAATCGTGTGCAAGTTATATAATAAAGTTTAGTTTGAGTTTTTGCTTTCTTTACTTTCGTGTTGCAAATAAAAGAAAATAAATAAGGAAGAAAAAGAGAAAGGAAATAAATAAAAGAAAGGAAATAAATCAAAAAGATCATATACTAATCTTATGGTAGGTGATGACACCACATAAGGAAAAGTATAAGTAGAAAATTTTATTAGAGATTGAAAAACATAGCATTAGTCAATGATGCAACTCATGGAAGAATTAATAAGGGAAGAGAATATTCACATATAAATATACTATCCTAGAAATCTTTTGTGATTGTGAGACCTCATCAAAATATTATATGCCAAAATTGTTGAAGTTGGACAAGGAAGACAACTTAATGGTTTATGTTTGTTTATATTCACATAGAAGTCATATTGTCATAGATCCTTTAACATGTGGTGCTTTCCCCTATATTTGCAAGCCAAAAATTACACACTAAGTAGAGATACTACTTGTGCATCCAAAAACCCTTAAACCCAAATCTTATTTTCAAGTGTCCACCATACCTACCTAGGGATTGAGCAAGATCCCTCAAGTAAGTTGTCATCGGTGCAAAAAGGCAATAAAAATTGCTTCTAAAAGTGTGAGATCATTTAGTGTAAGAGAAAATTGAGCGTTACACAAACTTGTGATGGTGAAGAATAAAAGCAATAGACTACATAATAAAGGTCGCTATCACAAGGGGCAATGCAATGTGACGTTCTTTTGCACTAAGGGGTTGAGCATACATACAAAGCGCATGGCAACCTCTACTTCCCTTTGCGAAGGGTCTATCTTTTACTTTTATGTATTTACTTTTATGCAAAGAGTCAAAGTTTTCCCTCTATTCCTTTTTATTTTTCTCCTTTGGCAAGCATCATGTGGTGAGGAAAGATCTAGGCACATATGTCCAGTTGAATATATAGATAGCATGAATTATTATTGTTGACATCACCCTTGAGGTGAATACGTTGGGAGGCGAAACTATAGGCCCCTATCGTTCTTTGTGTCCGGTTGAAATGTTTTGCTCATATGTACGTGGTGAGTAGTATCAACCATAGAAGACTACATGATGGTTGAGTATGTGGACTTGCCTAAAGGCTCCGATACGTGGCCCTTCCTGAAAAGATGATGAATTGTAGTTGCAAAGTTGACTGAGAACATAGTTAGTTGGTTTTTAGTAGAGTTTTTGCTTTATACTTCAATTGTGTGATGAATTGTTACTTATTCATGAGAAGTATATGATATAAGTTTACGATAAAATTTCTATGATAAAAGTCTTATTTTTAATTTTGTTGCTGTTATAATAATTAACCTGATGCTTCTATGTCCGTATTTTGTTTTTATCGACACCTCTCTCTCAAAGCATGTGGACATGTTTTCCGATTTCGGTTTTCGCTTGATGACAAGCGAGGTCTAAACTTGGGTGAGTTGATACGTCCATTTTGCATCATGTTTTCTTACTGTTATTTATAATGTTTTTATCCATAATAATGCTTTTTGGAGTAATTCTAATGCCTTTTTTCTCATAATATGCAAGGTATACACAAAGAGGGAGAATTCTAGCAGCTGGAAATCTGGACCTGGAAAAGCTACGTCACCTATTCTACACAACTCCAAACAAGCTGAAACTTCACGGAGATTTTTTATGGATTATTTGAGGAATATTTGAGTAGATAACTACCAGAGGGGGCCCACCAGGTGGGCACAACCCACCTGGGCGCGCCAGGGAGCCCAGGCGCGCCCTGGTTGGTTGTGCTCACCCAAGCCCACCTCCGGTGCCCATATTCTGGTATATAGGTCATTTTGACCTAGAAAAAATAAGGAGAAGACTTTAGGGACGGAGCACCGCCGTCTCGAGGTGGAACTTGGGCAGGAGCACTTTTGCCCTCCGGCGGAGTGATTCCGTCGGGAGAACTTCCCTCCCGGAGGGGGAAATCATCGTCGTTATCATCACCAACAACTCTCTCATCTTGGGGAGGGAAATCTCCATCAACATGTTCAACAGGACCATCTCATCTCAAACCCTAGTTCATCTCTTGTGTTCAATCTTGTTACCGGAACTATAGATTGGTGCTTGTGGATGACTAGTAGTGTTGATTACATCTTGTAGTTGATTACTATATGCTTTATTTGGTAGAAGATTATATGCTCAGATCCAATATGCTATTTAATACCCCTCTGATCTTGAGCATGATTATCATTTGTTAGTAGTTACTTTTGTTCTTGAGGTCACGAGAGAAATCATGTTGCAAGTAATCATGTGAACTTGATATGTATTCGATATTTTGATAGTATGTATGTTGTGATTCTATTAATGGTGTCATGTGAACGTCGACTACATGACACTTCACCATACTTGGGCCTAAGGGAATGCATTGTGGAGTAGCAATTAGATGATGGGTTGCGAGAGTGACAAAAGCTTAAACCCCAGTTTATGCACTATTCCGTAAGGGACCGACTGGATCCAAAAGTTTAATGCTATGGTTAGAATTTATTCTTAATACTTTTCTCGTAGTTGCGGATGCTTGCGGGAGGGTTAATCATAAGTAGGAGGTTTTTTCAAGTAAGAACAGCCCCTAAGCACCGATCTACCCATATATCAAATTATCAAAGTACCGAACACGAATTAAACCAACATGACAAAAGTGACTAGATGAAAATCCCATGTACCCTCAAGAACACGTTGGTTATCATAAGAGACCGTTTTGGCCTGTCTTGTGCCTCAAAAGGATTGGGCTATCTTGCTGCACTTTTTTTACTACTATTGTTACTTGCTCGTTATAAACTATCTTGCTATCAAACTACTCTGCTACTTATAATTTCAGCACTTGCAGATATTACCTTGGTGAAAGCCATTTGTCATTTCCTTCTGCTCCTCGTTGGGTTCGACACTCTTACTTATCGAAAATAGCTACAGTTGATCCCCTATACTTGTGGGTCATCAATACACAAGGTAAATTTATTGTTGTTGAATGCGCTAACACCCCACACATATTAGATGTGGTTGTGGCTGAGGCGATTGCAATGAAGAATGGCCTTGCATTGGTCCAAGGTTAGGGTTTTATCACACCATAGTCAAAACTAATACTCTAGAAGTTATAAATGCATGTTCGGGCTCTAAAACATAGTGGTGTGATGCGCTAACAATCTTTATGAGTTGTGTGGATTTGGTAGTGGCAATTGGGAATGTCGAATGCAAACATTGTCACCAAGAAGTAAATCAACTAGCTCATGAGGTATCTAGGTCGTGTTCCTGTGTAAAACACTGATTACATTAGTTAATGAACCCCCTAGCCATATTCTTAGCATTCTGTTAAACCATATAAGTGTGATTTGATGATCAATAAAGTTTCCATGTTGGTGTTCCCTCAAAAATGTTTGGTATTTCCCCATGATATTATTCTAAATTGCCACCTTAACGAGACACAAATGCAAAGGGTTATAAATTTAATTCCATAGTCCCTAGGTACACGTCAAGATGCGGGGACGACCAGATAGACCGTAGGCGTGATGCTACAGTCCGAGTGGGGCGGCATAGCTACAGCCCGCATCTCGGTGCAACAATAGGGGC
The DNA here is from genome assembly GCA_032464435.1 of Aegilops umbellulata. Classification (NCBI taxonomy): domain Eukaryota; kingdom Viridiplantae; phylum Streptophyta; class Magnoliopsida; order Poales; family Poaceae; genus Aegilops; species Aegilops umbellulata. Next base: position 474,730,744 of record CP136060.1, read on the forward strand.
CTCAATGATGTACATGCCTAAGAGGGTGCATTGGCAAACAATAGCGTGGACCTTCGGGCGGCGACATTGTGGCCCGAAAGGGTAAAAGCAACGACAGCCTGTTGCTCAATTGGTGAAGGTCTGTTTGTGCTTAGTGGCGATCTTCATGGGAACTTGTGGAGGTGCGTGAAGACGTTTGATCAGTCCAGTCAAGTGGCAAGGATGGATGCATCCTGGTCGAAGAAGGCACTGACGATGGCCGGCGTAGATTGACGTTTAGACAAAGCAACATGTAAAGGGTTGCTGGAACGCCACTCTCTTCCCTGTGTCACAGTGTCGTGGAAGGTGGCCGTTGTAGTCGCCACCGACGTCGAAGTAACGACGCATGAAGGTTTGACGGGTGGTGGGCGGCGCAAAGCGATCTCAAACCGGAACACAGAAAAAGAAATTTTCAGTCAAGCAACCAACGGGGATAGAAAACGGTCGATGGATTGGAGATCGACCTCCTCGGGGCAGCGCAGCGTGGAAGTAGTGGTGAAGCTAAGAGCAACTCTAGCAGATGCCGCAAAACCTCGCCGGCCCGCATAAATCCGGCAGTTTTTGCGTTTTTGCCGTTTTTTAGGCCCGAGCAGAAACACTCTATCTAGCCCGGCCCGTAAAATTTTTACAAGCGGCCTGCATATTTCCCCTCTGCCCCTATATCTATGGGTTGGGGCGTTTTATGGTTCGCTAGTTCCATATCCTTCGCCCCTCCGTCGTCTACTTTGTTCTCTCCAGTGAGAGATTTCGAGTGGTCCCGTCCATTTCTCGCTGATCCATGGCAAGAGTGGCACGCAGGCGTGGGGGCCGAGTCAGATCGCCCCCACACAAGCGCGCCCGACACAATACGGAGGCCGGAGGTCCATACGGCTCACCGTCGAGCCGTGGCGAGCGAACTCGGCGGGCTCTCCCACAGCAGCACCCGGGACAGGTGGGCTCGCTTCTTCGAGCTTGGCGATGCTCTTTGGCCACACACCAAGAGTTGTCGCCAGGCCGAGGAGGAGCTCCTTGGTGCGCAAAAGGCGGTGTCGGCCGAAGAAGATGGCGCCGCCGAACGGCTCGCGATAGCGCAGGAAAACTACGTGTTCGCCAACGCGTGCTGGAGGTCCGTCGGGGCCTTCTACCTCGACGTTAAGCCATGAGCCAGCAATCCCTAGCTTTAATAAATTAGTTTACTACGTATGTATGCTATGGAATGTAGATGAACTCCAGTAGTGAACTTTGCAGCACGAAATTGGCCAAGCCACATATAAGCTAGGTAGTCAATTGATTACCCAACTTTTTGATAAAATCAGCATATACATGTATACATCTTGAAAAAGTAAATAAAAATGCATATATCTGACTACACAACATTGAACTTATGGCACCGCCATTGCACAAAATCATTTTTAATTTGTACTACCGTTTAGCATATATGCTCTGCCATGCCACGTGCGATACTGCAAATTCGTTTTAGAGCACACTGCAACACATTTTTAGGGCATCTACTAGAGTTGCTCTAAGTCTAAGAACTTATGGCTGATATTACCATGAAAGAGGGTTAGTGAGAGAAAGAATTGACATAATGTGATGTGCGTATTATTGAGCTCGTGAGCGATTTATATAGATAACAACTTTACAAGACTTAAAGAGCAAGATGCCTCTTCTAAAGATAAGGTAGAAAAGTACAAATTATATTCCACCAAATATAGAAATCAAATTACTCCGGAAAGGATGAAGTACACACCATTATTCAGAAAAATGTACACGCCATTATTTAGCATGTTAAATGGATGACCTGTACTTCAAAAGAAAATTGTGCAGCCTGTACTCGCCATTTTTTTGGCGGGGACTGAACTACTAACCTTCCCCGGTCCCTAGCACTAGTATGCCTGCCAAGCACAAGCTTTAACTTTGAGTGCACGACTAAAATGGATGAGTGCACGTGGCAAGCACGACAAAATCGAGACCGGATCCAGCTAGACTAATAAATCGATAGGTAGATAAAGGTCATGGGTTTATGGATGGGTCGTAGCCCATGACGCCCATGCCGTAGTAATAAAATTGGGATTCATCAAGAATAGCGATTTGCTTCAGTAATGGTGTTTGTTGGCAGGTATTAGCTGTGAGCAGGGATAGCCACCAGCGACGGCTGCATGGTGCGAGCTGCAACCCTGCAACCCCTAATTTTTTTTCCCTTGGGGAGACCAGCTTTTTTTTAGGCTTGCAAAAATACTACTTTGGTCCTGATTTACTAGTCCACCATGTATTTTGGGTCATATATTCTGATCATAATTTTAACTGATAAAATAGTTTAAGTTATACATAGCAAAATAAAAATCATTGGAAACTACTACACTAAAATTCGGATCCAACAATGCAATTTCGGTGACATGCATTCATTAATAATTTAATAGTCAAATATATGGTCAAACTTTGACTAAAAAATATGAGGGGGGCTAGTAAACTGACCGGGCATTCGCATGTTTTTTTTTTGCACGAGTTTTTTTTTTGCTGATGTTGATCGTTAACCGGTTCACCTGGTTGACCTGCTCGACCGTTGAGTGGTTTACTTTAAGTTCCCGAGATTGGCAAATATTTTATTTATTTATTAAAATCATAAATTTTCCTGAATTCAAACAAGTTCATGAACAAGATTTTTTGGGTGAATTTTACAAAAAGTTCATGAAATAAAACAAAAAGATTGCAAAGTCCAAAAAAGTTCATGAATACAATATTTTTTAAAAAATTCACGAATTATAGAAAAACTTGTGAATTCAGAAAGTTCACAAAATTGAAGAAGTTCATGAATGCAAGCAAATTCAAAAAACAGAATAAAATTGTTCATAAAACCCAAAATTAAAAAATAAAACAAAATGAAGAAACATTTAAAAACTGGGTTAGAATCTCTCAGAATCTTCTAAAAATGTTTTTGGAAGTTTTCCAAAATATGAGACAGCACTCTGCGCGCTAGCATGGGCCGGCCCATCTACCTACCACATGAGCGCCGGTATGCTGATATGCCTATATTTGGCACATAAAGCGAGTATGGGCAACTAATCAGCGAGTACTCCTTAGGGAGCCCCCGCAAGGGTCATTTCAGCCGCCACCACGTGTTGTGTTTTGGACGCTCCTTCCAACTTTTTTTATGAACGTGTTTTTGGCTTTTAGATGAGTTTTCCCGGTTTTTTCTTGGCTTTTCGGGTTTTTTCGGTTTTCCTTAGGTTTTGGACTAAAAAATAGAAAACAAATTGTGCGAAACAAATAATATTTTTTCTTTTTCTTTTGCAAGAGGCACAAATTTACTTTTCGTGGAGGGACGGATTTTCTTCCGCAAGAGGCACATTCGTGCCTCTAAGAAAATAAAACAAGGTTTTTTTCTTCCTTGAGAGGCAAATATTTAATTCTTGTGGAGGCACAGATTTGTTTCCATGAGAGGCACCACGAGGCATAGATTTACTTCTCGTCAAGGCACGGATTTACTTCCGCGGGAGGCACAATCGTGCCTCTTGGAAAAAGAAAAAGAAAACATGATTTATTTTTTTCCTTCCACGAGAGGCACACATTTACTTCTCGAGGAGGCATGGATTTTCTTCCGCGAGAGGCATGGTCGTGTCACCTGGAAAAGGAAAAAAAAAACTTGTTTTCCATTTTTTTCGCAAGAAGCACATATTTACTTCTCACAGAGGCACGGATTTGCTTCCTATACCTGTTCATGGGCAGCCGGCCCGGAGGCCCGAGCCCGAAAGGCCGGCATCCGAGCTGGGCCCGGGCTCTATTTTCTCGCCCAAAGCCTGGCCTGAAAGGCCAAAAAAGCCCGAAATGATAACAAATGTATATTTTATTTGAAATATAGGTATATTATATTATTTTAAGATCCCAAATATTATAATTTTAATCAAAAATGGCAATGTTCATGTGCTTCGTTCCAGGCAGGGCCCGGGCTTGGGATATTTGATTTGGGCTTTACTAAGCCCGGCCTGAAACCCGGCCCAGCCTGGGGTTTGAACATGTTTACGCGAGAGGCATAGTCATCCTCTCAGGAAAAAAAACATGTTTTATTTTCTTTTTTATTTCGTGAGAGGCACATATTCGCTTCTCGTGTAGGCACAGTTCTGCCTCAAGGGGAAAAGGTGCTCCTGTTTCGGTTTTTCATCATGTTTTTTATGAAAAAAAGATCGTCGAAACATATCAACATAGGATCTAGTTTGAAGATCCCGACACAAGGAATCCAACGGTGAAAACGACTCGAGACTTAGATGCATGGTTCAAGTGATAATACATTTTGAATAAACAAATTTACAAAAAAGGAAAAACTCTATTTTGTGACAAGTGACGCACATGCAGTAAGCCACTTGTCGCAACCTAGAAAAGTGGAAATAACCTTTTCAAAGAGTACTACTTAATTAGTGATTCGGCACCGGCTTAGAGCGATCCCGATGGTAACATGGCTTGCGGCAGCGCACAGTGGGCTGGTCCACCAACCAGGGTAGGCCACGTGTTTTAACTAATGTTATCATGGTGTATAATTTTTTTTGCATAACTTCGAAAAACATTGATATCATTCAAAAAAGTTTTGTGCCATTCAAAAAATGTTTGCACATTTTAAAAATATCTTCGTCACATTTTTAACAAAAACATAAAATGTGCAAAAAAATGCTTGCTTAGTATGAAAAATGTTTCACATTATTCAAAAAATGCATATACAATGTTAAACAATGGTTTGCATAGCTAAAAAAAATATACATGCCATTTATAAATATGTTTCCACAGTTAAAAAATGTCCGCATAGCTAAAAGTGTATGTTCATGAAATTTCGCAAAACAAATGTTTATACAATTTAAAAAAATGTTTGTGTAGTTTAAAAAAATGTTTCACTCCATCAAATAAATGTTCAATATGTATTTGGAAAATGTTCTATTGGAAAGAGTGTTCGAAGCATGTATTTTGAAAAAATGTACAACATGCATTGGGAAAATGTTCAACGTGTATCACAAGAATGTTCCACATGTATACGAAAAGTGTACAATGTGTATGGAAAAAGTAGCGGTGTGTTGGAAAAAAACAAATAAAACCCAAAGATTACTAAAGAAGACTGGTGATGAAATGCGGAAAAAAAAAAGAACCCAGTGAAACGAACTGAAAACCAAGTCACTAGCTGGCTGGAGGGCGGAGAAAGGAGAAGAAAACGGGCCTGCCCGGTGACGCATAGACACAAAATAATCTTTTTGGCGAGACATATCGTACCATCGCAGTAAGTGATGTGTAGCCCTGGCGATCGCAAGGTGCAATTCCTATTTGATGCCTGACAAAACGCATAGGGAGAGACATGTTGACCTTGCGTATCGATTCCACCAATTTTCCTTAGCATTTGTTCTATATGCGATCCCATCGATTTTTCTTAGACTTCATTATGTAAGCCCGGCCTTTCTATTTTGGGGGTTCGATTACTGTCTTCTTTCATGTTGTTTAGTAATATTTTGGTTTATTTATTTATTTTGTGTTGCTTTTGCTTCTATAATTTTTTTCGTGAATCTATTATTCTGTTCTTTTTGTATTTTTGTTCTATTTCATATTTTTCATTAGTAAAAATACATTGTCCAAGTGTGTACATGCATATTTTAAAAATACAAGGTGATTTTTGTAAAAGTTTTGTAAAGATTTTTCCTATACAATTTAAATAATTTTGAAACATGGTGAACATTTTTTGAAAACATGAATTTTTATTCCTATACTGGTTGAACATGTTCTTATACATGCTGAACAATTTTTAACACACACACTGGAAAGTTTATTTAAATATGGAGGAAAAATTAAGTGAATAGTGAAATTTTTAGAAAATGTTCACACACATGTTTCACAATTTTTTTAAAAAAATACTAATGTAATTTAGAAAAATTCATGTAACTAAAATATGTTCACAATTTTTTTGCTTTTAGCTAAAAAATGACAGAAAAGGCAAAGCAAACCGAGAATATAAAAAGAACACATTAGAAGAATAGTTCATTTTTCAAAGTATGTGAAACACTTTCCTGAATAGCCGAACAATATATTGTAACAACATAATTTTTTACATGTATTATTTTTAAAATAAGTGTGTAAAAATAAAAAGAAGGGAAATTTTTCTGAAAACCAGAGGAGGAGGCAGGCAACACAAGTAGCGGAAGAAGGAGAACTGGGGCAGCCCACTTGCCGAACGCATGTGCGTTTGCTCAACTATTTGAGGTAACGTCTTCTAAATTTAAGAAAGTCAGGGGAATAGCAATTTTGTGATATTTAATCTATTATATATGTTATGGAAAAGTAGTTGTGCAGACACCTATTTGGCAAGCAAGATTGTAGTCTAGTTAACCCCATACATTAGAAGACCTTTTTAACAATAGCTAATGGGTTTAAACTTTTTATTGTCGACTATACTAAAAAAACATCATTTGGCAGAATAAATACATGTCTCAACCAAATAGCATTTTCATAATGTACCTGAATAACACTTACTGAACAGGCATAAAGCTACTTTTGGTTATCCATCAAGTGGAGCCGAAAGAGAACGGGGATGGCTTCAAAAGTTCAAATCCTTGCGAGAAGGTGCTCCAAGATTCTTCCTGTATTTGATGTGGCTATCAGTGGCACGCACTCTCCACTTTTAGTAAATAAAAAATGCATATATATTCTGATCACGGGTATGGAAAGCTATGGACACCAGTATCATGACTCAAGTTCAATTTTTGGCAAAATGTAAGCGGTTTAAGAGCAGTTTTGAAACCATTTTTTCTTTGTACAAAAAACGTGAATCGTATTTTCGATTGTATTTTTAAACCGTTTATCGGAATGAGGCAAATAATATGGCATTGGAAAGCTGCTGCAAAACCGCTCCTTCCACATGCTGAAAGTTTTCCCTAATTCCCTACGGTTAAAGAGTAATTAGGCAAATCGTAAATTTCGCAAACCGAACAGCCGAGTTCGTATTTTTTATGTCATTTCTAAACGGCTAATCCAATTGAGGCAAATAATATGGCGTTGGAAAGATTATGAAAATGCGCTACTTTTTCATGTTAAATTTTTTTTCTAATTTTGAACGGTTTAAAATTAATTTAGAAAACGATACAAGTTCCACCGAGTTAGTATTTTTGAGCTAATTTTTTAACCGTATGTCCAAATGCAGCAAATGATATGGCCTTGGAAATCTTGAAGAAATGCGAAACTTTTTTGTATATATTGTTTCTCCTAATTCATTACGGTTTTATGTCAGTTTTGAAAATGACTAAAAACATATTTTTGCCGTAATTTCTACAAACTTTATCGGAATGGGGCAAATAATATACCGTTAAAAAGTTACGGAAAATACGAAACTTTTTCATGTTGATGGTTTTCTATGATTCCTAGGCGTTTTCAAGTAATTTCGAAAACGGCGGGATCATTCGTTCTGCCTTTATCACGAAACAGATTCGCCAAAAATGCATCGTATGAAGAACCTGAACTTCTTGGCATGTTTGCTTGAACTTAACTCTGTTTTTCACATGATTTTTTTGCTCGTAGCTCTCGGTCAACTGCTCGTAGCTCTCCATCCATTCACCGGAATTGAGCAAGTGATATACCGATGGAAAGCTGCTGTAAACACGCAACTATCCCGTGTTGATCATTTTTTCATACTCGTGATGATTTTAAAAGTTTTTTATCTGAAATTCATTCAGCATGGTAGTTGAACTTCCTGTTGTTTTCACGTTGAACTTCTGTGACGTATTTTTGTTTATAATTTTCTCATCCATTCGTCGGTGTTACAAAAATGATATTCCTTTTGTACAAACCTCTCTCACAATAATTTTTCTAACTTTCTCCGACCGAGGACTTGAACTTATGACAACAAAAAATTTGGACCTTGTCTTTTTATTCATGTTTCTCATATTAAACACACACCATGTAGTACATGAACTTTTTCCATTTTTATAATTTGAATTTTTTATTTTCTTTTTGAAATCAAATTGCTCTCAAATAATAACTGAACTTCTTTGTGGATTGAGATAATTATTTTAAAAATAAATAAATAATATTTTTTTGTTTTCCAAACATGGAAATATAAGGTGAACCTCTCTCGCAAGAATTTTTGAACTTCCCTGGACAGAGCACGTGAACTTCTTGCAACAAACCTTTTAAGCTTTTAGTTTTCTATTCTTATATTCTTATCTGAAATGCATTCCGTGTAGTAGTTGAACTTCCCGCTGTTTTCACCATGAACTTCTGTCACGTATTTTTGTTCAACCTCTCTCACAACAATTTTTGAACTTTATCGGGTCGAGCACTTGAACTTCTAAAAACAAAATCATTTAGCCTTTGCTTTTTCATTCCTTTTTTTCATACAAAATGCACACCGTGTAGTACGTGAACTTCTGGCAGTTATCAATCTGAACTTCTCTCGGTTACATGAAAATATCTGAGTTTTTTATGAATATTAATCTGAATTTCTTAATACTTTTTTATGAATTCTGAAGCGCTCTATTTTTAAAAATTGAACTTCTTGTTATTTTATTTTTGAACTTCTTGTTTTCCATTTTTAATAATGAGGGAAATCTGACTTTTATATAATCATCGAACTTCTCCATATTTTTAATATGGACTTCCTGGGTTTTTTTTCTTAATCTTTTTTATGAAATTTTGAAGTGCTCTATTTTTAAAAGTTGAACTTCTTGTCATTTAATTTTTGTAGATCTTGTTTCCATTCTTTAATAACAAGGAAAATCCGAGTTTTCTATAATAATCGAACTTCTTCATCTTTTTAATTTGGACTTCCTGGTTTTATTTTTTTAGTAACAAAAAAATCCTACTTTTTGATAGACATCGAGCCGCTCCATTTTAAAATTTGAACTTCTAGGTTTATTTTAACAGAGAAAATCTTCTTTATAAATTTGTTTGAGATGCTTCTTTTTAAGGAACTTCTTTGGGTTTGTAACAACCATTGAACTTCTTCATCTTTTTAATTTAAACCTATATGCTTTTTCTAGAAACAAGGAATGTTTTTTATAATTTTTGAACCAGGGAAACTATATATATTCCCTTACACTTTCAGTCAACAATCATTTTAGATAGGTTTAGTTTACAATTTGTTTGTTTAACTGAATACGCATTTATCTTCTTATTTGAAATGCATATTCATTTCTCCGTTTTCCTATTTGTTGTGTTAACTGCATATGCATTTATCGGTTAGCTGAACTTGTGTGTTAACTGAATTTGTTGGGTCTTTTGATGGCCTTTTTACTGTCCAGATACACCATAAAGGTTTCTTTTGTGGTAGTGGAAGCAATATGACATACCTTGACTATGAAGTGGACTTCTTTGACAATTGTGATAGTGACACTTGGTCTATATTGTGGATTGATGACTTCCTCAAGCAGTTGAGCTATGACAGAGGTGTTTCCAAGCATGACATATATTGGTGTCAACCTGGCAAGTCAGTAGCAGATGGTCTGAAGCAGATTACATGTGATGCTGACATACTGTTAATGATTGGTGCAACAATTGAGCACAAAAATTTGCTCCTCATTATTGACCATGGTGATACACTGCAAACTCTTACTGGAGATGATGTCACGGCATATGGAGTTCCTGAATTGCCCAAGGTTATCACTCCAATCAAAGACAACAAGGGGAAACGTAATGTTAGCTTTACAAAAGAGGCCATTTTCACAGAATTTGCTTCATCTGGTGAAGGTCCAAAACAGAAGAGAGCAAAAAGAGCTAGGAGGTTTGTTTCATTTGGTGAAGGTTGTAGTTCCTTAGGTACTGGTGCTGGTGATGAAGAAATTGACGAAGGATGGTTGAGCAGTGATACAGACCAACAAGATGCAGGCATTGAAGAAGAAACTAATGAGGAATTTCATGATAGTGACTTTGAACCAGATTTGGGGGATGATGACTTGTTTGATGAGAATGTGGACAAGGATGTGGATGATCATAGAGAGAGGGAGTTCATACCAAACATAGAAGCAGAACTTACAGAAGATGCACTTGACGACTCTCACCTGAATCTGTCCAAAGAAGAAAAGGAGAAGTTAAAATACAATTTTAGAACATTTAACTCAGCTACTGATTTGAATGCACCCACCTTCAGGCTTGGAATGGTTTTTGCTGACATGAAAGAACTGAGACTTGCAATAAGTGCGTACAGTGTTAGAAACAGAGTGAAGCTGAAGAAGACAAGGAATACCGCAACTATATTAGTTGTAGTGTGCAAAGCAGGATGCTCTTGGCAATTGAAGGCAGGCAAGGACAATAGGACAAACAGCATCCTCATAAAGAAGTTTAATGGAGTACACACATGCACCAAGGCTTGGGATCTGAAGGTGTTGACTGCACCTTTTCTGACTAGAAAATTCAGAGAAGAGTTCATAGACAATGAGAAAATGCCTCTGAAGAAATTTCAAGATAAAGTACAGGTTGAATACAACATGATTCCAAAGAGAAGCAAGCTAGGAAGGGCAAGAAGGGCAGCAGTTAGGGAGATTAGGGGTGAAGATGATGACCAATACAAGTGGTTGTGGGATTATGGGCAGGAGCTTAGAAGAAGCAATCCTGGCAGCACATTTTTCCTTTGCACGAAGCAATTGACTGACGAGAAAACTAAAGTGACAAGAGACCATTTCTCCACTCTTTATTGGTCACTGGATGCTTGTAAGAGAGGGTGGCTTGCTGGTTGTAGACCCGTCATTTTTTTGGATGGTTGTCATATAAAGACCAGGTACAAGGGCAACATGTTAACAGCTGTAGGAATTGACCCCAATGATTGTATATTTCCCATTGCCTTTGGTTTGTGTGAAGTGGAGTGTACTAGCAGCTGGGAATGGTTCTTGGCATCATTAAAGGCCGATCTTAATATATCCAACTCATCGTCCTACACAATTATGAGTGACAAGCAAAAGGTCACTACTTGCTATTTCTCTTGACATTGCTTTCATTTGTGTAGACTCATTTTGTGACAACATTCCTCTTACTTAAGTTGTTTGCTTGGTAGGGTCTAATAAATGATGTGAAGAAGGTATTCCCACATGCAGAACACGGATTTTGTGTTAGGCATCTATACCAAAATTTCCACAAAGTGCATAAGGGTGAGCAGTTGAAGAATGATCTTTGGTCCATAGCAAGATCCACCAATGACATTGCATATCAGAAGAATATGGACCAGATAAATTCACATAGTGAGGGTGCTTACAAATGGGTTGAGAAACTGGCTCCAAGAACATGGATAAAGGCCTTTTTTAACTCATTCCCCAAGTGTGATATATTGCTTAACAACATGTCAGAGGTATTCAACAGGTTAGCTCCTCACTTCTCTTCCTTCACATTCAAAAGTTTTTGCAACTAGCATTCACATTGTAGTAGTGCTAAATTATTTGTCTGCCACTCCCAATTAATTGTAGTTACATACTCGAGGCAAGAGAACTACCAGTTGTTTCAGCATTGAACAACATGCACATCAAGTTAACCAACAGAATTGTTATCAAACAAAGAGAGTCAGACAAGTGGACAGGGAGACTTTGCCCAAAGATCCAGAAGAAGCTGGACAAGTTTATTGAGTGGGCAGCTAATTGTATGGTCCAAGAAGCTGGTAAATGGGTTTTCCAGGTAAAATCCTTTAACAACACATACTTGGTGGATCTCAATATGAACAATTGTGACTGTAAAAGATGGGAGTTGTCTGGAATACCATGTCATCATGCTGTTGCATGTGCTAAGCATGAAAGAATTGAGCCTGAAAGCTTGGTGCATCCATGCTATTCTATTAAGAGCTACAAGAAGGCCTATGCGTACAACATTATGCAATTGAGGGACAAAGGTCATTGGGAAAAGATGCATGGAATTGATGTGTACCCACCAGTGTACACTAAAGTGATGGGAAGGCCAAAGAAAAACAGAAAGAAAGATCCAGAAGAGAAGAGAGACAAGAATGGAGGGATAAAACTAACCAAGGCAGGGTCGACCATGCACTGCTCTATATGTAAAGCACCCGATCATAACAAGAAAGGTCACCACAAGCATGTTAATGACATTCAGAATGAGCAGGCAACAAAACAAGCAGAGGAAGATTTTGATGACCCTAGCCTCATTGCTGTAATGCCTTCCTTCCTTTTCATTATTTTAGTCTACGAATTTATTTCATTTAAGTACATATCGAAACTCTTATTTGCTTTGTGTTTTAACATTTGCAGAACATAATGCCACATAGAGTCAGGCCATGTCTTGATCCAACACAAACTCCTGAGTCTATGGTATTCATGATGCAGGAGCAGGTACTAACTTATTTGCTTTGTGTTATTTTAGTCTCTGATATGCACTAGCATGTCTACTTTATGTGCCTTTAGGAGAGGTTTGTGTACCCACCTGTCAGAGACTTTGGTCCTCTACCAGAGTCAAATTTTATAGCAAATGCTAGAGCAGAAATCCCAGCTCCGAGAGTGACAACGGCAATGGCAAGGGGTAGGGTCAGAAGAGGTGGAACTGATGCATCGGGAGCAAGAGGTGGAGCTGCTGCATCTGGAGCAAGAGGTGGAGGAAAAAATGCAAGAGGAGCTAATTTTGCAAGAGGAGCAGCCAATGTTGCAAGAGGAGGAGGGCACAATGCTAGGGGAGGAGGAGGGCACAACGCAAGGGGAGGAGGGAATGTTGCAAGAGGAGATGGAGACCACAACGCTAGAGGAGCGAATGCTGCTAGAGGAGCAAGAGTTGCAGCTCCTGGCCTCTACAACCTCCATTTTGGAGATGATGGAGCCAACAGAAATGAAGCAGCAAATTTCATGCAGGCTGAAGAAGAAGTTCTGATCACTCAGAATGCACCTGATGATGAATGGGCTTATGATTTCCTATCCCTGTGACGTACAGGTTGAAAACATGAAGTTCATGAATGAACTTCAGTGGCGAACTTGGAATGAACCCTTTTGTTTATCAGTATATGTACTGAACTTGGAATTTTAATGCTTTTTGTTTACCAGTATATGTACTGACAGACACAAGTTGCATAGTTTATTTGAAAAGATTTAAATGCTGACTAGAGGACACCATCCTGCAAACCAACAAATGTCGACAACATTTAAGTTTTATTTTTTTGTGGGTTTGGAATAGATTGACCCAACAAGCTACTGTAGTCGACAGACGGCGGGGCTGCGCTATTGCTACCGTAAGCAGAAAAAATGGTGCATTATCCACATATGACCAAAGGAAGCTGGCTTTTTTGTGCATTGCTCTGGGCACTTCCTACATTTCATTCATACTCTATCTACGTTCTTGCTTGTAATTAACCAACACATCTCCTGCCTGCATTTTAGTGTCTATTGCACTGTCGACTCAGCCAGTCAGTTACTGTGTGTACTGTTAAGATCTTTGCTCCACTATGGCGGGCCTCTTGCTCCACTGTATTCATCTTATATCATGTTTAATGTGACTGTTCTTTGTCCTGTTAATTTGTGCAAACAAAACCTGAAGCAAAACAGAAGCAAAACAGAGGCAAAATACGCACCGCCTCCGCCGGCCTAAAATATCTGCACCGCCGCCGGCCTAAAATTCCACACTGCCACTGCCGTTGACCATCTAGGAGGGGATCGTGGGGAATAGAACGTGATTTGGGAACTGGGAGTTATGACCTGTGTTTATAACGCGAATCGGGGACTTTTTATGTTAATCCACATCAAATCAGGGTGGTATTTGTAAAAAAAAGACCAAACTCTATCCCGCCTAAAGGCTTCCAGCCACTGACAATAGGACCCGCCGCCATGCTGTCACGCCGAGGTGGCGCTGTTTCTTGCCTTATACTCTCTCCGTCACAAAAAACTTGTCTTAAATTTGTCTAGATATGAATGTATCTAGACACGCTTTTTAGGATGAAGGTAATACAATATAAACTTATCCTAATACTATTTAATATTCAATGAGACCCGCTGACAGAAGTTACAAAGATGCAAGAGCAACTCCAACTCGACGGTGGCGGCGGGGCTTTTCCCCCTATGGTTTGGATCCGAGGGTCCTGGGCCAGCGGTAGCATGGTGCTTGGTGCGTGTGTTGACTGTGGCGGCAAGAGAATCGAGTCTAGTCCCGATGGCGAGCCGATGGTCGGAGCTGCTCTTGTTGCCAAAGTCGCTTTTGATGGCCAGGAATTCCACGTTGTGCTGTGATTTGGGTTACCGGTTGACGGAGTTCGTGATGGATCGATGGATGATATGTGGGCGGGCTCGCAAAACTCGGGTGGCACAACGGGTTGTTTGCGAGTTCATATTATGTAGGGATCTTTCGGGGTTGTGTGCATGGTGGAGATTGAATCCTTTCCGTCACCCGAAGGCGGGTTGTTGATGAGAAGCAAGGCATGCGGCTACCGAATGGCCCTTGAGTAGGCTAACGCACCGGCCTCCCATAGTGGCTGGTTAGCGGGATCCGTCAAGATCATCCGGCAATGGTGGAGGGTGTCCTCGTAGATGGTCGGTGGCTTCTCTTGACACTGCTCGACACCTCATGTATGTGGAAATGTTCGGTCGCGTTATGATGTCAGGGTTGTGCCAATGAGCGGTTGTCGCTATGCAGTTTGGTGGTGCCTTCTGAGCACATGCTCTCGAATTCTTGAGTGAAAACTCTAAGTCCGATCTTCATTTATTGTACATGACGGGTGTTTCCACATCATTCTCTTGTTGAAGACATTGTCCAGAGATTACTCGTAATTTCTCTTCCAAGTGAAAACTAGTATGATCTAGTTGTAAAGACCCATTGTATTTTAGGATGAAACAAGCATATATTTGCTCATTCAACCAGAGAAACAAATCCGCTTCATGTGAAATTCTTGCATCTCTAACTAAGCTGTATGAAAACCAGCAGAACCCTGCATCTAGAAGTAGCGATTCATGGCATTATAAAGGCCATGCCAACCATGGCTAGCTCCTCCGACAACACACAAACAGAGTGGTTCATGCCAACCATGACCCTGATCACGCAAGCAGCTTCATGCACGCCGACGTAGCCTGACTTCACGCCGTCCATCGCACCTCTTCACCGGCCGCGCAGCGGGAACAACCGCCACTCCTGGAACGAAGACTGGTACGAGACCAATATGAGGACGAGCACGAGCACCACCGCCACGCCCCACGGCGACGAGCCGCCGTCCCACCGGCCGTGCGCGCCGCTCCTGTAGTACTGGTCCGCCGGAGCCACCTGCGAGAGGAGGTACGCGAGCGCGCCCCCGCCTCGCCCTTGATGATCCCCGCTGGTCGCCACCCAGAGCTGTACGGCGACGATGAGCAGCAGCGGGGACAGGATGAGCAGCGGCCGGAGCTGCTGTGCCATGCTCTCCACCGCCGCCTCGCACCGCGCGTACAGCGAGGTGGCGGCGACGAGGAGGAGCGTCGCGAGCAGCAGGAAGAGGTGGAGCGGCGGGCGCGAGCCGCCACCGCCGCCGCCGCCCCTCGCCGGCCGCTGCGCGTAGTAGAAGGGCGCGGCCGCAGGCTGGTAGTAGGAGGAGTAGGGGCCGCCGTAGCCGTAGCCGCCGCTCGCCATCGTCCGTGACCGCGAGAGCTAATAATAATCCTAGCGAAAAAGAAGCTCCGATTCTTCTCTGGATCTCTGGATGAATCTGATCTAGCCCTGTTTCTCTGGATCGCTATATGTTATGCTCGTGGTCGTGGAGAAGGGGCTCGTGTATATATATGGAAGGAAAAGAGAAGTATGGAAGTTGAAGGCGATATGATATGATGGGGACGCAAGAGGTAGCTTTACTTGGGACGAGGGGATTCCTTCCAAGTGATGCTGATACGCCCGTTATTCTTTCTTTCTACCAAAAAGCGAAGCAACCGCAAATCCCTAGCGCATTGGAAAACAATTCTGCGAGGACCACATGTCATGATGGAATAAAATAGTATAGTTGATAAAGTTTATTTTAATTCCATATCATTGGTGAAGAAAAGAAATCATCCCCGGAGCAGAATTTCAAACCAGCACCTTCACAACGACGCCTAGACGTGGATGCACTATGTCAGCGCATAATCGCTATCCACCGCTCTACCGACATAGTACTCACACAGAACTAGCCGGCAAAAGAAGAAACCATCGAAAGGGAAGAGGCCATCTCGTCGTTTGTGACGGCCATATCGGCGCCGCCCAGATGCCATTCCGCAAGGGCCCCGATCCAAAACCGGGCAATTGGTATCTCTCGGCCGATGCCTTGGTCTTGTCAAGTTGTGCCCACCCTGGCCACCTTCTTCCTTCCCGAGCTCCTCCGCAAGCAGTGCTTCCTCTAGAGCACCTCCCCTTCATAGCTCGCCCATGCGTGCATAATGCCTTTCCTGAGTGCCTCTGTCTCTTGCATTGCTTCCTCCCGAGCACATTTATCTGCTGCGACATGCCGACATCTCCCTTCCCAACACCTCCTCCTCCTAAGCAGCATAGACATCAGATGTGTCATATATGTCTGATCGCCATAATAATCGCTAGTATGATGATCAACACACAAACAACACTCTAGCAGAGTCGTCAGATGCATCAAGATCGTCAAAACAAAATATGAAGCTCGATCCAAAAATGACCTCGTAGCCTCCAAATATGGAGGTTGTGGAGGCCTCGTTTGGAGACCGTCATGATGTTAACATTGGTTTTTCATGTTACGTGTATTGCAAAATGAAACAGAGACGGATTTTATATTTCCGTTAAGAAAATAATGGAAATGGACGGTGCTCGGTTGGGGAAAAAAATGTTGCATGTATTGCAACGTTTCTCTTGCAGCGAAATGGGGATTCGTTGCATGCGCAAACGGTTGTGCATGTTGACTTCTCTGGCTGGGAACACCAGGCTTTTTTTTTTCTTTTTTGTTGTAATAACACATGGCTTGCTACTTGCTCGAACAGTTTTTTTTACCCCCACTCGACGACTTCAGTCTTCACGGTCTCTGTTTACCTGTTCCGGTCGTCAAACTAGTTGACCCAAGGGGCCGGCATAAATTACCGCTGCCCAACGATTATGCGAGCCAATGGAGCGGGCGACGGCGTCTGCTAGGTACGACGACGAGGGTATTTGAAAAGTGTCCTCGATCGGCGTCGCTGTCGCCCGTAGTGCCTTGCCCGTGTCACATCATAGGTGCCGCTGGTACTTTAGGTGATGGCAAAAGTCGGGGATCTTTGTCACCAGATGGGGCTTTTGGGTTTTGATGATTCCTTTGGGTGGTTGATCTGATCGTGCCCTCATTACGCCGTCTACACTCTACACGCGCACTAATCACCAACTATGGTACGTGAAAAAGGCGGGTACGATCTGATTCCCGTTGGTACGTAGTACTACTTGAGAGTGTATTATTAGTGTACAGACGCATACTTTGCTCCACTAATTCCTGCGAATCATTTGGTGGCCTGCCCTGATCGTGAGCGAGAGAGGGGGTCGCCGGACGCACATGCGCGCGGCGACCCACGTTCGACGCCGCGCGGCCCACCAACTTTTACGGGGTGCATGCCGTGCATGGACGTAGTATATGCGAGCCCGCGAGAAACGGTACAAAGAACATGTTACCACACGGCTAAGATCAGCAGAGCCTCCGCAGTTTTGTATACGCGATTTCGTGTTTCGGTTTCGCCAAGTCTGACCTGCGGGCTGCAGCTGCTCTGAAACGGACCGGTCCTAAGCCAGAGCAAATAGCTTGCAAACTTGCACTCCACGAAACTCCTCCACACGCACGCACGCACGCACGCACAAAAACGCGCACGACACTGCAGGCTAAGTTTGAAAACCGCGGCCCTGCGGCATGTTCCACTTTCACGCACTGTTTGCGTCCCCATGACCCCATCGACGTTGAAAAACAGAAGAAGGGAGCCACCGCATGCACCAGGCTTGATTTGCAAGCTGCCACTTCTGCTTTAAGTACGTTGATGTTACAGGGCAATGTCGCTTGGCGGCGGCACGTAAGCGCGACATCCAAAAGCGAGACTTTCGGCGTGGCGCGGCGAGGATGGCTTGTCCAGACGTGCTTGTAAAGTGGCTCTGCGGTCTGCGCCTTCTTTCCACGACCTGGCCGGTGCCTGCCTGCCTGCCTTGCACTGCACATGAGGAGGAAGTCCGCGGTCCCTGTGTGATCTGGCCTGACCTCACCGATGGGAGGGGAGCCGTCGCTGCCGCTTTTTCTGTTCGAGACCGATCGCCACGAACGGCGCCAGTTCGGCCGACGACCGAGGAGGGATAGCTCGCACCGTGGCCACACGATAACCAGAATAATGTTCGGCAAAGGAGACAGAGTCGCGTACGCTTCTTTGCGATGAACAGGAAACAAGATACTCCCTCCGTCCTATGACGTAGGACGGTTTTTGACACATAGTAGTTGCGAGCGGGTCCAGGGAAAATGAGGATCAAGACACTGCAGATATATTCACATTCTTGAAGTTAATTGTAAGCCAGAACACAGAACATGTAACCACATTCCACGTACTCCTACTAGTATATTGCCGATCGCCAATGAACACAAGTTACAGTAACCAATCAGGCCCCAATCACCACAAGTTACAGTAACCAATCAGGCCCGCGACACAGTCATCACAGCATAAGCATGATCGCATAGGACCTGCACCACAATACCCACTGATTCTCACTAAAAATGAGTTTTTCACGAATTAAGGACAGTATAACTGAACCACTTCCGAGTCATCTCAGACCATGTGCCTTTTCGTCCGTTGGATCCCATGAGATTGGCCGTCCGAATGCTAACTGATCGTCTGTCCTTAAGGGAAGCTACTCCCGCAGAAAAAATCTGAGAATTCTGCTTAATCGGGCCTGGCACCCGGATTGCAGCCCATGTAGCTTTGAGGAAAACACGATCCAGCCGTAGCCGTAGGACTGCGCGAGAGCTCCACCCCTCCCAATGTGTAACCTAAATCCGTCGCCGTCGAGAGAGAGCGCACAACCATCTCCTCCTCGATCGTTCCCACTGGCCTTGCCGCCGCTACCACCTCACCTTTCTGTTTCGATGTTCTGTGCTTGTCGAATCAAAGGGGAGAGGAAGATGAGAGATGAGAACCGAAGGATGGAGGGATGGCGAGTCGAGCGGGAAACAAAGGCGCCCGCACTCGGCCGTCGGCCGCCCCTCGACTTCGACGATGTTTGAGGGCCACGTATGATCTCGATATCTCTCCCTCTCCCGCTTCCCCATTTCTCTTTCCATCTTCGGTTAGGACGAGGTTAAGCACATCGAGCGGCAATTGCGTGGGTGCGTGCGTGCGTGTGTGTACGATTGCGCTGCATGTTTGAAGTGGTTGGACGCTGAGCAGTTGGTGCAGAACTATGGGGGATTTCGGGTGTGAGCTGTCACACTTACTTTCCGTCCAACTTGTAGTGTTTGATTTTATTTGAAGTGTAAGAAATCTGATATTTTCAGGGGCTCAAGCTTTGCTGTAGAGTTCTCAACCTATTAAAATTAATCTATCGTTACTCTTGGAGGTGGTCATCAATATCTCACTGCTCAGACAGTTTATGCCAATCTCGTACAGTTGATCATAGATGCCACAATACTATGGACATCAGTATCAAGAATATATAGTTATTCTTAATGGAGGCGGATCAGCTACAACGAAGGTACCTTTTCTCAACCCTTCAGAGTTTTAAAAAGTTCTAAGATGGTCGTACAAATCAATGGTTACTTTAATTTGAGAAGTGGTTGTATGTAAAAATGATCTTAATTCTTTGTGTTCCGAGTCATGGTGTGAAACGATCCTGAATAATACTATGGACCTCAATATCAAGAATATTTGTAAGTTGCAAGTGATATGTTTTTTTTACTGTAGGTGTTTGGTGATGAGAGACATGATGAACATTCCGAACACATTAATTGCGAAATAAATTTGGTTCTTATGAGATATCTGAAATTTCTATGGCGAAGTGGCATCGAAGTGGCTTATTTCTGCACCTTCACGAGGAATATTCTGACACGGAAAAGAATCTAACTGGACATGTTTGCATGCTCGAAAAGCTTTTGCGGAAGAAAAAGGAAAAGCAGGCAAGTGAGCTAATGACAGCGGCGCCCGCCACAACTCGTCAGCTTGCTCCGCGGCTTGGGTGTTCCCAGGCGCGATGGCCACCACGCTTCTGCGCCACATCCACGCCGTTGTTCCTTCACCTACGTCTTTGAGGAGGAGCAGGCAGGAGGACAACGAGTAGCACTCTTCTATCATGTACGTTTTCTTCACTGTAATGGTAGCAATATCACGTTCATAGGTTGATGGTATATTTTCCTTGTATCAGTTCTTAATTTCTTTCTACACATAAGACTGAACTCGAAAAGAATCAAAGTGTTCGTCCCTTACTAAATTTGTTTTCTTACGTGTTAAAGTTTCATTAACTAAAGCCATGCACATGGTAATTCATTTTTACAAGTTCTCTAAATGAAATACTATATCAAAAAAATACAATAAAAAGATATGTGTAAGCAGTACGCTGTCCTTGCATCTCCTATGTTAGCGGGGCTTCACCTCTCTGAGGATGATGGTGCTCCGTGTATGTGTGTGTTACTTTAGGTCGATAAAGCAGTTGCATGATGCTCATATATCGAGGCTATCATTTTTATTTATTTTTTTGCGAGGAGGCTATCATTTGTCGTCGAGGCAACAAAATGATTCTACAGATTATTTGTTTATGCATGTTTCTATCTGGAAGTTTATCTTTTTCTAATACTAAGATTTTTCATTGATTTATTGTTTGTTACTTTCAGGTGAGCAGAGAGGAGGTATTCCAGTTTCACGGTTCAAAGGGCTGATGTTTTCACTTTATTGTCGTGTCCATTTTTTGCATGATCTCTTCTCGTGAATGGGGATTGATTCCACAACGATATTCTTCACTATTTGTGTTCTAGCAAGCATGCCTGCTATTGTGTACTGGTTCGATTATTTCAGAGTCCGCCATCTATGAGGTGCATCCTCAATCACAAGTACTATTTTAAAACTTCTACCTTTCTGAAATGAGTTATATCATCTCACACAATATTTTTCTTACACTTTGTGGTACATGTGCTATTCTTATCGACGAAGTTGCCTTTTCACCTTCAAATTTGCGTAGATTTTCCTTCACTACAATTCCATTGTCTTGTGGTGAGCATATCTTGGGTATTTGCTTTGTTCGTAACTTAGTGTTTGTAATCAGTTTTGGCTCATGCTTATGATGTTTTCCGCATTTAATTTGTTGCAGTTACAATCGCCAAGTCCTTGGGGCGGAGAAAGAATTATTAACCATCTGCTGCATCCGGTGTATGCTCGATTGTGGGTCTTCTACAAATTTGAATAATTTGCTAAATTCAGTATGATCTAAATTCAGTATGATGTTAATAACTTCCTTGCATGAGTTTGAGAAACTAAATTTACCGTTCCATCACATGCGAAATATTAATGTCATATATTAGATTATATCAACACTACTTCTTCTACCTACAAAGAATAAAGACGTATATTCGAAGTTAGGCAATTAGGCTTCAAGCTACCTTTTCGATTTGGCTCTTGTGTATAAATTTACTTCACACACGAATGCAAAAAGAGCACCATAGTAGGGATGATAATGAAGTTTTCCTTAGTTACCTAGGCTCGGTCCCTGTACTTTATGATGTTGATATATGGACGGGGATTTGTAGCTCTCAGGTGCTCCGCACTCCTATACGAACAATTCGTTCAAAAAAATACCGAGAAATTGGAAAAGAAATCTGAGATTTGGGGATATCAAACGTGGGTTCCCGATGTACTCCCGTCTGAAATTTTGTGAAAAAATACCAGGAAACGTATTCGTGGCAAAAAAGACAAAAACTTCTTATGTATAGCAAAACACTGTTTGTGTGGATTTTTGTTCGGACAGTAATTCCTTCGCCACGGATACGTTTTTTGGTATTTTTTCACGAAATTTCACACGAAAGTAGCTTGGGAAACCAGGTTTGATATCCCGAAATTTTAGATTTTTTTGATTTTTTAGGTATTTTTTATGATTATTTTTTGTATAGGGGTGTGGAGCACCCGTGTGCTCCCATGTACTTTCCGTTGATATATGGCATGCCATACTAGGGTATTACTACTAAGTGCTTCTATGTAGTGTACTATCCAAAATTTGATCTATGATATGTGAGATAAATTCGTAGTGTTGTTTCTCCGGTTCTATACATTACTCAGTATGGCTGAGTAGTGCAACAATTTGTAACTTTTTGGTACAATTTAAATTTTGATAAAAAAAATCATAGCCGCCTTTTTGCACTTTATATATGTACAATATTTATGAAAAACTATTTTTATTCTATTGCAAAAATGGACGGGCGCAGCAACACGCGCCATCGACGATCTAGTATACAGACAAAAGACACTCATTCACACCGGCGGTACAGTTCTCTTATACGTACACACAGAAACCACACGACCTGCAAGCACAACACACGTATCGAAGATCGTATGATCAGATATACTGCACAAAGGACTATTTCTACCATCATCAATTCACAATCTCGAGGGTCATGGCTTGTGATCCACTATACAATCGTGTATGGCATCTGAATCATCTTCGCAATTTCCCTCAGCCTTCCTCAGTTTCGCCACCAGGGTCCATATATTGGCGAGCTCGCCCTCCAGGAACGCCTCCTTCTGCTTCGACTCCTCGATTTGCTTCTGGAGCTCAGCTTCTCTCTGCTCCTTCTCCGCGAGCATGGCCTCCAGAGCTTGCTCCCTCTGGCTGCTTGAGTTCGCGTCTCTTTTACCACCCGGTTCGTGCCGTTCGATGTGACTGCCCTTTCGCCCGAGCGCTGCCTTCGGACTATGGCTTGCTCTTCGTGGAGTCAAGTTTCTCACTGACTCCACCTCGCTGGCGAGCTTCTCGTTCTGCCTGACGAGTTTGGTGACTTCTTCAGAAAGCGCTCGCAGTTCAACACCCGCGGCTGAGGCCAGGCCTTTGGCGTACGCGCTTTCCTCCAGAAGTTCATGGTTACGGACCTCTAGCTGAGCTTTGGCTTCAGCGAGTTCGCACAGTCTCTGCTTCAGTTCCTCGATCTCTGACTGGAGAGGAATGCAAGTAGCATAAGAACACCAAAATTTGGGTAGCCCAATCAGATAAAGTAGCTATATGAGTAACGCATATATAAACTAAAAAGAGGTAATGTGCCAAATTAGATAAATGGAAGAGCGACATTCACGACAGGATAATTCTCTAATGCCCTATTTGGAAGCACTAATTTCAGGATTATATTGGATTTGAAGAAAACTGAAAACTGTATTACTAATTAGCAATAATTAAATACATGGCAAGTGTACGTTTGTTATCGTGACAGGCAAGGGCAAAAGGTATAATGTCATCTAGACCAATCTTATCAAGAGATGCACGACAAACAGGATATATGTGCCAAGCACCGGGCTACATAGGCTTCACTTCAGACTTCAGAGGATGGGAAAATTGGACTTGCATCTGAACGAAAGGATGATGGACCAGAGTGTAGAGACAAGGCAAACCTGTGATGTGTTTTCCAGTGGCTTTTCAGATACAGCACTGGATAATGGATTATCATTATGAACTTGTGATCCAACGTCATGGCCGATGCCTGTTTGCTGCTGCAATCTGATTTTTTCTGGTAAAAACTCGTCAATTTGAAGAGCTTGGACGATATGTTCTTTCAAGTAAACAACCGTTTCTTGCAACTCTTCACATTCGCTTGCCTGATAAAGAAAACTTGTAAGTTACAAACTTTTGCGCTTATTTCTAAACATGTAATCAAATATAACCTTTTTCTCTAGCTGGTCTTCCAGTATCCTGTTATCTGCTGTTTTCACCTGCAGTACATACAGAAAATGACCTTGCAATAACTGAAAGAAACTAACTATAAGCAGCACATTCAACAATATTCATTCAACATACAAACTTTTTTGTTACCAGCCATACAGTTCAATAAGAGAGGATGAGCATATAGCATGCCAACTTGGGTAAACAAAGGGGCGCTCTCTTGTGAAGGAAATACAATTTTGGGTGAGAAAACATCAGTACATAACTGGAAATTTGGAATCGCTGCATCAAAATTTCTAGTTTCAGTGCTCCTTCCCAACAATACTACACCAATTCAAAACGCAATGGATTCAGCATGGTTTTGCTACAGAAATTCAGAATACTTTGGTTTTCATGTATGTGTCCCCTCTTTGGAGTATATGCTAATGTGGACCATTTTGTACCTGACAATTGCAATTTTTGGTTTCAAATACCTTAACTTTAGTGCTCATTACATTTTTCTGATAAAAAGCTGAAATAGCTCAGTTCGAGAGAGGGTTGAGCTTCATCAAACAGTATTCATAACAATATAACATGAAGAAAAACCGATCACATTTGTATTAAGAAGAGAATAAGAGGAAAGATTCAGTAGAACACCTCCATACCTCAAGTTGAAAGGCCTTCTCATTGAGTTGCTTAAGTATCTTAGCGTAATACTGAAGACAATGAAATAGTCTGTTATGTATGCATATCAAAAGATAAAGGTCAAAACCGCATATAGTGCACATAAACATTACCGGTGAAAGTTCTGAAGTGTCAAGCTTTTCTTGACTGTCTACCACTGAATGAACATTCTGATTTTCCAAAGATACTATCTGCCGCTTGCATTTAATCTCATCATTGGCCATCTTTTCCATCTTCAGACAAAGGCACAATTGAAGAACAATTGTGCTAATAAAATAGCGAAAAGTGTACCAGGGAGAGGTTTACCTCAATCTGTTTGTTTATTCCGCTTATTCCAGCTTCCTCTGTGAGGTGCTTTACAACGTTTGCATGGAGCACAGCCTCCCCTGACGAAATCTTTAACTGCTCCCTCAGTAGATCAACATCATCTAAGATTTCACTTTTTCTGCTGACCTGAGCCATACAATAGAGCAGATTATGTGAAACGATAACATGCTTTTTAGGCTATCTACGCACGAACTTGCACTACACTACTTATATCGGTTACTTGCTCTGAATCCCAGTCTGATAAAGTTCACCTTCTGTTTTTCTCCTACCTTTTCGTTTTGTATTTAGAACTGCAACCCATTTTGTTTGTCTTAAATGAAATGCAAACAAAGGGAAAATGTGCTCACACTTTGTACGGACAGTATTTCTTCTAGAGGAGAGCTGTCGGAAGGAATTCCAAGATCAACACTAAAAAAATCAGCTGGTACATTCTCATCAAGCATAGAATTCCACGTCCTCTGTTCTGATAGAAAATTAATCCCATCCTCCAGACGTATTGAAGGAGCAGTGAATGATTTGGTCAAACTAGATTTACCACCATCAGAACATGCCAGGGTAGTAGAACCACTATCACGCTTCTGCATACAGTTAAAATATAAAGATCAGAGAAGGAGAACTCTCACAAAGCAGATGGGTCGTTCGTTCTGGCTTGGCTCCAAAATTAAACTATAACCTTATCCATATCTCTACTATAAAAAACAGAGTTGGTGATGATGGTGTGCCTGCCATCCTGCAATATAGGCCGTCCGATTTATATCTGACGGACTATGGCAATTTTGCAAAAAGATGCCCACACCCCTCTCCACATTTGCAAATAAGGCCTTCTCTTGTTCATCCTTTTCTCCCACAACATAAACTACTCATACAAATGCATCTTGATTTTCCGTGCAACGCATGGGCATGTTGCTAGTACTAAAAAGTTTCTCACGAAATCAATATGCATCCTCGTTAAGGATGAGATGACGCATATACGGCCATGCACATCATGTTGTGATGCACTACATCTATACACCACATTGTCTAAAATAACCATTCTTATGAGGCCATATGGCTTGATATAAGTTGGGTTCTGGCATGTAATATCAGAAGAAAAACACAACTGTTCACCATGCTAAATATAATGTTGAAATACAGTTACATTAAAAGTATCTGATTTGTGTACCCGAAGTTTGAACCAGTTAAGGAGTCCTTTACGACTTTGCTTCTCCTCCTTAGGAGACATTTCAAGTGCTTCACCAAATCCTTCCCTCGGCATAACCAGCTCATTTCTATCGCTATTCACGATAATATCTCGCCTTCTATGCGGGAGATATGCCAGCTGCAATTTAGCAGACAAACGTTAGAAAAATAAAGGCATTACAACTAATGAAGAAGACATCATGGTAAAAGATAAATGCAAGCTGATTGAATTATATCATTTTGTAACATTATCTGAATATTCAAACCTCTCCTTCACCAAAAGAATGTCTGCGCCTTGTGCCAGGATGTTGAGATGATCTAGTAGTCTGGGTTGTTCTGGTGGAAACCAGGATTAGTTTTGTTAGACGCTGTATCCTGCCAAGCAAAGCAGCTTTGGCTTCTTCTTCTTGTTCCAGTCTAGACTGAAGCTTGACATTACCATCTTCTAGCTTTTCATGTGATGAATAAGTAGTTACGAACTTAGAATCCATCAGTGATGCACCGAAATATTTCCTTCAAGCATGATAAATAAAGTGAAAGACAACAAATCCATAAAGCACTAAATGAGACAATAAAAAAAGTATCACCTTCTGTTTCCAAAGAATGATACTATCTTCTGTGACATCTTTCAAAGGAGTGGCAGTAAAGATCCCTCTTTTCAGTTGTTCTAGCTCTTCCCTTAGTTGACGAATTTCACTTTGGTACTTCTTTATTAGAGATTTCTCATCAATAATCTGAAAACCATGAATACAGTTACAAAAGAAATCAGAGATAAACACATAAGGCGGAGAATCTGTTTACCTTGTTTTGTAATGCTTGGATCTCAATGTG
Source organism: Aegilops umbellulata (assembly GCA_032464435.1). Classification (NCBI taxonomy): domain Eukaryota; kingdom Viridiplantae; phylum Streptophyta; class Magnoliopsida; order Poales; family Poaceae; genus Aegilops; species Aegilops umbellulata. Next base: position 474,757,465 of record CP136060.1, read on the forward strand.
CTTTGATCGGTGGGCAAATTTTAACGTGTTATGAGTTTCTTCAGAGTTGCTCGATGCTGGAGTAACCGTGCAAATCAGCTGCACAAAATCAATACACAAATGATTGCGATACCAAAAATGAAAGAATATAACTTTTAAGCAGTATCCTGAAGAACTCACAGAAACACGTCCTTGGCCACTCAAGGATGACTGCAGCAAACGTGTTAATTTTGAGTTCCGGAATGGAACATGAGTAGCTTTTCCGTCAGTCAGTTTTGATATCACCTGGAATATCCACAAAAAATTATATTAGATAAGAAACTAGGAAAGTACAACTAATCCTCATGACGTAACCAGCTTCTGCCCTAAATCACTAGGAAAAATTATAAACAATAAATAAATAAATACACATGGAATGGAATAATAGTGGTTCTGCTAAATTTTTAATACATTGTCTTGTTTTTCCGTGATGTTGTTACTAATACACTGTGCACATTGGACCCTTTCTAATTTTCTTACAAATGCCTCTAAAAAGTGAAATAACTAACCGACATCAGGGATGCAGAGCTGTGGCATTGGGAGCATAGACAGGGTTTAGGTTATAAACTCCCAAAGCCACGGTCTATACACACAATGCGCAGGCAACAACATATATAAGTTTATAGAATTTTAGTATCATGAGCATAACATGTTTATAGCTCTATATTAGGAAAGATTCTTGTCATCAAATTGTGATTACAGGACTGAGGCCCACCGTTCCAAGAGTCAGCAGACTTTTATTGATATAAGACCCTTCCTTCCGGCGTGCTCCTGTTGTTTCAGCCCTTGAACTCTCTGAACCTGCCAGATCGATGAGGTTCTGCAAATGAGTGACAAAACTAAGAAATGATTATGTTTTGGGTGCATGAATGCACATAATGTTCAGATGCTGCAATAAATGGACACAAGTGCATATGGAGCGTGCATATAGATGTGTACAGTTAATTAGAGTAATGAGAGTGATTGTGAACCGGAGGGGGGGGGGGATCTCACCAGCTGCGAAAAAGTAACTGTTACTCCTTCATTAGACTCACAGAAGGGGCTGCTCTCTACTGTCTGTGTGAAACAATAAATTGAAAATTTATAGAAGATGTATGCCGAATGAAAATATGTTAAAAGACTTCCATGTAACTACACATATTAGGACAAAAATATCACAAAATTACATTGAAAAAGGTTTGTACGGAGCGCACATTCTTTGACATGCCTACTGCAGAATCATTAGTTTATGAACATAAAGAAATCACTTGTATTACCAGTGTGAAAATTGTGTGGCTTCTGCTACTTAGAAGATTAAAGTTAGTGGATCCAACATGCCTATGCTCTGAAAAAAATAGAACACAGTAAAGTCATAAGTACATTGTTCCACATGTGCATTTCACCCTAAGAACAGCAGTAACTAACGAAGTCCGAGGAGCCGTATACCAACAAGTGCAATTTGTGTGTTTATCATAGTGCATTTTTCAATCAACCTGGATTATATGTTTGCAGTAAATTATTTGGGATACCATCTAGTAAGTCAAGGCAACAAATACTGTTTATCCAATATATAAAATGAACAAGTGACATGTTTGCAATCCGTATATATAAAATATACTCATTCTTCTGTCGATGTGTTGATATATGGCGAACTAGACATGTGCAGATGTGCTATATCAGCAATCCACAGGTATTCTACAGTAGCTAGAAAGAAATATCCAAATGGCCATGTTCCCTTATGAAGTATCATCAGATTTACTTTTATACAAAATTTAACATCGTTACATGATAGTTTGTTCCAGGCATATTAAGTTATTAACGAAGGACTATTAGATAAGAATTATCCTCATAACTACTGTCGACTCGTAGTGATATCCTGATATTCTTCATACAACCTTGCTGGTAAAGGAACATCAAAGAAACAACAAAATAAATAAAAGGAACCTTCTCCGGCTGCAATAAGGGACAAAACATGGGTAGGAGATAACACTACTTCTTCCTTTATGCCCTCAACAAATGTTCCCTGTGAGAATGAACTATAATCAAGAAAATATGGTAATATAGTTCAAGAGAGTCACGTGCTGCATATGCCGTAAGCAATTGGCATTTTATGTGTGATTGTCCATGTTATAAGATTTCAAAATAATGTGATCATGTTCTTGCATCATCCATCAAGCAGTTTTCATATGTTGGGAAAACACTCTAGGAAGTACACGAATTTGTGGTCTAAGTTAACTTAAATGTTTGAGTAGGAAAACGATGACCTGTACTTAGACCAATACTTAGCAACCTGCATTCTTGTGTACCATGGACAACACTATATGGAGACAATCGACCAGTAATAGTCCTCAAGAAAGTTCAGTGTTCAGTTAGTTAAATTAACTTTTAGAAGCAGAAAAAAAATATTTCAGAAGAATTATCTCAGTAACTTTAAAATTTACGACTAGTTAACTACTCCCTCCGTAAAGAAATATAAGAGCGTTTTAGATAACTAAAGTAGTGATCTAAACGCTCTTATATTTCTTTACAGAGGGAGTAGAAAAGTACACAGATTGTGTGATAGAGACTCCTGTTACTTATTAAAAAGATGTTTCAAACCTGAAGATCCTCCCTAATTCGTAAATTCTTCCCTGCAGGATTTAGGAGATCGTTCACAACCTATAAAGGGTGAGGCTCCCAATTAATACAAGATACAAAATTATTATAGAAAAATGCACATTTAGTTGACTGTTCAGAAAGAGTCACTCAGTTCAAAGTAAATATTTTATGGAGAAATGATTTCAGAAAACCACATTGCTAGATCATAAATGTGTAACTCCCTAGGGTACGTGCAAAAGAGTAAGAAAACCAGGTAGGCATAAGAGGGTAAGTTTTACAGTTGCATCAACCAATTTCCGTCTTTCAGGAACTACTCTTTATTGGTAACTTGCCAAAGTTATTGGTACAAAAATGGATTATAGTTCCACTCAGGATCCAGACGACATGGTTATGTTGGTTTTCTCTTTTTGTAATTTACTCTTCAGCGGTTGGATAGATAATAAATAAAGGGGTACAGATTATAGCCTATAGGAAACTGAAAGTTGAGCTTCATCCTCATCTTAGCTTAATGACCACCGCTGGGCCTAAATGAGACTTAGCATTACTGATCAGTGCATAACTACGCTAATACCGGTGCGACTACTATGATTTGTGTATATCATTAGCAAACCTCTTTCACATGCTTCCTAGTACTATTAGCATGTTTCTATTCCAGGTTAAGCCATAAGCAAGAAGCAAAATAAATACTGTGTTAAGAACCCAGGAAAAAAACTGCATTTACATGTGTGACGTTCATGCCCATTGCTTTAAGGTTAGCTAAACTTAAGTTTGTTACATTTACTGTGACATAGAAACACTGGTTAGCTGCTGGTGTTATGAAAACAATCAGAGAGTACAAACCAACCTAGGTGCTGACTAGAATTAAATTTATCAAGGTTGCACAATGAAATGCAGAATTGGGAACAACCAACCTCGTTATAAATTTCCAGGTATGATACACGAAGAAGAAACTCCCGGTTCAGGGTCTACAAAGTAAAACCAAATCAATACGATGATTTGGTCGAATCATCATAGGGTATGGATTCGAGTAATACCTCTTGTATTATGCCAAACGCATCTTTCACGGCCAAAGGTATAATCCCTGGGGATCTTTGATCTCCCTGCTTATAGCGCAGAACAAGTGTATGTGAAGAAATAAAAAATGTTTGGCGTATACGCATTATAGTTTAATGTTTGTATAGAGAAAAGGGCATAAATGGTTAATATCACTAGTTATAATGAAAACTGAAAACAAAAGGCTATGTTGCACATCTGATGATTAGAAGAACAAACTCTACATCTCAGCAAGAGATGTATGAAACAATTCGGACTGCATAGCATTGCCCAAGCACAAGACTGGGATTCCATGACTTTTTGAGGAAGGACAGTATCTAAAACAAGTTTCTTGCTACAAATGTACGTACATGCATCGTATGTGTCTTCCCACTGCTTGTAACCCCATATGCAAATATTGTACCTGACAGAGTGACAGTAAAAACAAAAGGGAAGTTTGTCATTCCTCCCCAGCAATTGAGAGCAGTAATTGTGTAATGGCATCCTAATTTCACCACTGAAGACTAATACAGTAATTTATTGAATTCAACCTGACAGACTGCAGTGATGTTCGTAAATTACCCCAAAGCAATTTTGCATTCAGATAAACTAGTGCAACATTTAACAAATTACCAAGAGAACACCAATATGTAGCCCAACGAGAATTCTTTACAAAACAGAAAGCAGAGGAACAAGAGTACACATGATCAGTACCATTTATTCCTTGCATGGCACCACTGACAACATGTTGAGCCGCAACATCGTATACCTGTTGTGTCGTCGTGGTTGGTCCAAACACACGATCTGGTTGTAAACTTCCCGTTAGCCACTTGGAAAAGAAATTTGAAATTGAAAACAGAACTTTGCTGTTACTTAGAATGCGCTTCAGTAGCGACTTCATGCAGAAACATTTGGTCATTCGATTGAATAGTCTGCCTACACAATTATATATCAACATTGCTGTATAACTTATCGATTGTGTTATGCTGTTACTCCAGCATATATGCAGAAGACCAGAATTGTGTCATTGTTCAGAAGGTAGCAATTATTCTTCTGTTGCTACTTCGGGCCCGCAAGCAAACGACTGATTCTCCGACACTTCAAATTCAGTGAGTCTCGCCATCAATCACTCGGCTTACATACCGTAGGCATAAGCGATGTTGGGATTGTGCTCGCTCCGCACGATGGTCTCGCCGTCCGCGTACCACGCGATCTCCTCCCCCTGCCGAATCTCCCGCGAACTTCCACAGACACAAACGAAACCACCACCAGGGTCACTCCACATTGCCCGAATCCAAAGCCCAACCAAACCAAGTACACTGTGACGGCGCAGGCAAAGCAGACCTGAGCGGCCGGAAGCGGACGGTGGCGGTGACGCTCTCCTTGGCCGACGGCACCTCCCCGGCCCCCGGCTCGCCGAACGCCTCGGGCGAGAACTCCGCCGCGAACCGCGACCGGGGCGTCGCGGGGGTGTACGTCGGCGACGAGTCCGACTGCGCCGCCTCCCTCCACGCCGCCGCCGCGGCCGTCCCACGGGAGGCGTTCCGGCGCGGCGACGCCATGGCCGCCACCACCGCAGGCGCGCGGGCTCGGGCCTAGCGGCGCGTGCGAATGGGGGTCGCCATCGGCGCTGGCGCAACCGGCATTGGATCTATGCGGCCGTGCGGGAGGGGATGCGAGGCCGCGCGCGCGCGCGGTTTGGCTTGGCCTTGGCGCGGTGGCGTGGCCGTGGGGCGTGATACGGTTTGGTTCGCTTGGCTTTGAAGCGATGCGGGGAGCAGGTAAAAAGGATCGATTTTTTGAAGGGAAAAGGGCGAAAAGGTGAAAAAGACGGCCACCTTTTGGTTAAATTTCCAACCCACTTTTGCAAATTTTAATTGCGCATTGGTTACTCGATACAAGTGTGTTTTTTTTCTAAAAATTGCAGTTTTCTTTTTTTAAGGGAAGCTAAGATTACAGATAGTGTGAGACCGTGAACTGAGGATGGTTAGAGCATCTACAACCGGACTTGGCAAATCCGACCCCTCAAACGCCTGCGGATGCCCCAACAGTCACCGGGCACGCCTCATATTTCCTTTTCCACATACAACTCTTTCATATTTATCCTCTAAATTCATACAAAATCATGCAGAATATATATAGCTACGTACTACATCTATAATAATCAAATTTCGTCGTTGTCGGAGATGGCCTGAGTCGCCTGCGCCGGAGCCTGGGCCGCCTCCATCAGTTGCTACGGCGGCGCCTTGCCCCCGCAGCCGACTCTGAGTGGATGGAGCTCGGGATGGCGTGTTGCTCCGGCCACACGCCCATGTCCTACTCCATCGTCGGCGCCTCCTCCGCCGGCTCCTGCTCCTCCTCCTCTTCCTCTTCCTCCTCCTCCGATTACAGAGGCAGCCCCGCTTCCCTACGGATTCAGACCTGCTTAAGGAGGAAGAGACGGTGTTGGATCGTCTAGTAGCGGCGGCATGGGGGCATGACTAACGGGCTCGAATGGCGGCGAAGGGAGGGAAGAGACGGATGTGCTAGGGCTGGGGGCGCCGACCGGCTTAAATAGCCGGGCAAGACACTACGCGGCCTGCCAGAGCTGCGCCACGGCGATGGACGCGGCGTCCGTCGGACCGCTGGGTTTCCGGACATTTTCGTGTGGGGCCCCTTCATCAGGCCGACGTGGCAGGCGTGCCCGGACATCCCATATCCGCCCCATATTTGGGCTGGATAGTCAAAAAATTATGCCCGGGCGTTTGAGACAGGTTTGAGGGATTCGGTTGTAGATGCTCTTAAGTCCCTCGCAATGAAAGCACGCTGGTTTCATACTTCTGAATTTATTTCAGACTTTTCAACGATTTTCGTTGAGTGGGAACGATGTTTTCATAGAACTTGTGAGGCTTAATCTTTCAAAAGTGCTTGTATAAGTGGACGCACGCACGTCGTTGTCTACGTTTCAGGTAGTTAGATGGACATACTTATTGCCTGCAAAAAGAAAAAAGATGATAAACATGCTTTTTTTAACACGGTACAATCAAAGTCGCTCACGCATATAGATATACACTCACCCTTATGAACACACGCGCACACACCCTACCCCCTATGAGCACCTCCAAAAGATTGAGCTGACATAATATTTTAATATTTTACAAAGTCACCACATGTGTCTCGCAGTTGACAGGAACGTCTCCTCCCATTAAACGAATATCGCCGGAAGCCTGAAATAAATATAGGAATAATGTGAGCACCAATGTTAAGTCTAGTACTTAAAGCCTGATGGTCTAAGAATACCACTGTTTTCATAACCATCTAATCACATATTGGTTCGCGGATAGACATTTTTATATACCCGAACTATCAAGGATGAATTCACGAGATATATGTGTTCCCTTCGCCGTCGCAAAGTTTGAAGTAGCCGCGGGGCGCCAGTGAGATGTGCAGTGTGCTTCAACATAGCTCGCGTGAGTTCCACTTTCCAGTACATATGTACATATAATCTAAAAAAAAACATATGTACATACAGGGTGAAACTTCATCCCGGGCTAGGTGCCCAGCCCAATCAGCGCTCATACGGAGAGACTGTTGTCGTTGTCTACTCTTTTGCAAAGGGTCCCAGGGGTGACCGACGGGTGGAGGAAATCTAACGGCCCAGGGTGATCTTGTCTTGGCAGTTGACGATGCAAGTCCGGACCTGGCAGAGTTCGTAGGCTCCGACAGATTAGAGCTCTCGGTTTGGTGCGTGCATATGCATGCATGCCGGCGGGGACCCGGCGACTTGGCGTCTCGCGCGGCCGGCCAGCGACCCACCACCGGCCGTGTGCTCCGTTGCTTCCGGCTCAGGGCAGCCAGCGTGCCTGGTCGCGTCGTCACCCTCCGGTCGCGGTCTGACGACACACGACGACGCGAGCTGGCCGGTTGCAAACTGGCAGTGGCAGTACGTGCGTCGTGCGACACGTGAAGATTCTAAAAAGTTAATTTCAGCTTAAATTATGCACCAATACACTCGCGCTCCTCCTCCGCTCCTCCCGTCCCTCCCCCGTGAGGCGGCGCCGCCCCGCACCGGGGAGGCCCGCCCTCCTCCTACAGCCTCGCCCCACCTCCGCTCCCCTCCGCCGCCGTCGCCCGGGGCGTCACAGGGCAAAGCCCTTGTGGCGTGGCGGCGGTTTTCTCCTCAGACCTCGATCTGGTTGGGAGGCGGCGCTCCTTTCCAGCCAGATCGGCGACGGTGGCGCAGATCGGCGGCGGCGGCGCAGATCGGCGGCGACATGGAAGTGGTGTGGCGGCGGCGGCGCGGGAGGATGACACCAGCAACGACGGGTCTGGCCTTGACTCAGTCGGGGCTAATTCGTTGTGCTACCGATCTCAATCGCCGTATGCGGTGCACTGCTCCTGGACTTGATCTGCAACACGAGGATGTCTAGGGCGCCGGCCCTAGGCTTGTTGGTGGTGGCCTTCTTCTTCGTCGGAGTTGGTCGGCCGGCTGGCTGTGCTAGCATGGTCATGGCGGCGGTGGTCGCAGTGACCGGCGGCTTGGCCGGTAGGCGGCGGCGGAACTTGGCCGGTGGCAGCGGCAATGTTCTGTCTGGATCCCGGGGCGGCGGCCCTGGAGGGTGGCGGCTGGTGAAGCTAGGGCCTCCCGCGGCGGCATGGCGTGGTGCAGTCCCTGTCCAAGGCGGATCTGTGACGGCGATCTGCTATGTATTGGTTCGGATCAGAGACGGTGACAAGCGCGCGGGATCCTTCTCGGCGGCTCTCGTGGCTTGGTGAGGAGGGTTGGGAGCCCTCCTCCTAGGCTTCAGTGGTGGCAGACTCAGGCAGTGGCCGGTGCGCCAGGGATCCCACGGTGGCACTGTTGCTGCAGTTGGTCGCCGGATCTAGGCGGCTGGATCTGGGGCTTTGAAGGCGATCGAGACGGTGCACAGGTTGTTGGGTGGATTTCTTGGGACGGATCTGGGTGAAAACCTGGTCTTCGGTAGATGGCCGGAGCCGGTGATGGCGATGCCCTTATCATCGTTTCCTTCATGAAGGCATCATCGAGGTGAAGCTCCCAACTCCACTCAATACCTCTGGGGGAAACCCTAAATCAGTTGATCGGATGTTGGCGGCAATCATGTGTCGTAACCCCCTTGGGGGCGGCATTCTTAAAGGTGCACTCGGCTTCGCGGGACCAGCGGGCGGCTTCTTTGGTGGAGCGGTGCTTCATCCATACATTGATGGCGACGGATCTTAACGGCGTGGCGCAGTGCAGATTCGGAGTTCGATGTGGGAGGATGGACTCGCGTAGGAGGACGACGCTGTCTGGCGTCGTGGTGGCGTCGATGAAAGTGAGACCTGGCACAGTAGATGCAATAGTACAGCTCTGAAGATGGACTCGTGGCAGGTGGCTGCGGCGGCCTCATACCCGGCAGGCGTCTTGGTTGAGGAATGCGCCGGACTGGTAGGTGCCCATACCAGGCAGGCGTCCTGATTGGGACCTCGGGTCTTAGATGTTTAGGTTTGGCTATGATGTCTGTTTGGTATTAGGCCCAGGCTGTCAGCGCCCCTTCATCAATTGGATAGGTGTGGCGATAGATGTTGCTTAGAGGTGGCTTTAGGCTTGCTGTTATATGACTTTGTAAGGTCTTGTGAGAATAATTAATAAAGTGGCCGTATGCATCGCCTAGATGTAGAGACCGGGGGTCATCCTCCTTTTCTAAAAAAAACATACACTCCTTCACTAAAACCCACAAGCCACTCTACTTCTAGAGCATTTGAAATGAGTTAAACTAGCAGTGAGAGATGAAACGACGAAGTTGCTAACCTTTTAGAACACTCATGTAGTTGGTGCACCGTCAAACCTAGACAAATCTTGGAAAAAATGTAGCTTGAAAAGGAGAAAGCTTAAATGTGGCTCAGACATTTCATCAAACACCTAATGTGCATAGGAGGTGAGAACAGAGTAGCACAAAGCTCCCACCCTTCCACGGTCAAAAACACAAAGGAGAGGGGGGCATGGATATATATAGGCAAAACTCCATTCCTGATTTGTGTCTAAAACCGGGACTCAAGGCCAACCTTTGATCCCGGTTCCAGACATGAAGCGGGACTAAATGCCCCCTTTAGTCCCGGTTCGTGTCTAGATCCGGGACCAAAGAGGTCAGACGAACCGGGATTGGTGCCTGCCCTAGTTCAACAGGCGCCCTGGCCTCACGAATCAGGACTGATGCACCCATTGGTCCCGGTTCGTAATGGAACCGGGATTGATACTCTTATCTGGCCTGAACCAAAGCCCTGTTTTCTACTAGTGAAAGGAAAGAGAGCAGAAGTATCACTAATTACTACAGTAGCACCACAACAATATTGGCTCGGTCGATGAATAGCACTTCGTGTTCGTGTGTGGTGCTTAAACATTCCACTGACACGGCGACGCCAGCTGACCAGCACGGAGTTAACTTAACGTTCCGGGCAGATGATGTTAGATGAGGTCAGATAATGTCAGCCCCAACAGCGGGCCTCGCCTGTCATATTTCGCGCCAAATGCCTCACAGCCATGAGTTTAGTGCTATATCAGCAGAAACATTACTACCAAAAATCGATGACTTTTGCAGACTGTTTGTCAAATAGTGATGTCTGATAAACATTGCAAATATTCTATCAGACGGACGTGCATGTAACGAAAAGCTTCTTGGTCCAAAATGACATTTTACCAACGAAAACCTACCTTTAGGATGTCCTACTTATGTTTAATTTACACCTCCACGCCAAACACATGGTTATCCAAAAAACTAAGAGTATCTAGAGTTAGACTTAGCAAATCCGACCCTCTAACTGTGCACGGACATGTACAGTCAGTGTGCAGGCGTGTTGGTTTGAGTTCCTATTTGCCCGTTCATACAGCCGTATTTCTCACTTTCTTCCTTATATGTCCGATCATTTGCATGTGATTGATGGAGATGAAGAGAGAGAAAGAAATGGGCACCTTTTGAAGCTGGGTCTTGGAAGGTTAACGTTGATGCTTGTTTCTTTGGTTGATTTTGACTAGTGCAGTGTTGTGATCGTCTTTAGATGTCAATCAAGCGTGGCAACGATGCTGGTCTATCTTCACAATAAAAGAAAAGAAAAACCAATAAAAACAAAGAAAGGAACAAAAGAAAAAACAAAGAAAAGAAAAAACCAGTAAAAAAGGGAATAAACGAAGAAAGTGGTGAAAAGACAAAGAAGAAACAGACAAACCAAGAAACCCGCGAAGAAACAAAAAGAACGTATGTAGAAACATAGAAAACTGAACGAAAAGGAAAAAGATGCGAACGTGAGTGAGCGAATGAAGGGACGAAAAAGGCCGGCAGTACTATCGCGTAGGTCTACATCGGATGTCACCTTTCCAGACCATTATTTTCTATTCGATTTTTCATATTTTCCACTTCCATTTTCTATTTTATTTTTTATTTTTGTTTTCTCTTTTCCTTTTTTCTTGTTTGCTATATATTTTAATTTTATTTCCCCTTTTCATTTTGCAAATATTTTTCCAATTTGCGGTTTTTTTAAAACGGTGAACATTTATTGTTCATAAAATTCAAAAACAAAATTCATCTGATTCAAAATTTGTTCATCTCGATTTAATAAACATCGTATTTTTTAAAAAGGTTTATGAATTTCAGAAATTATCATCAAATTCAGAGATTGTTCATACAATTAAAAATGTTGTCATAAATTCAAAAAAGACCATGGAATTGAAAATTATTCATCAAAGACAAAAAAGTTCAATTAGATATTTGCGAACTGTTTTGGATCGTTGAATACATCATGAAATTCATGAATATTTTTCCCAGATTACAGAACATTTTTTCGAAACATATTTCAAATTTTAAATTTTTTAAATTCGTGAAAATTTTCGTAATTTTTAGGAGTGTTTTAAAATTGATGAAGATTTTCAAAATCATGACAATTTTGGAAATCCCGAATCTGATTTAAGGAAGCAAAAACCAAAAGAAAACGAAAAACAAAAAGAAAAGGAGCCCTTCCCACATATGGGCCGGCCAAAAAGGGCGCGCGTGAGGAGCGTCGCATGCGTTTTCAGCGCTTCGTATTGCACTAGTCGATAAATTGGAGGCCGTGTAGAGAAGGGAAGGAAAACTGGGAGGTCCTAGTCGGCCCATATATTTCGGTGCGTTACGTGCTCATGGGCCGGCCCAGTAGGTTGTCCTGTGAGCGCCAGTTTCTCTTCGCGCAATACGAAGCACAGGACAATCTGATTTAAGGAAGCAAAAACCAAAAGAAAACGAAAAACAAAAAGAAAAGGAGCCCTTCCCACATATGGGCCGGCCAAAAAGGGCGCGCGTGAGGAGCGTCGCATGCGTTTTCAGCGCTTCGTATTGCACTAGTCGATAAATTGGAGGCCGTGTAGAGAAGGGAAAGAAAACTGGGAGGTCCTAGTCGGCGCCTTAAGCGCCCGAAGAGAAACTGGCGCTCACAGGACAACCTACTGGGCCGGCCCATGAGCACGTAACGCACCGAAATACTGTAGCGCAAAAACATACAGAAAAAGCAGGCGACGCTTGGGATCGAACTCGGTGCAACAGTACTGGAAGAGACTAGCTACCACTCCACTGTATTACTCGGGTCGTAGTGACTGAAAGCAGCGCGCATTTGTAAAATACTATAGCCCACAAGTTCACTAATTTGAGAAACAAATGTTCACCAATTGAACGGTGTGACTAGTTGACCGTTGACTGTGTGTATGCTTTTTTGAAAAATCAGGAATTGAAAAAATCATTCACAACAAAAAGTTCAGGGTTAAAAAAAGGTTGAAAAATTTAAATGAAAAAATCACAAAAATAAAAATAGTTCAACGAATTTAAAAAAAGTTCATCAAATTTAAAAAAAAAACGTTCATTGTTTTGGGAAAAAATCATAGATTTTGAGAAAAAGTTCATCGAATCTGAAAAAAGTTCATCGTTTTGGTAAAAAGTTCATTAAACTTGAAAAAAATACATCGGATTTGAAAAAAGGTTCATTGATTTCAAAAATAGTTCATCGATTTTAAAAATAGTTCACCGAATCTGAAAAAGTTCATCGGATTTCAAAAAAAGTTCATCGAAATTGAAAAGGAATTCATGGATTTCGAAAAAAGTTCACAAAATTTAAAAAAGGATGAGGAAAAAAGAAAAAGGAAAAGGAACAAGAAAAATTGAACTGACGTGGATAATAAATAAGTGGACTAAATATATATTAACAGAAGCCGTCATGGCCGGGTGGCTAGAGCGTTGCGCTCGCAACGTTGAGGTTCTAGGTTTGATCACTCGTTCCTGTACTCTTTTGACGTTTCTCCAAACACAGAAGAAGAAAAAAACAAAACGGGCCGAGCCCAGCTAACTCGGCTGCAGGCGCCCGTTTGCAAATTGCGCTGTAGCGGGCGCCTGCAGCGCCAAATAGGAAATGCCAGGAAAACTATTAGCAAGCCTAAAGGAGTTAGAGAAAACATATGGGCTTTTATGTAGCCCAAAAATTATATGCAACTCTTAGTGTATTCGAACTTATGCATTTATGTCTTCTATCAACATTGCCTCAAAAAAAGTCTTCTATCAACACTGAAGGTTTCTAGAAATGTTGAGATGCAGTGGTGGAGCTAGAGGCAACAATTTTAAAGTAATTTTATGCATCTTTTGACTGCATCAGAGGTCCATGTGTGATTGAGTAAGAAGGTATGTGCATCTCTCTAAAAGAATATAACAATGCTCATGCGTTGCAACGGGATATAAATATTCTAGTACGTTAGCTTGTGATTTACCTATCAATAATAATACGATTGTGTAAATAAATGTTTATCAAATTCTGACCGTGAATTACCTTATATCTGATTAGAAGTTTGGTAAGTAATTAAAGTGAAATTGATTCAGAAGGTATGCAAATTAAGGAGATTGATTATCATATACTACATGAAAGTTTAGACGAAGGGGTGGTGGGAAGAAAGGTGAAATGGAAACCTTACGTTTTCTTAAGTACTCCCTCCGTTCCTAAATACTTGTCTTTCTAGGCATTTCAACAAGTGACTACATACGAAGCAAAATGAATGAATCTACACTCTAAAATATGTCTACATACATCTATATGTGGTAGTCATTTGAAATGTCTAGAAAGACAAATATTAAGGAACGGAGGAAGTAGTAGATAGAGAAGAGATTCAAAATGGTGGTGTATTGTTTATACTTTCCGTCTTCTTCATTTTCTAAAAATACTTCCAATTTCCACGCAATGACCTGTGTTTTATTAGGAAATGATTAAACTAGCAAGTTCGCAAGACCCTAAAGTTGTGTTGTAATTTCTAACCTTCAGCTGTCGATAATGTCACGCCTAAGATCTTGCTGTATAAGCAGGAACTACGGCGTGTTTGGTTCACGACCTAGTTTCTATGTCGTGGAAAAATTGATGCCTGGACCAAGCCTGGAAGCTAGCAATTTTGAGCTTGCCCACGCATGGAGTGCTTGGCTGCGTACCTGGCCCGAAAAAGGGTTATGATGGAAGAAAATGTTGGTTCCAGATCAGGCCCACAAGAGAATATCTATACATAATAATAAAGGGGCTATTGCTTCAGCGTACGTCTTGAAAATTGCCTCCAAAAATGCAAAAATTATCCACTAATGCCATATATAAGTCATAAAAAAAATCACACAGGGGAATCCTCTGCCTGGGCCGGCCCATGGAGTAGGGACTTCCTATATTGCGCTCTACACAATGGGAAGAAGACGCAGCGCGTCCGTTTGGGATGGCCCATGTCCGGACGGCCTGTTTTTGAAGTTTCCTTTTTATTTTTCCTTTCTCTTTTCTCTTATAGATTTGTTCTACATTAAATAATTTGGGACTTCAAAAAGTTCTGAAAATAAAAAAATGTGAGATTTTTGAAATAAAATGTATAATAAACCATAAAATGTTTGGGATTCGAGAAGTGTTCGGGATTTTGTAAAAAATGTTTGCTTATTCAAAAATGTTCGTAATTTTGAAAACAAATGTTCGGGAAATCAGAAAATGATCATGATTTTTTAAAAAGTTCGTGTATGAAAAAATATTAATGAAATTATACATAATTATGCCCATTCAGAAAATGTTCATGAATGAAAAATATCCTTAAAATTCAAAAACTGTTTGTGCCTTACAAAACAAGTTATTCATTCATAAACAATTGCTGGTTCAAAAATGATAATGCATTTCAAACTATATTCATTAAATCAAAAAATGTTTGATAAATCAAAAGAATTTCAGAAATGGTTCCACGAATTTCCAAAAAATGTTCTCTGATTCGAGAAATCTTCACCGATTCAAGAAAATTGTTTAAAAAATTGTTCACAATGTTTTTAAAAATGTTTGCAAATTGTATAAAAATTTCATGAATTCATAACATGTTCTTGATTTTAGAAAATGTTTGAAAATTTGTAATTTTTTCATGATTTCAAATATGTGCACACGTTTAAAAAAATCTTCATGATTTCACGAAATTGACAGCGGCAGTGTATCTCGGTGATGCAGCAAAATGTAGTCATGGGCATTAAAAGTTACGATTTTTTTGTCCCGTTACAACGCACGGACCTTTTTGCTAGTAGCTAATTAAAGTAAGATTCGTTGCCAGGCACCTCCCAGCGACCTATTTCTAGCGCCTGGGCAGGCGAATCAAGGCGCTAGGTCACCGGCCATGCTAAGCAAAGTTTTGAAGTTGCGAGGCCAGACGAGCTTCTACTTCGTGGACTTGAACCAAACACTCTCCGGTCATGGACTTTAGTTCAGCACGAAGGAACGACGACGTCAACCAAATGAGTATTTAACAAAAACTACCACATTTTATGAAACCATGCCTGCAAACTACCACTTTATAAATTTGTACCGAAAACTATCACTTTTTACTAATCTTTGCCTAAAAATACCACTGACTGCTTCGGCTGAAATTAAACATGATTATAACAGGATGGACCCACCTGTCAGCATCAATCTTCTTCCTCCTCGCACACGCACGCTCGCGGCAACGGCGGCCAGCCTGCCAGCACACGGCGGCGACTGCACGCACGCTCGCGGCGACGGCGGCCAGCCTGCCAGCATGCGGCGGCGCCTGCGCACGCACGCAAGCCAGTCGGCCAGCACGCGGCGACGGCTGCAGCTGCGCACGCACGCAAGCCAGCCCGCCAGCACGGAGAGAGCTAAACACACCCCGACAAAGCCCTTAATTCAGCAAGGTTAGAGCAACTCTAGCAGACCCCGCAAAACGCCCGACCCGCAAAAATTCCGCCGAGTATGCGGGCTTGGGCCAATTTTCCGGTCAGAACAGAGCCCGCATACTCGCCCGGCCCGCAATTTTTTTTGCCGCAACCCACAAACCGCATGCCCCGAGCACTATAAGTGCGGTTCCGCGATCCTTTTGCGGGTCCAAACCCTATCCCCCGCCGCCGCGAGGCACCCGATTCCCCTTTCTCCTCTCCCAATTTCTTGCCGCCGGTGACCCTCAGCCCCGCCTCCAGCCGCCATGTGGGGGCAAAAGTGGAGCTCCGGACGCGGCTCCGGCAGCAGATCCGGTCGTGAGAGGGACACGGAGCGCGAGCGGCGCGTCCGGTCCGACGGCGCGAGGAAGCGCGGCGCGAGGAAGTGGACCAACCGCGGGCTTTCGCCGCCGGCGAGCTTCGACCGTCGGCGAGCTTCGACCGCCGCGAGACGGTGGAGTACGACCGCCGGCGCGCGTCGTTCTCCTCCGCGCGCTCTTCGTACGCCGGATCCTCCTCCTCCTCCGCCGCGGGCTTCCTCCCCGTGAAAAGGGAGTGGTCGAACGAGGAGGAGGAGCCGGAGCCGCCGGCGCCGTTTCGCTCGGCCGGTGAAGGAGGAGCCCGAAGAGCCCGCTCCGCTCGGCCGCCGCGTAGTCGTCGGGCCCGAGGACTATGTCGCGGAGTTCGACGCCGTCGCCGCCGCCATCACCGAGCAGAGCGTGCGCGAGGAGGAGGAGCGTCGGCGCCACACTGAGGAGCTCAAAGCCCTCGAGTGGCGGCAGGCGGTCGCCGACAATGTCGCCGCCAACGAGAAGGCTGACGAGTGGCGCCTCATCCGCGCGGAGCAGGCGGAGAAGTACGTCGATCTCTGCAGCTCCGGCGAGGAGGATTGAGCATCCGGCTCCTCCACGGCGTTGTCCAGTTGCCGCGACCTCGCCGCCGTTAGATCCGACCCCCTAGTGCTAGTTTAACGTAGTATGTAGTGTAACTATGCTTGTAGTTTGTGATGGACTATGTAGTATGCGATGAACAATGTAGTATGTGATGAACTATGTTTGTGCAATTTCTCCCGCGAAAGTATTTTTTTCAAATTATACAGGTTTAGATACGGGTTCTGCTCGGCCGCATATGTTTTTGACCCGCAAAAGCAATCTTCATAAACTCGCAGACACGTTTTGCGGAGTCTACTAGAGTTGCTCTTAGAAGGCAACATCAATGCGTGGAGGCCCTATGCGCTCGTCCCGACCCGCATGGTCACAAGCCGCCTAGGTGCCTCTCCCTGGCCACTTCCTCCTATTTGCTTTACTCGTGCGTACGTGCATGCATGGATTCATCATTCGTTCATAGGTGTAGAGAGACGAGCATGCAGCCGCTGGGTGCTGACACAGAGCACGTAGCAAGCTGCCTGGCGATGGCGAGCATGCAGAGCTACATTGAAAGCACAAGTGCTCCCTGGGTGATTTTGATAATTAATGACAACATATCTTTTGTTGGACTAATACTTTTACCTAGTATGTTTCAGACAAGTTCAACAAATTAGGTGGCATGGACTAAAGGATGTGGAACCCCTTCAAGATGCTAAGGACAAAGGATTGGCTCAAGCTTCAATATCAAGACTCTACATTTTACATTTTAGTGATCCAAGATCACATTGAGTCTATAGGAAAAGCCAATACTATCAAGAGGGGATGATGTGTTGCTTAATGGCTTGCTTGCTCAAAGTGCTTAGTGATATGCTCCAAAACCTTCAACTATCTCCCACATCCACATATGACCTAAACCAAAAGTCTAACTCGGCCCCACCGATTTTTTCTATCCGGCACCACTGAGTTCAGATGTCATAGCCACTGCCACAAACCCTAGGCAAATCGGTTTCACCGATAGGGATCTCGGTCTCACCGAGATGGGATTGTAATCTCTATGTTTCCCTTCGTAACGTTTCGGTCCTACCGAGATGAGCGAATCGGTCCCACCGAGATTGCAATGTAAACTCTCTGTTTCCCTTCTGTAAAATTTCGGTCTCACCGAGATGAGAGGATCGGTCCACCGAGTTTACCTGACCAACTCTCTGGTTAGCTTATTACCAAAATCGGTCCCACCGAATTTGTGTAATCGGTCTCACCAAGATTACGTTATGCCCTAACCCTAACCATATCGGTCCTATCGAGTTGCATCTCAGTCCCACCGAAAATCCTAACGGTCACTAGGTTTACTAAATCGGTCCGACCGAGTTTCTCAATTCGGTCACACCGAGATTGCTAAATTGTGTGTAATGGTTAGATTTTGTGTGGAGGCTATATATACCCCTTTACCCACTCTTCATTCATAGAGAGAGCCATCAGAACATATCTACACTTCCAATACACGTTTTCTGAGAGAGAACCACCTACTCATGTGTTGAGACCAAGATATTCCATTCCCACCATATGAATCTTGATCTCTAGCCTTCCCCAAGTTGCTTTCCACTCAAATCTTCTTTCCACCAAATCCAAATCCTGTGAGAGAGAGTTGAGTGTTGGGGATACTATCATTTGAAGCACAAGAGCAAGAAGTTCATCATCAACACACCATTTGTTACTTCTTGGAGAGTGGCGTCTCCTAGATTGGCTAGGTGTCACTTGGGAGCCTCCGACAAGATTGTGGAGTTGAACCAAGGAGTTTGTAAGGGCAAGGAGATCGCCTACTTCGTGAAGATCTACCGCTAGTGAGGCAAGTCCTTCGTGGGCGATGGCCATGATGGAATAGACAAGGTTGCTTCTTCGTGGACCATTCATGTGTGCAGCCCTTCGTGGACTCGCGCAACCGTTACCCTTCGTGGGTTGAAGTCTCCATCAACGTGGATGTATGATAGCACCACCTATCGGAACCACGACAAAAACATCCGTGTCTCCAATTGCATTTGAACTCTCCAAACCCTTCCCTTTACATTCTTGCAAGTTGCATGCTTTACTTTCCACTTCTCATATACTCTTTGCATGCTTGCTTGATATGTATTGTGTTTGTTAAACTTGTGCCAAAACTCCATTTCAACTTAAAGAAATTAAAAACTGCAACTTTTGGTACTTAGTGTCTAATCACCCCCCTCTAGACACCTCTTCTCGATCCTTTCAATTGGTATCAGAGCTTTGGTCTCCATTGCCTTGGTTTAAACACCTTTGGAGGAAGATGGATGTGTCTACCTTGGGGAGTCTTAGACATAGAGTGCCTATTCTTGATGGAGAATATTTTCATGAGTGGAAAAATGAAATGCTTGAGATTTTCAATGAATATCACTTGAACAAGTACATTGCTAGCCCTCGTGCACCTCATATTGATCCCTTGCATCCCACACTCGAAGAAGATCTTTACATGATTCGCAATCTTAGAACCATAAATCTTATCATAAGAGGATTGCCCAAAAATTTGATTGCTAGTTTGCCTACTCTTGATTGTGCCTATACTATATGAAAATTTCTTGAGGAACGATTTCCGGATTATTCCTTGAAAAATTTAGACAAAATTCTTCATAAATCTATTGCTTTGAGTAAGATGAACTCTAGTGATCCTAGTTTTGGTGATTGTCTATTTGAGCTCACCAATATCATGCATGCCATAGGAAATGTTGGGATCATTAGTGATATCATATCTGAAGCTATTAGAATTCATAAAGGTGACCATTGTGATGATCATTTGTCTAATGAATTACCTTCTCTAGGAATTGATCAATCACAAAATGATGTTGAACATGGATACTATGATGAGGATGATGATAGTGACTATGATCTTGATGATGCGATGAGACACTTTGGTCCTATGGAAAATCTTCACGGCTACATGGCTGGACGAAAGGAATGGGTCCTTGATAGTGGATGTACTGATCATATGACCGGAGATAAAGACATGTTCCGTGAGCTTGCTGGAAACGCCGACCCTCGAAAGTATGTCACTTTTGATGATAATTCAAAGGCTAAGGTGGTTGGCCTTAGTAAGGTGGCCATCTCACATGATAGCTCCGTACAAAATGTCATCCTAGTTGAATCTCTTGGCTACAACTTACTCTCAGT
Organism: Aegilops umbellulata; assembly: GCA_032464435.1. NCBI lineage: Eukaryota > Viridiplantae > Streptophyta > Magnoliopsida > Poales > Poaceae > Aegilops > Aegilops umbellulata. The sequence goes on from CP136060.1 coordinate 474,777,341, forward strand.
ATCTAGACTTGCTGATTTCGATTTCAATGTCCTATTTACTGAAGTAGACTGCCAAGTGTTTCGTAGAGACAATCATAAAATGGTCTTTACCGGTGTACGTAGAGGTGATCTATACATTGTTGATTTCACTAAAAAGGCTCAACCTAAAACTTGCTTAATTGCTAAATCTTCTAAAGGCTGGTTGTGGCATAGAAGACTAGGCCATGTGGGCATGTGAAACCTTGACAAACTCATTAAAGGAAATCATATCCTTGGCGTTAACGATGTCATATTTGACAAAGATAGACTTTGTAGTGCTTGTCAAGCAGGGAAACAAGTTGGAGGAAATCATCGCGCTAAGAACATCATGACCACAAGAAGACCACTCGAGCTACTTCACATGGATCTCTTTGGTCCAAATGCCTGCAAGAGTCTCGGTGGTAACTCATTTGGTCTAGTCATAGTTGATGATTTTTCAAGATTTACGTGGGTGTGCTTTCTTGATGACAAACCGCAGGTCCAAAAGATCTTCAAAAACTTTGCTAGGAAGGCCCAAAATCAATTTGACGTGAAGATCAAGAAGGTTCGGAGCGACAACGGAACGGAGTTCAAGAACGCAAATGTGGACACCTTTCTTGACGAAGAAGGGATTTCACATGAGTTCTCGGCTATGTACACACCTCAACAAAATGGAGTTGTTGAGAGGAAGAACCGGACTCTTATTGAGATGGCAAGAACGATGCTTGATTAGTACAAGACGCCAAAACACTTTTGGGCGGAAGCGGTTGAGACAGCTTGTCATGCAAGAAATCTCTTGTATCTTCACAAGCTACTCGGCAAGACGACATACGAGCTCCTCACCGGTAACAAACCCCAAGTTGGATACTTTCGAGTATTCGGCTCAAAGTGCTACATTCTTGATAAGCATCGTCGTTCTAAATTTGCTCCTAAGTCTCATGAAGGTTTCCTACTTGGTTATGGCTCAAACTCTCACACATACCGTGTCTACAATAATTTCACCCAAAAGGTTGAAGAAATGGTAGATGTGAAGTTTGATGAATCTAACGGCTCGCAAGTAGAGCAATTGCCAATTGATGTAGGAGATAAAGATCCCTCGGAAGCAATCCAAGACTTGTCTATTGGCAAGATTCGTCCAACGGAGATGAAGGAGAGTACCTCATCCGTCCAAGTGGAAGCTTCTACCTCACGACAAGGTGAACCAAGAGTTGATACGGAAGCATCCACAAGTGGGACACACCAAGATGAAGAAAACGAGGAAGCACACCAAGACGAACGTCAAGAACCTCCCTCACCATCACGACAAGAGGATGATAACGCTAACAATGAAGAAGAACAAGATGAAGAAGATGTTCAACCAAGACCCAAGCAAAAGCTTTCACGAGTTCGAGCAATAATTGCTAAAGATCATCCCGTTGAGAAAATCTACAATGATATCCAAATCGGGATCACTCGCTCTAAAACTCGTTTGGCTAACTTTTGTGAACATTACTCATTCATCTCTAGCATTGAACCTATGAAGGTTGAAGAAGCATTGGAGGATCCGGACTGGATCAATGCTATGCATGAAGAGCTACACAACTTTGAGAGAAATCGAGTGTGGACATTGGTCGAGAAGCCCGACAACAACCACAACATCATCGGTACCAAATGGGTGTTTCTCAACAAGCAAGATGAAGATGGACAAGTGGTTTGCAACAAGGCACGTCTCGTCACCCAAGGCTACACACAAGTCGAAGGTATGGACTATGGTGAGACATATGCTCCCGTTGCTAGACTTGAGTCCATTCGCATCTTACTTGCTTATGCAAATCACCATGATATCACTTTGTACCAAATGGACATTAAAAGTGCTTTTCTAAATGGTGAAATTGAGGAGGAAGTTTATGTCAAACAACCTCCCGGCTTTGTCAATCCTAAGAAACCTAATCATGTCTACAAACTTCACAAAGCCCTTTATGGTCTTAAACAAGCTCCTAGAGCATGGTATAAATGCTTGACCTAGTTCCTTATTGAAAAAGGCTTTGAAGTTGGAAAAATAGATTCTACTCTTTTTACTAAAAGGGTTAATGGAGAACTATTTGTATGCCAAATTTATGTTGATGATATTATATTTGGATCAACTAACCCTCATTTTAGTGAAAAGTTTGGGAAGCTAATGTCGGAGAAGTTTGAGATGTCTATGATGAGTGAACTCAAATTCTTTCTTGGTTTGCAAATCAAGCAAACTAAGGAAGGTACCTTTGTCTCTCAAACAAAGTACACCAAGGACTTATTCAAGAAGTTTAATATGCAAGAATGCAAAGGTATGACCACACCATGCCTACTAGTGGACATCTTGATTTGACCAAAGATGGTGAACCGGTTGATCAAAAGGTTTATCGCTCTATGATTGGTTCATTATTATATCTATGTGCTTCATGTCCCGATATCATGCTAAGTGTGTGCATGTGTGCACGATATCAAGCTGCTCCTAAGGAATGTCATCTTAAGGCCGTGAAGAGGATAGTGAGATACTTAATTCATACACCAAATTTTGGCATTTGGTATCCAAAGAGGGCTTCCTTTGATCTTGTTGGCTACTCCGACTCGGACTATGCCGGGGACAAGGTTGATAGAAAGTCCACTTCGGGTACTTGTCAATTCCTTGGTAGATCTCTTGTGTCTTGGTCTTCCAAGAAACAAAACTCGGTATGCTTATCCACCGCCGAAGCGGAATACATTGCCGCTGGTTCATGTTGTGCTCAATTACTTTGGATGACCCAAACTCTTAAAGATTATGGGATATATGTGAAACATGTTCCATTACTTTGTGACAATGAAAGTGCTATCAAGATTGCTCACAATCCCGTGCAACTCTCGAACAAAGCATATTGAAGTTTGTCATCATTTCATTCGAGATCACGTTGCTAAGGGTGACATAAACCTTAAGCATGTTCGCACCGATAAGCAATTAGCGGATATATTCACTAAACCACTTGATGAGAAAATGTTTTGCAAGTTAAGAGGTGAATTGAACATCATTGATGCTTCAAACTTGGAGTAGGAACTCCATTGGATACATGCAAGACTTGAGCTTACGACTAATCCTTGACATTTCTCCTATGATGATTATCTTATGTCTTGGAAAATTTGCATCTTGCATGTTATCTAACCCTTGTAGGTGCTTGGATGAATCTAATTCTGTGAGATTGCAACTCTCTCTCACATCTTGAGCAATCTCTACATCACCAAGTCTCTACACAATGGTGGTTGAAGACAAGGAAGCACGAAACCATTCAAACATATCCTTTGACAAATACTATGTTGAGTTTCTTAATTGTCATGCTGGATACACAAGTGCCCTTCCTTGCAAAAACTAACCCATGTAGGTAGATGAACTCAAACTCCAAGTGGTGCTCCCAACTCTTGATGCGCTACATCAACCTCGAGCAACCCACACAAGTTCAACTACATGATCACGATCAACACCACAATCCAAGGTATGTTATTCCATCTTAGAGAAGCTTTACTCCAAGTCATGAGTCAAAGCAACTCGACAAGATGAGAATACATCAAGATGCTTAAACGAAAAATGGTAATCCCTTTTTGAGCTTAAACGATGAGTATGACTGTCGGAGTAATGGGCCACGGGTAGGCTAACCCGGGTCCCAGAACCTTTCAAGACATCGGGGCAGGCTTCGCCCCTCAAAGAATCCCAAGACGATCTGCCGACTCTGGGAGTCGGCCACAGCATCACCGATACCCACTCACGGCCGAATCCCAGAGACGGCTGTGACTCCCGATCGGCGACTCCAGGGAGGCCGACTATGTGGAGTCGGCCCGCGACTTCACCACTCTCTGCCTTCGAGAAGAAGGACGAGACCGGGGATGACCGGAGTATGGCCCTCCCCTACGTTGATTACCAAGGGCAGGCATGGCTACAGTACGTCGTACCAGAGGAGATCTCCGCCCGGCGTGGCACTGTTGCCATGCTGGCCCTGACGTCCGCCCTGGCAGCGGAACACTGTTCCCACGTCGGCCCGCATGTACGGCCTGGAGACGGCGGGCCCGGCTGGTCAGCGGGGGGGGGGGGGGGGGGGACAAAGACGGCGAGAGCACCCGAAGACGGACCCCGTGGGAGTCGGCCTCCGAGAGTCGGCCCGTTCCTCCCACGGGCCCCACACGCCATTAACCAGATAAGACGGGGAGTGGCGACAGTGATCGCCCGCCAGGCGGCGGCACTGTAGCCACGCCCCCACGACAAAGCCAACGTCATCAGAGGCGCGACTACAGTGGCCAGGTCAGTCGGCGGGGCCCACCAGAGGCGGGCCCTAGGAGTCGGCGGAGAAGACGGCGGCCTAAGAGACAGACGGCTGGGACCCGCGCCCAGTCAGATTACAATTGTACCCCCGGGGGGTAGGCCTATATAAACCCCCCGGGGCACCCATGCAAAGGGTTGGATCCTTTTTCCACCAGACCAGCAGCATAGAAGGGGGAGAGCTAGCCTTGCCCTCTCCTACCTCCAGAACACAGCTCGAGGAGCAACTTTGTACACATATCACCATAGTGATCATGCGGAGACCCCGCAGAGTAGCAGTAGGGGTATTATCTCCTCGGAGAGCCCCGAAGCTGGGTAAGATTCGCCGGCGTGCATGCCTACGCCTCATCCCGCTTCCAGGCACCGGCGACGTTCTACTCGCCCCCACCATGATAAGCCATCCTTTGGCATATGTCGCACCCAACCCCCGACATTTGGCGCCCACCGTGGGGCCAGGTGCACCGTCGTCCGGAGATCTGTTCTGGACGGGAACCCTTTTCCTCCCTGGCGAGCGTAGCCAGCCCGGCACGCCAGAGGGAGTTCACTCCGACGCGCTGCACGACGCTGAGACCGCCTGCGCGGCCAGCTGCCTCGCCGATCTTGTCGGCGAGGTTAGCCTCACCGACGAGCCTGCATCCGACGCAGGCACCGGCGGCCCCGAGAGCCTTCTCGCGGGCCTCCTCGACGACCTCCACGTTGCTGGCGAGCCTGCCGCTGACCTGGAGTCCGTAGGCTCCACCGACCCGATGCTGGTCGATTCCGACACCGCGTCGCTCGACGCCTTCCCCACCAACGTGGTGGTCTACGACGAGCCGCTCCCTCGCGCGGAGGGCAGCGGGAGCACCGTCACAGAAGTGCTCGTCATCGGTCATGGCGAGCGCTCCGACAGAGGGGCTCGTGACCCGCTTGATGCGGCACTGCAAGACCTGGATGCACCCATTCCAGAGGACGCCGACGCCGAGACGCTGGAGGCACGCCGCCTCCAGCTCGTCGAAGGCGCAAAGAAGTTGGCAAGCATGAGACGCTTGTCAGAGGCCTACCAGCGTGAGATGGATCGCGCTGTGGGCGGCTCGCCGGCTCCGACGGGGCCAAGCCACCTAGGCATGGTCCGGCAACGCGGCGCGGACATCGCCAGCATGTTCGGGGCCAATCGCCCCGTATACGCCATGCCCGCCGAGAACATTCGAGCTGCCCAGGCGGCAGCAGACGAGTTGGACGGACTCGAAGGCGAAGAGCACCGACTGATGACGGAGCGAGTCCAGCAACTCCTCGACACGGCTGGCGCGCAGAACGCGGCCGGCTGCCGAACCGAGGGGCCGCAGCAGCAGAACGACGACCTGCCACCCCGCCGAGACCAAGGCGCGACGTCTCGGACGCCGACTGGCGGGGTTCGCGGAAGAAAAGACAAGGAGCCGGTTGCGAGCCACAGTCGGACTCACCTCACCATCGAGCGCGACCAAGACGGCCGCCCGAGAGCAGTAGAGCGGCGGGACGACTATGTGCCTCCTCCACCCCGCAGAGAAAGGCGAGTCTCCCCGCCGCCTGTCGAGCATCCGACTCTCGGAGGCCGCCTCGGCCGCCGAGAGGGATTCGGAGAGAATGATGCCCGCCACCGGATCGACCGACTCCACTGATCCCTGGCGCTCGAAGAAGAAGACGAGCTGGGACCGCCGTGTTTCGGCCCCCGCATCCGAGATGAGCCCTTTCCCAAAGGGTTCACTCTCCCTAGAGACACTCCCAAGTACACCGGCTCCGTGAAGCCGGAGGACTGGCTGGTTGACTACTCCACAGCCGTCAGCATAGCAAACGGCAACAAGCGTGTTGCCGTGAAGTATGTTCCGCTCATGCTCTAGGGCACAACCCGGACATGGCTGAACAGCCTGAAACCCCGCAGCATCAACGGCTGGTCCGACTTCACCGAGGCTTTCATCCGCAACTTTACGAGCACATACAAGCGACCTCCCAAGCCTCGCCAGCTCTCCTTGTGCGTGCAAGGCCCCAACGAATCGACTCGCGACTACCTCACGCGTTGGGCCGAGCTCCGAAACTCCTGCGAGGGCGTGCACGAGGTGCAGGCCATCGAGTACTTCACCGCCGGGTGCAGAGAAGGCACCCTCCTCAAGCATAAGCTCCTCTGCGACGAGCCGGAGACCCTGGATGAGCTGCTGATCATAGCAGATAAGTACGCCACAGCCGACTCTTCTATGAAGACGGAGATCCAAGTCAGCGCGACCGGCAAAATGGCCCCTCAGGCTCCCAGAACTCTGGATGGAGACACCAGTCGGCGGCAATAGCAGAACGATCACAAGCGCAAGGCCCCGCAGCCAGCTTCCAGTAGCCGGCAGGTCGCAGCAGTCGAAGACCAACAGCCGGAGGAGCATCCACCACCCAAGCAGCAGAAGGGCGGCAAGCCCAATTGGTTGCCAGCTTTCTCCTACGAGCAGACTCTGAATGGTCCCTGCAAGTTCCACAGCGGCGCGAAGCCGTCGAACCACACCACCAGAAAGTGCCACTGGCTTACCCGGATTGCCAAAGGAGACGGCTTGGTGCCTCCCCCACCAGCTGGGCAGCCGCCTCCGCCTCCGCCCCAGCAACCGACTGCCAGGCCAGTCGGCGCAGTACAAGACGAGTACCCGGAAGAGCATGGAGCCTACGTGGTGTTCACCAGTATGGCAGATGACAGATGCATCAGGCGGCTGCAGCAGCAAGAAGTCAACGCAGTGGCATCAGACACTCCAGAGTTCATGCACTGGTCCGAGAAGCCTATCAGCTGGAGCAGAGATGATCACCCAGAGGTGATGCCGAATCCAGGGTCCTATGCCCTGGTCCTGGAGGCCACCTTTGCCACTGATAGGCGGGCAGCTTGCTTCTCGCGAGTTCTGATCGATGGAGGTAGCAGTATCAACATCCTGTATAAGGATACAATGTAGAAGCTGGGAATCAAGCAAAGACAGCTCCAGAGCAGCCGGACCGTGTTCCATGGGATTGTCCCTGGCCTTTCCTGCTCCCCAATCGGCAATATTCTGATAGACGTCCTCTTCGGGGATAAGGAACATTTCCGCCGAGAGACAGTCTGGTTTGAAGTGGTGGACCTCAGAAGCCCGTACCATGCGCTGCTTGGCCGACCTGCTTTGGCCAAATTCATGGCTGTCCCCCACTACGCCTACCTCAAGATGAAGATGCCGAGTTCCAAGGGAATTCTGACTGTGACCGGCGACTACAGGAAGTCGTCTGCTTGCGCGGCCGAGAGTAGTCGGCTGACCGAGTCCCTGGTTATTGCAGCAGAGAAGCGGCTTCTTGATCAGGTTGTGGCGATGGCCGACAAGCAGCCTGAGATGTCGCCCAACCCCAAGGAGTCGGAAGCTGAGGGCTCGTTCAAGCCAGCGAAGGAAACGAAGAAGATAACCTTGGACCCAGAGCACCCGGAGAGGTACGCAGTCATAGGTGCAAACCTTGACAGCAAATAGGAAGGCGAGCTCGTCGATTTCCTCCATGAGAATCGGGACATCTTCGCATGGTCCCCCAAAGACATGCCAGGTGTGCCGACGGAATTCGCCGAGCACAAGTTACATGTCCGGTCCGATGCGAAGCCCGTCAGGCAGCCCTTGCGCCGCCTGTCAGAAGAGAAGAGAAGAGTTGTTGGTGAAGAGATAGCCCGGCTCCTTGCAGCCGGCTTTATCATGGAAGTATTTTTCCCAGAGTGGCTAGCAAACCCAGTCTTAGTACTGAAGAAGAACAAGCAGTGGCGAATGTGTATTGACTACACAAGCCTCAACAAAGCCTGCCCCAAGGACCCGTTTGCTCTGCCGAGAATCGATCAGGTGATAGACTCCACAGCCGGATGCGAGCTGTTGAGCTTCTTAGATGCCTATTCAGGATATCACCAGATCAAGCTGAACCCGGCAGACAGATTAAAGACCACCTTCATCACGCCGTTTGGAGCCTTCTGCTACCTGACCATGACGTTCGGCTTGAGGAACGCCGGCGCCACCTTTCAGCGTTGCATGCAGAAGTGCCTCCTCAAGCAACTCGGCCGAAATGCCCACGTTTACGTGGATGATGTGGTGGTGAAGACAGAAAAGCGCAGAACTTTGCTGGAAGACCTCAAAGAAACCTTTGAGAACCTGCGCCGATTCCGGATCAAGCTGAACCCCGAGAAGTGCGTTTTCGGAGTACCAGCCGGCCAGCTACTCGGCTTCCTGGTCTCCGAACGCGGCATAGAGTGCAACCCTGTGAAGATCAAGGCCATCGAGAGGATGGAGGTACCCAACCGACTGTTGGATGTGCAGAAGTTCACTAGATGCCTGGCATCCATCAGCCGTTTCATCAGTTGGCTGGGCGAGAAAGCTCTCCCGTTGTACCAGCTCATGAAGAAGACCAATTTTTTCGAGTGGAACCACAAGGCGGATGAGGCCTTTCTGCAGCTGAAGAAGATGTTGGTTACTCCCCCTGTGTTGGCGGCTCCGACTCCCAAGGAGCCCATGCTCCTGTACATCGCCGCCACCAGCCGAGTAGTCAGCACCAGCGGCGGAGCCAGCGTATAGGTATTGGGTTCAACTGAACCCAATGGATGTTGGCTCGTACGTGGTATATATACCTGTTTGACTGATGTGAACCCAATAAAATAATCGGGCTGACCCCAACACACCTCACGTACGTGAAAGGAAAGGGCCCAAAATCAAAAGCCCACATAATCCGTTTACCAGAACCATGAGTGCGTCGGTCACGTAATCCTTTTTACGAGAAAAGCGCACGCAACAGCCTTGTCGAAGCCTGTTTTTTTTCATCGTTCGTCTAATCGTTTCTCTAATTCCCATCTCGCCTGTTCGAGTCGCTCGACGCCTCTGCCGCCACCGCACGCCCCCGACAAGTAGACGGCTGCAGATCGACATCGGCAATACTGAAACCCAAGATTTGAGGTAACTAGATTATATAGCCGCATCTCCTCTCCTTCTTTATATGTTTTATCTACCCTAAAACACCAGTACGCAGTGACTGTTTTACCCTAATTTTTCTATTCGTTTTTCTCCATAAACTTTGATTGATCTAGGCTATGGAGCGGTATTTTTTGAAGAAAACTCGGTCACCAGATCGAGATGATGATACAGGCACATCAAGGTCACCCACTAGACGTAGGCTAAGTGCATCAAATGTCACTGCAGCTAGTCTCCTGAAGCCTACTATTCATACAGAAATTAATTTAGACGAGTTGCCTTATGATCCGGCTGATCGGAAGAGAATTTCAGAGTACACAAGAAATCCAAAAAAGCAAGATGAGATTAGGCGCAGATATTTAACGAGAGGACCTTACAGGCCACCATCTAATTTTGATTACCCGCAGAGGGAGATTGGTGATACTCAACGGAGATTTAATCCAGATTGGTTTGATGATTATGATCGTTGGCTTGAGTATAGTGACAAAGTGCATAGGGCCTTTTGTTTGTGTTGCTACCTTTTCAGAGATTACAATGAGGGACAAGCTGGAAGTGATGCATTTGCAATTAACGGCTGGAACGGTTGGAACAAGAAAATCAGACTAGATACTCATGAGGGTAAGGGTAATGTTAATAGCTTTCATAATGTAGCAGTAAAAAGATGTGATGCTTTGATGAATCAAGATCAGTCAATTCATGTTGCTTTTGATAAGCAAACTGATCTTACAAAAAAGCAAAATCGAATCCGGCTTGATGCTTCCATTGATTCAGTGAGATACTTGTTGCATCAAGGCTTAGATTTCCGAGGCCATGATGAATCAGAGGATTCAAAAAATAAGGGAAATTTCCGAGAGTTGGTACATACTTTGGCAAACCAGAATGAAGCTATACGGAAGGTAGTTCTTGAGAATGCTCCAAAAAACTGTAAGTGGGTATGTGGAGATATTCAAAAGGAAATTGCAAATTATTTTGCAAAGGTAACATCAAATTTAATTGCCTCTATTTATGTTTTCTTGCAAATAACAAATGTTCTCTAATAAGTTAATTATCTTTTGTGCAGATAACTTTAAATTCTATTATTGAAGAAATTGGAGGTGATGTATTTAGTTTGTTGATTGATGAAGCTGCTGATGTGTCTGACAAAGAGCAAATGGCAGTTGTTTTGAGATATCTTAGCAAGCGTGGATTTATCATTGAACGGTTAGTTGGAATCGAACATGTGAAGGAAACATCAGCAACTTGTCTCAAGGCTACTCTTCAAAAATTATTCACCGAGATTGGACTAAGCATAAAGCAGGTTAGAGGCCAATGCTATGATGGGGCTAGTAATATGCGCGGTGAGTTTAATGGCTTGAAAGCAAAGATTATGCAAGAGAGTAAGTCAGCATATTATGTGCATTGTTTTGCTCACTAGCTCCAGTTGGTTATTGTGGCAGTATCAAAGAAGCATGACGATATTGCAGATTTTTTTTACATGATCTCAGTTTTATTCAATGTGGTTGGAGCTTCTTGCAAAAGAAAGGATATGATTAGAGAGAAACATCGAGAGGAGGTAATAAAATCCATAGGTAGTGGGTAGATTAGCACTGGCACAGGGCTAAATCAAGAACAAACTCTTCAAAGAGCCGGGGACACACGTTGGGGCTCACATTACAGGACTCTTTCAAGTCTAGTGAAATTGTTCCCATCAGTTATGTCTGTTCTGAAATATGTTGAGAAAGAAGGCAAAAGTGATAAGAAATGTCAGACACGTGGTCTTGTAGCATATTTTGAGACCTTTGATTTTGTTTTTTATTTGCACATGATGTTGCATATATTGGGAAATGCAAATACTTTGTCACAGTCTTTACAAAGGAAGGATCGAGACATCCTGAATGCCATCTCGTGTGTGAAGTCAACAAGGAATGAGTTGCAAGAACTAAGGGATAATGGATGGGACTCACTTCTTGAGAAGGCACATTCATTCTGTGAAGAGCATCACATTGAGAACATAAACATGCAGGAGCAATATGTTAATCGGCACAAACCACGGCATAAAACCAATAAGACAACCTTCAACATTACCAAATTGAGTGTCTTAATTCTGTCATGGATTGGCAGCTTCAAGAGTTTGATGACCGCTTCAATGAGGTAAATTCTGCATTGCTTGGACACATGGCTTCTTTCAACCCAAAGGACTCCTTTGCTGCTTTTAACTTGGATAGCTTAGTGAAGCTAGCTGAGTTTTATCCAGATGACTTTGATTCAAGAAAACTAGACGATCTTGGTCCTGAACTTCGCACTTACATTGACAATGTGCGAGCAGATGAAAGGTTCGCCAATTTGGACGGCATCGCTGATCTTGCTAAACTAATGGTGGAAACAAATAAGCATATTACGTTTCCTTTGGTTTATCATCTTTTAAAGCTAGTACTGATATTGCCAGTTGCCACAGCATCAGTGGAGAGATGCTTTTCAGCTATGAATGTTGTAAAAAAAAGTTACGCTACAAAATGGGTGATCAATTCATGAGTGATTGTCTAATCTGCTATGTGGAGAAAGATATATTTTCTACCATTACCAATGATGCAGTGTTTAATATATTTAAGGCAGTGAAAGATCGAAAGGGGACACTCTAAAATGTGAGTCCCTTTCCAATATTATTTCTCTTGTTCGTACTTATTCTAAACTTGTCAAACTAACTTGTCGTTTTTTCAGTGTTCAAGGAAGATGAAAAACTACACGTGGAGCTACAAAGTTATCTGATACTACTATATTTATAATATGTAAACAAATGATTTTATAATTTTATTGAACAGGTATGTCTTGCACTCTTCAGTTTTTAATGGAACACAATGTGTGATATATGATACCATATTTCTATTCATTATGTTGTTTTTGGGTGCTATAATTTTGTTGTAAGATAATTTAAAATTATAATTTACACTTCACATACTAGTAGTAAGTTCCCACAACTAGTCATGGAGTGAACCCAATGGTCAAATTTTCTAGCTCCGCCCCTGGTCAGCACAGTCATTGTAGTAGAGCGCAAGGAGGAAGGCAAGGCACTGCTAGTCCAGAGACCGGTATACTACCTGAGTGAAGTACTGTCGACCTCCAAGCAGAACTACCCCCACTACCAGAAGATGTGTTACGGCGTGCACTTCGCCGCCAAGAAGCTGAAGCCTTACTTCCAAGAACATCCAATCACAGTGGTCTACACAGCCCCATTGGCCGAGATCATTGGAAGCCGAGATGCGTCTGGACGAGTGGCCAAATGGGCCATAGAGTTGGCGCCTTACACGATCTACTATCAACCCCGCACCGCCATCAAGTCGCAAGCACTGGCCGATTTCCTCGTCGACTAGGCCGAGACCCAGTACTTGCCGCCAGCGCCTGACTCCACTCATTGGCGGATGCATTTTGACGGCTCCAAGATGCGCACCGGCCTGGGAGCCGGCGTTATTCTCACCTCTCCCAAAGGCGACAAGCTCCAGTATGCACTGTAGATCCATTTCGCCGCTTCCAACAACGTCGCTGAGTACGAGGCGCTCATTCACGGGCTCCGGCTTGCCAAAGAACTCGGTATTTGCCGGATCCTGTGTTATGGCGACTCCGACTTGGTGGTCCATCAATCATCTGGCGACTGGGACGCCAAGGACGCAAACATGGCAAGCTACCGCTTCCTCGTGCAGCAACTCAGCGGATATTTCGAGGGGTGCGAGTTCCTCCATGTGCCAAGAAACGACAACAACCTAGCAGATACTTTGGTACGAATCGGCTCCACTCGCCAAGCAATACCATCTGGCATCGCTCTTCAGCGCCTCCTCAAGCCATCCATCAAGCCTTCGCCAGAGTCAGACTCCATTTTTGTGCCGGCTCCTCCAGAAGAAGTCGGATCCGACTCCAAAGCCCATGCAGACGGCACAAAAACCCTCGCAGATGACTCCAAGAACGCCGCAGTCAAAGCCGGCCCGGGGACTTCAGAACTCAGCCCGGGGACTACGGCGACCAGAGAAAAGACTCCAGAACTCGGCCCGGGGACTGCACCACTCGGCCCGGGGACTTCACTGATCCAGCAAGCGGCCGCGGACTCCAGCCCGCCGCCTCCCAGCCCAGCCGCCCTCGTCCAAGTTGCAGTTCTGACGGTTGAAGAGATAACAGCACCCTCATGGGCCCAGCCCATCCTCAAATTCTTGGTGAACAAGGAGCTACCAACTGATGAAACCTTAGCTCGACAAATACAATGCCGAGCGGCAGCATACACCATAATCAACAGAGAGCTGGTCAGGCGCAGCGTCACTGGTGTCTACAAGCGCTGCGTCGAGCCAGAGCAAGGCCAAGCAATTCTCAGAGACATCCATCAAGGCGAGTGCGGCCACCATGCGGCCTCAAGAGCACTCGTCGCCAAAGCTTTCCGACACGGTTTCTTCTGGCCGACTGCCCTAGAAGAGGCCAAAGAGTTGGTCCAGAAATGCAAGGGGTGCCAGAAGTTCCGCTCCAAGCCACATCAGCCGGCTTCAGCACTCAAGACTATCCCCATCGCCTGGCCCTTTGCAGTTTGGGGCCTGGATACGGTGGGACCCTTCAAGACGGCACAAGGCGGCCTAACTCATCTGCTTGTCGAGGTGGACAAGTTCACCAAGTGGATAGAAGTGAAGCCCATCAAGAAATTGAATGGTCCGACTGCCGTGACTTTCATCTCAGACATCACAATTCGGTATGGCATACCGCACAGCATCATCACCGACAATGGCACCAACTTTGCCAAAGGCGCCTTGGCCCGTTTCTGCGCGACGCAGGGCATCCGACTGGACTTAGCGTCCGTTGCCCATCCGCAGTCGAACGGGCAGGTGGAGCGGGCGAATGGCCTCATCCTGTCTGGCATCAAGCCTTGGTTGGTCGAACCACTGGAGCGTTCGGCCGGCTGTTGGCTTGACGAGTTGCCAGCCGTCCTCTGGAGTTTGCGCACGACTCCAAACAAGTCGACCGGCTTCACACCCTTCTTCCTCGCCTACGGTGTTGAAGCCGTCATCCCAACGGATGTAGAGTTCGACTCCCCGCGAGTCATGATGTACACTGCGGAGGAAGCAGAAGAAGCACGAAAAGATGGCGTCGATCTGCTGGAAGAGAGCCGGCTGTTGGCACTCAGCCAGTCCAGCATCTACCAGCAGAGCCTACGTCGCTACTACAAAAGGAAGGTCAGGCCGAGATCCTTCCAAGAAGGCGACCTTGTGCTCCGGCTGATCCAGCGAACAGCCGGCCAGCACAAGTTGTCTGCACCTTGGGAAGGCCCCTTCATCATCAGCAAGGTGCTAGGCAACGACTCCTACTACCTGATCGACGCTCAGAAGCCCCGAGCACGAAAGAGGGGCGACTCCGGGAAAGAGACGGAGTGACCATGGAACGCGAATCTTCTTCGAAGATTTTACAGCTAATGCAGTATGTACCACACTACCCTTTTGTATTGAAGTACCAAGACTCTGGGCCCCCCGAGACGGACTCGGGGACTGCCCCTTTTGACATCTGTATAATAAGTATCATGCTTCCGAGTATGCTACTCTTTGTTATGCCGCTTGGCGCCGGGCTCGACTAGTCGGCCCGGGGACTTGCCGGCTCGCGCTATTAAAACGCTTCCTGCAGTCGGACAAGTAGTGTGTGGTGCTTAAGCCGTCTCCTGTCAGAAGCCGCAGCTCGCAGAGCGGCTGCCCGGCGGGCAGGAGTAGGGAAGAATGGGCGCCCACACGAAAAATGGCTAAGGACTCAAAGCACAAACATAGCTCGAGCCGGCTTTCCAGCAGTTCCTCACAAATCCGACTCCGAATAGTCGGCTTACTATTTTCTATCCGACTTGCTAACAAAACTCTAGAATGGCTGAGTACTTGCCTCCCCCAAAGTAGCCAAGTATTTGATCCAATGGCAGTCCGCGAAACGGCTGCCCGACTGGCAAAGACGGCATCTAGGGGAAGGCGGCAAAAGGAAAAAGCCAAAAGAGCAATAAGCAAGAAATGAACCCAGATAAATATTTACATCACAAAGGCCATTGGCCGAATCATTGAACAGAAGTTCAAAATACACCCAGCGGGTGGAGTTGTGCGAATTAACAAAGTTCTTCGAGCAATTACTAAGCAGATAAATAAAGCAAGGCAGCGGCCTATGAAGCCGCAGACAGGTTCGGGGGCTCGGAGGAGATGGCGGTGTCGGACGTTGGGGCAGCCGGCTGGGCAGACTCGGCTTGATCACCCCCAGCAGCAGTCGGCGCAGTTGGGCGTGGCTCGTTGTTGGAGGCACGGTCGAGCTGAGGATGATCACCCGCTCCGGCTTCTGGCACCTCCATCTCGTCTCCGACCTCCACCTCGCCTCCCTCCTCGACATTGGAGCCGATCACCTCCGCCGAGTCCTCGCCGTAGTTCGGGTTCATCCCGAACCACTCCGGCGGCGCCTCCTCGCCGTTGTCAGCTAGCTCAGGAACAAAGACATTGGGGTCGACGTACTCGACGAGTGCTGCGGCACGCTTGACAAAGTCATCCTTCATGGCTGCCAGCTCCGGCTGGGCCTCAGCCCGGAGCGTGGCCAGCTGGTCCAGGCTCAGGTCCGGATACCACGCCTTGACGAACTCCAAGGCACAACGCGCTCCAGCGCGTGCCGAGGATCCTTTCCAGGCCTCCAAGCGGCCCGCTGCGACCTCCAACCAGTCGGCTGTCCGGCTGGGGGTGCGCAGAATCGGCATCTCCGGCCACAAGGCAGCAATCGCCTGGGCGCCGGCGCGTTGAAGCCGGCGCAGCATCCGGTGAGCCGGCCGCAGGCGAGCCTCGATGCTCAAAAGTTGTTCATCAAGAGTCCGGGGGGTGTTGGCAGCAACCTCCTCGCCGGCCGCCCTCCGCGCCTCGCGATCGGCCTCGATGGCTTGAACGGCGGCTTGCGCATGGCCTGGGAAGAAATCTACCAAAAAAAAAGAGAAGCAAGTCAGAAAGGGCAAGAGTCGGCCCACAGTCGGCTGCCCAAAGGAAGCGAGTAAAGAAAACTTACCATCGACGATATCTTCAATTTCGTGGAAGCCGGAGGTCAGCATCGCCTCCTTATCGGTCCAGGAGGAGCGTTCGGCTTCGAACTCAGCTTGGAGTCCAGTCTCCCTCTCCTTCGCCTCCTCCTGCGCCTTCTTGAGCAGCTCCTTCTGCTCCACTAGCTGCACGGCCAGCAGGTCGCGCTCCGTGATGAGCTTGCCACACTCCACCTCCTTGGCGCGCAAGGCGGTGTTGGCCTCGCCCAGCTGCTGCTGAAGAACGGCGTTGGCCTCTGAAGAAAGAAGAAAAAGGACACAAGTCATCAAAAAAGGTCGCCAAGAAGATCCGGCCCGACTGCGCAGCAGTTGGCCCGAATCTCGGGGACTACAGCCCGCGGGTGCGCCAGCGCGCCCCCGCAAAGAAGGAAACTCACTCCGGCTCTCCGACAAGTCAGCAGTCTGCTTGCCCAGCTCTTCAACATTGCGGTTGAAGACGGTGACTCGGAGGTTGTGGTAGTCCTATGATAAGCATTTTCAAAAAGAATAAGCGTCTGGAACTCGCCAGTAGAGTTCCAACCCGCCTGCTCAGCAGCCGGCTCGGAACTCGGGGACTACACCCAGTGGGTGCGCTGGCGCGCCCCCACAAAGAAGAGCAAGAAAAACAAAGACAGAAGAAACATACCCGGACGGCCGCACGCGACACCAGATGCACCTTGGTGCAGTTCTGGAGGGCGTCGCTCTCGGCTCGCAGCTTCGCCTGGACGTCCAGGAGCGCCTGGTTCAGCGGGCCGGTGCCGCCTCCTCGCACCCACCCGACGGGCGCGACGCTCATCACCTCGACGTCTGGGGTGGCCGAGCTGGCCGCTCCAGTCTCCAGAGGTCGCGGCGCTGAAGTCGCCTTCTCCAGACGGCGGCGTGTCGGCGAGGCGACTTGGAGAAGCAAGTTCGCCTCGGCTTCGTTCGTGGTCGGCGGCACCGGCGGGTCCGCCGGCTGTTCATCCCTCGCGCTTCCCGATGGCGGCGGGGGCAGTGGTGGCGGCACCACCGTGTCCAGACCGGGGGCATCGCCGCCCTCCCTCTCCATGACGGGATGTTCCCCGCCGGCCTCCCCAGACTGCTCCATAGGATCCAGAGGCGGCGCCGAGCGCAATGGGATAACGAGCAGCGCCGACTGGCGGCGCGCGGCTTCTTTGGCCCACTCTTTGGCCGCGGCGGCGGCTTCTGCTCCCTCCAGCCCCTCCTGGGTGGAGGCGGCTGCCTTCTCGGCCTCCGCCTTCTCCCGGCGGGCGGCTTTGTCCTCGTCGCGCTTCTCCTGCGCGTTCCGTTCCGTCGCTTCCCGGAGGTCGGCAGCGGGGTCGATACGCCGAGTCATGGCGGACGACTCCACCGACCCCCTGATGGAGGCGGCGGCGACTCTCCCAAGGGTGAGGGGAGCGCTGGAACAGGGAAGACACGTAAGGACTCAGACAAAATCCACAAAGAAGAGATAAAACAAGACAAAGAAGAGAAACACGTACCCAGAAGACAGCGGCGGCTTCTTCACTTCCTTACGGAAGCGATGGGCCCTCGCGACCGCCTCTTCCCGTTTGGTCGCGGCGGCCGCCCCCTTAAACTTCTTTTCCCGGCCTCCGAGGGAACTCGGCCCGGCCCGACGCTTCCTCGCGCCGTCTTGCCTCGGTTGATGGCGCGGGGCGACTCCTCCATCTTCGCCGGCGGGCCAGTCGGCGAAGGTGGCCGAGGGCCTGAGGCCGCCTTCCTCTCCTTCGCCGCCCCCTTCGGCGTCGGCCTCCATCGCCGCTGCCCCCAAGTCGGGTCGTCGATGTCGCTCTCTGCTCGATCGGGGGCGAACTGGCGGGGCGGCCCCGCGGTGCCGGCCGCGGGCTGGAGGAGAGGGTTCTGGTTCAAGAGATAAGAATAAAGAGATCAGGAGTCGGATTCGGCTGAAGAAGAAGAAGAAGAAGAAGAATCACTTACCACCAGCGGGGGGTTGGCGCGCGAGTACGGCTCCAAGCCGAACTGCCAATCCTCCGAGAGGCCGCAGTTCGCGATATAGTTCACCGTGTCGGCTACCTCCGCGTGAGGCATGTCCTTGGTGCACGTCCGACTGGGGTCCCGGTGGCCGCTCATCTGACAGATCAGATGAGGCCGGCCTTGGAGCGGGAGGACTCGGCGAGCCACGAAGGCGGCCAGCAAGTCGGCCCCAGTCAAGCCAGCCGACTGCGTCAGCACTCGAAGTCGCGATACGGCGGCGGCTCCAGCCGGAGTCAGCGTCTTGGCGCGGTAGGACTAGCTGGGCTGCCTCCCAGCTGGCGCGCCGGCTGCATAAGCTGGCAGGTTAACCTAGTCGCCGTCTGGGGCGACGTTCTTCACATAAAAGTAGGAGCACTGCCACATCTTCACCGATTTGATCAGCTGGATGGCGGGGAACGGGTTGTCGGCCGTCGACCTCCGCAGCGCGATGAAGGCACCACACTGAGCTGGCACGCCGGCGACATGCGTGCCGAGCTTGGAATGAAAGAACTCTCCCCACAGCTCGATGGTGGGGAGAACACCGAGGAAGCCCTCGCACAACGCAGTGAAGGCCGCCAGCAGCACCACCGTGTTTGGAGTGAGGTGGTGTGGCTGGAGGCCATGAAAGTCTAGGAACGAGCGGAAGAACCCGCTCGCCGGCAGCCCCAGGCCGCGCATGAGGTGGGAGCGGAACACGAGCCGCTCGCTCTCCTCCGGCGCCAGCGTCACCTCCATCGGCGGCGGAGCGCGGGCCTGCACGAGGTGCGCGCCGGGGATGCGGCGCGTCTTGCGGAGGAAGTCAATCATGTCGTCGTCGATCTCAGAACCATCCCATACGCCGGGGCGCACGGCGGCGGGCGCGGCGGCGGAGGTAGAGCTCATCGCTGCGTGCAAGGCGCGGTCCGGCGCGGTAGCGGTGGGAGAAAGAAGGAGGAGAAAAGAAGCGAAGGAAGCAGAGGGGAGCGGGCGCGCATGCTTCGCCGCCCCATTCCCTCCGCCTACTTATAGGCCTGCGGGCTGAAGAACCGAGGGGGCGTCGTGGGATTAACTGCGCCCACGCCCCCACGACCCCCACGATTTACCACGGAAGTTACCACGCGCATTTACTGCGCTGAGAAGCTCAACTGCCCGCGTGGCCGCAATGGATCCGTTTGAGGGCCGAGGCACGGTAATGGCGGGCCCCGCCCATGGGCCTGTCCCGTCGCGCGCGTGGGCTGGCAGACTGGCTCGGCCATGTGGCGTCCCTCGGCGGGTCCGCGACGGGCAGCGGCCGTGTGGCTTATCAGGCACGCCGCTTGAATCCCGCCACGACTTTCAAACTCTTTAAAGAGCAAGATGACCTTCGACGAGTCCGGCTTCCCATAGTCGGCTTGTTGGAGGCGGCCTTGATAAGATCGCCTCCCCCACGATCCACTCGGAGGAAGAAACTGTTGAGGTTCCTCGACATGTCTCCCTCGGCGCCTCACCAGCTTCTGGGACTACTGTCGGAGTAATGGGCCACGGGTAGGCTAACCCGGGTCCCAGAACCTTTCAAGACATCGGGGCAGGCTTCGCCCCTCAAAGAATCCCAAGATGATCTGCCGACTCTGGGAGTCGGCCGCAGCATCACCGATACCCACTCACGACCGAATCCCAGAGACGGCTGTGACTCCCGATCGGCGACTCCAGGGAGGCCGACTATGTGGAGTCGGCCCGCGACTTCACCACTCTCTGCCTTCGAGAAGAAGGACGAGACCGGGGATGACCGGAGTACGGCCCTCCCCTACGTTGATTACCAAGGGCAGGCATGGCTATAGTATGTCGTACCGGAGGAGATCTCCGCCCGGCGCGGCACTGTTGCCATGCTGGCCCTGACGTCCGCCCTGGCAGCGGAACACTGTTCCCACGTCGGCCCGCATGTACGGCCTGGAGACGGCGGGCCCGGCTGGTCAGCGGGGGGGACAAAGACGGCGAGAGCACCCGAAGACGGACCCCGTGGGAGTCGGCCTCCGAGAGTCGGCCCGTTCCTCCCACGGGCCCCACACGCCATTAACCAGATAAGACGGGGAGTGGCGACAGTGATCGCCCGCCAGGCGGCGGCACTATAGCCACGCCCCCACGACAAAGCCAACGTCATCAGAGGCGCGGCTACAGTGGCCAGGTCAGTCGGCGGGGCCCACCAGAGGCGGGCCCCAGGAGTCGGCGAAGAAGACGGCGGCCTAAGAGACAGACGGCTGGGACCCGCGCCCAGTCAGATTACAATTGTACCCCCGGGGGGTAGGCCTATATAAACCCCCCGAGGCACCCATGCAAAGGGTTGGATCCTTTTTCCACCAGACCAGCAGCATAGAAGGGGGAGAGCTAGCCTTGCCCTCTCCTACCTCCAGAACACAGCTCGAGGAGCAACTTTGTACACATATCACCATAGTGATCATGCGGAGACCCCGCAGAGCAGCAGTAGGGGTATTATCTCCTCGGAGAGCCCCGAAGCTGGGTAAGATTCACCGGCGTGCATGCCTACGCCTCATCCCGCTTCCAGGCACCGGCGACGTTCTACTTGCCCCCACCATGATAAGCCATCCTTTGGCATATGTCGCACCCAACCCCCGACAATGACCTATGATCAAGTGATCTCACTTGACTCCTAAGTCAATATACTCTAACATAGGTGACCTTGTCACCGCCCAACTCTAGATGAAGTCCTCTTGTGTTCTTTTGCATTTGTCTCATGCATATCTGTTTCCCCTTTAAAAAAAAACCCTTCATCTAGATCTTTTAGTTTCTTTTCCTTGCTTTATGTTCTGCATTTTCTGCATCCAATTCATTGCAAATCTTTCAGTAAATTCCTTGCATATCTTTGTGAGATCTCATTTGCCTAGTGAGCTGAGGTGAAAAGTGTTTTTCTCTGTGATGAACTCGGTTCCACCGATTTCATGTCTCCGGTCTAGCCGAAGTTTTCTCGGTGCAACCGAAGCATCCAACTCGGTGACACCGATTTCACTACAAGAAAAACAACTTGCCACTCATTTCTGCCTCATTTTTTATCCAGCTCCACTCAATGAATCTCGTCCTCTGCAAGCATCGCATTTACCTTAACGCTTTGTACTGAGATTCAAGGACCGAACCCATGCACAACAAATTCCAGAAGACCCTTCTTGGAAATTGATGTCAAAGGGGGAGAGAGAGATCACATCAAAGCCTAATCATATCTCTAGGGGGAGAGATCTCTAAGGGGAGTGAATACTCCAAGAAAGAGTAATCTTCAAGGATCCCAGATGCTTGATGTTCATGAGGAGAGTTATCACATGTCTTCTTGGGGGAAAGACATGTTAATATGTGCTTACTTGCATTAGCTCTGTTCTCTTGTTTCTTTGAGCTATGATTTTCTGTTCCCTATTGTCGGTGTCAAAACCGGCGGATCTCGGGTAGGGGGTCCCGAACTGTGCGTCTAGGCGGATGGTAACAGGAGACAAGGGACACGATGTTTTTACCCAGGTTCGGGCCCTCTCGATGGAGGTAAAACCCTAATCCTGCCTGATTAATATTGATGATATGGGTAGTACAAGAGTAGATCTACCACGAGATCAAGGAGGCTAAACCCTAGAAGCTAGCCTATGGTATGATTGTTGTTCTTGTTCTACGAACTAAAACCCTCCGGTTTATATAGACACCGGAGAGGGCTAGGGTTACGCAAAGTCGGTTACAATGGTAGGAGATCTACATATCCGTATCTCCAAGCTTGCCTTCCACGCCAAGGAAAGTCCCTTCCGGACATGGGACAAAGTCTTCAATACTGTATCTTCATAGTCCAGGAGTCTGGCCGAAGGTATAGTCCGGCTATCCGAACACCCCCTAATCCAGGACTCCCTCAGTAGCCCCTGAACCAGGCTTCAATGACGACGAGTCCGGCACACATATTGTCTTCGGCATTGCAAGGCGGGTTCCTCCTCCAAGTACTTCATAGAAGATTTTGAACACAAGGATAGTGTCCGGCTCTGCAAAATAAGTTTCCACATATTTCCATAGAGAGAATAATATTTACACAAATCTAATCTGCTGATGTATTCCGTAGTCGTGACATCACACCACGGCCAAGCCTTTACTCGAATCATTTTATTGTCCCACCTCAGCGCGTTTAGCGAGGCGGTTTCCTTGGCACGTCTTGTTGAAGTAGAGATCATGTCCCCTTTATTTACGGGATTCTCATCAATACAGACGTGGGTAACCCAGTCGTGCCTGTTGGTATGTTTTCTCGATCAAAGGCGAGTCCCAAACGGTCATGAGGAGGGCCCTTGGTATTCAACCTCTTATAAAGAGACCAAGGCCTTACTCCTTTCTTTCAATCTCAAACGAGTTCGCCCTTCGCCTCGAGTTCCAACACCCAAGGCTCCAGATTTTAGGCGCTTTGGACCTCCGACAATGTTCGGTTCCGACCTTCAAGGCCGATGGATGCCCTCCTCCGTCACGGAGTAGCACGTGCTGAAGTTAAGAGAGGCCAGGTTCTTGACTGGCGAAATTTCACATAGGCTACCTGCGCAAGGGCAGGCCATTCCCACTCCCAATCCTGGTGAGAGCGTGGTGTTTGTGTCTCACTTCCGTCGGCGGCTAGGCTTCCAGACGGATCCCTTCGTGAGGGGGCTCATGTTTTATTATGGGCTGGAATTTCACGACTTAGCTCCGGAGTCCATCCTCCATATTTCCTCATTCATCGTCGTGTGTGAAGCCTTCCTCCGTATTACTCCTCACTTCGGACTATGGCTCAAGACCTTCAAAATAGAGCCGAAGATGATCGAGGGACGACACGCGGAGTGCGGAGGCGCTATTATAAGAAAGAATGCTGATGCTCCATGGCCCGAGGGCTCTTTTCAAGAGGAGTCCAGCTTATGACAACAAGAGTGGTTTTACATTACCGCTCCTAGGGGCACCAAGTGGGTGGCGCCACCTGCCTTTCGCTCGGGTCCCCCACCGCAGCTAGCGTCATGGGTCAACAAAGGACTGGACTGGGGGCCGTCCAAGGACGTGCCCTTGCTGCAGGGCCGCATTTGAGATCTCCTAGAAAGAGATATCAGTCTGGTCGTGGTGACACAGGTTATGCTGATTCGCCGAGCTCTGCCCTGCAAACGCCGCCCCCTCCGCCTGTGGGAGTTCAATTCAGAGGGACCACGAGCTCTCCAACATTTTATGGGCACAACGCCCGTGGAGATGTACAGATTATTCTTCGGATCACAAGCAACATGTCCGGACTTGACCGAGGATGCAAGTCTGAGCTGCAATCGCCCGGATACTCAAGTAAGTAGCCTTGTGCCTGGACTCGCTATCCGTATATTTATCATAAAATTTCCCTTAAAGGAGTTGTCCTTTAAACAGGAGTGGATAGCGAAAGCAAAGCTAATCAGGTGTCCGACCCCCTCCCCGAGACCACGCCGGATCCCGTGCTGGTCCGGATGTTGGAGGTGGTGCCTTCAGAGGAAAGCGAGGGAGGGGACAAGGAAGTTGCGGCCTCCTCAAAGGAGGCTGTTAAGAAGGGAGGAATCGAGAATTCCTCTCCTCAGGGGAAGAAGAGGACCGCCTCTGATGACCCGGAGACTAGGGCCTCAAAGCGGGGGAAGAAATCTTCGTCAGAGGGTCCTGCGCCGGGGAATACTTCGGCTGAATTATGCCCTCAAGGGGATCAGCCCTCCACCGAGCCGTAAGTAGAGAGGAGTTTTTCTTTTTAAGAAATGAGAGGAATCCTTGATTTATATCTGAGAAAAGTAACCGAAGATTTACCTTGTAGTTCAGACCTCAGCCCTTCTCAGCAGAGCTCGTCTTCGGGGGATCTTCTTCCGGAGATGATGGAGAGCGGAACGCCTCCCCCAGCCGTATCGCCTTGCGAGGCGGGCGACCCTGAGGTATCGTCGCGGAGGGTTTCTCTGAATCCGGCAGGGCCGGAAGGTAGTCATATGGACCCCCGAAGCCCCCTGCGCCCGGCCTTCGAGAAGGACCATCGGACGAGTCCGGCACCGTCCGGTGCGCGGTCGGAGGGGCTGAAGGATCTGCTAGGGCGAGCGTCTATCCCAGAGGAGCACCGTGCATTAATGAGCACGGTGATTGAAAGTATTTCATCCACGGAGTGCGGATTGCACGAGGCCGTCAGGAGTTTACTGACAGGTTTTGAGGTACGCGAAATAATGTACCCTTTTTGATAGTTGCGCATAAATAAGATGCGCCCTGTGTAGATAGTAGCCCCTGAGACTCTGTGCATTATCAAAAGCGACGGCGCGCAGAGGATCATAATCCCAGGTCTGATATGCCGCCTTCATACGTAGGTGGCGAAGTGTCCGGTGGCCAGCCGGACTGATGAATTTGCCGAGCTAAAGCGGCAACTTGACGTGGCAGATGCCAACATCGTGCTTGTCAACAAGCGGCTTCACGAGGCACAAGGTATGTAATTCCTCTGGAGGCACCTAGTAAGAGGAGCTTTATGCCAGTATCTTACAATGTGTGCGCTTGATGCAGATGGTGCCGCTGCCATGGAGAATCTTCGGGCGGAACTTGCCCGCGCCAAGGAGCAAGCCAGGAAAAGTGATGCGGCTGCCGGAAAGGCAATTGAAGAGCTGAAAGCCGAACAGGCTGCCCACTGCCGAACCAAGAAGGAAATGGCTGAGATGGCCGTGAAGCTGGAGAGCGCTGCTGACCATTGCAGGCTTCTGGAAAAAGAAGACCAAGCGGAGCGGACGGTCCTAGAAAAGGCCACTACCAAGGCCAAGGATGCTCGCTCTGAGATGAGAGCTATGAAGGAGGAGCTACGTCAGGCCGGAGATATCGCGGCTGGAAAGCCCTTTGTGCTGCAGAGGAAGTTCGTGGATCCTAAATATGCTTCGCTAGACCGGTTGTGGAGTGCGGCGGACACTTATCTGGATTTGGCAGCGAGTGCCGTGGACGCGGCCGAACACTTCCGAGATAAGGAGGATCATGAAGTGGAAAAGCTTTTTTGGTCGCAGTTCCACAATCCAGAGCGTCCACTTCCATTAACCGATCGCTTGGCCGAATGGGCTGAGCTGAGTAGGTTATCCGGACTCACCATGAAGTATGTCGTGAGTCATCTGTGGCCGGGAAGGCCTGAGCTGAAGAGCTATTTTAGCTTGGTGCAGCAGTTCCTTGGTGCGGTGCCGCATATCAATGCAGTGAAGAGGTCAGCATGCATAGAGGGTGCGCGGATGGCTCTTGCCCGTGTCAAAACATACTGGGCGGAGATGAAGGCCACCGCTGTTGCAACCCAAGACTCGGATGAGAGCCAAGTACCTGCCGGGCACTATTTTCAGGAAGTTCTGCAGGGCGCTCGTTTAATAGAGACGAAGTGCTCGAAGGATATTATGTTCGAATAACATGTATTGTTGTCAAACAAAGTTTGGATGTAATATATAGAAGCTTTTTATACTTGTGCCTTCAAGAATTGAGGTACCTCCTGTGCGGCCGTTAATGTATATGTTTATGCAACCTGAAAGATGGCAGTCTTCGGCTTCAGCCCCCACGTATATAATGCGGGGGTGTTCGCAGAAGGCGCATTTTCACACTTGATCCAACGTCTTGGTCGTATTAAGGAGGTGATAGCGCAACGAACTAGGCAGCCGGACTATAATGCTTTATCACTTTCACTTAGCCATATGAGTTTGACAGTGGGGTTGCTATACAGCCCCTGGTGGCACCGCGCTCACCCGAATTCGGGGCGCGTGTGTGCCTGGCCGGGAAACGGCCCTTCGTTAATACGGAGGAATCCTAAAGATTCCGACAGGTCATCGAGTGGTTGACCAGTCTCACGCTATATCATGACAGTCAGTTTTCGGCTTTCTCTATTGAGGTGCTCTCCTGGCCGAACCGGGGCACAATCGCAGTAGTTCTACTGGTGTCGCCTTAGCCGATAGAGCGGAACATAAGGCAGCAAAACACAGGAGCCGGGCAAATCCAACATTTGACCAAAGACATGATTCGGAGCTGATGCATATAAGGCCAAACTCGCGACGCCGAACACTCCCTAAGGTATTCGGTCTTTTATGAAAACGGGCGGAACAACGCCCGTGGTTATAAGCCCCTGATGTCCAGGTACGTGCAAAACTCTGACGTGGCCAGATGCCAAAACGCCAGCCTCCTCCTCGGTTATGCAGAGAATCCGGGGGATGTGTATCAACAAGAGACAGTAAAAAAGGTTTACGCAGGGTCTTAATCTAAAAAGAATCCTGGAGACGGGTCTGTGCTGCACGTCTGCGCCTGTGTCTCTGTTGTGCCGTGTCCTGGACGGGCATAGAGTGGTGTTCATCTGTAAAAGATAGGAACTTAGCTAACAAGAAAAAGAATAGTAGTGCGGAATGTACGCTGTACTAGATAAACAATGTATAATTTGAAGACGGGTAAAATGAAGCCTTATTGTCGTGTATTTTACATACGCGAAGCCCCTTGTATGGGGGTGTATGGCTACTAAACCTTTAATTGTTATATTTTAGCTCTGGACTCGCCTAGCCGAGCCCGTGGTCTTGATGACCTGGTAGATGCTTTCGCTAGTGAAGCTGTTTTAATGCATGGCTGTCAAGGCAGCCACATATTCTTTCGCGCTCGAGGGACACTTAATATTGCCCTTTAGTGAGATGATGCCTCGTGGACCGGGCATTTTAAGCGTAAGAGATGCATAATGCAGTATTGCGTTAAAGCGGGCGAAAGCTTCTCGTCCCAGTAGTGCTTGATAGCTACTTGAAAATGGGGCGATATGGAAGGTTAGCTTTTCGTGGCGGAAGTTGTCGGGGGAGCCGAACATAACTTCTAGCCGGAGAGAACCCATGCAATGGGCATCCGGGCCTGGCGTTACTCCTTGAAAGGAAGTATTGGTATGGCGAATTCTTGTTGGGTCTATTGCCATGTTGCGGATTGTGTCCTGATATAGCAGGTTTAAAGCACTGCCGCCGTCCATCAGGACATTTGTAAAGTGGAGTCCGTCTATTAGTGGATCTAATACCAGGGCAGTCCAGCCTGCGTTCCGTATACCTCTAGAATAATCCTGGTGGTCGAAGGTGATCGGTTTTAACGACCATTGGCGAGGCTCCTTTGGGATAAGCCGTATGGCGCGAATCTCTGTGGGTGCCACTCCATTCACCACGTGAAGTAAGTTTACTGTTTTGACTTCTTGTGGGAAATCCTTTTGTTTCCTGGTGCTCTGCTCGTGGGGTTCGTCATCGTCCTCACTTGGTGTGTCGAGTCCCTTATGTTCGGCTTTGAGTTTGCCGGATTGCTTGAAAACCCAACAATCTCTATGGGTATGGTTTGCAGGCTTCCCGGGGGTACTGTGAATTTGACATATCTTATCCAAGATTTTGTTCAGGTTAGATAACTTATCCCTGTTATCCTTAAGGGGCAGCTTTCTCTGATTCTGCCGAGAGCTTTTGAATCCGGCATTGAATGTCGCGCTCTTCGGACTGCTTCCCTTAGTTCGGCGCTGGTCCTTGTTGCATCACGGTTTCCCATTTCCACCCCTGACTTTGGATGTACTTGGGTCGTTGGTGCTGCATCTTGCCAATCAACTGTCCTCTCCCGTACAAAATCGGGTCACGAGGCTTGTTAATGCAGCCATTGTTCTTGGCTTTTCTTGGCCGAGGTGTCTGGCGAGCCATTTGTCTCGAACGCTATGTTTGAAAGCCGCTAAGGCTTCAGCGTCCGGACAGTCGACTATCTGATTCTTTTTAGTAAGAAATCTGTTCCAGAGTTTCCGGGATGACTCTCCGGCCTGTTGAGTTATATGGCTCAAATCGTCCGCATCTGGAGGTCGGACATAGGTCCCTTGAAAATTTGCCCGAAAAGCATCCTCTAGCTCCTCCCAACTTCCAATGGTGTTTTCGGGAAGGCTTTTAAGCCAATGCCGTGCTGGCCCTTTGAGCTTGAGGGGCAAGTATTTTATGGCGTGGAGGTCACATCCTCTGGCCATGTGTATATGGAGGATATAATCCTCAATCTAGACTCCAGGGTCTGTTGTTCCGTCGTACGCCTCTATGTTTACGGGCTTGAATCCTGCTGGAAATTCATGGTCCAGCACCTCATCGGTGAAACATAGGGGGTGTGCGGCACCCCTGTATCTGGGTGTGCCGTGATGTTCGGATATTTGTCGTGTTGCGTTGCTTACTAGAGCTTGCTTTCTTGGCCCATAGATAGATCTGGCTGGGCCGTCCTTTTGACGCGATTCCTTGAGTGGATCGCGAGCCGGCTTGTGTGTGGCGCCGCTTGCCGCTCCATGCTGGCCATGGGGTCGTCTATCCAACCAGGTGGCTTTCTTATTTTTTGACTGGGGGTCTCTAAGGCCTCCTCGTCAAATTCAGGCAGTAGCTTTCGCTTCGGATAGCCTTTTGTGCGGCGACTGCCGCCATGTTTGTCTGCGGTGTTGAGTACTTTGCTCCATCTGATTCTGAGTGCATCTTTCGCAGTTTTGAGCTCCCGCTTCTGCTTTTTCAGGCTACGCGCAGTGGCGACGAGCCTATTGTGGAGGTTCTTCTACTTCATGAGAGTATTTGGCGTGAGGTCATCTGGACTGTTGTTTTCGCCGGGGACGGGCTGTTCGGTTTGTTTATCCAAGTTGCCCTGTTCGGACGGTTGCTCGAAGGCATGTTCGTCGTCCGCCGGCTCATCCTGCTCTATGGCTGGGTCTGTATGGCTGCTGTCTCTGTCGAGGTGGGGCTTGGAGCGGCTCTTACGTCGCCGCTTTGATTTCTTTTCGAGTGAACGATCCCTCATTGCATCCCTGTGTTCCTCGTCGTCGCTTACTTTGGGTGTGTCCACCATGTATACATCATGAGATGAGGTGGCAGTCTAGTGCCTTATAGGCGTTAGTTCATGTTCGTCTCCTACATCGTCGTCCATACCGTCGATGTCTTCGGAGTCAAATTCAAGCACGTCGTTTAAATTATCGATAGTGGCTACGAAGTGGATGGTGGGTGGGGATCGAATTTCTTCGTTGTCCACATCCCAATCCTGCAGGCCATAGTACGGCCAGGACTCTCCTGACAAGGAGAGAGACCTGAGTGAATTCAAGATGTTGCCAAAGGGCGAGTGCTGAAAGATGTCTGCGGTGGTGAATTCCATGATTGGCGCCCAATCGGATTCGATCAGTAGGGGAGCGGAGGGCTCGAAGTCCGGAGAGGAGTCCGGCACTTTGGAGTCACGGGCTTCGCAGAGGACAAGGCTGGTCTTCGGCTTGATCGCCGTAGAGATTGCAGCCCCCGAGGTGGTGTCTAACCACCCATCCTCGATTGGTGTGGTCGGCTCCGAGCTAAGGGTCGGAGCGGACACAGGCGTAGCCTCCAGGGCACTGTTCGGCGGCAGAGCCAGATCATGCCCATTGAGGCAGTGCGGCGCGCTCGGCTGTGGCTCAAATCCGTCGAAGATCAAGTCTCCGTGGTCGTCCGCCATATAGCTTAAACTTTCAAATCTGACCTGATGGCCAGGGGCGTAGCTTTCAATCTGCTCCAGATGGCCAAACGAATTGGCCCGCAGTGCAAAGCCGCCGAATACGAAGATCTGTCCGGGGAGAAAAGTCTCGCCCTGGACCGCATTGCTGCTGATGATCGGAGGAGCCATCGGGCCTAAAAGTGACGACACAGAGGAACTTTCAATGAAAGCACCAATGTCGGTGTCAAAACCGGCAGATCTCGGGTAGGGGGTCCCGAACTGTGCGTCTAGGCGGATGGTAACAGGAGACAAGGGATACAATGATTTTACCCAGGTTCGGGCCCTCTCGATGGAGGTAAAACCCTACTCCTGCTTGATTAATATTGATGATATGGGTAGTACAAGAGTAGATCTACCACGAGATCAAGGAGGCTAAACCCTAGAAGCTAGCCTATGGTATGATTGTTGTTCTTGTATTAGGACTAAAACCCTCCAGTTTATATAGACACCGGAGAGGGCTAGGGTTACCAAAGTCGGTTACAATGGTAGGAGATCTACATATCCGTATCGCCAAGCTTGCCTTCCACACTAAGGAAAGTCCCTTTTGGACACGGGACGAAGTCTTCAATCCTGTATCTTCATAGTCCAGGAGTCCGGCCGAAGGTATAGTCCGGCTATCCGAACACCCCCTAATCCAGGACTCCCTCACCTATCTTCTCCCAGTATCCCGTGATAGGTTCAGGGGGAGCAAGACTTCCAAGGGAAAGAAAATTCTTGAATTCATTGCATATCTTTTTTGTTTGGGGACATGTCAATATCTATTGTGGTACTTAGTACCCGTTCTACATGTCATCCCAGTCTTGGTACTCTTGTGGTTTCTTTTGTTTGCTCTAGCTAGTAGGTGCATCTGTGTTATCTAACCTTGTTTACGCAGGCTCATCTCATCCTAGCCAACTCAAGACCACAAGGTAAGTATATGCATCATAGTCATGTGTATGAGAAATTCTTGCTAATGTACATACTGTTTGCAAGGACTCATGGGCATGAAAGTACATTTCCCATATTCATATCCTTTGCTCTGATGTATATAGCCAAGATACATGTAACATATTGTCTACTCTGTCATGGTTATGCTCTCACATGCTTCTCTATTCCATATTCACATGAGTGCATACATGTAGGGGGAGCCTATGTTTGTTACATGTCTTTCCAAAGCTTTACTTACTATTCTCTGTATCTTCATCTAAAGCTTTGATGTATGTTGCCATCAATTACCAAAAAGGGGAAGATTGAAAGCACAAGTGCTCCCTGGGTGATTTTGATAATTAATGACAACATATCTCTTGTTGGACTAATACTTTTACCTAGTATGTTTCAGACAAGTACAACAAATTAGGTGGCATGGACTAAAGGATGTGGAACCCCTTCAAGATGCTAAGGACAAAGGATTGGCTCAAGCTTCAAGATCAAGACTCTACATTTTACATTTTAGTGATCCAAGATCACATTGAGTCTATAGGAAAAGCCAATACTATCAAGAGGGGATGAGGTGTTGCTTAATGGCTTGCTTGCTCAAAGTGCTTAGTGATATGCTCCAAAACCTTCAACTATCTCCCACATCCACATATGACCTAAACCAAAAGTCTAACTCGGCCCCATCGATTCTTTCTATCCGGCGCCACCGAGTTCAGATGTCATAGCCACTGCCACAAACCCTTGGCAAATCAGTTTCACCGATAGGGATCTCGGTCTCACCGAGATGGGATTGTAATCTCTCTGTTTCCCTTCGTAACGTTTCGGTCCTACCGAGATGAGCGAATCGGTCCCACCAAGATTGCAATGTAAACTCTCTGTTTCCCTTCTGTAAAATTTCGGTCTCACCGAGATGAGAGGATCGGTCCCACCAACTTTACCTGACCAACTCTCTGGTTAGCTTATTATCAAAATCGGTCCCACCGAGTTTGTGTAATCGGTCTCACCGAGATTACGTTATGCCCTAACCCTAACCATATCGGTCCTACCGAGTTGCATCTCAGTCCCACCGAAAATCCTAACGGTCACTAGGTTTACTAAATCGGTCCGACCGAGTTTCTCAATTCGGTCACACCGAGATTGATAAATTGTGTGTAACGGTTAGATTTTGTGTGGAGGCTATATATACCCCTTGACCCACTCTTCATTCGTAGAGAGAGCCATCAGAACATATCTACACTTCCAATACACATTTTCTGAGAGAGAACCACCTGCTCATGTGTTGAGGCCAAGATATTCCATTCCCACCATATGAATCTTGATCTCTAGCCTTCCCCAAGTTGCTTTCCACTCAAATCTTCTTTCCACCAAATCCAAATCCTGTGAGAGGGAGTTGAGTGTTGGGGAGACTATCATTTGAAGCACAAGAGCAAGGAGTTCATCATCAACACACCATTTGTTACTTCTTGGTGAGTGGCGTCTCCTAGATTGGCTAGGTGTCACTTGGGAGCCTCTGACAAGATTGTGGAGTTGAACCAAGGAGTTTGTAAGGGCAAGGAGATCGCCTACTTCGTGAAGATCTACCGCTAGTGAGGCAAGTCCTTCGTGGGCGATGGCCATGATGGAATAGACAAGGTTGCTTCTTCGTGGACCCTTCGTGTGTGGAGCCCTTCATGGACTCGCGCAACCGTTACCCTCCATGGGTTGAAGTCTCCATCAACTTGGATGTACGATAGCACCACCTATCGGAACCACGACAAAAACATCCGTGTCTCCAATTGCGTTTGAACTCTCCAAACCCTTCCCTTTACATTCTTGGAAGTTGCATGCTTTACTTTCCGCTGCTTATATACTCTTTGCATGCTTGCTTGATATGTATTGTGTTTGTTAAACTTGTGCCAAAACTCCATTTCAACTTAAAGAAATTAAAAACTGCAACTTTTGGTACTTAGTGTCTAATCACCCCCCTCTAGACACCTCTTCTCGATCCTTTCATACATGTGTGACGTCCCGCGCTGCGTACTGCTCCTCCTCTGCCTCTGTGGAAAGCTGGCTCTGTTGGCACGACCTTTTTGACTCTCCGTCCATGCACGCTAGGCCGCAGCACGCCAGCACGGCCGTGGCGGCTCTAGCCGGCGTGGTTGCGCCGCCGTCTCCAGTCCCGACCAGCGCCGGAGAGGTGCTTCGCCGGGGCCTCGCCATGAAGAAGAGCGCGGAGTGCACAAGAGGTGTTCGAAGAAATGACAGAGAGAGATGAGGAGGAGGAGGAAGAAGATTGATGCTGACAGGTGGGCCCAGCCAGTCAGAAAGGCGTTTAGAAGAGGCGAATCGGGCATTTTTGGACATGGTAGTTTTTAGTCAAAGATTAGTGAAAAAGTGATAGTTTTCGGCACAAATTTGTAAAGTGGTAGTTTATAGGCACGGTTCCACGAAATATGGTAGTTTTTTGTTAAATACTCCAACCAAACACACTCTAAGTACTTTCTGAACTATAGCCAAGATACTTATTTTAGAACGAAGGGAATACAATTTAATTTTGCACGTGTACAGACCCGAATCTTATGTTTTGAAGTCATAAAACGAGCTTCCCGCAAAAAACAAAAGTCATACAACGAGCACCACTTCTGTATGTCAGCGAGAGCCGCGTGCATTACGGCTCATGTCTCGTGATTTTCGTACGCGGAGATGTTCGGCGAGCTGCCGTCACCCGCCGAACAGGGAGTACTACGTCCGATCACCAGTGCACCCGCGCGCCCACGCGCTTCCCGAGGCGTTGCGGCCCCGCATGCATGCACCATGCTTCGGCGAGCCGGTGCTTCCCACATGGCCGGACACACCCGAGGACACGTACGCCTGCACATGGTCGACCGGAGCGCTCGAGGATTCACGAGTTCACGGCACGCCCCACTCATCGTTCAGGCAATCAGGCTCGCCGGTCGGTCGCTGCGCGAACTCCAGTTAATTCTGCGATATGTATGCCCACTGTCCAAAGTAATTACAGTGCGTACGATCGATGTCGATGCAGCTGCATGCACGTCCTGAGCACACGTACTCACGTACGTCCTGGCTAGCTGCAGCGCACGCGCCGGTACACCGACCGATCGCTGCACCCATTGGTCTCTGGCCGCTCCTATGCATGTACCACATATTGGTAACTCGTACGCACAGTACCAGCAAGTTCACGTTGTCAGTGTCGGCGTCGCCCGCTGGCAGCAGTATTTACTTGCTAGTACTGCTGGGGGGTCTGGATGGGGCGTGCACCAGCGGCACCTTTTTCCAGGCAAGCCTGCGTCACCACGGCGGGTACAGTACGTATGTGCCTACTCCGGTGGTGCATGCGGCAGCAGTAGCTGTACACATGTTTTCGTTAGTGCCACTTGATCGGTGCTATGACAATCGCGTATGAATGCTGAAGAGTGAAGTCTGAAACAAACCTTGTCTTTGTACCACCCGTCAGAATTGAACCCCAACTCCTAATCCCTGAAATCGATACCGAGAGAGAATTTTCTACCATGCACGGGACCTCCCGTGCATGCATCCACCGCCTTGTTTATTATTATGTGGGACCACTGATATCATTTATAACGTTTTCTCTCTCATCTAGCATACACTCGCATGTTATTCTACTCACCAAGTTTCATCCAAATAAATAAATGCATACTGTATGTTAAAATAAAAGTTTGATTTACATTCTGTGTGCATAATTGTGTTTTTTGACAAGATCTTTCAAACAAGACCAATATTGAATATATTTTTAGGAAATATTTTTTGCAAGTAAACTACCATGCTTCAAACTTGTTTCATACAAGTTTATTAATTCGATGCAAAAATTCAACAATGAGTTATTCAAACAAAACTTTGAACTTTAATAGTGTTTGACAAAGTATCTCATAGTCTTGTGTACTTTTAATAGTGTTTCAGTGTGTTCTAAAATTTGATTATTTTTAGAACATGCTGAAACACATTCAAAAGTGTTATTGTTTGATAGTTCTCCTCGTCATAAACACAAATATGCAAAAGGATCATATATTGTACTTTTGGTTTAAAAGATAAAATAGTTTTAAACTTAGAAATAAAATAACAAAGCATGGGATGGTGAAGCATAGGCTTGCATGTGGTCAGAGAAAGATCTGACAAACTACAAAGAACATTAATGCACAACATTGAATCTCCAAGAAAAATGAACGGCCCTCCCTTGCACAGGACCTCCCGTGCATGGGAGAAATGCTTTTCTCAATCGACACCCCCGCCTCTCAAATCCCGGTCGTCACAGCCCTTAAGCCCATTCCCAAACAGGGATTGCTGAGTCAGGCTGGGGGTGTGGGCCACTGGTCGTGGCGCAGGCCAAAACTGGTTGAGCCAGACCAGTGCCGCCTCCCCGTCGCTCTCTGTTCGCCCCCTCGCCTCCCTTCCCTACAGCCTGACGCGTCAACTTCTCCGCGGCGGCCATGGCGGAGGACGGATGATCGCGGCCATCTCCGACGAGCACTCCGGCAGAGTAGAATCGGGCATGTGATGTTCTTCCTTCTTTTGCGTTTGGCCTTTTCCCCCCTCTCTGTGGGCTAGGTTTAGGGTTCTATAGTGAGGTCAAGTTGGGGGTTTTGGGTGTTTGAATCGGCCGATAATCACCGATGCATTAGTTGCTTTGCTTGTAATGTAGGGTTTTCTTGTTGAAATCATGGGCCCGGCAGAGATCTTGAATGTTAGATTTCACTTTGGGGGTCAGTTCATACGAATTGGTCCAAGTCTAGATTATGTTGGGGGAGAAACTGGAATGTCAAAGATTGAGCGGGACAAGCTCTCTTTGTAGGAGCCGAAAGGGTTTTTAGGAGATCATACGACAGTGAAGGAGAGCATGAAGTACTATTTCCTGTTGCCTGGCAGAGATTTGGTAAATGGATTGCTTTTTTTACATGATGATGGTGGCTGCATGAAGATGTCTGACTACATTACAGAGGGGGGACTTGGTGAAATATATGTGGAGTACAATGGTGAAGAAGAACAAGGAGAAATAGACAGTGGAAAGGATTTTGAGGACGAGCTTGATGAACTGATGAACATTGGCAGTGAAGAAGAACCTGATGTAGTTATCACAACTGAAGATAGTAGTGCTCAAGTCAATGATAATGTCAATGCCACTGAACGGACTGGTAGTGCAGGAGAAATTATTGAACATATATTTGTTCCTGATGTAGGTGGTGTCGTGGATCTAAGACTGACAGTAGAATGGGGGGTAGGTATGAGGAGGCAAGATCCTAGCTATGGCGAAGTTGTACACCCGAGTTTTACGAGTTCAGGCCCTTCGCGGAGGAAGTAATAGCCCTACGTCTCGGTGCCCGGAGGCGGTCGAATGGATTATGCGCGTGTGTGTTACAGGGGGTGCGAACCCTTGTGCCAGAGGAGGAGGGCGGCTTATATAGAGTGCGGCCGGACCCTGGCCATCCTCCGTTACCAAGAGTTCAATGTACATAAAGAGGTGGCGTTACCGGTAACGCCAGCCTTAAATGCCTTAATGGCCTTAAAGACTACAGAGTGGACGGGTGCCCGTTGCTGTTCTGGATGACTCCTGGTCTTCAAACAGGTCGAATGGATTCTTGCATGGTCGAATGATCGAGTGGTCGAGTGACGTAAGGAAGGAGGGGTCTCCGAGTGACTAGTAGGTCAAGTGGATTGCACTTGACACCTTTGTTGGGCCCTCCCTGTTGTCTCTTGAGCTTCTTTGCTTCTAAAATAGTGACCTTGGATAGGACGTATAGGTCAGGCCTATTACCCTACCCCAGGTCTATGTCCTCATCATTAGCCCCCGAATGGATTGAGGTCCGAGTGAAAAGAAGGTTCAAGTTGATCTTGCTTTGACTCTTGTGTTTCTCAACTATTCATCTCTGAACGGAGGCCAGTGTTGGAACTTCGGCTTCGTTCAGTCGCCTTGACCGATTCTGAAATTGCCGATTGGTTTTATAACATCATCCGTCGAGTGTTGTCTTTCATGCAAAATCTTTTGCGTGATTGGTTACGGCGGATCCTGGATTTCACGGAATTCAAAATTTTGGGGGAAGCGCGCCGAGCGGAGCGCGCCGTGGCAAGCGGAGTGGATAAACAGGAACGTTTCGATTTCTGTGCCACCTTTTTCGCCACGTATCCCGCGTGCGACTGTTGAGGGATTTGACAGGATCACCTGGGCCCACGCGTCAGCCACTCGGAAGTGGGCCTTTAAAAGCGGCGAGGCTGAGGCGTCTGCACTGTGCGCGTCCATTCTCCTTCTTCCTCCTCTTGTCCCTCCACCGCATCCGGCTTCTCCACTCTCGACGCCGCCGCTCCGCCGCCATGGAGAAGGAAAAGACGACAGCGCTGGAATGCACGGAGAAGGCAACATGGGCGGCGAAAGGCAAGAAGACGAATCGGGGATCTTCGTCGTGCTCGGGGCTGCCGTCAGGTTGGATCCAGGGTGATTGGATCCGATCTTCGATTCGGCAGGAAGATTTGGATGAGCTGGCCGAGTCCGGACTGATTGTACACAAAGCTGCCTGGTTGCCGGAGGGGGAGACGGAGCCACAGCCGCGGCCGGGTGAGTGCGTTCTGCTAGCCACCCATGTCGACCGTGGTTTCTCGCTTCCTCCGCATCCTTTTTTCCGGGGTTTCTTGAATTTCTTCGGACCCCAACTCCATCATTTTACTCCCAACACCATCACATATCTAGCTGCGTTCGTTTCCATGTGCGAGAATTTCTTGGGGTGTTGACCGCACTGGGGTCTTTTCAAGCACATTTTCACCATCCGATCCCAGACGGTGAAGAAAGCAAATTCGATGACTCTTCCTGAGTCGGTCAGAGGAAGAGGAGTTCTTTCCCTTCGATGACTCTTCCTGAGTCGGTCAGAGGCTGGCAGTCGACCTGGTTCTACTGCCAGGATATCGCGACTCCAGGCCAGTCGACTGGACTTCCTCCTTTTTCTTTCGACCGTGTTCAGACTCCCTCTTTGTTGAAAGTGACCACCGCGGATAAGGCGAAGACAGGCATGCTGGTCGAGAGGGTGGTCCAGCTGATCAACCAAGGCGTCACCGGCATGGATTTGTTGGAGGTGTTCCTTAGTCGGTGCATTCAACCGCTCCAGGCCCATGACCACTCCATGTGGATGTACTCCGGAGCCGGCGACACCGCTCGGGTTCATCCAGAGGAGTTGTCGGCCAAAACAGTGGCCCAATGGCTGAGGAGCATCACCGGAAACAGGGACAACCCTAGGGGCGCCAGGAGAGTCGACCCTTTTAGCGACAGCAACCCGCCATACAAGGTTTGGCCGCTATAACCGATTGCATTTGGATGCGTTTTCTGACTATTTGTTAATCCGACTGATTTCCACTTGACTTCTTGTCTTGTTGATTTACACAGAGATGTACTCAATGCCCAATGGTGAACAAGCTCTGGAGCAGGACCATGAGGGTGAGGACAGCACGGAGGAGAGTGGTGAATGGGAGTCACCAGACGACGATGATGAAGATGAGAGCGAAGATTCAGACGACGAGGAGGTAGTCGACTCACCGCCTCATTCAGAACATCGATCCAAGCAGCACCATGATCCCACGGGCAGGCGTGGTAAGGCTGCGGCCTCGAGCGTGATACGTCCATTTTGCATCATGCTTTTACATCGTTATTTATAGCATTATGGGCTGTTATTACATGTTATGTCACAATACTTATGCCTATTCTCTCTTAGTTTACAAGGTTTACATAAGGAGGGAGAATGCCGACAGCTGGAATTCTGGGCTGGAAAAGGAGCAAATATTAGAGACCTATTCTGCACAACTCCAAAAGTCCTGAAACTCCACGAAAGTCATTTTTGGAAAATATAAAAAATATCCAGCGGAAGAAGTTCACCAGAGGGGGGCCCACCTGTCCACGAGGGTGGAGGGCGCGCCCTACCCCCTGGGCGCGCCCCCCTACCTCGTGGGCCCCCTGTTGGCTCTCCGATGCCCATCTTTCTGCTATATGAGGTCTTTCGATGAGGAAAAAAATAATAAGTAACCTTTCGGGACGAGACTCCGCCGCCACGAGGCGGAACCTTGGCGGAACCAATCTAGGGCTCCGGCAGAGCTGTTCTGCCGGGGACACTTCCCTCCGGGAGGGGGAAATCATCACCATCGTCATCACCAACGCTCCTCTCATCGGGAGAGGGCAATATCCATCAACATCTTCACCAGCACCATCTTATCTCAAAACCCTAGTTCATCTCTTGTATCCAATTCTTGTGTCCAAGTCCGGGATTGGTGCTAGTAGGTTGCTAGTAGTGTTGATTACCCCTGGTAGTGGAAGCTAGTTGGTTTACTTGGTGGAAGATCATATTTCAGATCCTATATGCATATTATTACCCCTCTGATTATGAACATGAATATGCTTTGTGAGTAGTTACGTTTGTTCCTGAGGACACGGGAGAAGTCTTGCTATTAGTACTCATGTGAATTTGGTATTCGTTCGATATTTTGATGAGATGTATGTTGTGAATGTCGACTACATAACACTTCACCATTATTTGGGCCTAGAGGAAGGCATTGGGAAGTAATGAGTAGATGATGGGTTGCTAGAGTGACAGAAGCTTAAACCCTAGTTTATGCGTTGCTTCGTAAGGGGCTGATTTGGATCCATATGTTTCATGCTATGGTTAGGTTTACCTTAATACTTTTGTTGTATTTGCGGATGCTTGCAATAGAGGTTAATCATAAGTGGGATGCTTGTTCAAGTAAGAACAACACCCAAGCACCGGTCCACCCACATATCAAATTATCAAAGTACCGAACGCGAATCATATGCACGTGATGAAAACTAGCTTGACGATATTCCCATGTGTCCTCGGGAGCGCTTTTCCTTATATAAGAGTTTGTCCACGCTTGTCCTTTGCTACAAAAAGGATTGAGCCACCTTGCTGCACTTTATTTACTTTTGTTACTTGTTGCTCGTTACAAATTATCCTATCACAAAACTATCTGTTACCACTTATTTCAGTACTTGCAGAGAATACCTTGCTGAAAACCGCTTTTCATTTCCTTTTGCTCCTCGTTGGGTTTGACACTCTTACTTATCGAAAGGACTACGATAGATCCCCTATACGTGTGGGTCATCAAGACTCTTTTCTGGCGCCGTTGCCGGGGAGTGAAGCGCTTTTGGTAGGTGGAATTTGGTAAGGAAAAATTTATATAGTGTGCTGAAATTTACTGTCACTTGTTACTATGGAAAGTAATCCTCTGAGGGGCTTTTTCGGGGTATCTTCACCCCGACCAGTAGAGAAAAGAGTTGCTCCTCAACCTACTGAACCTATTTAAAATGAAATTATTCCCTTTGAAGTTCCTTCGGGTATGATGGAAAAACTGCTAGATAATCCTTTTACAGGAGATGGAACAAAGCATTCTGATGAGCACCTAATATTTGTGAGTGAAGTTTGTGAATTATTTAAGCTTGCAGGTATACCCGACGATGTTGTTAAGAAGAAGGTCTTCCCTCTATCTTTGAAGGGAGATGCATCAACATGGTATAGGCTATGTGATGATACGGGATCATGGAACTATAAACGAATGAAGCTGGAATTTCATCAAAAATATTATCCTATGCATCCTGTTCATCGTGATCACAATTATATATATAATTTTTGGCCTCGCGAAGGAGAAAGCATCGCTCAAGCTTGGGGGAAGCTTAGATCAGTGTTATATTCATGCCCCAATCATGAGCTCCCAAGAGAAATAATTCTTCAAAGTTTTTATGCTCGACTTTCTCATAATAATCAAACTATGCTCGATACTTCTTGTGCTGGCTCTTTTATGATGAA
Organism: Aegilops umbellulata; assembly: GCA_032464435.1. Taxonomy (NCBI): domain Eukaryota; kingdom Viridiplantae; phylum Streptophyta; class Magnoliopsida; order Poales; family Poaceae; genus Aegilops; species Aegilops umbellulata. The sequence goes on from CP136060.1 coordinate 474,817,727, forward strand.
GACTATTGACTTCAAATAGAATTTATTGGATAGAATTAAACGCAACTCTGAAGATTGGGATCTCGACGAAGGTAAGGAGTCAGGTATGACACCTAAGTTTGATTGTGTTAAATCTTTTATGGATACCGATATTTTCCATAAATTTAGCACTAAATATGGACTTGACTCTGAGATAGTAGCTTGTTTATGTGAATCTTTTGCTACTTATGTTGATCTACCTAAGGAGAATTGGTTTAAATATCATCCTCCCATAGAAGTAAAAGTACCCGCACCTATTAAAGTTGAAGAAAAGACTATCACTTATAATGATCCTATTGTTCCTACTTCTTATGTTGAGAAACCACCTTTCCCTGTTAGAATAAAGGATCATGCCAAAGCTTCAACTGTGATTTGTAAAAGCAATATTAGAACTTATACACCTCCTGAGCAAGTTAAAGTAGAACCTAATATTGCTGTTGTTAAACATCTCTTGTCTGATAATATTGATGGGCATGTTATTCAGTTCTGCGGTGAAACTGCTAGAATTGCTAAACCTGGAGCTAAAGATAAACATAGACCTGTGGTAGGCGTGCCTGTTATTTATGTTAAAATAGGAGATCATTGTTATCATGGCTTATGTGATATGGGTGCTAGTGTAGTGTTATACCTTATGACTTGTATAAACAAATTATGCATGATATTGCACCCGCTGAAATAGAAGGTATTGATGTTACAATTAAACTTGCCAATAGAGATACTATATCAGCGATGGGAATTGTTAAAGATGTTGAAGTCTTGTGCGGGAAAACCAAATATCTGGCTGATTTCCTTGTTCGTGGTTCTCCACAGGATAGCTTTTGTCCCATTATATTTGGTAGACCCTTCTTGAATACTGTTAATGCTAAGATAGACTGCGAAAAGAATGTTGTTACTATTGGCTTAGATGATATGATTCATGAGTTTAATTTCTCTAAATTTCGTAAACAACACCGTGAAGAAGAATTGCCTAGTAAGGATGAAATTATTGGTCTTGCTTCTATTGCCGTACCTCCTAGTGATCCTTTAGAACAATATTTGCTAGACCATGAAAATGATATGTTTATGAATGAAAGAAGGGAAATAGATGAAGTATTCTTTAAACAGGAACCTATTCTGAAACACAATTTGCTTGTTGAAATCCTAGGGGATCCTCCTCCACCCAAGGGTGATCCCGTGTTTGAGCTTAAAGCGTTGCCTGATAATCTTAAGTATGCTTATCTTGATGAAAAGAAGATATATCCTGTTATTATTAGTGCTAACTTTCAGAGCATGAAGAAGAGAGATTATTGAAAACTCTAAAGAAGCACCGTGCTGCTATTGGATATACTCTTGATGATCTTAAGGGCATTAGTCCCACTCTATGTCAGCATAAAATAAATTTGGAAGAAGATGCCAAACTGATTGACGTCTGAATCCTAAAATGAAAGAAGTGGTAAGAAAAGAAATACTAAAGCTTCTGGAGGCAGGTATAATTTATCCCGTTGCTGATAGTCAGTGGGTGAGTCATGTCCATTGTGTCCCTAAGAAGGGAGGTGTTACTATTGTTCCTAATGATAAAGATGAATTGATTCCACAAAGAATTATTACAAGTTATAGGATGGTAATTTATTTCCGTAAATTAAATAAGGCTACTAAAAAGGATCATTACCCCTTACCTTTTATCGATCAAATGCTAGAAAGATTATGCAAACATACACACTATTGCTTTCTAGATGGTTATTCTAGTTTCTCTCAAATACCTGTGTCGGCTAAAGATCAATCAAAGACTACTTTTACATGCCCTTTTGGTACTTTTGCTTATAGACGTATGCCTTTTGGTTTATGTAATGCACCTGCTACCTTTCAAAGATGCATGATGGCTATATTCTCTGACTTTTGTGAAAAGATTTGTGAGGTTTTCATGGACGACTTTTTCGTCTATGGATCCTCTTTTGATGATGTCTTGAGCAATCTTGATCGAGTTTTGCAGAGATGTGAAGAAACTAATATTGTCTTGAATTGGGAAAAGTGCCACTTTATGGTTAATGAAGGTATTGTCTTGGGGTATAAAGTTTCTGAAAGAGGTATTGAAGTTGATAAAGCCAAGGTTGACGCTATTGAAAAGATGCCATGTCCCAAGGACATCAAAGGTATAAGAAGTTTCCTTGGTCACGCCAGATTTTATAGGAGGTTCATTAAGGACTTCTCAAAAATTTCTCGGCCTCTGACTAATTTATTACAAAAAGATATACCATTTGTCTTTGATGATGATTGTGTAGAAGCATTTGAAATACTTAAGAAAGCATTGATCTCTGCACCTATTGTTCAGCCATCTGATTGGAATTTACCCTTTGAAATTATGTGTGATGCTAGTGATTATGCTGTAGGTGCTGTTCTAGGGCAAAGAGTTGATAAGAAATTAAATGTTATCCATTATGCTAGTAAAACTCTAGACAATGCTCAAAGAAATTATGCTACTACTGAAAAAGAATTCTTAGCAGTTGTATTTGCTTGTGATAAGTTCAGACCTTATATTGTTGATTCTAAAGTAACTATTCACACCGATCATGCTGCTATTAAATATCTTATCGAAAATAAAGATGCTAAACCTAGACTTATTAAATGGGTTCTTCTGTTGCAAGAATTTGATTTGCATATTATTGATAAAAAAGGGAGCTGAGAACCCCGTTGCAGACAACTTGTCTAGGTTAGAAAATTTTCTTGATGACCCACTACCTATTGATGATAGCTTTCCTGATGAACAATTAAATGTTATAAGTACTTCTCGTAGTACTCCATGGTATGCTGATTATGCTAATTACATTGTTGCTAAATTCATACCACCTAGCTTCACATACCAGCAAAAGAAAAAGTTTTTCTATGATTTGAGACATTACTTTTTGGATGACCCACATCTTTATAAAGGAGTAGATGGTGTTATTATACGTTGTGTACCTGAGCATGAACAGGAACAGATCCTACGCAAGTGTCACTCTGAAGCTTATGGAGGACACCACGCGGGAGATAGAACTGCACATAAGGTATTGCAATCCAGTTTTTATTGGCCTACTCTCTTCAAGGATGCATGTAAGTTTGTCTTATCTTGTGATGAATGTCAAAGAATTGGTAATATTAGTAGACGTCAAGAAATGCCTATGAATTATTCACTTGTTATTGAACCATTTGATGCTTGGGGCTTTGATTATATGGGACCTTTTCCTGCCTCTAATGGATATACACATATTTTAGTTGCTGTTGATTACATTACTAAGTGGGTAGAAGCTATTCCAACTAGTAGTATGATCATAACACTTCTATTAAAATGCTTAAGGAAGTTATTTTTCCGAGGTTTGGAGTCCCTAGATATTTAATGACTGATGGTGGTTCACATTTTATTCATGGTGCTTTCCGTAAAATGCTTGCTAAGTATGACGTTAATCGTAGAATTGCATCTCCTTATCACCCACAGTCCAGTGGTCAAGTAGAATTGAGTAATAGAGAGTTCAGATTAATTTTGCAAAAGACTGTTAATAGATCTAGAAAGAATTGGTCCAAGAAACTTGATGACGCATTATGGGCCTACAGAACTGCATATAAAAATCCTATGGGTATGTCTCCGTATAAAATGGTTTATGGAAAAGCATGTTACTTACCTCTAGAACTAGAATATAAGGCATATTGGGCTATTAAAGAGCTCAACTATGATTTCAAACTTGCCGGTGAGAAGAGATTATTTGATATTAGCTCACTTGATGAATGGAGAACCCAAGCTTATGAAAATGCCAAGTTGTTTAAAGAAAAAGTTAAAAGATGGCATGATAAAAGGATACAAAAGCGTGAGTTTAACGTAGGTGATTATGTATTGCTATACAACTCTCGTTTAAGATTTTTTGCAGGAAAACTTCTCTCTAAATGGGAAGGACCTTACGTTGTCGAGGAGGAATCAACAATTTCAAAGGCACAAATCCGAAGGTGGTAAACGGTCAAAGAATCAAACACTATATTTCAGGTAATCCCATAAATGTTGAAACCAATATTATTGAAACCGTAACCCCGGAGGAATACATAAGAGACACTTTCCAGAACGTTTCAGACTCCGAAAAGGAATAGGTATGTGGTACGGTAAGTAAACCGACCCCAAAACATTTTTTAAGGCAATATTTCTCCGTTTTGGAATAGTTAGAAAAATAGAAAAATAAGTAGCAGTCCGGGAAGGACACGAGGGCTCCACGAGGGTGGAGGGCACGCCCTACCCCCTGGGCGCGCCCCCTACCTTGTGGGCACCTCGTGTGCCCTCCGGACTCCGTTTTCTTGCATGATACGTATTTTGGTCGGTAAAAATTCATTATATATTCTCCCGAAGGTTTTGACTCCAGTATCACGCAAATATCCTCTGTTTTTGTTTCGAGTTGTTGCTGCTGCAGACTAGAGCAAGATGTCTTCTCAAGAGTCAGTCAGGGAGAGCCGGGTGTGTCATCCGGCATCGGAACCAAGGGTAAACAGCGACGCTGACCACTTTGGGCCAGCAACGGAGGAAAAGATGGAGACTGATGCCATGGAGGATCAAGAAGTCACTTCTCGCTTCCGAGATGGCTTCACGATGGGGGAACTACAGAGCTCAGCTATTCCAAACTCGGTTATCCCTTCCAATGTTAGATTTCTTTCTTATGAAAATATGAAGAGGAGTGTCACTTGTTCTCCAGCAGCTATGAAACACCCTTGGGTGCAAGGAGCTTTAGCCGTTACAGGAAAGCTTCGTAAGGAAATAATGGACCTCAAGCAGCAAGTCAATAAGCTCGAGGAGGAGAACCGTATCCTAAGAGGAATCATCGACAACACCTCCACCTTCCTCTTCACCAACAAAGAGGAAGACATAATCACATGGGTATGGGCACTCCCCTTGGCAACTGCCAAGCTTGGGGGAGGTGCCCCGGTATCGTATCACCATCATACTCCTATCTTTACCGTTTTTCTTAGTTCGATCCTATCAGTAGTATTTTGATTTAGTAGAATAAAGTTTATGGCATGATCTAGTTTTGAGTTTTGCTTTATGATCTCTCTATGTAATTGAGTCCGTGAGCTATATATATATAATAAAGATTAGTGTTGAGTCAAGGGCTTGATTATTTTGCCATGATCTTGAGTGAATAAAATAAAAGAGAAAAAGAATAAAAGAAAACAAAGAGCTCATATTGATCTTATTGAGAGTAATGACTTCACATAGAAAGAGTATGATGATTAAAAGTTGTTGGGAGTTGGCAGACATAGCTTTGGTCATCGTTGCAATTAATAGGAACTAATAAGGAAAGAGAGGTCTCACATATAAATATATTATTATTGACATCTTTTATGATTGGGAGCACTCATTAAAATATGACATGCTAAAGAGTTGATGTTGGACAAGGAAGACAGCGTAATGATTTATGTTTTCTTATGTCTGAGATAAAGTATGTTGTCATGGATCCTCCAACATGTTGAGCTTGCCTTTCCCCCTCATGCTAGCCAAATTCTCAGCACCAAGTAGAAATACTACTTGTGCTTCCAAAACCCTTAAACCAGTTTTGCCATGAGAGTCCACCACATCTACCTATGGATTGAGTAAGATCCTTCAAGTAAGTTGTCATCGGTGCAAAGCAACAAAAATTGCTCTAAATATGTATGATTGATTGGTGTGGGAGAAATAAGCTTTATACAATCTTGTGATGTGGAAGTAATAAAAGCGACGGACTGCATAATAAAGGTTCATATCACAAGGGGCAATATAACATTCTTTCGCATTACGATTTTGTGCATCCAACCATAAAAGCGCATGGCAATCTCTGCTTCCCTCTGCGAAGGGCCTATCTTTTATTATTATATTCTACGTTATGCAAGAGTCGTGGTGATCTTCACCTTTCCTTTTTCATTTTATCCATTGGCAAGCACGGTATGTTGGAAAGATCCTGATAGAAATATCTAATTGGATGTAGGGGAGCATGAGTTATTATTGTTGACATTGCCCTTGAGGTAAAAGGTTGGGAGGCAAAACCATAAGCTCCTATCTTTCTCTGTGTCCGATTAACACTCCGCAACCACAAGTATTGCGTGAGTGTTAGCAATTATGAAAGACTAAATGATAGTTGAGTATGTGGACTTGCTTTTAAGCTCTGACATAGACTCTTTCTGATGTTATGATAAATTTCAATTGCTTCAATGACTGAGATTATAGTTTGTTGGTTCTCAATAAAGTTTATGATTCGTACTCTGCATTGTGAATGGATTATTACTTGAGCATAAAAAATCATATGACAATATCTATATATGTTGCTGTTATGAGAATAATCATGATGCCTTCATGTCCGTATTTTATTTTTATCGACACCTCTACCTCTAGACATGAGGACATATTTATCGTTATCGGCTTTCGCTTGAGGACAAGCGAGGTCTAAGCTTGGGGGAGTTGATACGTCCATTTTGCATCATGCTTTTATATCGTTATTTATTGCATTATGGGCTGTTATTACATGTTATGTCACAATACTTATGCCCATTCTCTCTTATTGTACAAAGTTTACATAAGGAGGGAGAACGCCGGCAGCTGGAATTCTGGGGTGGAAAAGGAGAAAATATTAGAGACCTATTCTGCACAACTCCAAAAGTCCTGAAACTCCACGAAAGTCATTTTTGGAAATAATAAAAAATATCCAGCGGAAGAAGTTCACAAGAGGGGGCCCACCTGTCCACGAGGGTGGGGGGCGCGCCCTACCCCCAGGGCGCGCGCCCTACCTCGTGGGCCCCCTGTTGGCTGCCCGATGCCCATTTTCTGCTATATGAGGTCTTTTGATGAGGAAAAAAATCATAAGCAACCTTTCGGGACGAGACTCCGCCGCCACAAGGCGGAACCTTGACGGAACCAATCTAGGGCTCCGACAGAGCTGTTCTGCTGGGACACTTCCCTCCGGGAGGGGGAAATCATCGCCATCGTCATCACCAACGCTCCTCTCATCGGGAGAGGGCAATCTCCATCAACACCTTCACCGGCACCATCTCATCTCAAAACCCTAGTTCATCTCTTGTATCCAATTCATGTCTCCAAGTCCGGGATTGGTACTAGCAGGTTGCTAGTAGTGTTGATTACTCCTTGTAGTTGATGCTAGTTGGTTTACTTGGTGGAAGATCTTATGTTCAGATCCTGTATGCATATTATTACCCCTCTGATTACGAATATGAATATGCTTCGTGAGTAGTTACGTTTGTTCCCGAGGACATGGGAGAAGTCTTGCTATTAGTAGTCATGTGAATTTGGTATTCGTTTGATATTTTGATGAGATGTATGTTGTCTAGCCTCTAGTGGTGTTATGTGAACGTCGACTACATAACACTTCACCATTATTTGGGCCTAGAGGAAGGCATTGGGAAGTAATAAGTAGATGATGGGTTGCTAGAGTGACAGAAGCTTAAACCCTAGTTTATGCGTTGCTTCGTAAGGGGCTAATTTGGATCCATATGTTTCATGCTATGGTTAGGTTTACCTTAATACTTTTGTTGTAGTTGCGGATGCTTGCAATGGAGGTTAATCATAAGTGGGATGCTTGTTAAAGTATGAACAACACCCAAGCACCAGTCCACCCACATATCAAATTATTAAAGTACCGAACGCGAATCATATGAACGTGATGAAAACTAGCTTGACGATATTACCATGTGTCCTCGAGAGCGCTTTTCCTTATATAAGAGTTTGTCCAGGCTTGTCCTTTGCTACAAAAAGGATTGGGCCACCTTGCTGCATTTTATTTACTTTTGTTACTTGTTGCTCGTTACAAATTATCCTATCACAAAACTATCTGCTACCACTTATTTCACTACTTGCAGAGAATACATTGCTGAAAACCGCTTATCATTTCCTTCTGCTCCTCGTTGGGTTCGACACTCTTACTTATCGAAAGGACTACGATAGATCCCCTATACTTGTGGGTCATCAGAGCGCTCCATCTCAAAAGCGCGCTCGGTCTTCGACCCCAGAGCTGGCTGAGAAAGTCACCAAGCAGCCCAAGATCAATCCCTCGAAGGCCCGGAAGACCTTGCCTAAGATCAAGATGGACGTTCCTGTTTCTTCTGGGTAAATGTTCTTCCCGTGTTTTCTTGCTCCGACTTATTCTCCTGTCCTGACCGAGTGGATTATGAACTTTTCCAGCCCGGCCTCTCCCGCGACTGATATGGATATCGACAAGGTCCCAGACGACGAGGAAACCGATGAGTAACTACCTCCAAAGCCAGTAAGTATGCCCGACTCGAATTTATTTGGTCAACTGGATTGTTCGTCAGTTGTCTCTCTGATTTTTTCTGTTTGCTGTAGCTCCACGAGATGTTGTTGTGCTTCCGAACGATGAAGAAGAAGTGCCCCTGAGGGAAAGGAGGAGGAGGAGGGACAAAGGACTGAGCGGGAAAGCGCCTGAGGTTCAGGTTCCTCAGCCGACACTGATGCCTGGGACGACGGTCGAGCGATCCACAGACCCGGCTCGCACCAACGTCACTTTTGCTATCCCGCTGTCGACTGACTGTCCATCAGGGTTAGCTGCTCAGACCCCTGCTGCTCCAATACAGCTCCACGCATCAGACCCAGCGGTTGCTTCGACTGCCCTGCCATCATCGCTTTTCACTATGTACCAAACTCCAGACGACCCACCGAGTGCCGCCAAGGAAGCTCTTCTTCAGTTGAATCTTGTGATGGGGCAGATGAAAATGGTGCACGAGGCCAGTCAGGTGACCTTCAACGCCGGTGCTGCTCTGCAGACCAACGTCCAGGTTAGTTGATTTCCGACTGATCTTATTTCTCATCCGATCACCCACTGGGGTTTGTCTGCCTTAAAGTTGTATAGGCCTTCCACTTGAGTCGACTTGGATTGAGTCGATTGAATTTTTGAATTAGTGGGGGCACACTGAGTGCACCCACTGGGTGTAGTCCCCGAGGCCATAGTTGACTACGGGCAGTCGACTGTGGTCTGAGAATCTGAATCTCCTCACTCGACCTAGGCGGACCATGCCAAGTGTTGAATCAAACCAGTGGGGGCACGCTAAGTGCACCCACTGGGTGTAGTCCCCGAGACCATGGTGGACTGCGGGCAGTCGACTATGGTCTGAGAACAACTTTCTTCACTTTTTTTTGACTCGAGCTGGGTAGACCATGCCGAGTGTTGAATCAAACCAGGAGGCACGCTAAGTGCACATACTGGGTGTAGTCCCCGAGACTACCGTTGAATGTTTGATTCGGCGGTAGTCTTAGAGTAACTTTCACTGTGATGCTCTTTTGTTTCTGTCGACTGATATGTCTTATATATTGACTGCAGAAATCTTATGATATTGGGGCTCAAATTTCTACACTGAACAAGCAGCAAATCAGCCTCAACCTTGATCTGGAACTGGCCAAGAAGAATCTCAAGGCTGCTCGTGACGAAGTAGCTGCCATGGGAGGTAACCAATCGTCAACTGTACATCTTACGACTGACACTTTTCCTTTCCATTTTTTGAACCGAGTGACTCCACTCGAGCAGATGTATGTAGTGAAAACCGTCAACTCCAAGCTCGTCTGAAGAATGCTATTTCTTTAGAGAAAATGAAGAAGGCTCTCGAGAAGAAGGATTTGGATATTGCTGCCGCGCAGAAGGATGCACAAGAGAAAACGACACTTGCTGACAAGAAGCTTGCTTCAGTCGGCATGTTAGAAGAAGAGAACTCCAAACTGAAGACTGCTGTCTCTGACGCCAATCGGGAGGTTGAGCGACTGAAGAAAGACAAGGACAAGCTGAATGAAGAGATTGGGAGCCTCAAAGCCAAGAAGGGCGAGTTAGAATCTTATCTGGGCCAGCTTGTTGCAAAACCGGTCTTAAAGCTTGAAGGTACTGATGTTCGACTGACTTGTTATGGTCGATTGACAGGTCTTATTATATTGTCGACTCACCATTTACTCGACTGTGCAGAACTTTGCCAGGACTTTGAAGCGGAAACTGGGTGGGTTGAGACGGGTCTCGATCCCATAAATTTCCCAGTCAAAGATAACGTCGCAATGAATTTGCTGTGGTTGGAATCTCGCATGGACGGCGCGGTTGCTTATCTTGCCCGCCTGAAGGCGACGATGACACTACTAGGAAAAGGCTAATTAGTGGCACACCTGTTTTGGCCATTAATGGCGCACTATAGGTGCGCCACTAGTAACAAATAGTAATGGCGCACCTATAGTACGCCATTACTATGCCTATCTAGTGCGCCATTACTGTCTGACTTAGTAATGGCGCACCACATAGAAGTGCGCCATTACTAACATTTTTTTTCAAATTTCTTTTTCAGAATTTCTTTTCATTTTTTTTAATTTTTTTCTTAATCTCGGGTCACTATGGCTTAATCTCAAGTCAAATCACACAAATGGTCAAACTTCCCGGAAGGTCACCCATCCTCACACTACTCCAGCCCGAGCACGCTTAACTTCGCAGTTCTATCCAACCCCAGCACCACCTCACTTAACAGGCACTTATTGATATATCTATCATATCAATCCTATTAAACCTTTGTTGATGTCTATGACCTTGTTCATGTTCATGAGTGTGATGAAATTTTGAAAAAATAGTTGAAACTTTCCGGTCATAGTATGTATCATATTTTGAAAAAAAAATAAAATAAAATTCGAACCCAATTTTTTTCTGCTACTAGTGGCGCACCTAGCAAATGATGCGCCACTAGTAAGTTTTTTTTTCATTTCCCCCCTCTAGATCTTAAAAGCCCCGTATCTTTCGTTCTGTTAGGTTTTTGGGGATTTTGAGTAGATGATTTTTCATATAATAAACTTTTTAATCCGAGTTCGTATGCAAAAGTTATGCCTATTTTACTAAATTCCAGAGAGGTTTTGCAAATAAAGTCAAAATTCATATTTGTAAATTTTCCCAACTACTAGACCACATATTATATGGGAAACTTATTTTTTTTGACATTTCCATCATTTTCTTTTATTTTTTCTAAAATTGAAAAGGCGGTCCGGGGGGGGGGGGGGGGGTTGCAAAGAAACTTAGTAATGGCGCACCACCTGACAATGCGCCAGTAGTAACCCTGGTTACTAATGACGCACCTGTTACGTGGTGCGCCATTACTAGTTTTGCAAAAAAAAATGTTAGTAGTGGCACACCGTGGTTGTGGTGCGCCATTACTAGTTTGAACTAGTAATGGCGCAGCAGGGTATAGTGCGTCATTACTAGTTTTGAAAAAAAAGTACAAAAATTTTTTGTTAGTAGTGGCGCACAGAGTGTGTGGTACGCCATTACTAGTTAAAACTAGTTACGGCGCACTATGCCCTGGTGCGCCATTATTAGTTTTGGAAAAATTAAAAAAATTGTTAGTAGTGGCGCACCGTTGGTCTGGTGCGCCATTAGTGATATGAACACTAATGGCGTACCTACACATGGCGCGCCACTGCTATATAGCAGTGGCGCACCACATATGTGGTGCGCCATTAATGTCCATATTAGCTATAGCCCTTTTCCTAGTAGTGTGACTCGGGTCGATACTGAACTCTGGCCTTAGACGGAACTGTCTCAAGACCTTGAGTCTCTGATGGCTCGACTGAATCAAATACCTGACCGAGTGCAAGAATGGAAGAAGTCATCTGCTCGCTGCGGCGCCGATGTCGCCTTGTCCCTGGTCCGAGTGCACTGCAAGGATGTCAAAGAAGACAAGCTGGCGGAGCTCAAGGTTGCTAACACAAAAAGGCACACTTTCCAGTCCTTCATGGACACTTTCCTTGACGTCGCCACTCGCATCGCAGACAACATAGACCTTGACAGTTTCTGCGACCCAGCCAGTCCTTCTCCTGACGAGTGTCGGTGTCAAAACCGGCGGATCTCGGGTAGGGGGTCCCAAACTGTGCATCTAGGCGGATGGTAACAGGAGACAAGGGACACGAAGTTTTACCCAGGTTCGGGCGGTCTTGATGGAGGTAAAACCCTACGTCCTGCTTGATTAATATTGATGATATGGGTAGTACAAGAGTAGATCTACCACGAGATCAAGGAGGCTAAACCCTAGAAGCTAGCCTATGGTATGATTGTTGTATGTTCTGTCGTCCTACGGACTAAAACCCTCCGGTTTATATAGACACCGGAGAGGGTTAGGGTTACACAAAGTCGGTTACAATGGTAGGAGATCTAAATATCCGCATCGCCAAGCTTGCCTTCCACGCAAGGAAAGTCCCATCCGGACACGGGACGAAGTCTTCAATCTTGTATCTTCATAGTCCAGGAGTCCGGCTAATGGTATAGTCCAGCTATCCGGACACCCCCTAATCCAGGACTCCCTCAGTAGCCCCCGAACCAGGCTTCAATGATGATGAGTCCGGCGCGCAGATTGTCTTCGGCATTGCAAGGCGGGTTCCCCTTCCGGATTTCGTGTACCTGTTGAATAGTGTCATGTTCTTTATAAATGCAGCGCTCCTTGGCTTCTACGCCCAATAATGGCCGTCTTCCACGTGTCAAACGAATACGAAAAGTCTGGGTGTTTTTACATTCACACCCCTAGCTGCGTAAATGAGCCGCCTATTTAAAGGAATGGGGATTTAGATCCAAACCACACCTTCTCCCCTCCGCGAGTAGTCATCAGAGCGCATCCAGAAAAGGTCCATTCCACCATGGCCAGCCGTTGCAACTCCTCCTCTCGCCCTTCCAGTCCTAAGCCCGGAGACTGGGAGAGGTGCTCCATCCCGCATAGCGAGCTAGTATCGCTTCAGACCAAGGGATTCCTCCCTCCGGCCTACATGGTCCCGGTTCGAGCCGGACTCGCCGCCTATAATGGCGGAGAGCAAGCGGAGAGCGCCCCCACTCCCTCCAAAGGAGAGCGGGTATGCCTTGTCCCTTATCTAATAAGGGGACTCGGATTTCCCATTCATCTGTTTCTCCGAGGGCTTCTGGAGTTCTATGGCCTCCAGCTGCACAACCTCACACCTGCCTCTATATTGCATATCGCGGGCTTCGTTGCCCTTTGCGAGCTGTTCTTGGGTGTTGAGGCTCATTTCGCACTGTGGAAGAGGCTGTTCTGCCTGGTGCCCCGTTCTCAAGAGTGGTTAATATATGAAGTGGGCGGAGCCGAAGTGTGGCGCATCGCCGGGATCGGGTATCTATCCGGAACCCCAAAGAAGGCGTCCGAGGACTGGCCTTCGGAATGGTTCTATATAGAGGATGTCCCGCTGCCGGATCCTGTTCGGATCGGCCTCCCTGAGTTCAACAGTGCTCCCCCGAAGAAGCGCCTAAGCTGGCGCCCACGGAGCCCTCAGAGAGAAAGTGACAAGGACGTCCTTTACCTAATGGGCCGGATAAGATTATTGGCTCATTCCGGACTAACCATGATTGGAGTCATGGCCATATGCATCATGCGGGGGGTGCAGCCGCTTCAATATAGAAGTCACCCCATGTGGGATTTCAACGGGGAGGAGGACGCCACCCGTCACGGCCGTAAGGGGCCGGACTCGGCTGCCGCTCTGATAAAGATCTTGTCCGCTTTGTACAAGGGAGAAGAGGAGGAATTTCTCCGCGTCAACCCTCAGGGTGGGTTTACCATGTATAATCCTCCGAATTGGGTAAGCGAACACTTTCACAAGTCCATCTGTTTTGTATTCTTACTATTAAATATATGGTCTGACGACTTCGACGCAGGAACTGCGCCAGGCTGTTAAAAAGATAAACAACCCCCCTCCACAACCCGAGGATCCGGGACGGTCCCTCGACCCGGCCTCCCAAGAGGATCCAGACATATCTGTGGAGCTAATTGATGGGGTATTCTATCAATTAAGTAAGGACAACGCCTTAGTGGCCATTACGGCCGACTACCCAGGGCTAATCCCCGCCTCCCAGGTAACTGAGACCGAAATCCCAGTACTTTGAAAGGGGACCCATCCTCGCGTGTTTTTGATGACCGTATAACAACCGTGTTTCGCAGAGGAGGTCTTTGAGGCGGGAGGCCGAGCCTACGGCGGCCAGCCCACGAGGGGCTGCGGGGCCCCGTGGGATAAAAAGAAGTGTAGTCCGGACTGAGGTACCAGCGCAGAGGTATAGCGCGCCTTTTTTATTCCCCGGTGTTATTCCTTCAAGGCATATTAACACTCATGCTTTGTTCAGGACAAAGAGACCTCGCCGGACTATATCCGGGGAGGCCGCCAATCGCACCTCCACTAGCCAGGCTCCACAGCTTGGCCCGGAGGCGGAGGCGAACACGAGGCGCGTACCGGACGGTCCTCCGACAAAGGATGCAGACAGGCTGTCTGCCACCCATTCCGAGGTGGAGAGTGCCATGAACCACAGGCGTCGCCGGACTGTTCTTCGGGACGCTTGTTTCTCCCAAGAGGCGTCTGATGCCTTCAATTCGGGAGATGCGTATCTCCGTGCCGCTCAAAATGGTCTAGCCAGAGCCACGGAGCAATATGTAAAAGACATACGGGTGAGAAAATTTAATGGTTATATATATCAATAGCCCCCGAGACTTGAAACAGTTAGAATAACTGATTTAAGGATCGTATAATACGCAGGTTCTTTTAGAGAAGAATACCGAACTGTCCCAGGAGCTAAAAGAGTGCAAAGCCCAACTTGAGGCCTCACTAGCTGCGGCGGGGGAGCCCAAGGAGCCCCCTTCTGGTAATATATGCTTCAAAAAGATAAGTGTGAAGTGCGGCATATGTGCCGGACTGACAATTGAAATTGCAGGTGGCACCGGACTAGATCCGGACAAGCAACGACTCCTACACCGGCTAAAGGCTGGCGAGAGTGTGCTAACAAAGGTGAGGCGGGAGAACATTGATCTTGAGGATGCCAACACCAAGCTGGGTGTTGAACTGAAAGATGTTCGTGCCCAGCTGTCGGACTCCGTAAAGGAGAATCAGCGGCTTCGACGCGGCATATTTAGTAAGTGCTTGAACGAACTTTTGAAAAAAAAGGTTCAGCGAGGAAGTCGACTAACAGAGTGATGTCTTTAGGTATGCTAACAGGTCGTCCTGCAGAGGAGACGCCCGGTTCTACGGGTGACCTTCTTCCCGAGCTCTCGCAACTGCATGAGTGAGTTCGGCAGGCGATGAGGCGTTGCCCAAGCCTTATGGCCATCCCTCCCCATGCCCGAGGGCCTTGGAGAGCTTGCAGAGAAGCTGAAGGGAGCGCGGCGGCACTTCCGATTGTGGAAGATATCGGCCTGCCGTCAAGGCGCTAGGGAGGCCTGGGCCATGGTGAAGACGCGGTACACAAAGGCTGACCCAAACCACATGGCCGAGGTCGGACCTGTAGGGCCCGATGGGAAGGAGATCCCTGTAAGCTTGGTATACGCCCAAGTAGAATTGGCCGCAAAGTATTCCCAGCAGGACTTAAATTAGACAACCCGTTAGATGGTATTGAAGAGGAATACAATCAGTTAGAGTGACTATGTAATTTTAATTGACATGTGTAATGCCTTCTAGCCGGATTGTAGATCGTTTGTCGTTGCCGACCTTTTCGCTTCGACCTCGGGACCTGACGGTCCGGAGTGTGTCCGAATACCCTTGCGGTTATACAAAAACCGGGGTATGCATGGAGACCAGGCGTAGGGGTCATTAGTGCTTTATCAGACAAGTGCCCGACTAGTTATGTTATATTACATGGTTAGTAAGAAACATCTTCCAGGGAGAATAGTTCCGTTAGGGGTTCCTTTCTCTGGGAGGCATGCCCTAAAGTGCATGTCCGGAATGCGAACGCAGAAAAAGCATCTGGGGGCACATAAGTAAATAAGTACAAAGGTCATCTTTAGTTCACCGACCGAATATTCCCTTAAGAACGCTAGCTTTCGGCTTCACCCAGTCTGAGGTACACATCCGGCTGACCCGGCAGTAACAATCACAGAGGTGCTCCCTTTACCGCCTAGCCGAACAATCGGGAACGTAGGGGTAAACATAGGAGTCAGGCAACCCAGCTTGGCCAAAACTTAAGTCATATCGATGCATATAATGGTGAATAAAAGGTACATGTGGAAGTTTGACACATGTGATGGGCATGAAGCCCGTATAAATAAGCTTCTTTTTAAAGAAGCCCCCAGGTTTTAGTGAGCGCGGGTAGCGCGTCACTTGATGAGCCTTTAAGGGCTATATAAGAGAGAAAAAAGAGTGGAAGGAGAGAAATGTAAGACAGAAAATGTAAAAAATGGACAGAGGAAGGAGACGAACACAGAGTCCGGCGCTAAGCATAGAATCTTCGGAGACGGGCTGCGTTCCACGGGTTCGGCTCAAGTTGGTTATCCGATGCATCTCGCAGGCGGTATGCTCCACCAGTCAGGACCTGGTCGATTATGAAGGGACCTTCCCACTTGGGCTTCAGTTTGTCCTTTTTCTTGTCCGACAGGCGTAGAACTAGTTCGCCAATATTGTAATTTTTGGCCCGTACTTCTCTGCTTTGATATCTTCGAGCCTGCTGTTGATAGAATGCGGAACGGGCTTTTGCCACGTCACGCTCCTCCTCCAAGGTGTCCAAACTGTCCTGCCGATCGAGTTTGGCTTCTCTTTCTTCGTACATGCGCACTCGAGGTGAGTCATGAATTATGTCGCAAGGCAAAATGGCCTTTGTGCCGTACACCATGAAGAATGGTGTGTATACGGTGGTGCGATTCGGCGTGGTCCGCAACCCCCAAAGTACGGAGTCGAACTCCTCTACCGAGTCAGTGTTGGATTCCTTAAGGGACCGCACTAATTTGGTTTTGATGCCGCTCATAGTAACACCATTTGCAAGTTCGACCTGGCCGTTAGTTTGTGGGTGATAGACGGAGGCATAATCGAGCTTGATGCCCATGTTTTTGCACCAGAGTTTTACCTCGTCGGCCGTAAAGTTCGTGCCGTTATCAGTGATGATGCTATGGGGGACACCGTAACGGTGTATGACCCCGGATATGAAGTCTATCACTGGTCCGGATTCGTCCGTCTTAACAGGCTTGGCTTCTATCCATTTGGTGAACTTATCCACCATGACCAGTAAGTATTTTTTCTTGTGGGTTCCACCTTTAAGGGGTCCCACCATGTCAAGTCCCCAGACCGCAAAGGGCCATGTTATGGGGATGGTTTGGAGGGCGGTGGGTGGCATATGGCTTTGGTTTGCAAAAAGCTGGCAACCGACGCATCGTTGGACTAAGTCCTGAGCGTCTGCCCGGGCCGTTGGCCAATAAAAGCCTGTACGGAAAGCCTTGCTTACAAGGGACCGAGCTGCAGCATGATGACCACCGAGTCCGGCGTGAACTTCAGCCAGCAAGTTCCGCCCTTCCTCTTCGGAGATGCACCTTTGAAGGACTCCGGTAGTGCTTTTCTTATAAAGCTCTCCCTCATGGACTTTATAGGCTTTAGATCTCCGCATTATGCAGCGTGCCTCGTTTTGGTCCTCTGGGAGTTCCTGCCTAGTAAGGTAAGCTAGGAATGGTTCTGTCCACGGGGGGATAACGGCCATTATTACGTGGGCTGAAGGTGTGACTTCATTGGCGGAGCCTCCGGTTGTGTTAGATTCTTCGTCATCGGGCAGTGCGGTCGAGTCCGGAATGTTATTGCTGGATTCCCCTTCCCATACTACGGATGGCTTGAACAGCCGTTCCAAGAAGATGTTGGGGGGGGGGGGGGACTGCGTCGCGTTTTGCGCCGATGCGTGCCAGGACGTCTGTCGGTGTACTAAAGTAGGGGTACCTTAGTACCCCAAACTTGTGCACGGGCAGTACTAGCATACCGCGGCAAGGCTTGCCAGGGGAGCGACAAGAGCCTCCACGGCCCTTTCTCGGCCGGACGAAGGCCGAGTGATCGAGCCGAGAAGACCAAGCCCCGGCAAGAGGAGCTTGCCGGGCCGAGAAGGCGAGGTCCGGCAAGAGGAGCTTGCCGGGCCAAGGCGACAAGGCCCCGGCAAGAGGAGCTTGCCGGGACGACTAAGCCGAAGCACCAAGGCCCCGGCGGGAGGAGCTCGCCGGGACGACCAAGCCAAGTCACACCAAGAGAAGCCCGCCGCGGCGCTCCGCGTGCCTCGGCAAGGCCTGACGAGCGGCAAGCTCTCAGGTGCGGCAAGACAACCGTCGCGGCAAGCCACTTGCCGCGGCAAACCACCACCTCAGGCATGCGCTCCAGCTCACCTGCCCACGCGTCACTCTGGAGCTTCCCCGGAGACACGTGGCGGGGCGCCGCGCAGCCTGGGGCGCGCGCATGGCATGCGACGTTGGCAGAGTCGCCCCCGTGGCAAGCGGAGGCGCCCCTAACGGTCCGCCTTGGCACTGTTCAGGCGATCTAGACGGGCATTTAATGCCTTTGTCCCCCGCCGTCAGAGTTAGGTGCGATAGCACTGTGCAGCCACTGTTCGCACAGTTCCTTGCCATTTTTACCCTCACCTGCGTCTCTACCTGTGGGAAACCCCTTAGCATATAAAAGGAGGCCCGTGCGCACGTAGAGGGGGAGACCCCAGGAGAGGATCGAACCCTAGAGGAGAGAAAACCAGGAGGACACCCAGTAGACCCTCGTCTACGTCCAGCTCCAACTTACTGTAGCTTCTTGCGCTCCAAAGCAAGAACT
Organism: Aegilops umbellulata; assembly: GCA_032464435.1. NCBI lineage: Eukaryota > Viridiplantae > Streptophyta > Magnoliopsida > Poales > Poaceae > Aegilops > Aegilops umbellulata. The sequence goes on from CP136060.1 coordinate 474,836,274, forward strand.
CCAATCAACCAGACATGCAGCAGTAGGGTTTTACGCATCCGTGCGGCCCGAAGCTGGGTAAAATCGTTGTGTGTGTGTGTCGCCTCGATCTGCTCTTTGTGCATCCTCCGCCCCCGCCGAACCGATAAGGGGCTCCGTCCCCATAGGTGCTCGTGGAGGCCGATATCCCCCGACATCTTTGGCGCGCCAGGTAGGGGGCGCGTCGAGGTTGTGCGAACCAGATTTGGCGACCGCAGGCAAGCTCAGGTATGGCAAGGTACCTTTCCGCTCCACCCCGTGGAGTGGAGGCATTCCTCCTCACGGACCCGTGCACGGCCCTCCTTGAGTACCCACTCACGCTGAGTCCGGGCAAGAGCTGCTGCTCCTTGAGGAGGACCGCCTTCCGGCCGCTGAGCGAGTTTCTCGCCTCCAGCAAACTCTGCGCCGCTCCCGTAGCCGCAGAAGTTAGCGCCAGAAGTTGCGGGAAAGGCGACCTCGTTCTTCGGCGCGCCCAGGTCGCCAAGATCCAAACGAGTCGACGCCGACCGTGGGAGGAACCTTGCCAGCGCGGCAGTCGGAACCCGTTCCGTCGGCCATCCTCTCTGTCCAAGTCTTGCCGCAGTTGCATGTAATCCTTGGTACAGAGACGGGCGCAGACCCCGAGCATAGCTTGTGTGCCCCGCACATCTTGTCGATTTCGCACCTCTCCGCTTGGCGCGTGCATTGTTTGACACGATTGTGCAGCACTCGACTCCGGCAAGCGATGGCGGGCCGCGAAGCCCCGAGCCTTCGTTATTCCCTTACCTCGAGAAGGGGGGGGGATGACAGCATAGGCTGGGCGTCGCCCGAGGCGACTGCGCCTTGCCGGCCTGCGGACGACAGAGAAGCTAAGTTGCCAAAGTTTGAGCAATTAAGCTCCTTTTTATTCTTAAGTTATCTTCCTCGAACGGCCGAGCTTCGTATGGGAAACCTGTGCGCGGAGGGGCCGGCTCGCGGCTGGTTGCGCCCTTATTTCGTTTCGAGTCCGCCTCAACGACCTAAGTGTGCTACATCCCGAGTAGCGTCCTTACTTGTTTCTAGCTCGCTCGGCAGCTTGAGTGTGCCGCGACTGCAGTCGCCATGCTTACCTCGCCCTGAGCCTGCTCAACATTTAAGTGAGTTGCGCCAGCCGCGGCAAGGTTTCTTGCCGGTGGAGGCTCCGTCAGCGGGTTGCTGATGTCCCACACTCGGCACCCGTGGCAAGGCGGAGACTTGCGCCGACAAGTTCCCGGAAGCGTAGGGCGCGAACGTACGAAGCACAAGGTCGAACGAGGGAGATAACAACGCAATGAACTGCCTAAGATAAAAGTTATATTACAAAATGACTTGCCGCTGCTCTAATCAGCTGTTTCTATGACATGCTCAGCAGCGACAAGGGAGGAAGGAGTGGGGGCGGACGTTCCGCCTTTCCAAATCAAGGAGTCGTGCCCGACGTGACGCATGCCTGCGGGCCTCAAGCCCCGCGCACGCCACCCACGTCACACACGCCTCGCACGCCTCGCCCCCCACGACGCCGCGATAAGCGCCCGCCACTTGGGGAGGGCGCGACGAGCACGGAGTTAAGGAGCAGCGCAACCCAGGCCACGCGTGCCCGTGCACTGTTAGGGCCTGGCCCGACAACGCTCGGCACCGTGTATGGCCCAGGCCCGGGGGCTCCTGTCGGTGTACTAAAGTAGGGGTACCTTAGTACCCCGAACTTGTGCACAGGCAGTAGTAGCATACCGCGGCAAGGCTTGCCAGGGGAGCGACAAGAGCCTCCACGGCCCTTTCTGGGCCGGACGAAGGCCGAGTGATCGAGCCGAGAAGACCAAGCCCCGGCAAGAGGAGCTTGCCGGGCCGAGAAGGCGAGGTCCGGCAAGAGGAGCTTGCCGGGCCAAGGCGACAAGGCCCCGGCAAGAGGAGCTTGCCGGGACGACTAAGCCGAAGCACCAAGGCCCCGGCGGGAGGAGCTCGCCAGGACGACCAAGCCAAGGCACACCAAGAGAAGCCCGCCGCGGTGCTCCGCGTGCCTCGGCAAGGCCTGACGAGCGGCAAGCTCTCAGGTGCGGCAAGACAACCGTCGCGGCAAGCCACTTGCCGCGGCAAACCACCACCTCAGGCATGCGCTCCAGCTCACCTGCCCACGCGTCACTCTGGAGCTTCCCCGGAGACACGTGGCGGGGCGTCGCGCAACTTGGGGCGCGCGCATGGCATGCGAAGTTGGCAGAGTCGCCCCCGTGGCAAGCGGAGGTGCCCCTAACGGTCCGCCTCGGCACTGTTCAGGCGATCCAGACGGGCATTTAATGCCTTTGTCCCCCGCCGTCAGAGTTAGGTGCGATAGCACTGTGCAGCCACTGTTCGCACAGTTCCTTGACATTTTTACCCTCACCTGTGTCGCTACCTGTGGGAAACCCCTTAGCATATAAAAGGAGGCCCGTGCGCACGTAGAGGGGGAGACCCCAGGAGAGGATCGAACCCTAGAGGAGAGAAAACCAGGAGGACACCCAGTAGACCCTCGTCTACGTCCAGCTCCAACTTACTGTAGCTTCTTGCGCTCCAAAGCAAGAACTCCAATCAACCAGACATGCAGCAGTAGGGTTTTACGCATCCGTGCGGCTCGAAGCTGGGTAAAATCGTTGTGTGTGTGTGTCGCCTCGACCTGCTCTTTGTGCATCCTCTGCCCCCCGCCGAACCGACAAGGGGCTCCGTCCCCATAGGTGCTCGTGGAGGCCGATATCCCCCGACAACGTCTGCCGCCTGATTGTTCTCCCAGGCTATATGATGAAATTCGAGCCCTTCGAACCGAGCTGACATTTTTAGGATGGCGTTGCGATAGGCTGCCATTTTTGGATCTTTGGCATCGAAGTCTCCATTTATTTGGGATATTGCAAGGTTCGAATCCCCTCGCACTTCTAGGTGTTGAATGCCCATGGATACTGCCATCTGGAGACCGTGTAAAAGGGCCTCATATTTGGCTGCATTATTGGAGTCTGTGTACATAATCTGGAGTACGTATTGAACTGTGTCTCCCGTGGGGGACGTCAAAACAACGCCAGCCCCCAGACTGGCCAACATTTTAGAGTCGTCGAAATGCATGATCCAGTTTGAATATGTGCCGTACTCTTTAGGGAGTTCGGCCTCCGTCCATTCTGCGACGAAGTCGGCCAAAACTTGCGACTTAATATCTCGCCGTGGCTTATAAGTTATGTCGAATGGGAGGAGCTCGATGGCCCATTTTGCAATCCGGCCCGTTGCTTCGCGGTTGTTTATAATATCATTAAGTGGTACTTCGGAGGCTACTGTTATCGAACACTCTTGAAAGTAGTGTCGCAGCTTCCGTGTCGCGACCGGTTTTCCGGGCATTAATTTCCAGAAAATGGTCGTCGAGCTCATCAGCCCCAGGATTACTGTTAGCTGATGAGGCACCAACTTGTTACAGAAATTCCAAGCAAAGGTACAAAATATGTAGTACAAGACCATTGTGGCCTATGGGTACAACAAATGGTTTCTAGTGGTTGAGGGCGGAAGCAATTTGTGGATCACCAGGACCTATGGGACTCCATTTCCCACGGGAACAGCTGACCAGGATAACCCCTATCTTCGCGAGGCTGCTAACACCGTTGCTTAGGTTCCGAGGCTGTCGTCGCAACGCTCCTCTCCGAGCAAGTAATCTGGCCAAGACAATAGCCAGGGACAAACCAGTGAGTACTTTGAATGTACTCGCAAACATTAAGAACACAGGTATAATATAACCATTGATAATCATGCTTTGCAATGTCCTTAAGCTCACTTAGTTAGTTGTAAAAATAAATATCTTGATCATGCAAGTAGGTTATTCATATGCAACTGGAAATTTATGCAATGACCAAATAAAAATAAGGTGTGCCGACCGGATGTCTGAAGCGACGTCTCGGAAGGATAGTGAAAAAGAGTATGCCACAGTCGGGCGTCTCAGTGACACCACATAAAGGGCTTTAAAAGAAATACCACAGTCGGGCGTCTGAGCGACACCACATAAAGGGCTTTAAAAGAAATGCCACAGTCGGGCGTCTGAGCGACACCACATAAAGGGCTTTAAAAGAAATGCCACAGTCGGGCGTCTGAGCGACACCACATAAAGGGCTTTAAAAGAAACGCTACAGTCGGGCGTCTGAGCGACACCACATAAAGGGCTTTATATAAAAAATGAAATTTATCATAGTGAATATCCAGGAGGTGGTACCGTCCAGGGGTATTCTTTATTTCAAAATCATGCAAAACGGTTAGTCCATAAAGATAATAATAATCATAACCATCATATATCACAAGTCATAATCAATATTCGAGTTTTTATGGTTTCTCCTCCGAAGACCGACACTAAGACCGACACTTAACCCATCCCAGACTGTAATCCTTAACCATGGACACGGCTATTCGAATAGGTTTGATCTCTGCAGAGGGTGTACTCTTTACCCATGATTAACGGATTCCTTTAGTCCATTGGGACTAATTCCGTCTACGGTCTTTTAATTGAAAACACACCTGACTTGCACACACCAGCTTAACTCACCGGTGTCTGGAATCACCCATGACACCTGTCAAGCAAACTCTAAGTGGGAAGGCTACAACCTCGCGTAGCATGGGATCAAATTTCTATTGCGTGCTCTAAGGGGTATCCCCCTCTCGGTCCCAACCGGATACACCCATGCCCCCGGACCAGGTGGCATGCCTACCGGATGCAGCCGGTATCTTCCACCATGGCCTCTCTCTACGGTGTGTGCCAAGACAAGGGTTAGCAACTTACTGAACCATACCCCACCTACGGTGGGGACCTGTGGCAGTACGAAACAAGTATGGGGGTTACCGGATCAAGACTCGATCTATGGCCGACTCAGGAGGCATGATAAGGTTCCCTGCATGGTTAGCGCAACAAAAATACTTCAACCAACAAATTACCACTCATTATACCTTACCATGCCATACCGGATGTAACCGTCCCGACGGAGACCGGCGACAAGCTCACACCTACCCAAGGCAGAGGCTTTTCCCGGATTCCTTACCGGCATGCATGTAAGGCACATGAGGATGATTGCCATCACACGGGTATGCTCATTTCCAACAGCAAGGAAATCCCAATAATGCATCCATGCAAATGATCATATCACATGAAATAACACTACTCCGAAACGAGGTGGTATTTGTAAACGTGTCAATCATCACACTAACATATTTTTCTGGGGTTCAGAATGCTTGCCTTAAAGGTGTGGAGAGGTGGGGGTGCTCTCCAAAACTTTTGGAAGTTTTTCTTCTCTTCCAAAATCCTATTTTCAAAAAAAAATATATGCAAACAACACATATCTCAAAAACAGCACAAAAAAGTTGTTTGGAAAATTTTCAAATAAATCTTAAAATAAACTAGACAGAATTTGAGAGATGTAGGAAAAAGAATTAATTCATTTGGAGTTATATTTAAAAAGTTATAGTCGGTCAAAGTTTAGTCAAATCTGTTTTTAAAATATATATATATATATATATATATATATATATATATATATATATATATATATATATATATATATATATATATATATATATATATATATAAGAAAACGATTCGGACAGAATACGCTTTCGGTGTAGGGGAGACGTACTGTGGGGTTTACGCTTCCACTTAAACACGTGGACGGCACGGTTGCCACTGACAGTGGGTCCAGGGGGCCCACTAGTCAGGTTTGACTAGTCCTTCTCCCTCTCCTTCCTCTGTCCCGAGCGGAGGCGGAGCTCCGGCGATCGTCGCCGGCGACTGGCGGCTCCTCGCGGGGCTTCGAGGGCGGGGATGGATCCGCCACTCCAGGGCGATCCTTCCGGTGGTTGCCAGGCAGGTGGGGGGCGGCGGGAGCTGCCGGCGGCGAGCTTCGCGGCGGAGGAGGCTTCGGGAGCGGAGTGATTTTTGGGCCACGGTGGTTCCCGATCAAAATTGAGTAGGGGGTTGGGTTCGTGGGAGGAAGGGGAGGTTTCTAGTGAATAGAACGAAGCGGGGGAAGCCTTGGTGGCGCCGGAACGGCCGGGGCAGTGGCGGCGGCAGGAGTTGCCGGAGACGGGGAAGAAAGCTTCCCTGGGTCGAATGCGAGCTAGGGGAGCGCCATACGGGTGGCCTGAGGTCGCCTGCGTGCTCGGGGGAGTTCGGGAACCTCTTTTATAGCTTGACGAGGTCGGTGCTGCGGCGGTGGGGATAAGAACGGCGGCGAACCGCCTCTCTATGCTGCAGGGCGACGTGGCGGCGACGGGCGCTAGTGGACAAGGCTGCGGATGAGCTCGGGCTGTTCAAGGGGCCAGGTGGCGAGCCGGGGTGGCTTGGGCAGCGCTGGACGGAGCAGCGGCTGTCGGCCGACGCCGGCGTGCCGCCAAAAACGCTCTGGTGGTGGCGCTGTTGGCTGCCAGGGCGGCTTGGCGCGATGCTGTGAGGAGGGTAGCGCGTGGCGTGGTGCCGCAGAGCGAGCCAAAACCAGGGGGGCCAGCGTGTCGGCTCGGTCAGGTTCGTGCAATACGCGTGCTCTAGGCGCGTCCAGTGCACGCACGAAAGGTGTTCGACGCAATGTCGTGGCATGCTACAGGTCATAGGTGAGGTTGGCACGCAACAGGGCTAGGTTGGAGCTGGAGGGAAACTCAAGGGACAAGGTGGCCTGGTCAGGTGGTCAAGATCATAGTGCAAACAAAAACTCATGTCAAAACTGATCATGCCCACAGGGTGTTGGATAAAATGCTAAGGTCATCTAGGTAGTTCTTGGAGGGGTCAAATTCTCCAGATCAATGTCTCTTCGATTGCAAAAGAGGGTGGTGAGGTTAGTTGGTGGAAAGCACAAACTTGCTAGTGCAAGTTTTGCAGAACTCCAAATCTGGACAGGAGGTGGATATGCCAATGGTTGCATGCTCCTGGACTTAGGGGTTTAACAGGGAGGGCTATAAGCAGGAAAAGGAATCATGGGTTAAGGAGCAACTAAAAATGTGGTTGCTGTACAAACCAGCAAGTTGGACCAGAATGAAGATGAGGTTGAAACACTCATATTTTTCAAAGGACCTCACTGGGTCTTTGCATAAAGTTGAATCAAATGCTGCTACTAACATCCTATACTTTTGGTGGAGGCTAGAAAGAAGTATTTAAATGGGTTGTAGTGCAAAATTGCCCACTGGACCAGAGAAGAAAATTGGGTGTAGAGCTCAAAATATTTTATGAATGAAAGTTATTTTTGTACAAAGGTGATTTAAAAACATCACATGACATCTCCAAATTTTGGTGGGATTTTTGAATAAATTCTTAATGAGGTTGTAGTTCAAATATGGCCATTTACCTGTAAAAAAAATCATTTTCAAGAAAATAAAGAGCAAGCAAATTAATTATGTAAATTTGCTCTACTAATAAAAGAAAAGTTTTTCTTGAGAGGTTTAAACAAGCCCAAAAACATATTTGAAAGGTTCTCTTTATTGGGAAAAAAACTCCATAATGACCAAGGGAAAAATGGTTCAAAAATAAAAAAGAGAGCTAAAAAAATTAAAGTTTTAATTCCTGGCAAAAATTTTAATTAGTAAAACAGGGTCAAAAATTTTGGGGTGTCACATTCCGGGATGCCATGAATACCGCGTATGCAATCTTTTGATAATGCGGGTACCTTGATTTGCATGGAGTGAGGACAGTGGACACACAGTAGACCGGCTTTTGAAGGGGGAATTTGTGTCTGTCCGCTTCTCGTTCGACGACGAGCACTGCGCTAACAACCTGGTGTGTTGCTGCAATGTACAATAGCATTGGTTCGCCGATATTTGGCGCGGCCAGGACATGGTTTGTTGCCAATATGGCTTTTATTTCGTCGAGTCCGCCCGTGGCGGCATCCGTCCACTCGAAGTGTTCGGTGCGCCAAAGGAGGCGATATAGAGGTAGTGCCTTTTCCCCCAGGCGGGAGATGAAGCGGCTTAAAGCCGCCACGCATCCGGTCAATTTTTGTATTTGTTTGAGGTCCTTTGGGATATCCAATTGCGACAAAGCTCGGATCTTGGCTGGATTTGCTTCAATTCCTCTGCCGGATACGATGAAGCCCAAGAGCTTTCCGGCTGGAATGCCGAAAACGCATTTTTTCGGGTTGAGCTTGATGTCGTATGTTTGGAGGTTATCAAATGTAAGCCTCAAGTCATCTACTAGAGACTCGACATGTCTTGTTTTTACGACCACATCATCCACGTATGCCTCCACTGTTTTGCCAGACATGTCTGAATCGTGCGCTGATATGTTGCGCCGGTGTTTTTGAGCCCGAAGGGCATTGTGTTGAAGCAGAATGGGCCGTATTGTGTGATGAATGCCGTTGCGGCTTGGTCTGACTCTGCCATCTTGATTTCATGGTAGCCGGAGTATGCGTCGAGGAAACACAACGAATCGTGTCCTGCAGTGGCGTCGATAATTTGATCGATGCGGGGGAGGGGGAAGGGATCCTTTGGGCAAGCCTTGTTAAGTTCTTTGAAATCGACGCACGGGCGCCAGGATTTGTCCTTCTTTGGTACCATCACCAAGTTTTCTAGCCAGTCCGGATGTTTTATATTTCTGATGAATCCGGCCTCCAATAGCTTGGCTAGCTCCTCTCCCATGGCATGTCTCTTGGGTTCGGAGAAACGCCGAAGGGCTTGTTTGACAAGTTTGAATCCTTTTAGGATATTTAAGCTATGTTCGGCCAGCCTGCGTGGGATTCCTGGCATGTCTGAAGGGTGCCAGGCGAAGATGTCCCAATTTTCACGTAGGAATTCTCGCAATGCGGCGTCGACATCAGGGTTTAATTGTGCCCCGATGGAAGCTGTTTTATTGGGGTCCGTTGGATGGACCTGGAATTTGACTATTTCATCCGCTGGTTTAAAGGAGGTGGACTTGGATCTTTTGTTGAGTATCACATCATCCCTGTTTATCGTGGAGCGCAGCATAGTCAGTTCCTCAGCCGCTAGGGCTTCGGATAGTGCTTCAAGGGCCAATGCGGTTGTCTTGTTTTCGGCGTGGAGAGCTATGTCCGGATCACTAGCAAGAGTGATAATTCCGTTCGGCCCGGGCATCTTGAGCTGCATGTACCCGTAATGGGGTATTGCTTGGAAGATTGTAAACGCTTCCTGCCCTAGCAGAGCGTGGTATCCGCTACTGAACGGGGCCACCTGGAACGTGACCTCTTCGGACCTGTAATTATCCGGCGTGCCGAACACCACATCTAGTGTGATTTTTCCTGTACATCGCGCTTCCCGACTGGGGATTATTCCTCTAAAGGTTGTACTGCTTCACTCGATGCGGTTCCAGTCTATTTCCATTTTTTGAAGGGTTTCCTCATAAATGAGGTTCAATCCGCTGCCTCCGTCCATGAGTACCTTGGTGAGGAGAAAGTCGTCCACTATTGGAATGAGGACCAATGCGGCTGATGCTCGAGCTGTTCGGAATTTAGGTTCATCACTGGCATTAAAAGTAATAGCCGTGTCACTCCATGGGTTTATTGTTGCTACATGATAAACTTCGGCAAGACTGCGGAGTGTTCTTTTTCGCATATTATTTCATGCGAAATTCTCGAAGACTGTTAAGACTGTACTGGTGTCCCTGAGGTGGCTTTCAGCGGCCTCCGGAATTAGGAGATCTTCGCATTTTGGCCACCAGCCGGAGTATCCAACATGCTCTAAGGCTGTGAGTTGGTGTGGCGTCCGCTGTACTATGAATTTTACAGGGTCCATTAAGCCATCCTTCCAGTACGGTTCCACGCCCTGTAGAGGGTTTTGGTTTTTTGGTGTTTAACTCGGGTGTTTGACGATGATGCACCCTATTATTTCGGACGGGGTTTCTATTCAGGGCCGGATTGTCCCAAAATTTTGTTTCGGTTTTCCAGGCGCTTTCCATCGCACAGTACTTTTGTACTATGGACGCCAAGTCAGCGGAGCGTGTAATATCGTGCCGACTTATGGTGTTGAGGATTCCCTTGTCCGTGCAATTATTGCAGAATACTGAAATTGCGTCTTCCTCACGGCAGTCCTTTATCCTGTTCATAACCAGGAGGAATTTGGCCCAGTAAAGATGTACTGTTTCTTCGGGCTTTTGCCTGATTTGGGATAGATCGCTCACGTTCGGGCGGGTGGGTGGAATTAAATCCGAAACCTCTCCCAATCTGAGACTCAGAGGCCAAGGAGTTTCCAAACTTTGAAGTTTGGATTCTTGGAAGTTGTCCAATGAATCTAGTCCGCTGCCTGATTCTAAGTTCAGGTCTTGAGTTACGTCCTTCCCTCCACGGGTATCCGGCTTGGAGGGATCGGGAATCCGGACGTAGCTAGTCCTTAGGATAGATGAAGGATCGCCACACTACGCCTCGACCACGGCAATGTGATGGGTGGCTTGGGGAGAGTTAATTTCCCTTAGATCGGGTTTAAGCCCAACTTGGTCGTAATCTGTAGTGACCCCCAGGGCGGCGATGCGATCCAAGAGCTCGTTTACGGAAGAAAGCTCCATTGGATCTAACTGCTCGACGAGTTCCGAGCTGACGTGAAGATTGCTTTTGATGACCCGAGAGGTCACCGTCGGCGCAACAGCCGAACAGGCGGTCATAAGAAAACCACCTAGCCGGAGAGTTTGACCGACAACCAAGGCTCCCTTAGTAACGACGGTGTCGGGGATATACCCCGCGGCGTAAACCAGCCGGAAGTTAACCCGGCCGGACTTGGTGATTTATCTGAAGACCCGCCCTGACCTTGGCGGTTTACAAGCAACCCGCTTGGTCGTTATGACTCACTGGAAACCCGGCAAGCGGATCAGACGGATGACAAGGCCCAAGGCCCAGAAGGCCGGTTCAACTATGGTGGGCCGGTTTAAGAGGAAAGGAATATTTGCCTTACAAGGAGTTAAGGCCAGGACTTGTATCCGGTTTGTATTAGAGATAGACTAGTCCTAATTCTAATAGGACTCCACATGTAAACCACCCCTTCAACATATATAAGGAGGGGCGGGGCTCCCCAAAGGGGGAACAATCAATAATCTGGAGGGCTAGACACAAAGAGCCGGTTTACGGCGTCTCCCTCGTGATGATAATGAGACCTAGCCTCAAACAACATGTAGGGCTATTACCGGATGATGTTTCCCGGGGCCCGAAGCTGTCTAAATCCTTGTCTTGCGTGTTGATCCGTCCTGCGTCTCTCATCCCAGTCAACCCCTCTCAAGCTACCACATAGATGTGTTGGCCTCGCGACTAAGTCCTGACACTAAGGACATCTGCCGTGACAAAACCACGACAGTTGGCGCCCACCGTGGGGCCTGCGAACGGTGGTGTTGAGTTCTTGGAGGGATATCTCCTAGGATCGTGGAGCTGCGATCCAAACCGATGAAGAAAAAGAATGGCTCAAGAAGATGCTGAAAGATCGCACGGGCAGAGCCGGCAACAGGAGCCTGCAAATTCATCGTTTTGTGATCAAAGATCGTGATTAACCTGGAGCTGGCATGTACAAGATTTGATTAAAATTTGAGATCAAGAAGTTAGGGTTCCATTGTCCGCGCGGCCGGACGTAACGAAGCAATCCGTTGAAACCGTGTATATGCCAAGACCGAGGTCAACAAGGAGTTGATCCGCTGTGCATATGCGTTGAAATTGTTCCAAGGTTATAGCCAGATCTCTCAAGTCCTGAGAAGGCCAGACGTGACGAGGCAATCAGCGATAGTCCAAGTTTACCCGTGTACAACCGGGCCAACCATCGGATCTCCGCGGTCAATCTCGATCGGTTGTTGAAAAAATAAATTTAAAAAATGGCCACGACCCGGAAACGGAGGCGGCCACAATCCGGATTCCTCCTGCGCCTACGACCTCGTTTCAAGGCGCCCATGGTCCACGCACGCGCACAAGCCGGCTTGCCACCTGCGTCCGCTTCGCCTCGAGCACAGCTCTGCCACCTCGCTGTTGCCGCAAGCCGCCGCTGCCCTTGTGCTTTACCTTTTTCAGCCAGCGCCTCGCCCTGTTCGGCCTTGATCATCCACGGCGTACCAACACGTTTCCATCTTCGAGCCGCCGTCGCCTCCGTTCTTTGCCACGCGCCGTGAGCTGCCTTGAGGTTGTGCTGCACCGGCCTCCATCTCCGCCGATGGTCGCGGACGCGCCAAGAGCTGCTGTACTGCCTTCACTTTCGCGCCACGAGCCAGTCCGCAGTCGTGTGGTGAGCGGCCCTGCTGCCCCGGCCATCGAAGTGACCTACGCCATGGTCCAGCTTTACCCTGCTGTAAGCCGCCCCCGCCGTGTGGCTGCCAAGAGCTGCTGTACTTCACCCGTTGACCCGCCAACGTCGTGGTGCAGCTACCAAGTCGCGGCCGGGTCACTGCTGAGCGGCTTCGCCTTTGCCGCTGTTGCCTTACTTCTTCGCCCGCGCGTCAAGGCCGCCATGGCCGCGACCCGGCCCACTCTTTCCTGCGAGACGACGCTGACTCGCGGCTACTTTCCCGCTGGCCACGGCCGCACCTCTGCCGCAGCCACCTGAAGCCGCCTGTCGCGCCGCCCTGTTAAACCGGCGATCCCAGTATCTACGTTCATCCGACAAATAAAAATCAGGTGACATCCATCTAAGTTTATTTATTAGCGCATATTGTTTTTATCAAAAAACAATTACTTTGATCTGTATATTTTTGTATACAGGATAATTATTCACTACAAATGTGGTTTATACCGCGGTATGGAGCACGGGCTGATAATGTTCCGCCCTAGTCTGTGACATATTACCCGTTGAATGGAAGTGCAATAAGCCATCGCCTCTGCGGATCCGGTTTACATCGATTTGCCGGGATAGCTTTTTCTCGCTGTTCAATGGACGTGTACAAAGCCGCCGCCTCTGCGGACTCGGTTTACATCAACATACCGGGCCGCACCTGTCTGCATGAGCTGTTTATTGAGTATGAGCAAGTCACAGCTTGGGTAGCCCGGTTTTCTTTCAAATTGGAGGCAAATTATCATATACCATCAACCACCGTTTGCACTGGATGGATCAATGGGCAGGCGCACAAGTCGCCGCCGCTACAGTTTGGTTAACTTCAAATCACCAGTTGGAAGGAACCATTGGCCGAGTTGCTGACACGGTTCATACGGATCATTTACAACCCGCTGCAGCCACCTCAACCTTCTGTGGATTCACATCGTGTTATCAACACCAATGATATACAAGTTATGCCGGTTTATATCACGGTCAAATATGGAGAGTTTCAAGCCAACTCCTCGAGTCACCTTGAGACTTGGGGGCTACGATGACATGACTCAGCAAATCTTACTAGTTTCAGCCGGTTTAAGAATCCCAGGACGATGGAGGGAAAGATAACCTGTCCCGGAGGCTACTGTTATATTGATGTAAATTTAAAGGCCGTCAGAAAATTTCTGGCTTAGAAAGTATATGACAAGTTACAAAATCCCGGCTCAATGAAGAAGATCCGGGTCATCAGAAAGGATTCCGGTTTAAAATCCGGTTCAAGGGAAGTCAGTCTCATTGAAGCTCCCAAATATCCGGTTTACAATCCGGTTCAAGGGAAATCTGTTCTCCCACAAAGCTCTGAAGCACCCAAATCCGGTTTAACAATGTCCAGTTCAAAAAGGAATTAACTTCTCGCAAGTTCGAGTTTAAAGGCCGTCAGAAAATTTCCGGCTGAAAATGAAGATTCCAGTTTAAGATCCGGTTCAAGGGAAGGATGTCTCCCACAAAGCTTTGAAGCTCTCAATATCCGGTTTAAAATCCTGGTTCAAGAAGAATTTATCTCTTGCAAAAAGTTAAAAATTACCGAAGAAGACCTGCTGCCATGATGCACGGTTCAAACATGGGTATCCTGCCTTATTGGCCTGACATATTATTGATCACATGGGGGCTTCTGCTTCATAAAGCGGGGTCTCTGTCCTTTTTATATCATGTGTGGTTACATGGAGTTGTCTGTTTTAAAGCGGCCTTCGGTTTACCCCTTGCCAAAAATTATGAATGTCACTTGGGGGCTCGGTCATGTCTGAACCGATGCAATACCTTTTGATAGGCGAAAGCCACCAGGTCACTTGGGGGCTCGGTCGTGTTCGAACCGATGCAACGCCTTTTGATCGGCGAAAGCCACCAGATCACTTGGGGACACGGTCAAGTCTGAACCGGCCACGCCTCTTGATCGGCCTAAAGGCCTTAGAGTCACTTGGGGGCTTGGTCGAACCCGAACCATTGCCATGCCACTTGACCGGCGTAATGCCACGGTTTCATTTGGGGACCTGGCTGACTTGAACCATAGCTACACCTATTGGGAGCTTGGTCGTGTCTGACCATGGTAACACCATCTGATCGGCTCAGTAAAGCCCTTTTTTTGCAAACCGTTTTTATTATTGCCTTTGCTTCAATATTTTTTCTTGATAAAATTGCTTTTTGTTTTGGTTGCGTTGTTAATCCGGTATTTATCACAAACCCGGTATGGTTTTATAATAAACCGGCACAATATGGAAGGAGTTATTAGTACTCAAATTTTGGGTTATTACCCCTATTACAAAAAGTTGGTCAACCAACGATGTGATTCAATGTCACAGGTATGATATATTTCATATTTGATTATTCTTAAGTGCAGCCTTGGTTATAAACCTGGGGTATATGTTGGGCATTATGACCCGTCCGGCGGTAAACCGCCAGGACACTTTAAAATTGTTATACGCAGAAACAGGTTGAATAAAGTATGATGATAAATTATCCGGTGTTTATTAAACCGGCCTGGCTTTCGATTATAAATCGCCAGTCTATGATGAGAAATTGTCCGGTGTTTATTAAACCGGCCTGGCTTTGGACTATCAGTCGCCAGTATATATTTGGATTGCGCCATTGGAATTATGCGCTTATAAATCATTGGGTTATTCAAATAGCCAAAGTTGGCTGAATTTTGATTATGGTATTGAATGAATAATGTTTTCATACCGGATTATATTATTCAAATAGCCAACATGGCTGGATTTTTATTATGGTTATTAATATTATGATTAAGGTTTTCAAAGTCGCTTTAGCGCAATGGTTATCATTTTCTACAATTGAAGAAATAGTCCCGAGTCGCTGCAGGCTTACAACCCGGCACTTGGGGGCTACATTACTCAAAGTTGAGATTATATCAAATATGCAAGTCTCATGTCGCTGCAAGCATGCACCATGACACTTGGGAGCTAATGCAAAGTCATTTTTGCTCATCTTATTGAAGACCCAACTCATCACATCGTAATGAGCTGGCCCTTGGGGGCTACCAATTGCTCCTTTCAAGCCCCATGATGGGGGTTACATCATATGATGTTATTTTCATTGAAGTATACATCAAAGTCCCAGCTCAATATTATCTTACTGAGCCGGCCCTTGGGGGCTACACGTGGCTGTTCGAAGTTTACAAGATTATATTTACAAAGTCCCTGCTGATTATTACATAATGACCCGGCCCTTGGGGGCTACATTGGTTGAAGTTTTATGGGCATCAGTCAATTACAAGTCCCAGGTTGCTGCAAGCATGACAACCTGGCACTTGGGGGCTACAGGTATTATATTATTATCGAAGAAATATTTTCAAATTCTCTGTTTGAGCAAACTAGATTGACCCGGCGTCACCAATCATTATGACCCTGTGGCTGCAACCCGGTGTCATCAATAATCATAAACTGGTGCTAGCAATAATCATGAACCGGTGTCTGCAACAATCATGACCCGGAATTATCAGTTTTTATAACCCGACAGTTTTTGGGAATGATAAACCGGCAAGTTCAGCATCTTCAAACCAGTTGAATATCAGAGGAGTGTTTCGAGACCCATATTTCTTAATCCGGCGCATTGGAACCCGACTCAAGTGGACTATTCTTCACAATATATTTTCTATGAGAAACCAATGTCAGCAAGTTGATTATGAAGCTGGCCTGTTAAACCAGATTTTCTAGAAGGAGGAAATGACAAGGACTTAAGGACGATCAGGAGCCGGTTTACAAAAATTCTTAACCCGGAGCACAACGTGTCAAATTTGTTCTGGTGTTTATTTGCAGCATAAGTTTACCATGGATAAATCCAAGCTAAACTTGGGGGCTAATGTCGGGGATATACCCCGCGGCGTAAACTGGCCGGAAGTTAACCCGGCCGGACTTGGCGATTTATCTGAAGACCCGCCCTGACCTTGGCGGTTTACAAGCAACCCGCTTGGTCGTTATGACTCACTGGAAACCCGGCAGGCGGATCAGACGGATGACAAGGCCCAAGGCCCAGAAGGCCGGTTCAACTATGGTGGGCCGGTTTAAGAGGAAAGGAATATTTGCCTTACAAGGAGTTAAGGCCAGGACTTGTATCCGGTTTGTATTAGAGATAGACTAGTCCTAATTCTAATAGGACTCCACATGTAAACCGCCCCTTCAACATATATAAGGAGGGGCGGGGCTCCCCAAAGGGGGAACAATCAATAATCTGGAGGGCTAGACACAAAGAGCCGGTTTACGGCGTCTCCCTCGTGATGATAATGAGACCTAGCCTCAAACAACATGTAGGGTTATTACCGGATGATGTTTCCCGGGGCCCGAAGCTGTCTAAATCCTTGTCTTGTGTGTTGATCCGCCCTGCGTCTCTCATCCCACTCAACTTATCTCAAGCTACCACATAGATGCGTTGGCCTCGCGACTAAGTCCTGACACTAAGGACATCTGCCGTGACAAAACCACGACAGGCGGCGTCTTTAAAGACGGGAAGAGGCATCCTTCCTGAT
This sequence comes from Aegilops umbellulata, assembly GCA_032464435.1. NCBI lineage: Eukaryota > Viridiplantae > Streptophyta > Magnoliopsida > Poales > Poaceae > Aegilops > Aegilops umbellulata. Next base: position 474,853,000 of record CP136060.1, read on the forward strand.
TGCGACGGCATAGAGGAACTCTCAGTGAAAGCACCAATGTCGGTGTCAAAACCGGAAGATCTCGGGTAGGGGGCCCCGAACTGTGCGTCTAGGCGGATGGTAACAGGAGACAAGGGACACAAAGTTTTACCCAAGTTCGGGCCCTCTTGCTGGAGGTAAAACCCTACGTCATGCTTGATTAATATTGATGATATGGGTAGTACAAGAGTAGATCTACCACGAGATCAAGGAGGCTAAACCCTAGAAGCTAGCCTATGGTATGATTGTTGTATGTTCTGTCGTCCTACGGACTACAACCCTCCGGTTTATATAGACACTGGAGAGGGTTAGGGTTACACAAAGTCGGTTACAATGGTAGGAGATCTAAATATCCGCATCGCCAAGCTTGCCTTCCACGCCAAGGAAAGTCCCATCCGGACACGGGACGAAGTCTTCAATCTTGTATCTTCATAGTCCAGGAGTCCGGCTGATGGTATAGTCCGGCTATCCGGACACCCCCTAATCCAGGACTCCCTCAACGAGTGACCAAAAAACATTATTCTCCACCTTTATTTGCCTCGGAATGCCGAGTGATTGTGTAATCGTTAAACTTCTTCAGGCTTGATGCTTGAGTACTTTTGATCCGTGGTCCGGAACTTTAGGATTTATCTGAACTTGGTTTATCTCTGAATATGCTTGTGTTTGCCTTCGAGTGGAACTTGTTCTTCACTCGGAATAATCTTTGAACTTGAGATGCAGCTCTGAGGAGGAGATTCCAGTCGACCTGCACCTCGTCGACCTTGCGGGTTAGGACGGGGCGCACGTCATACTTGTGGCACAACTCCGAGGAGAAGGTTGCAGTCGACCTGCACCTCATCGTCCTTGCGTATAGGGATGGATCGCACGTTGTATTTGTGGCATAGCTCCGAAGAGAAGGTTGCAGTCGACCTGCACCTCGTCGTCCTTGCAGATAGGGATGGAGCGCATGTTGTATTTGTGGCATAGCTCCAAAGAGAAGGTTGCAGATGACCTGCACCTCGTCGTCCTTGCAGATAGGGATGGAGCGCATGTTGTATTTGTGGCGCAGCTCCAAAGAGAAGGTTGCAGTCGACCTGCACCTCGTCGTCCTTGCGGATAGGGGTGTGCTTCAAACTTAGGCGAGTGTTGGACTACAGTTAAGCCCCCGAGTGTGAGGGTTGCTCACCACTCGGTAGGATTTTTTAAACTTAGGCGAGTACGGGACTGCAGCTAAGCCCCGGAATGTGAGGGTTGCTCACCACTCGGTAGGATATTTTAAACTTAGGCGAGTACTGGACTGCAGCTAAGCCTCCGAGTGTGAGGGTTGCTCACCACTTGGTAGAATTTCTCTAACTTAGGCGAGTACTGGACTGCAGCTAAGCCCCCGAGTGTGAGGGTTGCTCACCACTCGATAGGTTTTTTCAAACTTAGGCGAGTACTGGACTGCAGCTAAGCCCGTGAGTGTGAGGGTTGCTCACCACTCGGTAGGATTTTTTAAACTTAGGCGAGTACGGGACTGCAGCTAAGCCCCCGAGTGTGAGGGTTGCTCACCACTCGGTAGGATTTTTCAAACTTAGGCGAGAATTGGACTGCAGCTAAGCCTCCGAGTGTGAGGGTTGCTCACCACTCGGTAGAATTTCTCTAACTTAGGCGAGTACTGGACTGCAACTAAGCCCCGAGTGCGAGGGTTGCTCACCACTCGATAGGATTTTTCAATCTTAGGCGAGTACTGGACTGCAGCTAAGCCTCCGAGTGAGAGGCCTGCTCTCCACTCGGTAGAATTTTTCAAACTTAAGCGAGTACTGGACTGTAGCTAAGCCTCCGAGTGAGAGGGCTCACCACTCGGTAGGATTTTTCAAACTTAGGCGAGTACGAGACTACAGCTAAGCCCCCGAGTGAGAGGCTTTCTCACCACTCGGTAGGATTTTTCAAACTTAGGCGAGTACTTGACTGCGGCTAAGCCCCCAAGTGAGAGGCTTGCTCACTACTCGGTAGGATTTTTCAAACTTAGGCGAGTATTGGACTGCAGCTAAGCCCCCGAGTGAGAGGCTTTCTCACCACTCGGTAGGATTTTTTATACTTAGGCGAAATGGATTGCAGCTAAGCCTCCGAGTGAGAGGCTTTCTCACCACTCGGTAGGATTTTTCAAACTTAGGCAAAACGGATTCGTAGCTAAGTGCTACCTCTTGAGCACTGCGTTGGATTTCCCCGAAGAGTAGAGGATGATGCAGCAAAGTAGCGTAAGTATTTCCCTCAGTTTTTGAGAACCAAGGTATCAACCCAATAGGAGGCCACGCGCGAGTCCCTCGTACCTGCAGAAAACAATAGCTCAACGCAACCAACGCGATTAGGGGTTGTCAATCCCTTCACGGTCACATACAAGAGTGAGATTTGATAGAGATGATAGATAATATTTTTGATATTTTTGGTATAAAGATGCAAGGTAAAATAAAAGGCAAAGTAAAAAAGCAAAGCAATAATAAAGTCATTGGAGATTGATATGATGAGAATAGACCCGGGGGCCATAGGTTTCACTAGTGGCTTCTCTCAAGAGCATAAGTATTTCTACGGTGGGTGAACAAATTACTGTTGACAATTGACATAATTGAGCATAGTTACGAGAATATCTAGGTATGATCATGTATATAGGCATCACGTCCGAGACAACTAGACCGACTCCTGCCTGCATCTACTACTATTACTCCACTCATCGACCGCTATGCAGCATGCATCTAGAGTATTAAGTTAATGAAAACAGAGTAATGCCTTAAGCAAGATGACATGATGTAGAGGAATAAATTCATGCAATATGATAAATACCCCATCTTGTTATCCTCGATGGCAACAATACAATACGTGCCTTGTTGCCCCTTCTGTCACTGGGTAAGGACACCGCAAGATTGAAACCAAAGCTAAGCACTTCTCCCATTGCAAGAAAAACCAATCTAGTAGGCCAAACCAAACTGATAATTCGAAGAGACTTGCAAAGATAACAAATCATACATAAAAGAATTCAGAGAAGATTCAAATATTTTTCATCGATAATCTTGATCATAAACCCACAATTCATAGGTCTCAACAAACACACTGCAAAAAGAAGATTACATCGAATAGATCTCCACGAGAGAGGGGAGAACATTGTATTGAGATCCAAAAAGAGAGAAGAAGCCATCTAGCTACTAACTATGGACCCGAAGGTCTGAGGTAAACTACTCACATTTCATCGGAGGGGCTATGGTGATGATGTAGAAGCCCTCCATGATCGATTCCCCTTCCGGCGGAGCTCGAGAACAGGCCCCAAGATGGGATCTCATGGGTACAGAAGGTTGCGGCGGTGGAATTAGGTTTTTGGCTCCGTATCTGATCATTTGGGGGTATGTAGGTATATATAGGAGGAAGGAGTACGTCGGTGGAGCTTCGAGGGGCCCACGAGGCAGGGGGCGCGCCCTAGGGGGGCGCCCTCCACCCTCGTGACCGCCTCGTGGCTTTCTTGACGGAGGGTCCAAGTCTCCGGGATCATATCTGATGAGAAAAGCACGTTCCCGAAGGTTTCATTCCGGTTGGACTCCGTTTGATATTCCGTTTCTTCGAAACACTGAAATAGGCAAAAAAACAGCAATTCTGGGCTGGGCCTCCGGTTAATAGGTTAGTCCCAAAAGTAATATAAAAGTGAAAAAATAAAGCCCAATATAGTCCAAAACAGTAGATAATATAGCATGGAGCAATCAAAAATTATAGATACGTTGGAGACGTATCAGGCATCCCCAAGCTTAATTCCTGCTCGTCCTTGAGTAGGTAAATGATAAAAAGAGAATTTTTGATGCGGCGTGCTACTTGGCATAATTTCAATGTAAATCTTCTTAATTGTGGTAAGAATATTCAGATCCGAAAGATTCAAGACAAAAGTTCATATTGACATAAAAATAATAATAATACTTCAAGCATACTAATAAAGCAATTATGTCTTCTCAAAATAACATGGCCAAAGAAAGTTATCCCTACAAAATCATATAGTCTGGCTATGCTCTATCTTCACCACACAAAGTATTTAAATCATGCACAACCCCGATGACAAGTCAAGCAATTGTTTCATACTTTAACATTTTCAAAACTTTTTCAATCTTCACGCAATACATGAGCGCGAGCCATGGATATAGCACTATATGTGGAATAGAATGGTGGTTGTGTAGAAGACAAAAAAGAGGGGAAGATAGTCTCACACCAACAAGGCATATCAACGGGCTATGGAGATGCCCATCAATAGATATCGATGTGAGTGAGTAGGGATTGCCATGCAACAGATGCACTAGAGCTATAAGTATATGAAAGCTCAACAAAAGAAACTAAGTGGGTGTGCATCCAACTCGCTTGCTCATGAAGACCTAGGGCAATTTGAGGAAGCCCATCATTGGAATACACAAGCCAAGTTTTATAATGAAAATTTCCCACTAGTATATGAAGGTGACAAAATGAGAGACTCTCTATCATGAAGATCATGGTGCTACTTTGAAGCACAAGTATGGTAAAAGGATAGTAACAATGTCCCTTCTCTCTTTTTCTCTCATTTTTTATCTTTTTTTATTTGGGCCTTTTCTCTTTTTTTATGGCCTCTTTTTTCTTTTTTTATTTGTCGTCCGGAGTCTCATAACGACTTGTGGGGGAATCATAGTCTCCATCATCCTTTCCTCACTTGGGACAATGCTCTAAAAATGATGATCATCACACTTTTATTTTTCTTACAACTCAACAGTTACAACTCAATACTTAGAAAAAAAATATGACTCTATGTGAATGCCTCCGGTGATGTACCGGGATATGCAATGAATCAAGAGTGACATGTATGAAAGAATTATGAATGGTGGCTTTGCCACAAATACGATGTCAACTACATGATCATGCTAGCAATATGACAATGGTGGAGCGTGTCATAACAAACGGAATAGTGGAAAGTTGCATGGCAATATATCTCGGAATGGCTATGGAAATGCCATGATAGGTAGGTATGGTGGCTGTTTTGAGGAAGGTATATGGTGGGTGTATGATACCGGCGAAAGGTGCGCGGTATTAGAGAGGCTAGCAATGGTGGAAGGAAGGGAAAAGTGCGTATAATCCATGGACTCAACATTAGTCATAAAGAACTCATATACTTATTGCAAAAATCTAGAAGTTATCAAAGCAAAGTATTACGCCATGCTCCTAGGGGGATAGATTGGTAGGAAAAGACCATCGCTTGTCCCCGACTGCCACTCATAAGGAAGACAATCAATAAATAAATCATGCTCCGACTTCATCACATAAGGGTTCACCATACGTGCATGCTACGGGAATCACAAACTTTAACATAAGTATTTCTAAAATTCACAACTACTCAACTAGAATGACTCTAATATCACCATCTTCATATCTCAAAACAATTATCAAGCATCAAACTTTTCTTAGTATTCAACGCACTCAAAAGAAAGTTTTACAAATCCTGAATACCAAGCATATTATTATTAAGCAATTTACCATGCTATTTAAGACTCTCAAAATAATCTAAGAGAAGCATGAGAGATTAATAGTTTCTTTAAAACAAATCCACCATCGTGCTCTAAAAGATCTAAGTGAAGCACATAGAGCAAAACTATAAAGCTCAAAAGATATAAGTGAAGCACATAGAGTAAAACTATATAGCTCAAAAGGTATAAGTGAAGCACATAGAGTATTCTTTCAAATTCCAATTCATGTATGGCTCTTTCAAAAGGTGTGTACAGAAAGGATGATTGTGGTAAACTCAAAAGCAAAGACTCAAATCATACAAGACGCTCCAAGCAAAACACATATCATGTGGTGAATAAAAATATAGCTCCAAGTAAAATTACCGATGGAAGTAGACGAAAGAGGGGACGCCTTCCGGGGCATCCCCAAGCTTTGACTTTTTGGTGTCCTTGGATTATCTTGGGGGTTCCATGGGAATCCCCAAGCTTAGGCTCTTTCCACTCCTTGTTCCATAATCCATCAAAAGATTTCACCCAAAACTTGAAAACTTCACAACACAAAACTCAACAGAAATCTCGTGAGCTCCGTTAGCGAAAGAAAACAAAAGACCACTTCAAGGTACTCTAATGAACTCATTCTTTATTTATATTGGTGTTAAACCTACTGTATTCCAACTTCTATATGGATTATAAACTATTTTACTAGCCATAGATTCATCAAAATAAGCAAACAACACACGAAAAACAGAATCTGTCAAAAACAGAACAGTCTGTAGTAATCTGTAACTAACGCAAACTTCTGGAACTCCAAAAAATCAGAAAAAATAGGAAGACCTAGGCAATTTGTTTATTGATCAGCAGTAATTGGAATCAGTATTTTATCACGTTCTGGTGATTTTTAACAGTTGTTTTCGTGAACAGAAAGTTTCTGGAAATTACAGCAAGATCAAATAACTATCATCCAAGAAGATCCTATAGGTTTAACTTGGCACAAACACAAATTAGAAGATAAAACCACATATAAACATAAGTTAGATGGATTATTTATTCCTAAACAGAAACAAAAACAATAAAACTAAAAATAAAATTGAGTTGCCTCCCAACAAGCGCTATCGTTTAACGCCCCTAGCCAGGCATAAAAGCAAGGATAGATCTAGGTATTGCCATCTTTGGTAGGCAATTCTTCAATGATGCATCTATATTCCTTAGAAATTTCTTTCTTTCTAGTAATTATCAAACTCTTAGGCACAAGATTGAAAAATTCATTTGTAGCAAATGATTCCTTAATGATAGCAAAAAGATTGGGATGAATACTTATAGATTTAAGATCCGCAGTTTCCTTACTAGATGATTCACCCTTATTCTTAGGAACATAAATAAGCTTAGTATTTTTAGTAGACGGACTTGGAGTGTTCTTTACGGAAGAAAAGGCGGTTCCCAAGTTGGTAATGATACCCTCAAGTTTATCGATTCTAGTGGAATCTAGATTTATTTTCTCATTAACTATGGGTTCCTTTTCCTTAATATTTTTCAAAGTCATTCCTACCTTAGATCCATATTGGGTAATTTGATTGTGGATCTTTTTATCTAGATTTTCAATTAATTCAATGGTAGCAACTTTATTTTCAATAATTTCAAGTCTGTGCATAACATGCTCTAAAGTTAACATAGTTCCATTAACCAAAAGAGGTGGCGAGCCAAATAAATCTGTCATAGCATTATAAGAATCAAAAGTATGGCTACCCAAGAAATTCCCTCCGGTAATGGTATCAAGGATATATCTATACCAAGGATTAGCACCTACATAAAAATTGCGGAGAAGAACTGAAGTAGATTGCTTCCTGGTAGATCTATTTTGACCATTGCAAATTCTATACCAAGCGTCTTTTAAATTTTCTCCCTCCCTTTGTTTAAAATTTATAACTTCATTCTCGGGGAACAACGGAGAAGATGTAAGACTAGCCATGACGACAAGACAAGCTAGGAAAAGGCAAACGGAAAAGAGGGTGAATAAAACGGCAAGGGTGAAGTGGGGGAGAGGAAAACGAGAGGCAAATGGCAAATAATGTAGTGCGATGGATAGGGATTGTGATGGGTACTTGGTATGTTGACTTTTGCGTAGACTCCCCGGCAACGTCGCCAGAAATTCTTCTTTCTACCTCTTGAGCACTGCGTTGGATTTCCCCGAAGAGTAGAGGATGATGCAGCAAAGTAGCGTAAGTATTTCCCTCAGTTTTTGAGAACCAAGGTATCAATCCTGTAGGAGGCCATGCGCGAGTCCCTCGTACCTACACAAAACAATAGCTCAATGCAACCAACGTGATTAGGGGTTGTCAATCCCTTCACGGTCACTTACGAGAGTGAGATTTGATAGAGATGATAGATAATATTTTTGGTATTTTTCGTATAAAGATGCAAGGTAAAATAAAAGGCAAAGTAAAAAAGCAAAGCAATAATAAAGTGATTGGAGATTGATATGATGAGTATAGATCCGGGGGCAATAGGTTTCACTAGTGGCTTCTCTCAAGAGCATAAGTATTTCTACGGTGGGTGAACAAATTACTGTTGAGCAATTGACAGAATTGAGCATATTTATGAGAATATCTAGGTATGATTATGTATATAGGCATCACGTCCGAGACAAGTAGACCGACTCCTGCCTGCATCTACTACTATTACTCCACTCATCGACCGCTATGAAGCATGCATCTAGAGTATTAAGTTAATAAAAACAAAGTAATGCCTTAAGCAAGAGATGGCATGATGTAGAGGAATAAATTCATGCAATATGATAAATACCCCATCTTGTTATCCTCGATGGCAACAATACAATACGTGCCTTGCTGCCCCTTCTGTCACTGGGTAAGGACACCGCAAGACTGAACCCAAAGCTAAGCACTTCTCCCATTGCAAGAAAAACCAATCTAGTAGGCCAAACCAAACTGATAATTCGAAGACACTTGCAAAGATAACCAATCATTCATAAAAGAATTCAGAGAAGATTCAAATATTTTTCATAGATAATCTTGATCATAAACCCACAATTCATCGATCTCAACAAACACACCGCAAAAAGAAGATTACATCGAATAGATCTACACGAGAGAGGGGGAGAACATTGTATTGAGATCCAAAAAGAGAGAAGAAGCCATCTAGCTACTAACTATGGACCCGAAGGTCTGAGGTAAACTACTCACACTTCATCGGAGGGGCTATGGTGATGATGTAGAAGCCCTCCATGATCGATTCCCCTTCCGGCGGAGCTCCGGAACAGGCCCCAAGATGGCATCTCGTGGGTACAGAAGGTTGCGGCGGTGGAATTAGGTTTTTGGCTCCGTATCTGATCGTTTGGGGGTACATAGGTATATATAGGAGGAAGGAGTACGTCAGTGGAGCTTCGAGGGGCCCACGAGGCAGGGGGCGCGCCATAGGGGGCGCCCTCCACCCTCGTGACCGCCTCATGGCTTTCTTGACGGAGGGTCCAAGTCTCCTGGATCATATTTGATGAGAAAATCACGTTCCCGAAGGTTTCATTCCGTTTGGACTCTGTCTGATATTCCGTTTCTTTGAAACACTGAAATAGGCAAAAAAACAGCAATTCTGGGTTGGACCTCCGATTAATAGGTTAGTCCCAAAAGTAATATAAAAGTGGAAAATAAATCCCAATATAGTCCAAAACAGTAGATAATATAGCATGGAGCAATCAAAAATTATAGATACGTTGGAGACGTATCACTAAGCCCTCGAGTGAGAGACTTGCTCTTCACTCAAAAGGATTCTTTTTTCAAACTTAGGCGAAACGGATTCGCATCTAAGGCACCCACTGGGGGATTTGAAACATATAAAAAAGAAATAGCAATCATTTAGGAGACTTTAAAACTGTGTCTTTGATAATCAAACTAGAAGGTATTTCTTATTACATCTCAACAGTCTGAAAGCTTAAGTGTAAAAGGCGCGGAGTAGCTCCGCATTCCAAGCGCGTGGCTCGTCTTTCTTGTGCTCGACGTTGTAAAGGTGGTATGCTCCGTTGTGGAGCACTCTGGTGACAATGAAGGGGCCTTCCCAAGTAGGAGCAAGCTTGTGTGGTTTGTGCTGATCCACTCGAAGAACCAAATCTCCCTCTTGAAATGCTCGACCCTTCATATTTCTAGCATGGAATCGACGCAGGTCATGCTGATAGATGGTCGACAGGATCAGGGCCATCTCTCTTTCTTCTTCCAGGAGATCAACTACATCTTGCCGTGCCTGTTTTGCTTCATCTTCTGAGGAAAGCTCGACTCGGGGTGCATTGTGAAGAAAGTCACTCGAAAGTACAGCCTCAGCTCCATAGACCAAGAAGAATGGAGTTCGGCCAGTTAACCGATTGGGAGTTGTCCTCAATCCCCGAAGCACTGATGGAAGTTCATCGGCCTAGGCGCCTGCTGCGTGCTAAGATCACGCATCAGTCGGGGTTTCTGTCCTTTGAGAATCAATCCGTTTGCTCTTTCAACTTGTCCATTCGACTGGGGGTGGGAGACTGAAGCATAGTCGACTCGAGTGCCTTGGGAAGCGCAGAAGGCTCTGAACTCATCAGAATCAAAGTTCGACTCATTGTCAGTGATGATGCTATGCAGAACACCATATCTGAATGTTAACTCTCTGATAAAGCTGACAACAGTACTAGCTTCAAGATTTTTGATAGGCTTGGCTTCAATCCACTTGGTGAACTTGTCGACTGCCACGAGCACGTGAGTGAAGCCTCTCCTACCGGTCCTCAGAGGTCCAACCATATCCAATCCCCAAACAGCAAAGGGCCAGACGAGTGGAATGGTCTTCATGGCTGATGCAGGCTTGTGAGACATGTTGGAGTAAAACTGGCAACCTTCACACTTGTCAACTATTTCTTTTGCCATCTCATTTGCTCGCGGCCAATAAAATCCCGCTCGTTTGCTTTGGCCACAATGGTCCGAGAGGACGCATGATGACCACAGGTCTCCGAGTGGATGTCGTTGAGGATCACTCGACCTTCTTCTGGTGTTATGCATTTCTGGCAGACTCCAGTTACACTTTCTCTGAACAGCTGTCCTCTTATCATAGTAAAGGCTTTGGATTGACGGACGATCTGTCGAGCCTCTTCTTCATCCTCTTGGAGCTCCTTCCTCAGAATGTATGCGATGTACGGTACTGTCCAGTCGGGAGTGATGACCAAAACCTCCATGATCAAGTCGACCACGGCTGAGACTTCGACTTCAGTCGGATCAGTGGCACTCTTTGGTTGTGGGGGCTCTTCAGTGAAAGTATCTTCTTGAACTGAAGGTGTATGAATATGCTCCAAAAACACATTGCTGGGAATGGCCTCCCTCTTGGAACCTATCTTTGCCAAATCATTGGCTGCTTGATTTTTCAGTCGGGGTATGTGATGGAGCTCTAACCCCTGAAACCTCTTCTCTAACTTTCTCACTGCATTACAATAGCCAGTCATAGCTGGGCTTCTGACGTCCCACTCCTTCATAACTTGATTAACCACTAAATCTGAGTCGCCATAGACCATGAGGCGACGGACGCCGAGTGAAATGGCCATACGCAACCCGTACAGAAGTGCTTCATATTCAGCTTCATTGTTGGAGGAGTCAAAATGAATCTGGAGAACATAGCTGAGTTTGTCTCCTCGGGGGGATACTAATACCACCCCAGCACCGGAACCATTCAACATCTTGGATCCATCAAAGAACATGGTCCAATGCTCCGAGTGAATCTGAGTTGGCAGTTGCTGTTCGACCCACTCGGTGAGGAAATCTGCTATTGCTTGGGACTTGATAGCTTTCTTCGCCTCAAACTTTATATCCAAGGGAAGGAGTTCAATCGCCCACTTTGCCACTCGACCAGGTGCATCTCTGTTGTTCAGGATCTCGGACAATGGTGCGTCGCTGACGACTGTAATGGAGTGATCAGAGAAATAGTGTGCAACCTTCTTCGTGGTCATGTAAATCCCATAAACAAGCTTCTGGTAATGTGGATAGCTTTGCTTGGATGGAGTCAGAACTTCAGAAACATAGTATACTGGGCGCTGAACTTTATAGGCTTTTCCTTCTTCTTCTCGCTCGACCGTGAGTACTGTACTGACAACTTGTCCAGTGGCTGCAATATAAAGCAGTAAAGGCTCTTTGCTGATTGAGTTCTGCAAACGCTGCATCAACTTCAGGAGTCCACTCGAACTTATCATATTTCTTCATCAGTCGGTAAAGAGGCAAAGCCTTTTCGCCGAGGCGAGAAATGAATCGACTCAAAGCGGCCAAACAACCAGTAAGCTTATGGACATCATGCACACGCACAGGGCGTTTCATCCGGAGTATAGCACCAACTTTCTCTGGGTTAGCGTCGATCCCTTGTTCGGAAACGAGGAAGCCGAGTAACTTCCCGCCAGGAACTCAGAATGTGCACTTTGATGGGTTAAGCTTGATATCATTCCTTCTGAGGTTGGCAAAGGTTTCAGCAAGGTCAGCCAGCAGGTCGGAACCCTTACGTGACTTGACTATAATGTCATCCATGTATGCTTCCACATTCCGACTGATTTGAGTGAGCAGACACTTCTGAATCATCCTCATGAATGTGGCTCCGGCGTTCTTTAGGCTGAATGGCATGGTGATGTAACAGAAGCATCCGAATGGAGTGATGAAAGCCGTTTTTATCTCATCGGGTCCATACAGTCGGATCTGATGATACCCGGAATAGGCGTCCAGAAAAGACAATCGCTCGCACCCCGCAGTCGAGTCGACGATTTGGTCGATGCGGGGGAGAGGAAAATGATCTTTCGGGCAGGCCCGGTTGATACGCTTGAAGTTGAAAGCACAAGTGCTCCCTGGGTGATTTTGGTAATTAATGTCAACATATCTCTTGTTGGACTAATGTTTCTACCTAGTATGTTTCAGATAAGTTCAACAATGGAGTGGCATGGACTAGAGGATGTGGAACCCCTTCAATATGCTAAGGACACGGCTCAAGCTCAAAGCTCGGGACTCTACATTGTCTATTTTAGTGATCTAAGATCACATTGAGTCCATAGGAAAGCCAATACTATTACGAAGGGATGAGGTGTTGCTTAATGGCTTGCTTGCTCAAAGTGCTTAGTGATATGCTCCAAAGCCCTCAACCACTTCCTCACTTCCAAACATGTCCCAAACTAAAAGTCAAACTCGGCCCCACCGATTTGATCTATCCGGTGCCACCGAGTTCGCTTGACATAGCCACTGCCAGAAACCCTAATCAGTTCTGTCTCACCGATGGGATCTCGGTCTCACCGAGATGGGCTTGCAAACTCTCTGTTGCCTATTGCAATATTTTCGGTCCCACCGAGATATGGAATCGGCCCCATCGAGTTTGCTTGGCCAACTCTCTGTTTCGCTTATTACCCAAATTGGTCCCACCGAGTTTGAGTAATCGATCAAACCGAGTTTTGGATTTACCCTAACCCTAGCACATCGGTCCCACCGAAATGCCTAACGGTCACATTATGAACCAAATCAGTCTGACCGAGTTCTTTGAATCGGTCCCACCAAGTTTGGTGATTTGCGTGTAACGGTTAGATTTTGTGTGGAGGCTATATATACTCCTCCACCCACTCTTCATTCGTGGAGAGAGCCATCAGAACATTCCTACACTTCCAACATATATTTTCTGAGAGAGAACCACCTACACTTGTGTTGAGGTCAAGATATTCCATTTCAACCACATAAATCTTGATCTCTAGCCTTCCCCAAGTTGCTTTCCACTCAAATCTTCTTTCCACCAAATCCAATCCTATGAGAGAGAGTTGAGTGTTGGGAAGACTATCATTTGAAGCACAAGAGCAAGGAGTTCATCATCAACACACCATTTGTTACTTCTTGGAGAGTGGTGTCTCCTAGATTGGCTAGGTGTTACTTGGGAGCCTCCATCAAGATTGTGGAGTTGAACCAAGGAGTTTGTAAGGGCAAGGAGATCGCCTACTTCGTGAAGATCTACCCTAGTGAGGCAAGTCCTTCGTGGGCGATGGCCATGGTGGGATAGACAAGGTTGCTTCTTTGTGGACCCTTCGTGGGTGGAGCCCTCCGTGGACTCGCGCAACCATTACCCTTCGTGGGTTGAAGTCTCCATCAATGTGGATGTACGATAGCACCACCTATCGGAACCACGGATAAAAAATCCCCGTGTCTCCAAATGGCGTTTGCACACTCCAATCCCTTCTCTTTACATTCTTGCAACTTACATGCTTTACTTTCCGCTGCTCATATACTCTTGTATGCTTGCATGCTTGCTTGATATGTATTGTGAATGTTTAAACTTGTGCCAAAACTCCACTTCAACTTAAGAGAATTTAAAAACTGCAACTTTCTCTAGACACCTCTGCTCGATCCTTTCAGAAGTCAATGCACATGCGAAGTGATTCATCCTTCTCGGGGACCATGACAACATTGGCGAGCCACTCAAAGTGGTAAATCTCTCGGATGAACTCAGTTGCCAGGAGCCGAGCCACTTCCTGACCAATTGCTTTTCTCTTCTGTACGGCGGACCGTCGAAGATGTTCCTTGACTGGTTTTACTTTCGGGTCGACTCGCAAACGATGCTCAGCCAGTCCCCTGGGTACACCCGGCATGTTAAAAGGCTTCCATGCAAAGATGTCCCAGTTCTCACAGAGGAACTGGATGAGCGCTTCTTCCTATTTGTTGTCGAGTGATGTCGAGATATGAGTAGGAGCAGCATTAGGATCGGTCGGGTGAATATGAATCGGCTTGGTTTCATCGGACGACTGAAATGCAGAATATGTGGCAGGCTTCTTGGAACGCAGCAAATCACTCGGATCTACATTCTTCCGGTATTCTTGCATTTCAACTGCTGCCATTTGTGCATCGGAGATTTTTGAGCCCTTCTGGAAGCACTCTTCTACTTTCTGCCGATTGCCAGTGATGGTGATCACTCGTCTGGGTCCAGGCATCTTCAATTTGAGGTACACGTAACATGGTCGAGCCATAAAACGCGCATAAGCAGGCCTGCCCAGAATAGCATGATAAGCACTCTGGAAATCCACTACTTCAAATGTCATATTTTCCTTGCGGTAATTCTTGGAATCACCGAAAACCACATCAAGAGCGATCTGGCCGAGTGATTCATCCTTCTTGCCAGCCATAACGCCATGGAAACTCATGTTGCTTTCACTAAGCTTGGACATCGAAATGCCCATTCCCTTCAAGGTTTCAGCATAAAGGATATTCAGGCCGCTGCCACCATCCATTAGCACTTTGGTCAGTCGAGTGCCCTCAACAACTGGGTCGACCACCAACGCTTGCCTCCCAGGGGTGGCTATACGCGCTGGGTGATCTGACTGGTTGAATGTGATGGCAGTCTGAGACCACTTCAAATAACTGGGTGTTGCCGGGGCAACCATGTTCACTTCTCTGTTGATAACTTTCAGTCGACTCTTACTTTCAACATCACCAAAAATCATCAGAGTGGAATTGACGTTGGGAAAACCATCATCATCTTCTTCCTTATCCTCACCCTTGTCCGACTCTTTTTCCTTCTCATTGGGTTGTTTCTCTCGGAACCGCTGGATCAGAACTCGACACTGTCGAGTGGTATGTTTAGGATAAATCAGATTACCCTCTTCGTCCTTCTTGATGTGAATGTGACATGGCAAATCCAACACGTCATTTCCGGCTTGATCTTTCACTTCCTTGGGGGTCCAGGGCCCTTTATTGTTCCCCTTGAACTTTCCTTGAGCCATGACCAAAGCTTCACCAGGAGCCGCTGGTTCGGCCTTGCGTTTCTGTTTCCGACTGGAATTTGCTCCTCCGGTTTATTGGGCGACTGTTTTGTGTTTGTCACTCCGGAGTCGGTCTTCCTCTTCACCATTAGCGTACTTGGTGGCAATCTCCATCATCCGAGTCAGGGACATAACCCCCGTCCGACCGAATTTCAAATTCAACTCTCGATACTTAACACCCTCCTTGAAGGCACAAACTGCTTGGTGATCTGACACATTCTCCACTGTATGGTGCAATGTGATCCATCTCTGGATATAATCTCTCAAGGTCTCATTCGGTTTTTGCATGCAGGACTGCAGTTCTGTCAACCCTGCTGGCCGTTTGCAAGTACCTTCAAAAGTTCCAACAAACACTCAGGCGAGCTCTTCCCAACTTAATATACTTCCAGGTGCTAACTGAGTCAACCATGCTCTGGCTGAGCCTTCCAACATAAGAGGAAGGTGCTTCATGGTCACTTCATCATTGCCACCACCAATTTGTACAGCCACTCGGTAGTCTTCAAGCCAAGTGTCAGGCTTAGACTCACCTGTGAACTTGCTGACTCCAGTCGCCAACCTGAAGTTGGGAGGAATCACTGCGGCCCTGATGGCTCTGCTGAAACACTCGGGACCGGAAACGTGCACTCTGCTGCCAGTCGGATAATCTCTGCATGGCCTTTTTTGTGTGCTCTGTTCCTGTCAACCAGATCTTGAACAAGAATAGATCTAGCATCAAAGCCCGGCTCCCTTGGGTCGACTGGTACTCTTCGCTCGCCGCAGTGGGGGCGCCTATCATCATGCCGCTGAGGCACGTATGACCCACTCCTCGGAGGAGGCGTGGGACTTGACGGCGTTCATTGTGGTAGAGTCGGTGATCATACTGCTCCCGGTTTCTGTACCGATCCTGCCGGTGCCCACGTCCCTCACGCCGTGGAGGCGATCTTGGGCTGTGAGCCGACTGGACTATGTCTGCCATCACAGATCTGCTATGAATCCTATTCCGCGACTGAGATATTGTTGTGTTCTGCTCACCGGCTGCCCGGAGCAAAGCCCGGATTTGCATCAAACCTCTGCCCGCTTCTAACTGGGAAGGCTGAATTGACTCTGCTATTCGGGCCGCTGCTGTGAGATTTTGGATCGGAGTGCGGTATACCTGAGTTTGAGGCGGAAATAGCTGCCGCCGACTGGATTCAGGGACCCGCTGCCGAGCACACTTGTCGAGTGTGTGCTGGAGGTTCTCTAGTCGAGTGCGCTCAGCCAAGTTGGCCAGGCGCGCCTCCTCCAAGGCCCGGGCCTCAGGGGTTTCTCCAATGATAGGAGTGTGAAGTGCATCCATATTGCGGCGGTGAAGTTCTTCCCTCTGCTGCGAGGAAAGGGGCTCGAGGCGGTACTCCTCGTGAACGCGTGACGGATTGCCACTGCCATCACCACCGCCATCGCGGGGGAAGCCAGGAGGACTGCGTGGTCCATTGACCATCAAGACCTCCGTCGTGGGATCGCTGTTGCCGCACTCGGATGCGGTCTCGATGGAGCCAGTCGAACAGGCCGTAGAGAGTTTCGTCGGGCTCGATTGCCGTGACTTATGGGGTGGCCGACTGACGGGCCACCGCGTGCCTCACCCACCGCTGGAGCCGCGACCGACGGGAACGCTTGCTGTCGGTGTACAAAAAGAGGTGTACAAAAAGAACAGGAATATACATCCACCAAAGCAGGAGTAGGGTTTTACGCATCCTCGCGGCCCGAACCTGGATAAACAAACTGTGTGCTATCTGTTTGATCCGCTCTTCTCACGACCCCGCGCCCCGCTAACCGTAGTAGGGATTCTTGTGATCCCATAGGTGTCGTTCCACACCGACATCTTTGGCGCGCCAGGTAGGGGGCGCAGTTGTGAGAATCGGCTCTAGCAGTTAGTCCAGCGCTTCTTCATCGTCATGGCGCCCAAGAAGAAGATAACGGTGGCGGTTGGCCAGTCGGGAGTCGGATAGCCCGTCCCGACGCGGGCGAGAAGCGGACCGGTCGCAGAAAGGAACCGGGGCGCCGCTCGCGAACACCAACACCGTCCCAGCAGCCGGAGTTTGGGAGGCGGCGATGTTCGTGCGCCTGGTAACCGGCCACACACTGCCAAATCCAAAGACGAAGCCAGGCCCTCCGTGAGTGGCGTGGGGCCTTCCAAGATTGCTGCCGCACCACCCAAAGGCAACGCAAGGGCCTCCAAGACTCCCACGCCGGCGCCAACAGCGTGCTCCTCTCAGGCAGCGCGCGACGAACGGCATCATCACGCCGAAGATCCCGGGCGTCGCCGCGGGAAGAGCCCCGAGCGCCACCCCCGGGATGTAGAAGACCTGCCCGCTCGCCGAAGCGCTGGTTTAAACGGCATGCGACCGCGGGATCGTGATAGAGCTCCTTCTGACATGGTCAGAAGTCAAAGCGCATCGCAATCCGTGCAGGTTCCGTTGCTGCCGACGCCAGCAGAGGCCCTGGCGCGCGCGCAGTTGCTCCTCGACTTTCCTCCCATTACGGGGAAACTCGACGAATGGAGAGCCACTATCCGAAGCCTTGTTGCGGTGGCCAACAAAGACGAACGAAGTCCGGTGGAGCCCTCGGGTCGATGCTCCGATGGAGTCCCATGCACCAGTGGCGGAAAAGCCGGCGGCGCCGCGACCACGGTGCATTCACCTCCTCCCCTTTAGGTACCGCGGACGCCGGCTCGTCGCGACGTCACGGGCGACGACATCTCCATAGCGTCGTCCGACCCACGGACCCACTGTGACCAGCACCAAGTTCTTTGGGAACGAGCCCATGAAGACGTTCGAACCACTATCGAGCGCCGGCGCGGAGCGCGCCACCAGTCAGATAGGCGAGCAGGGCCTGCTGCGAACCACCCGGCCCCGGAGAGCCCTGGAGGCCTACCTTACGAGGTAGGCTGTCCGGCTTTTACCTGTGAGCTGCGGCAGTTCCAGTGGCCCACTCACCGCACCTTCAAACCTGACGTTGGCGAGAAGTACAACGGCAAGACCCACCCGTCTGAGTTCCTCAGCATCTACACCATCGCGATGCAAGATGCCGGAGCCCATGACGATAAGGTGCTTGCGAATTACTTTCCATTGGCTCTTAAACCCAACGCCATGTCGTGCTTGATGCACTTGCCGACAGACTCTATTTCCTCCTGGTCGGATTTGTGCCGTGAGTTTGTTGGTGCCTTTACTGGAGGTCACCAAGCCCATGGCCAAGCAAGCGACCTGCACGTCATTCCCCAGAAGGGAGGCGAGAGTCTGTGCAAGTATATACAGAGGTTCAGCCAGGTACAGTACAATATCCCTGATGTTCACCCTGCCGCCATCATCAGCGCGTTTCATCAAAACGTGTGTAACCGCAAGATGCGCGAAGAGCTGGCAATGAACAAGGTGAAAGACATGGCAGAACTCTATGATCTTACTGACAGATGTGCGGGCTGAAGAGGGAAGGAAGTACCCCGGCGAAGATGCCGGCGTGGAAACCGACTCTTTAGATGAGGATACTGCCGCCCCAGCAAAGAAAGGCCGACGCCGCAACAGGAAGCGCAAAGGTAAAGCCGTGCTTGCCGTCGAGGGATCTGATGATGCCGGCTCCGCCAAGAAAACCAAGGCAGATGACCCCAGCAAGGAAATTGCCGGATGTGTCGCCTGCCGGGCCTTGGCGGCTGCCGAGAAGCCAGGAAACTCCGACAAGCAATACTGCAAGATCCATCGCACCAAAGGCCATGATCTCTAGAACTGCCGATAGGTTGAGCTCCTTGCTGAGAAGCAGAGGGCTGAATATGAGAGGCAGGACAAGGAGAAGGGCCAGGATGGTGCTGAGGGGTCCGGCAAGAAGCGTGACGGCCAGGCGGGCCGTCGGGGCAAGGATAAACAGCAGGAGAGGCCCGCCCGGGGCCGTGACAAAAAGCCAGAAGATGATGATCACAAAGAGGATGATGAGTCTGGTGACCAAGAATTTCAGAAAGCTACAGAGGCCATGTGCGTCGATGGCGACGCCTCACTGCATACCTCTCACCGCCAGCTTAAACAGTGGGCGCGTGAGATTACAGCGGCAGAGCCATCGTTTGATGCCCAAAGGCCGCTGAAGTGGTCCAGCACACCTATCATTTTTTACACTGAGGATCACCCTGATCGCACCACTGCAGTCGGGTGCTTGCCATTGTTGGTTTCACCAACAATACGCAACCTCAAGGTGACAAAGATGCTAGTCGATGGCGGGGCCGGTCTAAACTTAATCTCGCCTACCGTGATCGAGAAACAGCAGATTCCTGATGGAGACCTCGAAGAGACGGGCACGTTTTAGGGGGTCAACCCGGGAAGAAGTCAACCAAAGGGAAAGGTCACGTTGCCCGTGACTTTTGGGAGTGATCTGAACTACAGGACAGAAAGGGTTGTGTTCGACGTTGCCAAGATCGCCTTACCTTACAATGGGATCCTTGGCCGCCCAGCGCTGGCTAAGTTCATGGCGACGCCACATTACGCCTACAACACCCTGAAGATGTCGGGGCCTGTGACGATCATCACCGTCCCATCGGACAAGAAGGACACGCTAATTTGCGCTGACCAACTCTACCAACAAGCAGTTGCAGCAGCCGCCACTGCTAAGGCGCTTGCTCCTGCCGCTGGAGCCCCGGGAAGGAAAAAGAAGAAGACCGGTGAGACCTCAGGCACCCACTCCGGCAAGCGCACCTCTTCGGAGTGTAATGCTCCCGTCGAGGACGTGCCAGAGTGCTCCACCGGCAGAAACAAGAAGACCAGGGCCACACCGCCGGGAACCAAGAAGGTTTCTGTCAAGGAGGACGGCACGGGAGAGGCTTTCACCATAAGCTCCGCCCTTGATGACAAATAGGAAGACGCGCTCGTCACCTTCTTGCAGGCGAATGTCGATGTGTTTGCATGGCAAGCATCCGACATCCCCGACGTTCCCAGGGAGGTGATTGAGCACCACCTTGCTGTCTGTCCTCATGCGCGGCCCGTCAAGCAGAAGGTCAGAAAGCAAGCCTTGGAACAACAAGAGTTCATCACAGAGGAGATCCGGAACCTGGAAGCAGCGGGTTTGGTAAGAGGAGTGCTCCATCCAACGTGGTTGGCCAATCCAGTGGTAGTGCGCAAGGCAAATGGGAAGTGGAGGCTGTGTATTGATTACACTGTCGGCGTTCTGGGAACGGGGTCCCCAGACTTGCCTGCCTCCGGCCTGTGGTGTGGCTCGAGTGGGGGCCCAACGTGGCCCATCTTCATCAACACAAAGCTCAAGACCCTCGCGAGGGGCCAAGCCTCGCGAGGCGGACGACACGGCGCTTCCTCCGGCACGGCCTCCTTAGGCTGGCTCGCGAGGAGGCTGAGAGATCAAGGTAGGGTACCTCACGAGGTGCCCATGACGCAAGCCATGATGATCAAAGGTGCCAAGCAGGCGCCAGCCCGCGCAGCGTCCTCCCTTTCCTCTTTGGTGCAAAGGGGGAAAGCGCAGGCGAGAGGATCAAGCAAAGGCACCCATTTCGGTGCAACGAGACCAAGACCAGCTCCACGACAAGGAGGAAGTCACTGTGGAGCCCAAGCCGGCGTCATCACCAGAACCTTTGGCAGGGAAAGACCAACTTTAGTCAGGATAAGTGTACCCGATGTTCCCCTTCAAATCGGCCAATTGCTGGCGCCCTTCCCGCTCAATATTTGGGAAGAGGCCCAGGGCCTTTGCCTATAAATAGGACTAGCCACCCCCAGGGTAGAGAGAGAATACAAGTTGATTCGGGACCTAGAGAAAGTAGAGAGAGAGAGAGAAGGGCGATCGAACTCCCCCTAGCAGTTCATCCCCTAGCCAAGAACAGGCCCTCGCGAGGCCGTTCACCTGTACGATTCTTCCTCGTCAGCCCAAGAGGCAATCCACCTGCCACAAACTAGAGTAGGGTATTACACCACAACGGTGGCCCGAACTAGTATAAATCTTGTGTCTCCTGTGTTGTTCTTGTGGTAGTTAGATCCTTGCGAGACGAAGAGGTAGAGGGCTTGATCTCCGCGCGCACCCCAGAGTTCGAACCTTAAGGGTCTGCCAGAACCCGTGATCCGACATTTGGCGCGCCAGGTTGGGGTGCGCCGGAATCTGTCTTCCCATCGCTCCGTCTCCCGTTACGCCGTCGTCATCATGCCCGGCGACCAGGCGGGCAACCAAGGCCCATGGGCGGCGTGGCCCATCTGCGCGGAGCCTCCCACTCCGGGCAACCCCGCGCCACAGGCAGCTCGCGGTCCGCAGGGCACTGCGGGCCGCGGGCGACGCGGGCAAGCTTCTGCGACCCTCACACCGCGGCAGGCGCGGTCGGCGGCGAGGGCCTCCAACCACGCCGCGGCTATGACATCGTACACCCGCCGAGAACAGGCAAACTCAAGGGCCGCGCTCACGGTAGCACGGGAGCTGTTGCAGTGCAGGCTATTGGAGGGCGGCCGCGACGTGCTGCTGGAGCGGGTCACCCAGCTCCTGGGCTTCGCCGCTTCGGGGGCTCACCCCTTCTGCGTCCAGCTCCCGCCTCAAGTTCAGGGCGGCGCATGAGGGGGCCCCGCGCACCCGCGCGGGCCTCAAGACTACCTCAACACCAGCGAATCCGCCGGCGCCAGACTGGCGGTGGCGCTACCCCCGCCCCCGGCGCGTGAAGGAGAGGGGCTCAGTGCGGCCCACGGCGCCAGCGGTCAACCACGCTACCACCCCGCGGTGGGCACGACAAGCAACGCTGCATGGCGCATGGAGCACTACATCACATCATTCGGGGTGGCAGCGCCAGAGGAATACGTGCCCCACATGATGGACCAAGGGCACGCTCACGGGGGCGAACAGGGTTCGCTCTTCAGCCCCAGCTGGGAGGACGAGACGCCGGAGGCCGAGCCCCTCCAAGAACCCCATGACGGCTCCGTCGGTCACACCGGAGGCAGAGACTATCGGGTACCATTAATTCCTCAAGAGCAGGCATACGCTAATCATGGGTCACAGGAGATGTAGGTCACCGCGACAAGCAGCTGCCCTGCCCCTGCGGTCTCCTACCCCTCGGGAGGAGGACGCAGGGGGCTGCAGGAAAGGGGCAGAGATCCTGCCTCATCACCGTGGCGTTCGGAGCAAGGCGTTCTTAGAAGATAGGCCCTCCGCTGGGGAGGCGCCCGAGGGCCTGCCCCTGGCGGAGGACCCGTGGTCGTCGGGGGAACCGCTGGCGACCGCTCTACCCCACCGGCGGCGTCCTGGTTTCCGGTCATCGTTGCTGGCACTAGAGTGTGGCGCAAGGCGGGGCCCTCGTCTGGCGATATGAAGCAAGGCCGATACCTGTGAAGAAGGCCCAGTGCCTGTGAAGCTCGCCGCCCCGTGACACTCTCACGTAATAATGAGTGGGGCTGTACATGCCCCGGAGTCTCAGGGATGCCGGCCTCAGGCCCTGGGGCTCCCTCCCACGCCCAGTGGACAGCACTTAGCTCCGCGCTGGTGAGAAGACGTCGAAGACTAGATTAGGTGCCGGACGCGGCCTTTTTGTTTGCTTTCATTGCTTTCTTCCTTTGGTTGTAACCCTTTTTCTCCCGCTGGATTTAAGTTGAATTCGAATCTGAGCTTTGCGTGCGTTCGGGGAAGGGGAGCTTGGTCTTGTTTGAGTCGTTTCCCGCGTTCTGGTCACCATCTCATCACAGCTGCCTCCCCTCGCGAGCCCCTCGCGAGCCGGGCCAGGACTAGCTTAAGCACGGCCCAGATTGCCGCTGCCGCCCCCTCGCGAGGTGACCATTGGTGCCTGCAGAGATCGTTTTTCTCGTGAAGGCCTGGAGCCTGTGAAGAAGGCGAATGCCTGTGAAGCCATCCCTCTCGGGAGAAGGCCCAGAGCCTGTGTAGAAGGCGAATGCCTGTGAAGCCATCCCTCTCGGGAGAAGGCCTAGAGCCTGTGAAGAAGGCGAATGCCTGTGAAGCCATCCCTCTCGGGAGAAGGCCCAGAGCCTGTGAAGAAGGCGAACGCCTGTGAAGACATCCCTCTCGGGAGAAGGCCCGGAGCCTGTGAAGAAGGCGAATGCCTGTGAAGACATCCCTCTCGGGAGAAGGCCCGGAGCCTGTGAAGAAGGCTAATGCCTGTGAAGCCATCCCTCTCGGGAGAAGGCCCGGAGCCTGTGAAGAAGGCGAATGCCTGTGAAGCCATCCCTCTCGGGAGAAGGCCCAGAGCCTGTGAAGAAGGCGAACGCCTGTGAAGACATCTCTCTCGGGAGAAGGCCCAGAGCCTGTGAAGAAGGCGAATGCCTATGAAGCCATCCCTCTCGGGAGAAGGCTCAGAGCCTGTGAAGAAGGCAAACGCCTGTGAAGACGCCTCGTTCGAGAAAAGGCCCGGAGCCTGCGAAGACGGCCCATGCCTATGAGGTTTCCTGTCAGTAACGACCCCGCCTCCCGAGGCTTCAACTACCCAGCACCTGGGGCGTGATGCCCTCCAGAAGGCAGCTCCGGAGCCTGCGAGGGACAAGGGCGAACTAGCCTACCGTTGGACACGCGTATGATTTAATCACTGCAGATACATTATATACAAGTCCATACATGAGGGGCTCCCCCTCCCAAAATGCTCTCACAATCGTCGGGCCAAAAGCCTGAATTCTATCTATGCAGGGTAAAAAGGCGAGGATAACGCATGGTCAATCTGATAAATCCCCCAATGCATCCTCGGAGGCGCCTCCCGAGCTGTCGCTGGCGTCGCTGAACTCACCTTCGTTGCCTGCGCCCCCGTCAGCAGCATTGGGGTCTTCCACCGCGCCACCTTCGTCAGCGCCCACGATCACGCCGTCGTCGTCCGAAGTGAAGGCCCGGACGAGCGCATCTACGTTGCTCTCCACCCATTCAGCCAGGTCTCCTCGAATAGCTTGGGGAACTAGGGCGATGGCGGCGTCGAAGTCGAAGTGGGGATCCATGTTTCGAAGATGGCTGAAGACGCGGGAGAAGGCGCGCCTGAGCAGGGCGCGGCTCCTCTCCTCCACCAACCTATCGGCTCTAGCCGACCGCGCCTCCAGCTGTGTCACCACGGTGGTGAAGAACTGCAGGTTGTCGCCGTAGTTAATCGTGTGCGGCTCGCCCACGGCAGCCTCACAGATGTTGCCCAGGGCAATGTTGGCCCTATCATGGAGCTTGGTGAGCATGGGGCCGTGCTGGTGCTCCAGGACTTGCCGCTGGCGTATCTCGTCGGCATTCTGACGCTCGATGGCCACGGCCTCTTCCACACGCTGGCATAGGCGGCGCACTTCGGCCTGGGAGGAGGCCAGCTCTTTCTGCGCTGCCTCAAGGGCGACCCGGGAGGCGTCCGCTCGTCGCGTCGCCTCATCCCGCTGGGCCCTCAAGGCGGCGGTTCTGCCCTCGGCTTTGACTCGGATCATCCCCAGCTTCCCCTCGAACCCGCGCTCGAGGCCTTGGCGTGCTGTCGCCACCCGACGGCAAACCTCCTCCAGGACACGCGTTTCCCGCGCGGCGACATCATTTTCCGCCTGCGTCACCAGGCGCTCCCTCGTCTCCAGCTGCTCGAGCTCACGAGCGCGTTCGGCGGCCTCCAGCACCAATGCTTCCTCGCGCTTCCGATGCTCAGCCAGGTCTCCGGAAGCCACCTCCATCGATGCAAGGGCTGCCTTCGCAGCTCAGCTTGCTCCTCCAGCGAGCGGCACCAGGCCAAGAGCTCCCGAGCCTGTTCTTCTGCTGCTCCTCGCCGACGGTCGGCTCCTCGGGCCTCCTCCACGGCCTGAGACTGAGCCGCCCGAGAAGCCTCCGGCGACGCCTTCGCCTCTTCGTCGTCAAGGACGCGCTGACGACGCGCAAGGGCAGCGGCTGCCTCCAGCTCGCGCCGCTCGACAGCCAGGCGCAAGCCCTCAGCTTCCAGGCGCGCGTCTTCCTCAGCAAGCTCCTGCCCAAGCAGGTCTACGGCACCACTCGCCCTCCGGTGGAATTCGTGGCGACGGGCGCGGCGCTCCCGAGCACGCTCAAGCACGTCTGCCGCGCCACCATCCGCCCCAGGCAGGCGTCGAGGACCTCGGATCATCGCTCCGGCCCCGAGCAGGGGGCTGGGGGCTGACGCCTTCTCGACGGACGGCCGCGCCGCATCAGAAGCCCAACTTGAGTCCAACCTGGCCTCAGGAGAAGGGCCGCGGAGGTGCCTCAGCCGGTCGCAGCCCGCGACCAAACGGGGAGCCCACGGCAGGCTGCCTATGTCGATGGAAAGCCCGCGGAAGGAGATCGCAGGGGCGGGAGCGTCGCCGCGCGCTATGCAGCGATCTGCGCCATAACCTGCCCAAACCACCAGGGCAGTGCCGCTCAAGACACCCAGGGGCGGCGGAGGAGACGGAGTCAAGGAGGGCGCCGGCCCGACGACTTCATCGAGCTCAGCAGGCAGAGGCCTGCAGGGCAAGGATCAACGGATGCGGCAAGCAGGATAAGGAACAGAAAAGGAGAAGACTTACTCATCGACAGCGAAGTACTTCCGGCGCTTCAGCAAGCGGCAGGGGAGGTCGTCGCCCGAAGCCTCCCTTTTTCTCCGGAGGGCCTCAAAGTCCACACGGAAACGGCCCAGGAGAGATGCGCAGGAACCATCCTGTGAAGAGGACGGAGCGCCAAGGCCACTCGCATCGAGGGCGCATGCCTGGAACGCACGGGCAGTTGCCTCGTCAGAGATCCCGGCCGGGGGCTCTAGAGCCTCGGCCTCAAGCACCGGAGGCGGCGGCGCCTCACCCGTGGCCTCGGGAGCATGGACCTCATGAGCTGCCCCGTCAAGAGCATCGCCAGGTGCGGCCACATCGTCCGTGGATCCCTCGACCTCCGCTGTCTCCTGCCTCCCTGCGCCACCACTCGAGGAGGATTCACCCAGGCCGACCGGAAGGGAAATCACCACCACAGGATTCTCGCGAGGCCCCTGGAGGCCAACAGGGCGTAGCCCCCACTCGTTGAAAGAGGGCATCTGCCTCACGAAGTCATCCCTGTTGTGGCAGAGGTACAGCAAGGCTCCCCCCTGCCGGACACCCCCGGGGTTGGGATCGCCTGTCAGGATCAAGAGCACCCTCCTCAGCACCTTGGGCGTTAGGTCTTCTCCCTGAAGTCTCATGCGGTCACCATGCCCGCTGAAGGCCCACATTCTACAAGAATGGCGTTGGAGAGGGGCAATGCGGCGCAATAGGAACTCCTTCACCACTTTGGGCGCCGTTACGCCCAGCTTCTTCAAGGACATGAAGCGATGCCAGACGAAGGCGAGCCGGGGACTTACAAGCGTCTCCTGGCCCCAGCCCGAATTAGGCACAGCAGGCGATGTCGGCTTCGCGAGCCGGGACCTGGGCACCCCGACATCGATGTACAACCACCGCTCGCGGAACTCGGCTGAAGGCGGAGGAAGGTTGAAGTCAATACCAGAGGCTGCGGTCTCAGACGAAGCTACGAAGCTCATGCATGCCGAGCATTGCGTGGGGTCGACAAGATGCAAGGAGAAGAAGTGGCGCAGCAGGGCAACAGAAGGAGGGATGCCCACCATTGCCTCACAAACAAAAGCGAAGACAGAAAGAAGAGCTATGGACTCAGGACCCATATGCATCATGTGGATCTGATAGTGATCAAGGACGGCGTTGAAGAAATCGGAGAAGGGAGGCACCAAACCCGCCCACAAGGCGTCGGCAAAGTAATGGACCTCGGTGATTATCCTGTCAGTAGGAAGGTGACACATAGGCCACGCGGTCGTCCTCCCGCACTCGTTGAAGGCGGTGGCTAGAGCCGGATTGAGCTTGTCCAGGCACTCCAGGTTGAGTATGATTGAGCGCCCGACAGCAGGCGCCACCGGCGTCAGCGGGCGAGATGGAGCCGCAGGCTTCTTCCCCTTCGCTTTCTTTGGAGCCATGGCGGCGGGCGGATAAGAGGAGACGCGAGATTGGATTGGAAGCAAGGGTCTGAGTTCGAAGGGGGGAAGAGCAGGAGACGGTCAGGCAACAGGGAGAAGGACGGTTGTGTACAACTGCGGGGCAACCTAGCGCGGCGCAGAATAAGGGGGCGTGGGTAAACAGTGCCGCCCACGTCTAATCAACCGCCACGAGGCGCCTGAGGCCGCAGGCTGTTAGGGCCCGCGGCGCTTCGCCCTTGCCCTTTCGCCTCTCAGCACGGCCAAGTCCATGCGCGCCTTGGGCCCGGGGGCTACTGTCGGCGTTCTGGGAACGGGGGTCCCCAGACTTGCCTGCCTGCAGCCTGCGGCGTTGCTCGAGTGGGGGCCCAATGTGGCCCATCTTCATCAACACAAAGCTCAAGACCCTCGCGAGGGGCCAAGCCTCGCGAGGCGGACGACACGGCGCTTCCTCCGGCACGGCCTCCTTAGGCTGGCACGCGAGGAGGCGGAGAGATCAAGGTAGGGTACCTCACGAGGTGCCCATGATGCAAGCCATGACGATCAAAGATGCCAGGCAGGCGCCAGCCCGCGCAGCGTCCTCCCTTTCCTCTTTGGTGCAAAGGGGGCAAGCGCAGGCGAGAGGATCAAGCAAAGGCACCCATTTCGGTGCAACGAGACCAAGACCAGCTCCACGACAAGGAGGAAGTCACTGTGGAGCCCAAGCCGGCGTCATCACCAGAACCTTTGGCAGGGGAAGACCAACTTTAGTCAGGATAAGTGTACCCGATGTTCCCCTTCAAATCGGCCAATTGTTGGCGCCCTTCCCGCTCAATATTTGGGAAGAGGCCCAGGGCCTTTGCCTATAAATAGGACTAGCCACCCCCAGGGTAGAGGGAGAATACAAGTTGATTCAGGACCTAGAGCAAGTAGAGACAGAGAGAGAGAAGGGCGATCGAACTCCCCCTAGCAGTTCATCCCCTAGCCAAGAACAGGCCCTCGCGAGGCCGTTCACCTGTACCATTCTTCCTCGTTAACCCAAGAGGCAATCCACCCGCCACAAACTAGAGTAGGGTATTACACCACAACGGTGGCCCGAACTAGTATAAATCTTGTGTCTCCTGTGTTGTTCTTGTGGTAGTTAGATCCTTGCGAGACGGAGAGGTAGAGGGCTTGATCTCCGCGCGCACCCCAGAGTTCGAACCTTAAGGGTCTGCCGGAACCCGTGATTCGACATACACAGATATCAATAAGGCTTGTCCCAAAGACCCCTTCCCATTGCCGCGCATCGACCAGATTGTTGACTCCACGGCTGGGTGTGATCTGTTGTCATTCCTCGATGCCTACTCCGGCTAACACCAGATCTTCATGATAAGAGAAGACGAAGAGAAAACAGCATTCATCACCCCATGTGGTACGTATTGTTTCATACGAATGCCTTTCGGGTTGAAGAGTGCTGTTTCAACGTTTGCAAGGGCGCACCAGATTGGTTTTGAACCCCAGCTCCATAGAAATATGGAAGCTTATATGGATGATATAGTGGTCAAAACCAAGAACAGGGCAACCCTTATATCGGATTTTCAAGAAGCATTTGCAAACCTACGCAAGATCAATCTCAAGCTGAACCCTGAGAAGTGCGTCTTCGGCGTCCCGTCCGGCAAGCTTCTCGGGTTCTTTGTGTCACAGCGTGGGATAGAGGCCAATCCGGACAAGATCAAAGCTATAGAACAGATTGAAGCGCCCAAGCGGGTCAAGGATGTACGTCAGCTTGTTGGTTGCATTCCCGCCATGAGCAGGTTCATCTCCAAGTCCATCGAGCGCGCCCTTCCCTTTTTCAAGATTTTGAAAAAGGCGGGCCCGATGGAATGGACGCCAGAAGCCGAAGAAGCATTGCAAGATTTGAATAGGTATCTCTCCTCCACGCCAATACTAGTTGCGCCGTAACGCCCCGAGACCGATGCTCGAGAAGACTTCCATATATTCTGGGTTTCGCCGTGTGATTCTTTTGTGCTTGCTCTATTTATTTTTGCATTGCATCATGTCATCATGCATCATGCCAGCATGTTATTTAATTTTTAAAACCTCAACTAAATAAATTGCATGGATCTTTGATCCATTTAAATTGAGGGAATTCACATGGTGAGTTATCTTTATAATATATCCTCCCGATATTAGTGGAGCTATTATAAAATAATCCATTCTTTGGAATCACCATAACACACTTGCAAAATCCCAATGCCTTTTATTATTTCAATTCTTGGCCTCTAACTTTGCCATTTATCCTTTCGTCATTTTTCGGAGCTCCACCTATTTTCTCAACATTTTTGGAAACTCCTAGAACCTTGTCCTAATTCAAACCATTTGAATTAAATTCAAACGAGTTTGAATTCAACTCCTCACGTGTGCCCACTTCTATTTTTCTCGGAACAAGCGTATTTTTGTGAGTTCGGGAAAATTATCCCCTTGTCCAAATTCTTTTCCTAAACCTCTCCTTCTTTTCCTCTCTTTTTTTGGTCTTTTTATGCTAAAGTAATATGAGAGAGGGAGTGGAGAGCCCAGCAGCCTTCCTCTCCTTTGGGCCGGCCTCCCAAGGCCCATCCGCACCAACCTAACCCTAGGCCCGACCCCTCCTCTCGACCTCTCCCTCTCGTTCCCTCTGCCCGCCGCCACACACGCATGCATCGAGCCAAGGAGAGGAGCTCCCTGCGCCCGATCCCCTCGCTCGCCTCCCTTCTCCTCGATCCCCACAGCACCGCGCCCGAAACCTCTCTCTCCCTCAAGCCAGGATCCCCTCGCTCGTCCTCCTCCAGTTCCCGTCGCCCTCCCCGTCCTCAGCTCCTCCTCCACCTCGCCTTGGTGCGCGAGTCCCGCGCCCCGCCTCCTCCTTCCACCAGCGCCTCCGGTGATGGCCGCCGCCGCTGAGCCCCCAACCTCTGGCAGCCCCTGCTGCGAGTCCGGCGCCTTGCTTCTTCCTCGTCAATGGCGAGCCACGCCACCGCTCCGTCCATGTTCTTCGTCAGATCCGGCGACCTTGGCCTTGGACCCGCCGTCTCCATCCCATTCTGGGCCTGTTTCGTGCAGTCCCTCCTCTGCCTTGGCCTCGCCAAGCCCCGGCTCGCCGGAGCGCCGCGCCTCAAGGTCCCTGCCTCCGCACTGCCGTCCTCCTTGGCCTTCCTCCTTCAGCGTCACTCCTGCACCCATCGTCGCCGCCCCAAGCCACTCCCTCACTTCCCCTCGCCGTCCCGACCAGCAGCAGGAAGCCAGGAGCTCAAGCCCCTTGTTGGCCGCCAAGACTGCCATGTTGCTGCCCCGTGCGAGACCGTCAAGTACCACGACAGACCGCGAGCTCCACGGATCCGCCAAGTACCTCGACGTCCGATGCTGAAAACGGTCACCGAACTGGGTAACGCCAAGTACCAGGACGACGGGGACCGTCAAGTTCGTCCACCGCCGTCAACCGAACGAGACCGGCAAGTTCGAAGACCCCAAGTACCTCTTCGAAACGACCGAGTACCACTACCTCCGACCCTCGAAGACCTCGTGGACGTCAAGTTCCGTGTCGTTGACCCCGAACCTCTATGAAAACGTGTACGGCTATCAACGAGTACCTCTACCATCGTCGTGTACCACTACTTCCACTACCGCCGCGAGAACGTCTACTTACACTAAGAACTCGACTCGTTCCGTAAATGCACGCTTCGAAGGTATAACCGCCGAGATGCCCTTCCAAGAACGAATGTTTACGATGCATGAGATGCTCATGTTTGCACCGTGTCCGAGCTGTCTTTGCACGTTCCTCGTTTTCCCATGCCATTGACATGTGGGAACCCGGTTATCGGGATCACCCCACCATCTCTAGCATGTTCCCCACATCCACGTGTTTGCTTCTTTTGCATCGATATCTCAATGAGTTGTCGGAACTAGAATGTTGCCGTGGCACCATTTCCGTTGTCGTTGCCGTGGCACCCCTTTCGTTTCCGCCATGACGACAAATGCTTCATAATGATCTTGTCAACATTTTCATAAAATTGCTTAAAACTTGCATATGTCATCCGCATCATGATAACAACAATTAAAATGTTTAAAATATTGTTTGTTTAAATTTGCTTAAATGCCATGCTAAAATGATTTATTTCATACCTAAATAACCGTAGCTCGGATAAATAAATTATATATGTAAAAGGGGTAGAAAAATGCCTAGTTTAACATGGTGCACTTTATTTTGCTGTTTAACAACATTAAAATATGCTTTAGGGCAGAACAGTACCAAATTCGAAATATGCACATGAGGATTTTCCGGAATTGTTGTTTGTTGTTCTGGCCTCATTTAAACTTGCCTAGATAGGTAGTTTTCATATGCTTCACCCTTGCCATGTTTAATAATATTTAATATTGTTGGGTACCTAAACGAGAGAGAACTAAATAAGTCATGTGGTGTTTTGTCAATATGCAACTCGTTACATATTGAGCTCCACTTAATTTGTAGTGTTGTTTGTCACACTTTTCCATGCCATGCCTCATTAAACCGGACATGCATCATACTTGATTGTGCATCATGCCATGTTTATGTGATGGTTGTTTACTATGTTGTTTGCTTCTTTCCGGTGTTGCTTCTTCGGGTTAGTTCCGATAACGTTGCGATCGCAAGGATTCGTTCGAATACATCCGTTTGTCTTCGTCATGGACTCGTTATTCTTCCTTGCGGGATTTCAGGCAAGATGACCATACCCTCGAAATCACTTCTATCTTTGCTTGCTAGTTGCTCCCTCTTTTGCTATGCCTATGCTGCGATACCTACCCTTGCTTATCATGCCTCCCATATTGTTAAACCAAGTCTCTAACCCACCTTGTCCTAGCAAACCGTTGTTTGGCTATGTTACCGCTCTGCTCAGCCCCTCTTATAGCGTTGTTAGTTGCAGGTGAAGATGAAGTTTGTTCCTTGTTGGAACATGGAAATGTTGTTCTGTGTTGGAACATGTTTACTTGTTGGGATATCACAATATATCTTATTTAATTAATGCATCTATATACTTGGTAAAGGGTGGAAGGCTCGGCCTTATGCCTGGTGTTTTGTTCCACTCTTGCCACCCTAGTTTCCGTCATATCGGTATTATGTTCCCGGAGTTTGCGTCCCTAATGCGGTTGGGTGATTTATGGGACCCCCTTGACAGTTCGCTTTGAATAAGACTTTTCCAGCGAGGCCCAACCTTGGTTTTACCATTTGCCTCACCACCACCTACTTTCCCTTGGGAGTAATTAACCCAAGGGTCATCTTTTATTTATCCCCCCCCCCCCGGGCCAATGCTTGTCTAAGTGTTGGTCCGAACCGAGCCGCCTGCGGGGCCACCGCGGGGAAACTCGAGGCCTAGTTTTACTCGTAGCCTGTCTCATCCGGTGTTGCCCTGAGAACGAGATATGTGCAGCTCCTATCAGGATGTCGGCGCATCGGGCGGCTTTGCTGGACTTGTTTTATTACTGTCGAAATGTCTTGTAGCCGGGATTCCGAGACTGATCGGGTCTTCCCGGGGAGAAGGAATATCCTTCGTTGATCGCGAGAGCTTATCATGGGCTAAGTTGGGACACCCCTGCAGGGTTTGAACTTTCGAAAGCTGTGCCCGCGGTTATGTGGCAGATGGGAATTTGTTAATGTCCGGTTGTAGAAAACCCGAAGTTGATCTTAATTAAAATACACCAACCGCGTGTGTAGCCATGATGGTCTCTTCTCGGCGGAGTCCGGGAAGTGAACACGGTGTTGGAGTTATGCTTGACGTAAGTAGTTTCAGGATCACTTCTTGATCATAGTTGTTCGACCGTGCTTTTGCCTTCTCTTCTCGCTCTCATTTGCGTATGTTAGACACCAGATATGCTAGTCGCTGGCTGCAGCTCCACCTCACTACCCTGTCCTACCTTTAAGCTTAAATAGTCTTGATCTCGCGGGTGCGAGATTGCTGAGTCCCCGTGACTCACAGATACTTCCAAAACCAGTTTGCAGGTGCCAATGAAACCGTGCAGGTGACGCACCCGAGCTCAAGGAGGAGCTCGATGAAGATCTTGTTCATTGTGTTGTTTCGTTTCAATTGATCAGTAGTGGAGCCCAGTCGGGACGATCGGGGATCTGTGTAGCATTTGGGGTAGTCTTCTTTTATTTTGGTTCCGTAGTCGGACCTTGCTTGTATCTGTATGATGTAATGCTTTACTCATGTATTGTGTGAAGTGGCGATTGTAAGCCAACTATGTATCTCTTTCCCTTATGTATTACATGGGTTGTGTGAAGATTACCTCACTTGCGACATTGCTTTCAATGCGGTTATGCCTCTAAGTCGTGCTTCGACACGTGGGAGATATAGCCGCATCGAGGGCGTTACAAGTTGGTATCAGAGCCTTCCCCGACCTTAGGAGCCCCCACTGATTGATCGTTTTAGCGGCCGAGTTGTGTCTAGAAAAATGTTTTGAGTCATTTAGGAATTATGTATCGGAGAGTTTAGGAATTCTTTTTACTCCCAGTCTCCTCATCGCTCTGGTAAGGCATCCTGACGTAGAGTTTTGACTCTTCTCTTCTCAAATTTCACTAAAAAAAATTTTTAGGATCACGCGGGTATCTTAGAATCGTTCCGATGGTTTTGTGATGACAACATATGGTTTTGTGATGACAACATTGTCTTGGTGCCTCCTGTCAGCAGGGGTTTAGTGGAGGTGTCCCGGGGAGTTGAGCTCCGAGGTGTTGTCGTCATAACTTTATCGTTGCAGTTCTGGAATACCTGAGTTTAGTACGCCGACATCGAAAATCTCTTTTGTACAGTTGTTGGTGAGATAACCCTGATAGCCCAGTACTGAGGCGAGTGCAGGAGTATTGCCATAACTCGTATAACGGATGCTTTTCGAAGGTTGAGGTAGACGATTTCCGAAGGTTTCTTGGTTATGTGTTGAAGGATGGATACAGCTGGATCTAGGTATTGTTAGTTTGGGTGATATATTTTGTGTCCCCTGTATCCCAAACACCTGATTGCATAACCAGAAAGTTTCGGGAGTTTATAGGTGGGAATTCAAGTAGCTCCTAGAATATCTTTCTGACAGATGCATGATATGGGATTGGGTAAATCTCTATCATATGTATTTGTTCCGGCTTATTCTACAAGCCAAATCCTTTGTTTTGTTTTATTTATGGTATTCGAGTTGCTTCAATGCCAAGTGTTGATTCCATACCTTATTCTAAGCGGTGTTCGCATATTCCTATGTGGATACCAATCCTTCATGATAACTGAGAGTGCCATGTCAATCCTTTTCAACCGGTGTGTCTCTCTTCAAGTGGATCCGATCACTTCAACATTCGCAAGATCAATTATCAGTTCTTCTCAACGGTGTTTGCTTCATCTGTTCCAAGTTGTCTTTGTTTTTCCCGCCCTCCCACCCTTATTTCTTCAAGGATGCAGATTTCTTGATCAAGGATCCATCTTATTGAGGTGAAGCCTCTCCATTCTTCTCCTTCATGTTCTTATCCAGTGATTTTCTATGAAGATGCGCAACAACTTCAAGTTCATCATTCTTTGTTATTTTTTTCTACTCCGGTGGACTCAATTCAAGCTTTGTCGATCATATCTTTCCTTCTTTCAAATGTTTTTTCTCATACCGGTGCACCTCTTAATCATCCACTTCTCGCTATTCAATTGTTCCGGAGTGCCAAAGATATCTCAGAAGATTCGTGTTTCCATTCTTAATCCGTTCAAGCTATTTTGAGGTTGTTATCTCATTCAAGCCATTTAATTCAACCGGTGCAATCTCTCTTTTCAAGCAATCGTTCAACGGTGGTTCTTTTGAGTGGGCCCTAACCCACAGGTTTTTTCCCAGGAGCTTACCTGACTCTTCTAATTATCCCGAAGTTATTCTCAAATTCTTTTCGAAGCTTGACGTAAGAATGAATTGTCACCAGTCAAATGTCTTTCTCCAAGATCTTTCAAATCCTTTTCATCGTTGGTTCAACCTTTCCAATTTTAATTCCGGAGTGCCTCAACAATTCATGGTGGTGTTTCTCATCGTCATTCTCAACATTTGAAGACCGAAGAAGAGTTCCTCTTAAATCCTTACCCGTTCTTCCAAAGCTGTGTAGTTCTAGCTTGATGCCATCCTCTCATAATTATTTTCGATTGTGAGAATTCTTTTAACCCACCCGGAGCATTTCAGGAGTCTTTTCAGTTTGATTCTCCGGAGCCATCATCTCAGAATTATTCATTCAAGCGTTCAGCTCTTGTTTTCTAAATCTTACAGGTGCATCATTCAATATTCTCTAATCAGTTCATGATCTCTTCGTTCTCTTGTATCTAAATCCTAGCAAGCATCTTCGTTCATTTGCTAATTCTTCTGGGTGTTTCTTTATCTTTTCTTCGTTCATTTTCCATTCTTACGGTGGTTCGTTCAAGATTCCTCTTTCTTTGATATCATATCAATTCATTCGTTCTTTCCAATCCTACCGGTGGTTCGTTGAAGACCTTCCCAAGTTGAGCAATATCTCTGTTCAATCCTTTTTCAACGAGAATAAGTAGTATGCCAAAATCCATTGCTTGTTATCAATTTATATTGGTGAAGGATACGCATAACATAATTTTTCTTCTTGTTTCATCGAGTAAATTCAATTCCTTATTCCGGAGGTTCATCAAAATTCTTGATGTCATTTGTTCATCTTTCTTTCTGGAGTTCCAAGTTTTCTGTATTATCTCGTCAAGAAGCTCCATCTAAAGCATAACAAGGTTTCACTTTGTGTTTTCAACTTCTGTTTCTTTCTATCATTCTTTTATTACCGGAGTTCTTCATGGAGGCTCTACATGATGGTTCATCAAGGATGCTTTTCATTCTCGAATTGTTCTTCAAGCTTTCTCTCGAAGTTATGATCCGCCAAGCTATACTCAAAATTAAACATAGTGCTCAACACATGTTTTGTCTTGAGGAGTTCAAGCATTTCTTCATCTTGCATTCCGAAGTGCAATTCTTTCTATCTTATCTTTTGAGGTGGTATTATGTCATTCTTGATAATTTGAGTTCATGTCTCATGATTCACATGTTGTCAAGAATGAGGTATTTTAAATCCATCAACCTCTTCGTTGGAGTCATATTGGGTTATATTTCACCTAAAGCTTTCCCTAAGGATTGTTGCTATTTGTGGTGCTTATCAATGATCCAAGTTATTTCTTTATCATTTTGGTGGCAGAAGTTCACCTCAAGTTTTGAGATGTCTCCATAAGCCCACGAGGATCATATCTTTTCGTTGTTGGTTTTCCAACAACTCCGTTCTAACCTTCTTGGAAGGGTGCTTTCCAAGCTCACTTGTGGCAAAAGTTGTCATTTTCTTCTCCGTCCCTTTATCCCAACGATCTAACTTCTATTCTTTGTTCCGGTGGCATTGTGATGTTTTCTTCAACCCATCATCTCATTTTGGAGATCATGTTCTTTTCCTTGCTTATCCATTTAACCGGAGTGTGGTGTTTTCATTCGAGCTCTCTCATCTTATCAAGTCTTGCATCTCTTCTCAACCGGAGTGCTGTCTGAAATCTTTCTTACCCCTTGTGCCATTCTTTCAATAGTTCTGGAGGCAGTGTGTTGTTGATCTCATCAAGTATCCTCTCATCTTGTCAAGTTCATGTTCAATTCCTTCCATTTACAGTCGGAGTGCTGCCCAAATTATATCAATCTTATTCCTTCTCTATCTAGTTTTAACCGGAGTGTTTTCAATATCTATCTTATCATTAAACCTCTTGGTTCTTGTCGTATCCCATGTTCCTCTTATCTAACGGAGTGTTTTCAAGTTCGTTCAACTCCGTTGTGTTCTTTCTTTCAACTTTTCAACCTCTCAAGTATCGTGGTTTCACTCATTTGTCAAAGAAGCAATTAGTTTACCTCTTCTCTTCCTTCTCCGTTTTTTCTCCGGTGCCATCCTAGATATCGGGACGAGATCCTCTCGTAGTGGTGGAGTGTTGTAACGCCCCGAGACCGATGCTCGAGAAGACTTCCATATATTCCGGGTTTCGCCGTGTGATTCTTTTGTGCTTGCTCTATTTATTTTTGCATTGCATCATGTCATCATGCATCATGCCAGCATGTCATTTAATTTTTAAAACCTCAACTAAATAAATTGCATGGATCTTTGATCCATTTAAATTGAGGGAATTCACATGATGAGTTCTCTTTATAATATATCCTCCCGATATTAGTGGAGCTATTATAAAATAATCCATTCTTTGGAATCACCATAACACACTTGCAAAATCCCAATGCCTTTAATTATTTCAATTCTTGGCCTCTAACTTTGCCATTTATCCTTTCGTCATTTTCCGGAGCTCCACCTATTTTCTCAACATTTTTGGAAACTCCTAGAACCTTGTCCTAATTCAAACCATTTGAATTAAATTCAAATGAGTTTGAATTCAACTCGTCACGTGTGCTCACTTCTATTTTTCTCGGAACAAGCGTATTTTTGTGAGTTCGGGAAAATTATCCCCTTGTCCAAATTCTTTTCCTAAACCTCTCCTTCTTTTCCTCTCTTTTTTTGGTCTTTTTCTGCTAAAGTATTATGAGAGAGGGAGTGGAGAGCCCAGCAGCCTCCCTCTCCTTTGGGCCGGCCTCCCAAGGCCCATCCGCACCAACCTAACCCTAGGCCCGACCCCTCCTCTCGACCTTTCCCTCTTGTTCCCTCTGCCCGCCGCCACACACGCACGCATCGAGCCAGGGAGAGGAGCTCCCTGCGCCCGATCCCCTTGCTCGCCTCCCTTCTCCTCGATCCCCACAGCACCGCGCCCGAAACCTCTCTCTCCCTCAAGCAAGGATCCCCTCGCTCGTCCTCCTCCAGTTCCCGTCGCCCTCCCCGTCCTCAGCTCCTCCTCCACCTCGCCTTGGTGCGTGAGTCCCGCACCCCGCCTCCTCCTTCCACCAGCGCCTCCGGTGATGGCCGCCGCCGCTGAGCCCCCAACCTCTGGCAGCCCCTGCTGCGAGTCCGGCGCCTTGCTTCTTCATCGTCAACGGCGAGCCACGCCGCCGCTCCGGCCATGTTCTTCGTCAGATCCGGTGACCTTGGCCTTGGACCCGCCGTCTCCATCCCATTCCGGGCCTGTTTCGTGCAGTCCCTCCTCTGCCTTGGCCTCGCCAAGCCCCGGCTCGCCAGAGCACCGCGCCTCAAGGTCCCTGCCTCCGCACCGCCGTCCTCCTTGGCCTTCCTCCTTCAGCGTCGCGCCTGCACCCATCGTCGCCGCCCCAAGCCACTCCCTCGCTTCCCCTCGCTGTCCCGACCAGTAGCAGGAAGCCAGGAGCTCAAGCCCCTTGTTGGCCGCCAAGACTGCCATGTTGCTGCCCCGGGCGAGACCGTCAAGTACCACGACAGACCGCGAGCTCCACGGATCCGCCAAGTACCTCGACGTCCGATGCCGAAAACGGTCACCGAACCGGGTAACGCCAAGTACCAGGACGACGGGGACCGTCAAGTTCGTCCACCGCCGTCAAGCGAACGAGACCGACAAGTTCGAAGACCCCAAGTACCTCTTCGAAACGACCGAGTACCACTACCGTCGACCCTCGAAGACCTCGTGGACGTCAAGTTCTGTGTCGTTGACCCCGAACCTCTACGAAAACGTGTACGGCTATCAACGAGTACCTCTACCATCACCGTGTACCACTACTTCCACTACCGCCGCGAGAACGTCTACTTCCACTACGAACCCGACTCTTCCGTAAATGCACGCTTCGAAGGTATAACCGCCGAGATGCCCTTCCGAGAACGAATGTTTACGATGCATGAGATGCTCATGTTTGCACCGTGTCCGAGTTGTCTTTGCACGTTCCTCGTTTTCCCATG
This sequence comes from Aegilops umbellulata, assembly GCA_032464435.1. NCBI lineage: Eukaryota > Viridiplantae > Streptophyta > Magnoliopsida > Poales > Poaceae > Aegilops > Aegilops umbellulata. The sequence continues at coordinate 474,891,906 of CP136060.1, forward strand.
CCATTGACATGTGGGAACCCGGTTATCGGGATCACCCCACCATCTCTAGCATGTTCCCCACACCCGCGCGTTTGCTTCTTTTGCATCGATATCTCAATGAGTTGTCGGAACTGGAATGTTGCCGTGGCACCATTTCCGTTGTCGTTGCCGTGGCACCCCTTTCGTTTCCTCCACGACGACAAATGCTTCATAATGATCTTGTCAACATTTTCATAAAATTTCTTAAAACTTGCATATGTCATCCGCATCATGATAACAACAATTAAAATGTTTAAAATATTGTTTGTTTAAATTTGCTTAAATGCCATGCTAAAATGATTTATTTCATACCTAAATAACCGTAGCTCGGATTTAAATAAATTATATATGTAAAAGGGGTAGAAAAATGCCTAGTTTAACATGGTGCACTTTATTTTGCTGTTTAACAACATTAAAATATGCTTTAGGGCAGAACAGTACCAAATTTGAAATATGCACATGAGGATTTTCCGGAATTGTTGTTTGTTGTTCCGGCCTCATTTAAACTTTCCTAGATAGGTAGTTTTCATATGCTTCACCCTTTCCATGTTTAATAATATTTAATATTGTTGGGTACCTAAACGAGAGAGAACTAAATAAGTCATGTGGTGTTTTGTCAATATGCAACTCGTTACATATTGAGCTCCACTTAATTTGTAGTGTTGTTTGTCGCACTTTGCCATGCCATGCCTCACTAAACCGGACATGTATCATACTTGATTGTGCATCATGCCATGTTTATGTGATGGTTGTTTACTATGTTGTTTGCTTCTTTCCGGTGTTGCTTCTTCGTGTTAGTTCCGATAATGTTGCGATTGCGAGGATTCGTTAGACTACATCCGTTTGTCTTCGTCATGGACTCGTTCTTCTTCCTTGCGGGATTTCAGGCAAGATGACCATACCCTCGAAATCACTTCTATCTTTGCTTGCTAGTTGCTCGCTCTTTTGCTATGCCTATGCTGCGATACCTACCACTTGCTTATCATGCGTCCCATATTGTTAAACCAAGCCTCTAACCCACCTTGTCCTAGCAAACCGTTGTTTGGCTATGTTACCGCTCTGCTCAGCCCCTCTTATAGCGTTGTTAGTTGCAGGTGAAGATGAAGTTTGTTCCTTGTTGGAACATGGAAATGTTGTTCCGTGTTGGAACATGTTTACTTGTTGGGATATCACAATATATCTTATTTAATTAATGCATCTATATACTTGGTAAAGGGTGGAAGGCTCGGCCTTATGCCTGGTGTTTTGTTCCACTCTTGTCGCCCTAGTTTCCGTCATATCGGTATTATGTTCCCGGAGTTTGCGTCCCTAACACGGTTGGGTGATTTATGGGACCCCCTTGACAGTTCTCTTTGAATAAGACTTTTCCAGCGAGGCCCAACCTTGGTTTTACCATTTGCCTCACCACCACCTACTTTCCCTTGGGAGTAATTAGCCCAAGGGTCATCTTTTATTTATCCCCCCCCCCCCGGGCCAATGCTTGTCTAAGTGTTGGTCCGAATCGAGCCGCCTGCGGGGCCACCGCGGGGAAACTCGAGGCCTGGTTTTACTCGTAGCCTGTCTCATCCGGTGTTGCCCTGAGAACGAGATATGTGCAGCTCCTATCAGGATGTCGGCGCATCGGGCGGCTTTGCTGGACTTGTTTTATTACTGTCGAAATGTCTCGTAGCCGGGATTCCGAGACTGATCGGGTCTTCCCGGGGAGAAGGAATATCCTTCGTTGATCGCGAGAGCTTATCATGGGCTAAGTTGGGACACCCCTGCAGGGTTTGAACTTTCGAAAGCCGTGCCCGCAGTTATGTGGCAGATGGGAATTTGTTAATGTCCGGTTGTAGAAAACCCGAAGTTGATCTGAATTAAAATACACCAACCGCGTGTGTAGCCGTGATGGTCTCATCTCGGCGGAGTCCGGGAAGTGAACACGGTGTTGGAGTTATGCTTGACGTAAGTAGTTTCAGGATCACTTCTTGATCATAGTTGTTCGACCGTGCTTTTGCCTTCTCTTCTCGCTCTCATTTGCGTATGTTAGACACCAGATATGCTAGTCGCTTGCTGCAGCTCCACCTCACTACCTTGTCCTACCTTTAAGCTTAAATAGTCTTGATCTCGCGGGTGTGAGATTGCTGAGTCCCCGTGACTCACAGATACTTCCAAAACCAGTTTGCAGGTGCCGATGAAACCGTGCAGGTGACGCACCCGAGCTCAAGGAGGAGCTCGATGAAGATCTTGTTCATTGTGTTGTTTCATTTCAATTGATCAGTAGTGGAGCCCAGTCGGGACGATCGGGGATCTGTGTAGCATTCGGGGTAGTCTTCTTTTATTTTGGTTCCGTAGTCGGACCTTGCTTGTATCTGTATGATGTAATGCTTTACTCATGTATTGTGTGAAGTGGCGATTGTAAGCCAACTATGTATCTCTTTCCCTTATGTATTACATGGGTTGCGTGAAGATTACCTCACTTGCGACATTGCTTTCAATGCGGTTATGCCTCTAAGTCGTGCTTCGACACGTGGGAGATATAGCCGCATCGAGGGCGTTACATGCGCCTAGGCCACAAGAACCATTGCTGCTATACCTGGCGGCAACGAACCAGGTGGTCAATGTCGTGCTAGTGGCGCAGAGAGAAATTGATGACGAGGTGATAGCAGCAACAGAGCCTGATGCGGTTGGTGCACAAACGACACAGCCGGTTGGAGTGCCGCCAAGGAAGAAAATGATGCAGCACCCGGTCTACTTTGTTAGCTCCCTCTTGTAGGGGGCTAGATCAAGGTACTCCGGTGTGCAGAAACTGCTCTTCGACCTTCTTATGGCCTCGAGGAAGCCGCGTCACTACTTCCAGGCGCACGAGATCACCGTCGTTACTCGCCTCCCTCTGCAACGGATATTGCACAATCCAGACGCAACGGGAAGAATTGTAGAATGGGCACTACAGTTGTCCAACTTTGGCCTCAAGTTTGAGAGTACCTCGACGATTCAAAGCCGAGTCCTGGCGGAGTTCGTTGCAGAATGGACTGCGACGCCTGATGAAGAAACCCAGGAGACTGTTCTCCCCGGCAAAGAGGCAAGTTGCAACTGGGTCATGTACTTTGATGGAGCTTTCTCCTTACAGGGCACCGGGGCTGGCGTACTGCTTGTCGCGCCCACCGGAGAGCACCTCAAGTACGTGGTCCAGATGCACTTCCCCAGGGAGGTGTCGACAAACAATACTGCTGAGTACGAGGGGCTGCTTGCTGGTCTTAGGATCGCGGCAGACCTCGGAATCAAGAAACTCATTGTCAGGGGCGACTCGCAACTTGTCGTCAAACAAGTCAACAAGGATTACCAGAGCCCGTTGATGAAGGCCTACGTCGATGAAGTGAGGAAGCTGGAAGAGCGTTTTGACGGTATACAGGCAGAGCACGTTCCCCGAGCAGAGAACGACATCGCCGATTACTTGTCAAAACGCGCTGCCCTCAAGCTACCTGTGGAACCAGGTACCTTTGTGCTTCAGCTAACTCAGCCATCCGTTGATCCATCAATAGAACAAAACAAGAGGAGAAAATCAGGGCCCGGCAAGTACTTTCCCGCCGAGCTCCCCGAAGCCACCGGCAAGGATGTTGCCGGAGACACTGAGCCCGCCACGGGACGGCTAGCTCCGGCGGAGCATCAAGCTCTTGCCGTGGAGACAGCCGCTCCTATAGCGGAGGAAGTGCCTTTAGTCCTCGCCGTCGAGCCCCAGGCTCCAGCGTGGGCACAGCATACCGTCCGATTCCTCCAAACAAGGGAACTTCCTGAGGAGCAGGAAGAAGCAGAAAAAGTAGCCCGTCGATCTACTATGTACCAGTTCGTCGATGACGTCCTGTACAGAAAGAGGCCGAACGGTGTGAAATTGAAGTGTATCCCTCGAGAGGAAGGACTGGGACTGTTGGCAGAGATACATGGAGGCATATGTGGATCCCACATAGGGTTGAGGGCCCTTGCCGGCAAAGGGTTTCGGCAAGGCTTCTTCTGGCCCACCGCCCTCCAGGATGGGACGACACTAGTTACCAGGTGTGAAGCGTGTCAGTTCCATTCAAAGAGGCTTCATCAGCTAGCTCAAGCCCTTCAAACCATTCCTCTCTCCTGGCCTTTCTCAGTCTGGGGGCTCGACATACTGGGCCCGTTCCCCCGCGCTGTCGGGAGCTTTGGGTACTTGTACGTTGCAATCGACAAGTTCACAAAGTGGCCAGAAGTGGAAGCGGTGAGGAAGGTCACAGCACAGTCAGCCGTCAAGTTCTTCAAAGGACTGGTGTGCCGTTTTGGTGTACCCAATAGGGTCATCACCGACAACGGCACGCAGTTCACAAGCCACACCTTCATGCAATATGTTCAAGACCTCGGCAGCAAGGTCTGTTTCGCTTCCGTTGCTCACCCACGAAGCAATGGTCAAGCTGAGAGGGCAAATGCTGAAGTACTGCGAGGCCTGAGGACAAAGACCTTTGACAGATTGCGCAAGAGTGGAAGGCGCTGGATTGATGAATTGCCGGCGGTTCTTTGGTCAATCAGAACGACACCAAATCGAGCCACCGGCCCGACACCCTTTGCCCTGGTATACGGGGAAGAAGCAGTTCTCCCCACAGAACTCATATACGGGTCACCTTGAGTACTCGCTTATGACGAGCTTGAGCAAGAGAAATTGCGGCAAGATGACGCAACGCTCCTTGAGGAAGATCGTCTTCGGGCGGCTGTGAGAGCAGCGCGCTACCAGCAAGCCTTGCGCCGCTACCATAGCCGCAAGGTTCGTGCCCGAAGCTTTGAAGAAGGCGACCTTGTTCTTCGGCGCGTTCAATCAGCCAAGAATTCCAACAAGTTGACGCCAAAGTGGGAAGGCCCTTATCGGGTAATACGAGTCACCAGGCCCGGCGCAGTCCGCCTGGAGACCGAAGATGTCGTTCCGGTGAGTAACTCCTGGAACATTGAGCATCCTCGCAAGTTTTACCCGTGAGGTGCGGCTTCTCGCCCCCCCCCCCCGGCAAGCCTCCTTTTGTACAAGCCTTGCCGTTGACGCATGTAACCCTTTGTACAAAGCCAGGTGCAGACCCTGAGCATAAATAAATGAAGCGCTGGCGCCCTAAGTTATAGCATGCATGCTAGGTCGAGTCTCGTCCTTGGTTAGGGTTGATAGTGCTTAGCGGCGGCTAACCCCTAGCTTAGAGGTCGAGTTTGCATCTGTTTGTCTTTCTTTTGTCTTCTTTGGTTCGCAGGACACACAAATATCCTTGCCAAACCACTTGGGGAGAAAAAAAGGAACAGACCAGCATCTAGGCCCCGGCAAGCCAGTATTGCCGAGGGCTGCAAGAGCAAAGATTCACCCACGGCAAATCAGGGTTGCCGGGGGCTGCAGATTCGGATAAGTTTTTCATCCCTTATCATACATTTCCTTACGGACTGAGGTATGTGAAACCTCGTTTTATCCTCAAACTATCGTGCTCCCCTAACACTAGGCCCTAGGGCCGGTTCCTGGGACTGAGTTTGGTCGTAGTCGCGGCAGCAAAAGGATAGAATGAGGAGCCTAAACCCACTTCATCCCCGCCTCCGCCAAAGGCGTGAGAAAGGTCGAGCAAGGTGGGGAGACGGCAAGGCCTGTTGCTGGGCGAGAAAATGTTTATCTTAGAGATATCAAGGATTTATTCCTTGTCGTGGGTTTCACCCACAAACAGATGACCCAGCAACCATCCCTTTTTCATTAAAAACATTCCACTCAGGTACAGTCCATAGGGAATGAAAAACATGAATGAGAGGATTACAAGTTTTAAATTCAACAAAGGCCCGAAGGCTTACGAACTAAAAAGAGATAAGGTGCCCGTAATCCCTTTCTTGTCCCTCTCCTTAGGAGGCAGGTCAAGGAGGCGAGAAGGGCAAAAGGAGCGCCTAGGCGAGCTACGCATGGCAGAAGACACCAAGAGAACATCTTGGTGGCAGTCCAAAGGTTGGATGGTGATGGCGGCGCTGGAAGCATAGCTCGAAGACGAGGCGGCAGGACGTCAGTACGCGTCGAAGGCATCGGTGCCCGCGTACTCCGACTTGACGGCCTCGCCGCCCACCCTCTTCCTCTTCCGCAGCCTCCCAACGCCAGCCGCCCTAGGAGACGACCCCGAGAAGTTCAAGGAGCCGGCGACACGGATGATGGGGTCGTCGGTGCCGCACGGAGCGGCGGCCGACACCTAGTCGGACCCGTCATCCTGCCGCCTACCGCCCTCGTCGTCGCTGACGCTGTCCTCCTCGTCACTCTTGCTTGAGGAGGAATCTTCACCATCAGAAGAGCTCTCCACGCAGCACCTTGCACGAGTCCCAAAGTGCCCGAAGACCTTGACGGGGAGAAGGCGACCCTCCATCAGCTTAAAATGGAGAGTGAGCCCCTCCGCCAAGCTGTGGATACAAGCGAACGACTTCCATCCCCGACGAAGATACATCACGTGAGGAGCAGGGAAGTCTACGCGGACCTGCGTACCACTGATCCCGCAGCCCCTCATGTGCAGCCGCAATGACTCCGGCGGATCCAGCTCCATCTCCCGCGCAAATGGGGTCGGGAGATGAAGGCGACGGCGCGGCAGCTGGCGCAGCCTGGCGAAGAACTCACAAGGGTCATCCCCAACATGGCCCTCCATTGGAGGAGGAGCTGCTGGCGGGGGCGAGGTCAGCGCGCCACCCCGTCCTCCTCTTCCCCGAGCGCCCCGGCCTCGCCCACGGCCTCGCCCCCTCCCCCTTCCCCTCGCGGACGGCTCTGCCACCGCAGGCTCAGGAGAAGGAGGGACGCGTTGTCGAGCAGCGACCCTTGCCGCCACCGTTGAAGGACCGGGATTTCCTCTCTCCATGACGGATGGAAGAGAGGAGCAGAAACTGAAGGAAGAATAAGATGGAAGGATGCGGGATGCCATCCCCCTCCAGTTCTTTATAAAGGAACGGGGTTGGGGCTCGGCCGCCCCTCTCGGCCAATCAAGATACGAGAGGTGCAGGGAGCCAGGACCGACCCGCTGCCCCAACCAGCGATGGCCCGGTTTATAGGAAAGGCACAAGCCGCCCCTTTACTACGACGTGAAGCACGCATGCGGAGAGCAACCCCACGCATGCCGCCCATGTCACGCCCACCTCCCCACACCGCGCCACGCGCGCGAGTCGTGGGAAGCGCAGCGCACGAAAAATCTTACCACGGTAAAAACCGCCCCGCCTGCCCGCGCACCGTTTTTGGGCCTAGCCCAACAACACGTTGCGCTTATGTCTGGCCCAGGCCCGGGGGCTCCTGTCGGTGTACAAAAAGAGGAGTACACTTTTTGTACCTCTATAACTGTGCACGGGCAGTCAGAGCCGCGCCCACGACCACACCAAGCAAGGCAAGGGAGGTGAGCCAGGGTAAGACCGAAGCTCAAGGGAACTGGTGTTGGAAATATGCCCTAGAGGCAATAATAAAAGCATTATTATTATATTTCCTTATTCATGATAATTGTCTTTATTCGTGCTATAATTGTGTTAACCGGAAATCGTAATACATGTGTGAATAACAGACAACAAACATGTCCCTAGTGAGCCTCTAGTTGACTAGCTCGTTGATCGACAGATAGTCATGGTTTCCTGACTATGGACATTGGATGTCATCAATAACGGGATCACATCATTAGGAGAATGATGTGATGGACAAGACCCAATCCTAAACATAGCATAAGATCGCATAGTTCGTTTGCTAGAGTTTTCCAATGTCAAGTATCCTTTCCTTAGACCATGAGATCGTGTAACTCCCGGATACCGTAGGAGTGCTTTGGGTATGCCAAACGTCACAACGTAACTGGGTGACTATAAAGGTATGCTATGGGTATCTCTGAAAGTGTCTGTTGGGTTGACATGGATCGAGACTGGGATTTGTCACTCCGCTTGACGGAGAGGTATCACCGGGCCCTCTCGGTAATGCATCATCATAATGAGCTCAATGTGATCAAAGTGTTTGATCACGGGATCATGCATTATGGTACGAGAAAAGTGACTTGCCGGTAACGAGATTGAACGAGGTATTGGGATACCGACGATCGAATCTCGGGCAAGTAAAATACCGATTGACAAAGGGAATCGTATACGGGATTAATTGAATCCTTGACATCGTGGTTCATCCGATGAGATCATCGTGGAGCATGTGGGAGCCAACATGGGTATCCAGATCCCGCTGTTGGTTATTGCCCGAGAGCCGTCTCGGTCATGTCTGCATGTCTCCCGAACCCGTAGGGTCTACACACTTAAGGTTCGGTGACGCTAGGGTTGTAGGGATATGTATGTGCAGTAACCCGAATGTTGTTCGGAGTCCCGGATGAGATACCGGACGTCACGAGGAGTTTCGGAATGGTCCAGAGGTAAAGATTTATATATGGAAAGTCATCATACGGACATCGGGACAAGTTTCGGGGTTATCGGTATTGTACCGGGACCACCGGAGGGTCCCGGGGGGTCCACCGGGTGGGGCCACCTATCCCGGAGGGCCCCATGGGCTGTATGAGGGAGGGAACCAGCCCATAGTGGGCTGGTGCGCCTCCCCCCAAGGGCCCATGCGCCTAGGGTTTGGGGGGGAGGGAAAACCCTAAAGGGGGCGCCCCCCTTGCTTGGGGGGCAAGCCCCCCTTCCCTGGCCGCCGCCCCCCCTAGGAGATCTCATCTCCTAGGGCCGGCGCCCCCCTGGGGGTTATATAAAGGGGGGAGGGGAGAGGGGGCTTATCACCCATTGCCCTGGCGCCTCCCTCTCCCTCTCCAACACCTCCTCCTCCTCCATTGAGCACGGCGAAGCCCTGCCGGAGTACTGCAGTTCCACCATCACCACGCCGTCGTGCTGCTGCTGGAACCTTCTTCCCCAACCTCTCCTTTTCCTTGCTGGATCAAGAAGGAGGAGACGTCACGCTTTCCGTACGTGTGTTGAACGCGGACGTGCCGTCCGTTCGGCACTAGATCATCGGTGAATTGGATCACGGCGAGTACGACTACCTCATCCACGTTCACTCGAACGCTTCCGTTGCGATCTACAAAGTGGTATGTAGATGCTATCTAATCTGAATACTCAATGCTAGATGAACTCATAGATGGATCTTGGTGAAACCGTAGGAAAAATTTTAATTTTCTGCAACGTTCCCCAACAGTGGCATCATGAGCTAGGTCTATGCGTAGTTCTTCTTGCGCGAGTAGAACACAATTTGTTGTGGGCGTAGATGTTGTCAACTCTTCTTGCCGCTACTAGTCTTATATTGCTTCAGCGGTATTGTGGGATGAAGCGGCCCGGACCAACCTTACATGTACGCTTACGTGAGACCGGTTCCACCGACTAACATGCACTAGTTGCATAAGGTGGCTGGCGGGTGTCTGTCTCTCCTACTTTAGTTGGAGCGGATTCGATGAAAAGGGTCCTTATGAAGGGTAAATAGAAGTTGACAAATCACGTTGTGGCTTTTACGTAGGTAAGAAAACGTTCTTGCTAGAACCCTAATTCAGCCACGTAAAACTTGCAACAACAATTAGAGGACGTCTAACTTGTTTTTGCAGCAAGTGCTTTGTGATATGATATGGCCAAAGTTGTGATGAATGATGAATGATCTATATGTGATGTATGAGATGTTCATGCTATTGTAATAGGAATCACGACTTGCATGTCGATGAGTATGACAACCGGCAGGAGCCATAGGAGTTGTCTTTATTTTTTTGTATGACCTGCGTGTCATTGAGAATCGCCATGTAAATTACTTTACTTTATTGCTAAACATGTTAGCCATAGTAGTAGAAGTAATAGTTGGCGAGCAACTTCATGGAGACACGATGATGAAGATCATGATGATGAAGATCATGGTGTCAAGCCGGTGACAAGATGATCATGGAGCCCCAAGATGGAGATCGATGGAGCTATGTGATATTGGCCATATCATGTCACGTTTATTATTTGATTGCATGTGATGTTTATCATGTTTTGCATCTTGTTTACTTAGATCGACGGTAGTAAATAAGATGATCCCTCATAATAATTTCAAGAAAGTGTTCACCCTAACTGTGCACCGTTGCGACAGTTCGTTGTTTCGAAGCACCACGTGATGATCGGGTGTGATAGACTCTAACGTTCACATACAACGGGTGTAAGACAGATTTACACACGCACAACACTTAGGTTGACTTGACGAGCCTAGCATGTACAGACATGGCCTCGGAACACAGAAGATAGAAAGGTCGAGCATGAGTCGTATAGAAGATACGATCAACATGAAGATGTTCACCGATGTTGACTAGTCCGTCTCACGTGATGATCGGACACGGCCTAGTTGACTCGGATCATGTAATACTTAGATGACTAGAAGAGGGATGTCTATCTAAGTGGGAGTTCGTTAAATAATTTGATTAAATGAACTTTATTATCATGAACTTAGTCTAAATATTTACAATATGTCTTGTAGATCAAATGGCCAACGTAGTCCTCAACTTCAACGCGTTCCTAGAGAAAACCAAGCTGAAAGACGATGGTAGCAACTATACGGACTGGGTCCGGAACCTGAGGATCATCCTCATAGCTGCCAAGAAAGATTATGTCCTACGAGCACCGCTGGGTGACGCACCTATTCTCCCTGCACAACAAGACGTTATGAACGCTTGGCAGTCGCGATGCGATGATTACTCCCTCGTTCAGTGTGGCATGCTTTACAGCTTAGAGCCGGGGCTCCAAAAACGTTTTGAGAGACATGGAGCATATGAGATGTTCGAAGAGCTGAAAATGGTTTTCCAAGCTCATGCCCGGGTCGAGAGATATGAGATCTCCAACAAATTGTTTAGTTGTAAGATGGAGGAAAATAGTTCTGTCAGTGAGCACATACTCAGAATGTCTGGGTTGCACAACCGCTTGACTCAACTGGAAGTTAATCTCCCGGAAGAAGTGGTCATTGACAGAATCCTCCAGTCGCTTCCACCTAGCTACAAGAGCTTTTTGATGAACTACAATATGCAGGGGATGGTAAAGACCATTCCTGAGGTATATGCTATGCTGAAATCAGCAGAGATAGAAATCAAGAAGGAGCATCAAGTGTTGATGGTGAATAAAACCACTAAGTTCAAGAAGGGCAAGGGTAAAAAGAACTTCAAGAAGGATGGCAAGGAAGTTGCCACGCCCGGTAAGCAAGTTGCCGGGAAGAATCCAAAGAATGGACCCAAGCCCGAGACTGAGTGTTTTTATTGCAAGGGAAGTGGTCACTGGAAGCGGAACTGCCCCAAATACTTAGCGGACAAGAAGGCCGGCAAAACCAAAGGTATATGTGATATACATATAATTGATGTGTACCTTACCAGTACTCGTAGTAGCTCTTGGGTATTTGATACCGGTGCAGTTGCTCACATTTGTAACTCAAAGCAGGAGCTACGGAATAAACGGAGACTGGCGAAGGACGAGGTGACGATGCGCGTCGGGAATGGTTCCAAGGTCGATGTGATCGCCGTCGGCACGCTGCCTCTACATTTACCTACGGGATTAGTTTTAAACCTCAATAATTGTTATTTAGTGCCAAGTTTGAGCATGAACATTGTATCTGGATCTCGCTTAATTCGAGATGGCTACTCATTTAAATCCGAGAATAATGGTTGTTCTATTTATATGAGAGATATGTTTTATGGTCATGCTCCGATGGTTAATGGTTTATTCTTGATGAATCTCGTACGTGATGATACACATATTCATAGTGTGAGTACCAAAAGAGTTAAAGTTGATAACAATAGTCCCACATATTTGTGGCACTGCCGCCTTGGTCACATAGGTGTCAAACGCATGAAGAAGCTCCATGCAGATGGACTTTTAGAGTCTCTTGATTATGAATCATTTGACACGTGCGAACCATGCCTCATGGGTAAAATGACCAAGACTCCGTTCTCAGGAACAATGGAGCGAGCAACCAACTTATTGGAAATCATACATACCGATGTGTGCGGTCCAATGAGTGTTGAGGCTCGCGGTGGCTATCGTTATGTTCTCACCCTCACTGATGACTTAAGTAGATATGGGTATGTCTACTTAATGAAACACAAATCTGAGACCTTCGAAAAGTTCAAGGAATTTCAGAGTGAGGTTGAAAATCAACGTGAGAAAAGGATCAAGTTTCTACGATCAGATCGTGGAGGAGAATACTTGAGTCACGAATTTGGCACACACTTAAGAAAATGTGGAATAGTTTCACAACTCACGCCGCCTGGAACACCTCAGCGTAATGGTGTGTCCGAACGTCGTAATCGCACTCTATTAGATATGGTGCGATCTATGATGTCTCTTACCGACTTACCGCTATCCTTTTGGGGCTATGCTTTAGAGACTGCCGCATTCACTTTAAATAGGGCTCCGTCGAAATCCGTTGAGACGACACCGTATGAATTATGGTTTGGGAAGAAACCTAAGCTGTCATTTCTGAAAGTTTGGGGATGCGATGCTTATGTCAAGAAACTTCAACCTGAGAAGCTCGAACCCAAATCAGAAAAATGCGTCTTCATAGGATACCCTAAAGAAACTGTTGGGTATACCTTCTACCTCAGATCCGAAGGCAAGATCTTTGTTGCCAAGAATGGATCCTTTCTAGAAAAAGAGTTTCTCTCGAAAGAAGTAAGTGGGAGGAAAGTAGAACTTGATGAAGTATTACCTCTTGAACCGGAAAATGGCGAAACTCAAGAAAACGTTTCTGAGGTGCCTGCACCGACTAGAGAGGAAATTAATGATGATGATCAAGATGCTTCTGATCAAGCTCCTACTGAAATTCGAAGGTCCACAAGGACACGTTCCGCACCAGAGTGGTATGGCAACCCTGTCTTGGAAATCATGTTGTTAGACAACGGTGAACCTTCGAACTATGAGCAAGCAATGGCGGGCCCGGATTCCGACAAATGGCTGGAAGCCATGAAATCCGAGATAGGATCCATGTATGAAAACGAAGTATGGACTTTGACTGACTTGCCCGTTGAACGGCGAGCCATAGAAAATAAATGGATCTTTAAGAAGAAGACAGACGCGGATGGTAATGTGACCATCTATAAAGCTCGGCTTGTCGCCAAGGGTTATCGACAAGTTCAAGGGGTTGACTACGATGAGACTTTCTCACCGGTAGCGAAGCTGAAGTCCGTCCGAATCATGTTAGCAATTGCCGCATACTATGATTATGAGATATGGCAAATGGACGTCAAAACGGCATTCCTTAATGGTTTCCTTAAGGAAGAATTGTATATGATGCAGCCGGAAGGTTTTGTCGATCCTAAGAATGCTGACAAGGTGTGCAAGCTCCAACGCTCGATTTATGGGCTGGTGCAAGCATCTCGGAGTTGGAACATTCGCTTTGATGAGATGATCAAAGCGTTTGGGTTTACACAGACTTATGGAGAAGCCTGTGTTTACAAGAAAGTGAGTGGGAGCTCTGTAGCATTTCTCATATTATATGTAGACGACATACTTTTGATGGGAAATGATATAGAACTCTTGGACAGCATCAAGGCCTACTTGAATAAGAGTTTTTCAATGAAGGACCTTGGAGAAGCTGCTTATATATTAGGCATCAAGATCTATAGAGATAGATCGAGACGCCTCATAGGTCTTTCACAAAGCACATACCTTGATAAGATATTGAAGAAATTCAATATGGATCAATCTAAGAAAGGGTTCGTACCTGTGTTACAAGGTGTGAAATTGAGCTCAGCTCAATGTCCGACCACGGCAGAAGATATAGAAGAGATGAGCGTCATCCCCTATGCCTCAGCCATAGGTTCTATTATGTATGCCATGCTGTGTACCAGACCTGATGTAAACCTTGCCGTAAGTTTGGTAGGAAGGTACCAAAGTAATCCCGGCAAGGAACACTGGACAGCGGTCAAGAATATCCTGAAGTACCTGAAAAGGACCAAGGAAATGTTTCTCGTTTATGGAGGTGACGAAGAGCTCGTCGTAAAAGGTTACGTCGACGCTAGCTTCGACACAGATCTGGATGACTCCAAGTCACAAACTGGATACGTGTATATTTTGAATGGTGGGGCAGTAAGCTGGTGCAGTTGCAAGCAAAGCTTCGTGGCGGGATCTACATGTGAAGCGGAGTACATGGCAGCCTCGGAGGCAGCACATGAAGCAATTTGGGTGAAGGAGTTCATCACCGACCTCGGAGTCATACCCAATGCGTCGGGGCCAATCAAGCTCTTCTGTGACAACACTAGAGCTATTGCACTTGCAAAGGAGCCCAGGTTTCACAAGAAGACTAGGCACATCAAGCGTCGCTTCAACTCCATTCGTGAAAATGTTCAAGATGGAGACTTAGAAATTTGTAAAGTGCACACGGATCTGAATGTCGCAGATCCATTGACTAAACCTCGCCCTAAGGCAAAACATGATCAGCACCAGAACTCTATGGGTGTTCGATTCATCACAATGTAACTAGATTATTGACTCTAGTGCAAGTGGGAGACTGTTGGAAATATGCCCTAGAGGCAATAATAAAAGCATTATTATTATATTTCCTTATTCATGATAATTGTCTTTATTTGTGCTATAATTGTGTTAACCGGAAATCGTAATACATGTGTGAATAACAGACAACAAACATGTCCCTAGTGAGCCTCTAGTTGACTAGCTCGTTGATCGACAGATAGTCATGGTTTCCTGACTATGGACATTGGATGTCATCAATAACGGGATCACATCATTAGGAGAATGATGTGATGGACAAGACCCAATCCTAAACATAGCATAAGATCGCATAGTTCGTTTGCTAGAGTTTTCCAATGTCAAGTATCCTTTCCTTAGACCATGAGATCGTGTAACTCCCGGATACCGTAGGAGTGCTTTGGGTATGCCAAACGTCACAACGTAACTGGGTGACTATAAAGGTATGCTACGGGTATCTCTGAAAGTGTCTGTTGGGTTGACATGGATCGAGACTGGGATTTGTCACTCCGCTTGACGGAGAGGTATCACCGGGCCCTCTCGGTAATGCATCATCATAATGAGCTCAATGTGATCAAAGTGTTTGATCACGGGAACATGCATTACGGTACGAGAAAAGTGACTTGCCGGTAACGAGATTGAACGAGGTATTGGGATACCGACGATCGAATCTCGGGCAAGTAAAATACCGATTGACAAAGGGAATCGTATACGGGATTAATTGAATCCTTGACATCGTGGTTCATCCGATGAGATCATCGTGGAGCATGTGGGAGCCAACATGGGTATCCAGATCCCGCTGTTGGTTATTGCCCGAGAGCCGTCTCGGTCATGTCTGCATGTCTCCCGAACCCGTAGGGTCTACACACTTAAGGTTCGGTGACGCTAGGGTTGTAGGGATATGTATGTGCAGTAACCCGAATGTTGTTCGGAGTCCCGGATGAGATCCCGGACGTCACGAGGAGTTTCGGAATGGTCCGGAGGTAAAGATTTATATATGGAAAGTCATCATACGGACATCGGGACAAGTTTCGGGGTTATCGGTATTGTACCGGGACCACCGGAGGGTCCCGGGGGGTCCACCGGGTGGGGCCACCTATCCCGGAGGGCCCCATGGGCTGTATGAGGGAGGGAACCAGCCCATAGTGGGCTGGTGCGCCTCCCCCCCCAAGGGCCCATGCGCCTAGGGTTTGGGGGGAGGGAAAACCCTAAAGGGGGCGCCCCCCTTGCTTGGGGGGCAAGCCCCCCTTCCCTGGCCGCCGCCCCCCCTAGGAGATCTCATCTCCTAGGGTCGGCGCCCCCCCCCCCAGGGGGTTATATAAAGGGGGAAGGGGAGAGGGGGCTTATCACCCATTGCCCTGGCGCCTCCCTCTCCCTCTCCAACACCTCCTCCTCCTCCATTGAGCACGGCGAAGCCCTGCCGGAGTACTGCAGTTCCACCATCACCACGCCGTCGTGCTGCTGCTGGAACCTTCTTCCCCAACCTCTCCTTTGCCTTGCTGGATCAAGAAGGAGGAGACGTCACGCTTTCCGTACGTGTGTTGAACGCGGAGGTGCCGTCCGTTCGGCACTAGATCATCGGTGAATTGGATCACGGCGAGTACGACTACTCATCCACGTTCACTCGAACGCTTCCGTTGCGATCTACAAAGTGGTATGTAGATGCTATCTAATCTGAATACTCGTTGCTAGATGAACTCATAGATGGATCTTGGTGAAAACATAGGAAAAATTTTAATTTTCTGCAACGTTCCCCAACAACTGGAGCAACGCCAAGGCCAGGACCACGAAGAGCCAAGGGACGAGGCGGGCTCCCCCGGCAAGATCCTTGCCGGGGCCGGCTTTAGCATCCCCGGCAAGACCCTTGCCGCGGCAACTCGCCCCACGCCTACGGAGCAAATCACCCTTGAGTCCACTGCCCCCATGGGGCAAGGATTCGGGAGACATCCCCGTGGTGGCATGCAGATCTTTGTGAAGACATTCAAGATCAGATACGCACTAAGAAGACGACGACCTTTGGCGAGATACCAGCCAAGGAAGACCACGAGACCCTCGGCAAGCACCTTGCCGGGGATAACAGCAGGCGCCTCGGCAAGACCCTTGCCGGGGCTCCGGCAAGGCCCTTGCCGAGGACATCCGCAGGGCCACCATCAGGCCCACGCCAAACAAGCCTCCACCACCGTTCGCATACAGCTGCCGACCCAACCAACTGGGTAGGCACCTGCGTGGTGGCATGCAGATCTTCGTGAAGACACCACCACCGCGCCACCTCAGCTACCTGCCTGCCTACATGGCACCACAGGCATCGCTGGCCAGGGTGCGTGTCGACACAAGAAGGAGCGGCGACGGACGAGACAAATTTCTCCCCCGTCCCCGATAAAGCAAGGACACCTAAGCGAGACGCATTAAATGCGCCTTGTCATGTAATGCGAGGGATAACCTCACATCACTATACCCTTTCCACCTCCTGTGTGCCACTGTGGCGACCCCTTTTTCTATAAAAGGAGGCCCGAGGCGACCAGGAGAAGGATTCGGCTTTTTTGAGCACCTAACGCCCCAGAGCTAGCTCAAGAACAGGAATATACATCCACCAAAGCAGGAGTAGGGTTTTACGCATCCTCGCGGCCCAAACCTGGATAAACAAACTGTGTGCTATCTGTTTGATCCGCTCTTCTCACGACCCCGCGCCCCGCTAACCATAGTAGGGATTCTTGAGATCCCATAGGTGTCGTTCCACATCAACACTTGCGCCGGCGAACAGCGGGGAGCGAGGACACCACCGGAGCCGACCGATACTGGGTCGACGGCTGATTGAGAAGGACGTCGTGGACGCACGCGCGAAAGTGCGTCGCCCCGCGGACGGGGAGTGCCTCGACGTCGAGTAGAGCCTCTTGAAGCCAGGCGGAGCCGTCAGCGATGAAGACGAGTGCCGAGACGGATCTCGTGGCCCTCAGCCAAAACACCGCCGGAAACCATGATGATAGGAATCGGAAAAATCGCAACTTCACCACAAAAGTCGCTAAGACACCCGCCCCACGGTGGGCGCCAACTGTCGTGGATCTAAGACTGACAGTAGAATGGGGGGTAGGTATGAGGAGGCAAGATCCTAGCTATGGCGAAGTTGTACACACAAGTTTTACGAGTTCAGACCCTTCGCGGAGGAAGTAATAGCCCTACGTTTCCGTTCCCGGAGGCGGTCGACTGGATTATGTGCATGTGTGTTACAAGGGGTGCGAACCCTTGTGCTAGAGGAGGAGGGTGGCTTATATAGAGTGCGCCCGGACCCTGGCCATCCTCCGTTACCAAGAGTTCAATGTACATAAAGAGGTGGCGTTACCGGTAACGCCAGCCTTAAATGCCTTAATGGCCTTAAAGACTACAGAGTGGACGCTTGCCCGTTGCTGTTCTGGATGACTCCTGGTCTTCAAACAGGTCGAATGGATTCTTGCATGGTCGAATGATCGAGTGGTCGAGTGACCTAAGGAAGGAGGGGTCTCCGAGTGACTGGTGGGTCGAGTGGATTGCACTTGACACCTTTGTTGGGCCCTCCCTGTTGTCTCTTGAGCTTCTTTGCTTCTAAGACAGTGACCTTGGGTAGGACGTATAGGTCAGGCCTATTACCCTACCCCAGGTCTATGTCCTCATCAGGTGGTGCGATTACTCAGGTGATAAACAGTCCATTGAAGCAAAATGTGAGAGTTGATTATCCTACTCAGAGTTCTCAAGTTCTTAATGCAAGTCAACCATGTCAAGCATCCCAAGACATATCTGGTTCAGTTGCTAAAGTGACATAAAATGGTTCAGATTCAAAGGACTCGGAGGACTATGAGTATGTGCGACATACTAATGATAGTGGGGAAGAATCAGAGGTTGTTGAGATGAGAAAACATGCAAGAAAATTCAGGAAAAAGATGGGAGATTCCAAGATGTGGGCTGATGCAGATGCAACAGGGGTCGTGCCCATTGATTTGGTAGCAAATGTGGAGGAAGTTGTGGAGGACATGGAGTTTGAGTCATCAGATGAAGACTACTCCTATGATGAGGATGAGGATGGCAACATGGTTAGGAGGAAGAGCCAGTTTGTGAGGTTTAACCCAGACTCTGACATTCCTCATTTTAGTCTTGGAATGGTTTTTAAAAGCAAGAAATAATTGACTAGAGCTATCAAGAGATATGGGCTTGCTACCAAAAGAAGCATTTCATTTTTAAAGTCAGAGGAGGCCAGAGTTAGAGCAAAATGTGATTGGCTTGAGAGTCCCTGGATGTTGTATGCAGCTAAGACCAGCATGTGTTCTAGGTTTCAAATCATCACATTTGAAGATGAACACCAATGTGCACAAAACAGAGACAATAGACTGGTTACTGCTAAGGTCATTGCCAAAAGGTGTGAGCGCATCATCCTGGCAAATCCTTTGTGGAAGATTGATAGTATGAAAGACACAGTGATGAAAGACATGTTTGATGATGTGTCTATTTCAAAGTGCAAGGCGGCAAAAAAACTTGTATTTGACCAGCTGATGAGTGGTATGAAAAGTGAGTACAACAAGGTGTTTGATTATCAGTTGGAACTTCTTAGGAGCAACCCTGGGAGTACTGTGGCTGTTTGCCTGGATCCAAAAGAGAAGGAAGAAATTATTTTTCAACAATTCTATGTATGTTTCAATGCTATGAAGCAAGGGTTTAAAGCTGGGTGTAGGAAAGTGATTGGGCTAGATGGTTGTTTCTTCAAGGGAGCCTGCCAAGGTGAGCTACTGGCTGCAATAGCTAGGGATGCAAACAATCAAATGTATCCAGTAGCTTGGGCTGTTGTGGAGAAGGAGACAAATGAGAGTTGGACCTGGTTCATTGGTCTTTTAATCAAAGACTTGGACATTAATAATCAAGGAGCTGGATGAGTCTTTATTTCTGATAAGCAAAAGGTTAAATTTATTTACTGCCTTATTAAATTTAGTCGTGTCGACGGAGCGTCAAATTGTCATGGCTAGGTACATGTTGAAAAGGTTTACTCGTGTCGACGGAGCGTCAAGTAGTCATGTGGATAGGTACATGTCGAAAAAGGTTTAGCCGTGTCGACGACACGGCAAGTAGTCATGTGTCGACGAAGCGGCAAGTAGCCATGTGACAACATGGCTACTTGGCGCTTCGTCGACACGGCTAAACCTTTTTCGACATGTACCTAACCACATGACTACTTGGCGCTCCGTCGACACAACTAAACCTTTTTCGACATGTACATGGCCACATGACTACTTGATGCTCCATCGACACGACTAATCCTTTTCAACACTAGTCCTTCACATATGGTTTGGTCACTGCACCGTGTCACTGTAGTAGTAGTCCTAGTCCTAGTCTTTTCTCATTGTACTAGTCCTAACCCTACTACTTTATTTTACTCATAAATACTTATGTCTACTACAGGGCTTAATTAACAGCATGAGAGACTATCTGCCTAGGGCAGAGCATAGGATGCGTGCTAGGCACATCTATGCTAATTGGAGAAAGAAGCATACAGATCATCAACTACAGAAAAGGTTTTGGGCAATTGCTATGTCTGCAAACAGAGAAGACTTCAACTACAACAAGGCCAAGCTTGCTCAACTAACTCCAGAAGGTGCAAAAGATATCATGAAGACAGACCCAAAGCATTGGGCTAGGGCTTTCTTTCCAATAGGAGCAAATTGTGAGTCAGTTGACAACAACCTTTGTGAATCATTTAACAATGCCATCATAGAAGCTAGGTTCTACCCCATTATTTCACAGCAAGAAAATATTAGGAAAAAAATGATGGTTAGAGTTCAAGAGCAGAAAACCAAGAGTGAGAAGTGGAATGGCATAATTTGCCCAAGCATCTTCAAGAAGATTAAGGCCAATACCCGACATCAAAGAGAAGCTCAAGCTCGGGATCAAACATCAGCTACAGATCGGTCTGGCATTCATCATAATCGGCAGCTTACTTTTGACTGAAACATTTACTTTGCACTACATATGTAAGAATCTGATGGAAAATGACTGCAACGCAATCAATTTCTCCCTTCCTTGTGCACGCGTATCGTATATAGTTCAATGAGAAACAATGCTTTCTGATATTCACGAATTGGATTCGAACCAATGTCCCCCGACTCCTCTACCGAATAAGGATCGTGATTCACATTTCCTGGTTCTCTTTCTAGCTGCCCATATGGGCGGCTGCTATCATCCCAAGAGAACTCAGTTCTTGGAGGTGCTCTGGAATGGAAAGGATGGTTTTGAGGTGAAGCATTTGAATAGCAGAGGCAGGAGGTACACAGTTAACCTTGAGAAATGGGCTTGTTCATGTGGTTAGTTTCAGCTTGCAAGCCTTCCTTGTTGTCATGCAACTTGTGCTATCTATAAGAGTGGAAGAAAAGTAGAGGATTTCATTGACAAGTGCTATTACATTGATACTTTCAAAAAAAATTATGAGCATTGCCTGCAACCAGTTGAAGGAGAAGAAAGCTGGCCTGTGTCTCAAAACCCTAGGCCAATAGCACCTGGCTACATTGCCATGCCAGGGCCAGGAAAAAGAACAATGATAGGAAGAGAGAAGAGGGGGAAGCACCCAAGGGGAAGAAACTGAGCAAGCATGGCATACAGATCACATGTGGAAGTTGTGGTGGTCAGGGGCACAACAAAACTTCCTGTAAAAAAAATGGAGATAACACCAAAAAAACAAAGTCGTATCTTGGGAAGAGAGGGAGATAAGTGAGGGAAACAGAGGTAATTTTATTTTCATGTTGTGTTGGTCTTTTACAAAAAAGTGCAATTGCTGTTTGACTAATCTGTTTTCCTTGCAGCAAGCACAGACAGATGCATCTACAAGCAAGGCTGCAGCAGCTAGACCTTCAGGCCCAACAAGATCTCAAGCTGCAGCAAGACCTCAAGCTGCAGCAAGCTCTCAAGCTACAACATCCAGGTTTAGACCTCCTAGAAGTTCATCAACAACTAACAATGATGTCCCTAGAGGTAGCACAACTGCAGTTAGAGGGAGAGGCAATGGCAGAGGAAGTGTGGGAGGAACTGGGAGAGGGAGAGGCTCAGAAACTGGGGGTTCGATTTCGACGGGTCGTACGAAGACAAGGTTTGTTTCAGACTTGACTCATGCTGAACGCGCTTCCGTTCTGCTATATATCCGGACGACTAGACCGACCTTAAACTTTTTCCGACAGGTGAGGACTCTGAGTAAGGTCTTTAATGGGAGGATATGAGCAGTGATGGAAGAGCTATCATTGGTTGACCGAAAAATTCCAAGTCGACTGAACCATAGCCACTGTCTTGACTAATACAGTTTTCAATTGCATAATCATGATTGTACTATCATTTTGGGCTTTTTCTTCTGATAAAAATGCCCGCTCAAGAAAAAAATAAGCAGTCATGCCAAACTTTTGTGAAGCTTGAAACTAAGAAATCATCTGGAACTAAACTTGCTAAACGGAGTCTTAGGCACTGAATCGCTCATGACCAAACTAAAGAAAATGGAGAGAAGTACACATTATTCAAAATGCATGCCAACTTAATTTGCATTCTTATTTTAAAAACAAATGAACGCCCTCGATTACAGATGATAACAGTAATTATATGAGACTAAACAGGGTGCTGGACCTGAATGAACAATTAAGGTAAAGATACCACCTACGTAGATCGACAACAATTGCAACGAACTACAGGCAGAGGTCCAGGCTTACAACGCCCTCCTTCTGTCCCATCATTTCGGACCTACCGATCTCCGTGGGCGACCCGCCGGTGAGGCACGACGGCAGCGACGTCACCACGCTCATCACCGCATTGTTCCCATCCTTGCTCGCCACATCTCCGGTGCTAGCCACGGCCGCTGTCACTTCATCGTGCCTGCCGGCGGCACTAAAAGCACCAGCACCGACTGGCGTGGGTCTCCACACCATCCCCGGCACGGGCATGCCGCCGTACGCGGCGGACCGCGCCACGCCGCCGTACATCCCCGGCCACACCGGGTACTGCGGCGGCGGCGGCATCGGGGCGGCCTGGTGGTGGCCGTAGCCGCCGAAGAGGGCGCCGTAGACGTGCGCGCCGGCCGGGAGGTAGGCGGCGGCGAGGGAGGCCTCGAGGTGCGCCCGGCGCGCGTGCTGCCGCTCCCGCTTGTGCGCGTTCTGGTGCCCCCCGAGCGCCTGCGACGTCGGGAAGTTGCGGCAGCAGTAGTGGCACTCGAACTTGCGGGACTCCCCCTCCCCGGCCTCCGCCTTGGGCAGCAGCTGGTCGCCGGCAGCGGCGACGTCGTTGGAGAAGTCGCAGCCGAAGAGGCGGATGGTGGCGTCGCCCGGATGCACAGCGGCGGGGCGGACGACGAGCGGGAGCTGCGGGAACGAGTCGGCGCCCCCGAGCACGGTGCCATGCGGCGCGGCCATGGCGGATGCCTGGCAAGCTAGCTAGCTTCCTCAACAGTGATCGACGCTGAGCTTGTGACTTTGTGTGCAGGAGCCGGCAAGGGGGCGGGGTGGTTTTATGGGGAGACGACGACATAGACAGACGGCCGGGCGTCTGCAGGCCGGCCGGGCGGAGGGGACCGAAGTACGTAGGAGCCGGGGCGCTCATTGAAGGCTAACCATCTCGTCACCCTCCAAGTACACTCACACAAACCGATCGGCAGTGTACCGCAGCTGCCCGCCTGGCGCTGCGCACGTACATGCATGCATGCATGGCCAATAAGACTATATGCCCCATCACCATTCGCTAGGCAGTACGTGCATGCACACGCAATGTAGGAGGATAGTGCAGGGCCGCAGGGTGCATTAGGTGACATGTTCGTGCAATCCGCTGCCAAAAGTCACACTCGTCCGGTGTTAAAATTTCGAGCCCGGCATAGGAGAAATTTCTGAATGGCAATTAAGACCGTACTGCGTGCTCGAACATGCATGCACTGTGGTGACCCATGCATGCATGGATGGGCGCAGGATGAGCACCGCGGGACGGCGGTAGGGGGAGACGAGCAAAAATGCTAGACATACAAAGACTTACACGCTTTTACACGCTCCTTCCATCTAATAACCAATCATAAACCTTTCTCCTCCTGATTTTCAGCGAGACGCGGCTGTGCTTTGCCCGCTGTTACGCTACGCTAGCACTTGCAGCCGCATATGATTACCAGGCCGGCCCATGGACCCTGCATGCATGCTAAAGTCTCCACCTTTTAACTCTGCATGGGCCGATCGACTCTACCCTCTGAATTCGGAACCATCATCAATCTAGGTTTTCGGCATGATTATGGACTTGCCGACTTGGGTGTGCCCTTTCTGCTTTCTGGGTGGGATCTACGCGTCTGCATGCATTGCTTTGCCGTCCATGCATGCATGCCATGAACGGATAGCTTGTCTTTCTCGCTTTTCCTGCATGCTGCACTTCCATTCCATGACTTTTCTTAGACTTTGCGAACTAACCTGTGGTTGGATGGTTTCAAAGACTGTGGTATTTCAGCGCATCAGGATTCAAGCCCTGATGCTCGCATTATTTCTGTATTTATTTCAGATTCCGGCAATGTGCTTTCTGTGAGAGGAGACATTTCCATCGACGACGAGGCGTCTATGGTGACTTCGTAAATTTTAAGATGACATGTCTGTTCAGTCTCTCGAAGGTGCTCATAGGGGTAGGGGTGTGCGTGTGTGCGTTCATAAGGATGAGTGTATGCGCATGAGGCTTGTGTATGTAAAAAGAAAGACTTTTCTCGGACTTCGGACGCCACCGCTTGAGGCTGGTCATAGTGGGGAGTAACTTAGACTAGTGTCATGCATATGACATTAGTCTATGTTACTACACTTATAGTGCAAAGTGTCATAGAAGTAGTAACATATATTATTGCATTTATTAGCTTGTAGACTCAACTTTTTTGGAAAACGCTATGTGATGGTAACATAATATGTTACTTCAAACACCTCTCTCCTCATTAACTAGCTGCCACATAAGCAAACTTATCTCGGGATATGTTATGTTACTTGCTATGTTACTCCCACTATGACCAGCCTGATGATTAACCGGGCGGGTCCTCTCAAGTATCAACGGCATTTCCCTCCATGCTTATCCCCCGGCCTGCGGCTTTATTTTGCATCGCGCGATCGATCCCGTCCGCCGGACTCATCCATCGCACCGTGTGGTTCCAGTTTGGTTTATCATCAACAGGGCGATGAGGCAACGATCGGTCGTCAACGGCATGCCTCTGGACACTGGACTGGAGTCTCTACCGACCCTGTGGATTTAAGTTCTGAGAGAGCGGCTCTGACAGACATACGGCCGGGTCGTCGTCATTGCATCGCATTGCACACCACTCTGTCAGTGTCAGGCCGCTAGAAAGAACGTACGTACTGACTGACGCGGTAACGTTGAATTCGGACCAACAACCCAACCGATCTACTGCTCTCTGGGAAAGCTACGTACTCCCATCCGAGGCCGGCCGGTCTGTGCGGGTCACGGTCATCATCACTTGCCTGTGACTTGTGAGCAGTGAGCGGTACCGTATATATACCACCGCGCTGTAGCCTACGCGTACGTACCAGCCCAGCCATTAGCTGCAAATATCGCGAGTACGTACCCGGCATGGCAACGCAGCGCGTCGGCCGTATACCGTTGATGATGCCAGACCAATTAATTAGTTTGCTTTTAATTTGGGAACGGCTTCACATCTGTATGCATCACACACCCTAAGTAGCACTTAGTACGATCATAATGGATCGTCACTCACATCTACTCCCTCCGTTCCTAAATATAAGTTTTTTTAAAAAAATCTACTATGGACTAGATACAGAGCAAAACGAGTGAATCTACAGTCTAAAATATGTCTATATACATCTGTATGTACTCCCTCCGTTCGGAATTACTTGTCGCAGAAATGAATGTATTTAGATGTATTTTAGTTCTAGATACATCCATTTTCGAGACAAGTAATTCTGAACGGAGGAAGTAGTTTGTAGTGGAATCTATAAAAAAACCTATATTTAGGAACAGAGGAAGTACATAATATAGCTACTACGAATTATCTCTTCTTTAGTGCTCGTAGTTAGCTGTCATTCCTTCATAGCAGTCGTCCAGCGAACTAACCCGGCGCAGCCCTGTTGGTCCGCCGTTCACTCGTCTTTTCTTCTCCATTCATGGCCATGAAGCTGTCACGACCAGCTCCAAAGTACGTACCGTGCCGTGCCGTCCTGAGACACTACGCCCTTGCATGGATCGCGGTACCGTACAGTGGGCGCGCGCTCTCTCTCAACTGCCGCTGTCCGGTACTGTAGCATGCATGCATGCATGCATGCGATTCCCGTCCACGAACAAAGCAATTATCATGCATGGTCCCGTTGTACATGGACACCAAAACATATAACTACGCGTTCAGAAATTAAGATGTCATGTGTTGGCAATGAGCAATTCAAACACACACTTTACGTCATTATGTGACGAGGAGACCGGAGTGCCGGAGTTTTCCCCATGATCGGGCGTGGCCAGTGGAGTTGGTTGTCGAGGCAGTGTGCATCTTACATGGCAATCATGACCTCCTCCTACGACTGGCGTGTCGTGCTTCGATGAGGCGTGTTGGCATGAAGTCGAAGCTGCATTTTGTGGAGCATGACAAGTCGATGGAGTCGGAGCTGTCGACGGACCGCGTTGTGGCATTTTTGCCTCGCAATGGGCGGCGGTGCATTGGCTCTGATGGTTTGGGTCGGGGCAGCTTGTTACGGCAGTACAACTTTTGGCATGTTGCTGATGCTAAGATGTGGAGTTGGAGTCAGGCGAGGCAGAGGGCGCTTCGTTTGATGATGAAGACACTGAGCATTGAGGGTTAAAGCTCGCGCTTTGTGTCAAGTTTGGCTTGTTTGGCCTTCCTTGAGGCGAAACTTTTGCCTCTTTTTTTTTTGCGGGATGAAACTTTTGCCTTCATTTCCAAAAAAGAAAATAGTAGACGGTTTGGCTCCCGAGAGCATATGCCTGCATGCACACTAAAATCATAAAAATATCATATATCAAATTCAAAGAGATTTGAATATTTTTTTGACAATATACATATTCATGTCTACCATCCAAGTGCAAGTTTTCATAAAATAATGACATATGTTGTGCTATAGAAAAAACAAAACCGGATGCTCTAAAGAGGCTGTTTTTAAGCAAGAAAATTGTTTTTTTATCACATGCCACAAAACTTATCTATTGCATTTGAAATCGAGATGTACATGTAGGACATGGTATATAGTTGTGCATATGCTTTTAGATTTTCTCACATCACCTTAATTATTATCACCTCCGAAGCATATGTTCATGGGTATCGACTTGAATATCACCACTATCACTTACACTTCAAAAACACAGGTTGTCACCCTATTGGCTAGACCCGCAAGGAGTGCAGCTAGCTCACCCGCAAGATCTAGCTTCGATTGACGCGTGGCACTTAAAGATTTTCTTCTATAGAAATATATATGCATGCCTCTAAAGGCTAATCCGGAATGGTCTTGTTTTTTTTCTTCTAAATGTTACTATAACCAACTTTAATATGTATATGTACGTACAGGGCCAAGCTAACTCCAACTCTGCATGCATGTTAGCATGTAGATATAGTGATCTGCTATACCTACCACTATGGATGGCTTTACTTAATCTCTCCACGGACCTTTTCAACACAACACACACGTACGTACGCTCCAACCGATGCTGCATGGGTGCAACTATGCAAGCACGGTGCGTCGTTGTGTACGTACGTGCGTACCGGTACCCCGCCGGTCGACCGTGAAGAATGGACGTACGCGTGCGCGGGACAGGCCGGAGCGCTGGCTAGCCCAGCCCAGCGCAGATATCCGATCAAAGCAAAGTACGCGTGTACGTGTACGTGCGTGCGCACGTTGGGGGTCACGTACCCGCCTACATATGCACACTCTAGAGCCAGGTTACAACTCACGATGTCGTAGCAAAGGTTCATCCTTTGTCCATTTTGTGTGTGCTGCCGGTCCCAACAAAATAACCGTAGCGTGCGTGCTTGATGCGCTGTATCCACACGTACGTGTACCTCGCTGCATGTCGTGTCGTTTGCCCATCTCCATATCTCTGACTCTATTCACTGCTACGTACATACTTACGTGCTTACGTACTGGTACTGTATATATGGGCGATCGGTCGAGTTTATTGCTCATGAAACACCAACACTGCACGTACCTTGTACATACTCAATATATACAGTGTTTTACCGGTAAAGTACGCGCGCTGGTCGTTTCCTCTCTCGGTAAAACGATGAAGTTAACCGTGCCAAAAGTGTGGGAGAAGCGATCGATCAAACGGCGGCTCTGAAGTTTAAGGTATGGTCCATGTACACCTTCTCCAGTGATGTTTTTCTGGTACTCCAGCAAAGCTCCGATGAACAGATCTGACACAAACGGACAACTACTTTGCGACATGATGGTTGGTTGACAATATGTGCATTGTATGCATTAAGTGGACATGTACGCAGTCTTGTGGCCCGGAACGACTGAGTTGGTGTGTGTCCTGATAATTACGTATGATTCTGATCACGGCCGATAATGCATGTTACCACCTTGACTCTGGCCTCGATCACATCATCGGCATCCGAGCGCGTACTTGAAGGTCCAGATGAAGTGGTGGCTACACACATCGGTTCCACTGTTAATTAAGCTCATCCGGACACATGTGGCCTTCTCAGCTTAACGCGTGCCTCTAAGGCAGAGGTGGGTGGTATCAATCCATCGTAATCACAAAGTCTAGGAGTGACAGCAAAGTTTTTTTTGTGAATAATTAGTTTATTCCACTATAATAGTGTTACAGTCTGCTAATACTCCCTCTGTCCCATAATATAAGAACGTTTCTGACACTAGGTAGTGTCAGAAACGTTCTTATATTATGGGACGGAGGAAGTACAAAACTAGACACATTGTCTGAAACACGATGCAACCAACAGGCGGTGCTACCTCCAGAACAACCAATATTAGCATGATAGTGAGCAACACTATTTTAATGCCGATCTAATTTCTGTGTAATAAGCTCAAGCTGTTCCAGAAGCCTCTTCATTTTCAAGATTAGATGGCCATGAGCAGTTTTGTTCAATGATTCATCCGTTAAAGCTGCCACCAGAACAGAGCAATCAGATTGAATGATGATTGGTAGCTCTGATCTTTAAAGGCTAAAAGAGATACCTTCCAGCATTGCACTGACCTTGGCTTCAAGAGCATCCTTGCAATAGAATAGGTATCTGTAGCCGGAGAAAATTACTTTGCCTACCAAGCCCCGCAGTACCATACCTGTACCTGCCCGTCCTGTGTCCTCAACGTAGGAACCATCAATTGAAAGAGCCACCCATCCTGCAGGGGGTTTCGGCCAAGGTAAACTAACCTTTCCAATTCGGGTAGGACTAATAGGAAGATCCATCATCGGTATCCCTCCTTTCAGAATCTCCTCAATGCCAAAATTATGTGATTGGTTATATGATGTCAAGTAATTGCATAAGAAGGTCCGTGTAATCTGTAGAGGGGGGGTTCCCCTTATGATGTAGCAAGTCATTTCTAGGTTCCAAATCCTCCACAGAAGCATGATGACCATTTCTCTTACTTCCTCATTCTCTTTCACCAAGATACCGAACATCCATTCCTCTTCACATTGCTGTAGTTTTCATTTGGTGGAAGCGGCCAGATATGTCGCACCTCGTTCCACACCTCCAGTGATTGTGGGCAGGTAATGAGTGCGTGAAAGGAATCATCACAGGTCGCTCCGCAAAGCCGACAATCCTCAGAAACAGCGACGTGATGTCTTTTCTACAGGCCCCAGTCTGCAGTGCTCCCACCACTACCTTCCAGGCAAAAGAACACATTTTCGGGGGAACCTTCGCCCGCCAAATAAGATTCCAACTGGAGCGCTCGCCATCGGGTCTTGTGCTGCATGAACCAGGTACATGTGCACGTACATGGTCTTGCATGGCCAATTGGTATGCACCCTTCATTGAAAAAAAGGCCGAACCTTCCTGGGAACCAAGCGATGAAATCCGAACCCTGGCTAGGGCTCGTCCGAATGCTACTGATCACTTGTACATCCGCTGGCCAGAAGAAGCGGTTTAGTAATTCCACGTTCCGTACACCACTTGGCTTAAAAAAATTTGCGACTCTATTTAGTCTACATCTTCCTTTCGACGTGATAGGCCCACTAGTATAAAAAGTGTCAAATGTGAATCACATTAGTCTCGGTTTGTAACAGAACCGGCACTAATGTGACCATTAGTGCCGGTTCAAACGGCTAGGCGGGCGGAGATCTATAGTACCGGTTCGTGGCGAACCTATAGTACTGGTTCATCCCACGAACTGGTACTAAAGAGGCTGTGGCCCCACCGTCCCCCTTTAGTGCCGGTTCGTGCTACGAACCGGTACTGAAGAGGTTGTGCCAGGCTGTTTTTAGTCCCACCTCGCTCTTCTAACAAGGTTTTTACCACCTTAAATATGTTACTTCTCAAACTATCACAAGCACTTGGTCTTTATTGAACTCTATGTGTAGGATTTGTGGCCGCAATATGAGTCTTCGCCGTTCTACAAACCGTTGAGGACTCATATTGACAGTTCGGATTGTACACAAAAAGATCATTGATGATCAAAGTATTTTTGATGTATTTCTCTGTAAAAATATAAGATCATGATCTAAATGCTCTTACAGTTTCTTTATAAAGGGGTATATTTTTACATGTTTACACATAGCATTTAGATCAATGTGTTTTTTATGTATATTTTTACATACTTACACAATCTGTTTCGAAGTATTAGGGTTTCGAACGAAAACGCATATGTTACAGACAAAGGCATGGTATCATCGTTTCATCCACATAGCATGTGCAAAAAAGTAAAGAGGATTATGGCAAAAACTGGATGCACTTCCTGTACAAAGTGGAAAATCTCTTTCGGAGTATCAGGGTTTCGGACGAAACTCATCTGTTACACGGACACTTCATTTTTCTAAACTTATTTAAACTCCAGACTTTTTTGCGTTCCGTATGCACCATTCAAAGCGACGTCATCAATTTTCAACATTTTCTGACATCATTTGCTATTTTTCAGTCATTTGCCGATTTGTTTAGAGAGCTAAATGACCGTCAAATTAAAAATCATTACAAAATGAACTCTGAAAATGTTGAAACTTGGCATGGTATCATCATTTCACCCACATAGCATGTGCAAAAAAGCAGAGAGGGTTATGTCAAAAAATGGATGCACTTTCTGTACAAACTGGACAATCTTTTTCGGAGTATCGGGGTTTCGGATGAGAACTCATCTGTTACAGGACACTTCATTTTTCTAAACTTGTTTGAATTCCAGACTTTTTTTACGTTCCGTATGCATCATTTAAAGCGACGTCATCAATTTTCAACACTTTCTGACATCATTTGCTGTTTTTCAGTCATTTGTCGATTTGTTTAGAGAGCTAAATGACCGTGAAATTAAAAATCACTACAAAATGAACTCTAAAAATGTTGAAACTTGGCATGGTATCATTATTCCACCCACATAGCATGTGCAAAAAATTAGAGAGGGTTACGGCAAAAACTTGATGCATTTCGTGTACAAACTGGACAATCTCTTTCGGAGTATGAGGGTTTCGGACGAGAACTCATCTGTTACACGGACACTTCATTTTTCTAAACTTATTTGAACTCCAGACTTTTCTTGCGTTCCGTATGCACCATTCAAAGCGACGCCGTCAATTTTCAACACTTTCTGACATCATTTGCTATTTTTCAGTCATTTACCGATTTGTTTAGAGAGCTAAATGACCGTGAAATTAAAAATCATTACAAAATGAATTCTAAAAATGTTGAAACTTGGCATGGTATCATCATTTCACCCACATAGCATGTGCAAAAAAGTAGAGAGAATTACGGCAAAAACTGGATGCATTTCATGTACAAACTGGACAATCTCTTTCGGAGTATTAGGGTTTCGTACGAGAACTCATCTGTTACACGGGCACTTCATTTTTCTAAACTTATCTGAACTTCAGACTTTTTTTGCGTTCTGTATGCACCATTCAAAGCGACGTAATCAATTTTCAATGCTTTCTCACATCATTTGCTATTTTTCAGTTATTTGCTATTTTTCAGTCATTTACTTTTTGACATCACAGCACGCCCTTTAGTACCGGTTCGTGGCTTTAACCGATATTTGAGGGTGGACTTTAGTACCGGTTGGAGCCACCAACCGATACTAAAGGTGGCCGCTTTTCCGCCGCTTGGCCTGGCTAAAATTGGCCTTTAGTACCGGTTGGTGGCACCAACCGGTACTAAAGGCCCTTCCTATATATATAGCATTTACAAAAAATTCAGTTTCATCTCCCCATCTCCAACCTCTTCGCGACATTGCCGCCGCTCCCGTCCCGCGCCGTCGCCCATCGCTGTCTCGCCCTCGCCGCCCCCGCCGCCAGTCGTCGCCGTCTTGCGCCGCCGCCCCATACGCCGCCGCCCGTCGTCGCCGTCCCGCCCCACGTCCCCGTCGTCGTCGTCTCGCGCCGCCGCCCCGTACGTCGCCGTCTCGCCCCCGCCGCCCGTACGCCGCCGCCCCCGCTCGTACACACACACACGCAAACACGTACACGTACACGCGCGCGCGCACACACACACACATCTTTTTACTTATTTTCTGTTTTCTGTTTTTTAGATTAATGCATGTCAAATTATTAATTAGATGAATTACCTAGATAAGAATGTTAGATGAATTAGATAGAAAAGTTAAATATTAATGTGAATTGTTAGGTGAATTAGCTAGATATTAATTAGTGTTAATTAGATGAGTTAGTTTTTTATACTTTTACTTAAAGATGAATTAGATATATTAATGTTAGATGAATTAGTAAGTGCTTAGTTGAATTAGTAAGAAAATTAATAAGTGCTTAGTTGAATTAGTAAGAAAATTAATAGAAGTAGTTTATTTTTAGAAAGAAAATTTAGGTATATGAGATTTGCTGATCTAATTAAAGTATTACTATATAGAACTAGCTACTTTATATATTTTAGTAAATGCTTAGTTGAATTAGTTGAATTAATAGAACTAGTTTATTTTTAGAAAGAAAATTTAGGTATATGAGATTTGATGATCTAGTTAAAATATTACTATATAAAACAGGCTACTTTATATATTTTAGTAAATGCATAGTAAAATTAGTTGAATTAATAGAACTAGTTTATTTTTAGTAAGAAAATTCATGTATCTGAGATTTGATGATCTAATTAAAATATTACTATATAGAACTAGCTACTTTATTTTTGTAAGAAAATTAATAGAACTAGTTTATTTTTAGTGAATGCTTAGTTGAATTAGTTGAATAAATAGAACTAGTTTATTTAGTTGAATTAATAGAACTAGTAAGTGTTTAATGTTTCACCCATGCATATAAACATAGGAAATGTCGTCTGACGACGAAAAAGATTTCATTATGTGTGAATACTGTGAAGACCAGCGCGGCCTGTGCGACATAAATTTTCTTGTTGGTGATAGGCGCTTCAGCATCAAGCTGGATGAGACCTTCAAAGTGGATACACTAGGTCACAACGACAAGTCTTTTTTCGTAATTAAGCATGACTTATGCTTCATTTGCTTGAACTTATAATTTTAAATTTTCACTATTCAACTAGCGCATCCCCTTCCATGCTAGAGTTTTTGTCTTGGATAAGATAGGTTTCAGTGCTATGGAAACTATGGAGGTAAAGAGAGTTACTTGAAGACCGAGCATGGTTATACTTTCAATGTCAAATTATACAATGCAGAGACATACACCTATTTTTAATGCAAAACTTGGCAAGCACTATGCAAGGCTTATGCATTTAAGCCTGATATGGTTATCACCTTTGATATTCGTCCGGAAGATGATATTGAAGGTAATAGAGACATCTGGGTCGATATGCAGACGCCTCCAGTTCTACCATTATGTGAGTTTCTCAACCATATTTATGTCTTTGATATTGTTTATTCAAAAATAGTTGATAACTAATTTCTATGGACAACTTATTTCCATTCAAGCAAACATGTCCGGCGCTTGGTAGACAGGACCGTCCATTATCCTGGGGTTGAACTAAACTGCGAGGAGATAAGTTATTATGTTTCATGGCTTGAGGATCTTGATGCTGTCAAGAGAAATTATTTTCCTGAATTTGAAAATCTTAGTACTCAAAATGTGCGACCAATAGTGATCGTATTGAACTACGGTCACATCTATTTAGGAAAGATGGTAAGATTTTTACTATTTGTCCTCAGTGCATCTTTTGCATACATTATTCTTCAAGCTAAACTTTCATTCCTAAGTATATTACTATATGATGTTCTTCAACAGGGACTCCCGATGATAGTTGTGCCTCAGTGGATCGAGACTAAAGGTCGCATGTCAATGGTTAGCTTACGACCAAGACATCCTACATTGCACATGAGTGCATTCGGGATTTCTAAAAGCGAGAAATGCTTAATAGTGAAAGTTTGGAGCAAAATTATTAACGATCGCAGAGAAGTACTAGGGGCAGCAAGCAGAAGCGGAGCCCATGATTAGGAGATAGGTTCATCTGCATGCTCCAATATGATGAATTGGGAGAGCTATACATGTTCTATGCTATTTTACCTGAGAGAGAGCAGCAAGAGTGATTAGCTAGTTCATGCTCTTAGTACTTGTCCTCTCATGTCTGTGTTCTTCGTCCTGAACTTAATCTCAAAGAGTGATTTGCTTTTGTGGTGTTACGAACGCTTATAATATCATGACCATGTTGAACTCGATGATATCTTCGCTTCTGGTACAAGTGAATGTTTCTTCTTTAAGCTAGGGTTGGTGGTGATTACATAATGGTAATGACTATGATGATTAAATAGTGATAATGACGACTATATATGATTATATTTATCTAGCTAGTATACTGTTGTTGGTGATGATATGATGCAAGAGTTTTTATATTAATATGATGATGATGATGATGATGATGAGTTATTATATCATTTATGAAAGAAACCGCATATTTGTTTCAACTGGATGGATCCTAATTAAGTGATCAAGTAATATGGATATATGGCATATACTTGATCACTTAGCTAGCTAGGATCCACATGCATCCAGTTGAAACTAATCTGCGGCACTTTCACCTAATGATTTAACAACTCATTATAATGTAAAATAATCACTAAATTAAATTGAAAACACAAAATTAAAGGAAAAACAAAAAATAAAACCAACCCCTCCCAAACATTTAGTACCGGTTGGTGTTACCAACCGGTACTAATGGTCTACCCGCACACGGGCCTGTCTCGTGCCACGTGGTGGCACTTTAGCGCCGGTTCGTGCCGAACCGGTACTAAAGGGGGGCCTTTAGTCCCCATCCTTTAGTGTCGGTTATGGAACCGGCACTAAAGGCCCTTACGAACCGGCGCTAGAGCCCGATTCTGAAGGAAATATGCCCTAGAGGCAATAATAAAGTTATTATTTATTTCCTTATATCATGATAAATGTTTATTATTCATGCTAGAATTGTATTAACCGGAAACATAATACATGTGTGAATACATAGACAAACAGAGTGTCACTAGTATGCCTCTACTTGACTAGCTCGTTAATCAAAGATGGTTATGTTTCCTGACCATGAACAAAAGAGTTGATGTTTGATTAACGGGATCACATCATTAGGAGAATGATGTGATTGACATGACCCATTCCTTTAGCTTAGCACCCGATCGTTTAATATGTTGCTATTGCTTTCTTCATGACTTATACATGTTCCTATGACTATGAGATTATGCAACTCCCGTTTGCCGGAGGAACACTTTGTGTGCTACCAAACGTCACAACGTAACTGGGTGATTATAAAGGAGCTCTACAGGTGTATCCAAAGGTACATGTTGGGTTGGCGTATTTCGAGATTAGGATTTGTCACTCCGATTGTCGGAGAGGTATCTCTGGGCCCTCTCGGTAATGCACATCACTTAAGCCTTGCAAGCAATGCAATTAATGAGTTAGTTGTGAGATGATGTATTACGGAACGAGTAAAGAGACTTGCTGGTAACGAGATTGAGCTAGGTATTGAGATACCGACGATCGAATCTCGGGCAAGTAACATACCGATGACAAAGGGAACAACGTATGTTGTTATGCGGTCTGACTGATAAAGATCTTCGTAGAATATGTAGGAGCCAATATGAGCATCCAGGTTCCGCTATTGGTTATTGACCGAAGACATGTCTCTGTCATGTCTACATTGTTCTCGAACCCGTAGGGTCCGCACGCTTAACGTTACGATGACAGTTTCATTATGAGTTTATATGTTTTGATGTACCGAAGGTTGTTCGGAGTCCCGGATGTGATCACCGACATGACGAGGAGTCTCGAAATGGTCGAGACATAAATATTGATATATTGGATGACTATATTCGGACACTGGAATGGTTCTGGGGGTTATCGGATATAAAACAGAGTACCGGGGGGTTACCAGAACCCCCCGGGGGTGGTTATTGGGCCTCATGGGCCCAAAGTGGTGGAAGAGGAGAGGCAGCAGGAGGTGGCGCGCGGCCCCCTTGCCCCAATCCGAATTGGGAAAGGGAAGGAGGCGGCGGCCCCCCTTCTCCTTCCTTCCCTCCACCTCCTCCTTCCCCCTTCTCCTAGTTGGAATAGGAAAGGGGGGCAAAACCTACTTGGAGTAGGATTCCCCCCCTTGGGCGCGCCTCCTCCCCTTGGTCGGCCCTCTCCTCCTCCCCCTTTATATACGGAGGAGGGGGGCACCCCATAGACACACAAGTTGATCTTCGTGATCGTTCTCTTAGCCGTGTGCGGTGCCCCCCTCCACCATAATCCTCGATAATATTGTAGCGGTGCTTAGGTGAAGCCCTGCGACGGTAGAACATCAAGATCATCACCACGCCGTCGTGCTGACGAAACTCATCCCCGACACTTTGCTAGATCGGAGTCCGGGGATCGTCATCGAGCTGAACGTGTGCTAGAACTCGGAGGTGTCGTAGTTTCGGTGCTTGATCGGTCGGGCCGTGAAGACGTACGACTACATCAATCGCGTTGTCATAATGCTTCCGCTGTCGGTCTATAAGGGTACGTAGACAACACTCTCCCCTCTCGTTGCTATGCATCACCATGATCTTGCGTGTGCGTAGGAATTTTTTTGAAATTACTACGTTCCCCAACAGTGGCATCCGAGCCTGGTTTTATGCGTTGATGTTATATGCACGAGTAGAACACAAGTGAGTTGTGGGCGATATAAGTCATACTGCTTACCAGCATGTCATACTTTGGTTCGGCGGTATTGTTGGATGAAGCGGCCCGGACCGACATGACGCGTACGCTTACGCGAGACTGGTTCTACCGACGTGCTTTGCACACAGGTGGCTGGCGGGTCTTAGTTTCTCCAATTTTAGTTGAACCGAGTGTGGCTACGTTCGGTCCTTGCGAAGGTTAAAACAGCACCAACTTGACAAAGTATCGTTGTGGTTTTTGATGCGTAGGTAAGAACGGTTCTTGCTAAGCCCGTAGCAGCCACGTAAAACTTGCAACAACAAAGTAGAAGACGTCTAACTTGTTTTTGCAGGGCATGTTGTGATGTGATATGGTCAAGACATGATGCTAAATTCTATTGTATGAGATGATCATGTTTTGTAACCAAGTTATCGGCAACTGGCAGGAGCCATATGGTTGTCGCTTTATTGTATGCAATGCAATCGCCCTGTAATGCTTTACTTTATCACTAAGCGGTAGTGATAGTCGTAGAAGCATAAGATTGGCGAGACGACAACGATGCTACGATGGAGATCAAGGTGTCGCGCCAGTGACGATGGTGATCATGACGTTGCTTCGGAGATGGAGATCACAAGCACAAGATAATGATGGCCATATCATATCACTTATATTGATTGCATGTGATGTTTATCTTTTATGCATCTTATCTTGCTTTGATTAGCGGTAGCATTTTAAGATGATCTCTCACTAATTATCAAGAAGTGTTCTCCCTGAGTATGCACCGTTGCGAAAGTTCTTCGTGCTGAGACACCACGTGATGATCGGGTGTGATAGACTCTACGTTCAAATACAACGGGTGCAAAACAGTTGCACACGCGGAATACTCAGGTTAAACTTGACGAGCCTAGCATATACAGATATGGCCTCGGAACACGGAGACTGAAAGGTCGAACGTGAATCATATAGGAGATATGATCAACATAGTGATGTTCACCATTGAAACTACTCCATCTCACGTGATGATCGGACATGGTTTAGTTGATTTGGATCACGTGATCACTTAGAGGATTAGAGGGATGTCTATCTAAGTGGGAGTTCTTTAATAATATGATTAATTGAACTTAAATTTATCATGAACTTAGTACCTGATAGTATCTTGCTTGTCTATGTTTGATTGTAGATAGATGGCCCGTGTTGTTGTTTCGTTAAATTTTAATGTGTTCCTTGAGAAAGCAAAGTTGAAAGATGATGGTAGCAATTACACGGACTGGGTCGGTAACTTGAGGATTATCCTCATTGCTGCACAGAAGAATTACGTCCTGGAAGCACCGCTGGGTGCCAGGCGTGCTGCTGATGCAACTGACGACGTTAAGAACGTCTAGCAGAGCAAAGCTGATGACTACTCAATAGTTCAATGTGCCATGCTTTACGGCTTAGAATCGGGACTTCAACGAAGTTTTAAACATCATGGGGCATATGAGATGTTCCAGGAGTTGAAGTTAATATTTCAAGCAAATGCCCGGATTGAGAGATATGAAGTCTCCAATAAGTTCTATAGCTGCAAGATGGAGGAGAACAGTTCTGTCAGTGAGCATATACTCAAAATGTCTGGGTATAATAATCACTTAATTCAACTGGGAGTTAATCTTCCGGATGATTGCGTCATTGACAGAATTCTCCAATCACTTCCACCAAGCTACAAGAGCTTTGTGATGAACTATAATATGCAAGGGATGGATAAGACGATTCTCGAGCTCTTCGCAATGCTAAAGGCTGCGGAGGTAGAAATCAAAAAGGAGCATCAAGTGTTGATGGTCAATAAGACCACCAGTTTCAAGAAGGAGGGCAAAGGGAAGAAGAAGAGGAACTTCAATAAGAACAGCAAGCAAGTTGCTGCTCAGGAGAAGAAACCCAAGTCTGGACCTAAGCCTGAAACTGAGTGCTTCTACTGCAAGCAGACTGGTCACTGGAAGCGGAACTGCCCCAAGTATTTGACGGATAAGAAGGATGGCAAGGTGAACAAAGGTATATGTGATATACATGTTATTGATGTGTACCTTACTAATTCTCGCAGTAGTACCTGGGTATTTGATACTGGTTCTGTTGCTAATATTTGCAACTCGAAACAGGGACTACGGATTAAGCGAAGATTGGCAAAGGACCAGGTGACGATGCGCGTGGGAAATGGTTCCAAAGTCGATGTGATCGCAGTCGGCACGCTACCTCTACATCTACCTTCGGGATTAGTTTTAGACCTAAATAATTGTTATTTGGTGCCAGTGTTGAGCATGAACATTATATATGGATCTTGTTTGATGCGAGACGGTTATTCATTTAAATCAGAGAATAATGGTTGTTCTATTTATATGAGTAATATCTTCTATGGTCATGCACCCTTGAAGAATGGTCTATTTCTGTTGAATCTCGATAGTAGTGATACACATATTCATAATGTTGAAACCAAAAGATGCAGAGTTGATAATGATAGTGCAACTTATTTGTGGCACTGCCGTTTAGGTCATATCGGTGTAAAGCGCATGAAGAAACTCCATACTGATGGACTTTTGGAACCACCTGATTATGAATCCCTTGGTACTTGCGAATCGTGCCTCATGGGGAAGATGACTAAAACACCATTCTCCGGTACTATGGAGAGAGCAACAGATTTGTTGGAAATCATACATACAGATGTTTGTGGTCCGATGAATGTTGAGGCTCGTGGCGGATATCGTTATTTTCTCACTTTCATAGATGATTTAAGCATATATGGATATATCTACTTAATGAAGCATAAGTCTGAAACATTTGAAAAGTTCAAAGAATTTCATAGTGAAGTTGAAAATCATCGTAACAAGAAAATAAAGTATCTACGATCTGATCGTGGAGGAGAATATTTGACTTACGAGTTTGGTCTATATTTGAAACAATGCGGAATAGTTTCACAACTCACGCCACACGGAACACCACAGCGTAATGGTGTGTCCGAATGTCGTAATCGTACTTTACTAGATATGGTACGATCTATGATGTCTCTTACTGATTTACCGCTATCGTTTTGGGGTTATGCTTTAGAGACGGCCGCATTCACGTTAAATAGGGCACCATCAAAATCCGTTGAGACGACGCCTTATGAACTGTGGTTTGGCAAGAAACCAAAGTTGTTGTTTCTGAAAGTTTGGGGCTGCGATGCTTATGTGAAAAAGCTTCAACCTGATAAGCTCGAACCCAAATCGGATATCCAAAGGAGACTATTGGATACACCTTATATCACGGATCCGAAGGCAAGACTTTTGTTGCTAAATTCGGAAACTTTCTAGAAAAGGAGTTTCTCTCGAAAGAAGTGAGTGAGAGGAAAGTAGAACTTGCTGAGGTAACTGTACGTGCGCCCTTATTGGAAAGTAGCTCATCACAGAAAATAGTTTCTGTGACACCTACACCAATTAGTGAGGAAGTTAATGATGATGATCATGAAACTTCAGATCAAGTTAATACTGAACCTCGTAGATCAACCAAAGTAAGATCCGCACTAGAGTGGTACAGTAATCCTGTTCTGGAAGTCATGCTACTAGATCATGGTGAACCTACGAACTATGAAGAAGCGATGGTGAGCCCAGATTCCGCAAAATGGCTTGAAGCCATGAAATCTGAGATGGGATCCATGTATGAAAACAAAGTATGGACTTTGGTTGACTTGCCCGATGATCGGCAAGCAATTGAGAATAAATGGATCTTCAAGAAGAAGACTGACGCTGACGGTAATGTTACTGTCTACAAAGCTCGACTTGTTGCAAAAGGTTTTCGACAAGTTCAAGGGATTGACTACGATGAGACCTTCTCACCCGTAGCGATGCTTAAGTCTGTCCGAATCATGTTAGCAATTGCCGCATTTTATGATTATGAAATTTGGCAGATGGATGTCAAAACTGCATTCCTGAATGGATTTCTGGAAGAAGAGTTGTATATGATGCAACCGGAAGGTTTTGTCGATCCAAAGGGAGCTAACAAAGTGTGCAAGCTCCAGCGATCCATTTATGAACTGGTGCAAGCCTCTCGGAGTTGGAATAAACGCTTTGATAGTGTGATCAAAGCATTTGGTTTTATATAGACTTTTGGAGAAGCCTGTATTTACAAGAAAGTGAGTGGGAGCTCTGTAGCATTTCTGATATTATATGTGGATGACATATTACTGATCGGAAATGATGTAGAATTTCTGGATAGCATAAAGGGATACTTGAATAAAAGTTTTTCAATGAAAGACCTCGGTGAAGCTGCTTACATATTGGGCATTAGGATCTATAGAGATAGATCGGGACACTTAATTGGACTTTCACAAAGCACATACCTTGACAAAGTTTTGAAAAAGTTCAAAATGGATCAGGCAAAGAAAGGATTCTTACCCGTGTTACAAGGTGTGAAGTTGAGTAAGACTCATGCCCGACCACTGCAGAAGATAGAGAGAAAATGAAAGATGTTCCCTATGCTTCAGCCATAGGCTCTATCATGTATGCAATGCTGTGTACCAGACCTGATGTGTGCCTTGCTATAAGTCTAGCAGGGAGGTACCAAAGTAATACAGGAATGGATCACTGGACAGCGGTCAAGAACATCCTGAAGTACCTGAAAAGGACCAAGGATATGTTTCTCGTATATGGAGGTGACAAAGAGCTCATTGTAAATGGTTACGTTGATGCAAGCTTTGACACTGATCCGGACGATTCTAAATGGCAAACCGATACGTGTTTACATTAAACGGTGGAGCTGTCAGTTG
The DNA here is from genome assembly GCA_032464435.1 of Aegilops umbellulata. Taxonomy (NCBI): domain Eukaryota; kingdom Viridiplantae; phylum Streptophyta; class Magnoliopsida; order Poales; family Poaceae; genus Aegilops; species Aegilops umbellulata. Next base: position 474,933,310 of record CP136060.1, read on the forward strand.
GTGCAGTTCTAAACAAAGCGTCGTGGCGGGATCTACATGTGAAGCGGAGTACATAGCTGCTTCGGAAGCAGCAAACGAAGGAGTCTGGATGAAGGAGTTCATATCCGATCTAAGTGTCATACCTAGCGCATCGGGTCCAATGAAAATCTTTTGTGACAATACTGGTGCAATTGCCTTGGCAAAGGAATCCAGATTTCACAAGAGAACCAAGCACATCAAGATACGCATCAATTCCATTCGGAATCTAGTCCAGGTGGGAGACATAGAGATTTGCAAGATACATACGGATCTGAATGTTGCAGACCCGTTGACTAAGCCTCTTCCACGAGCAAAACATGATCAGCACCAAGGCTCCATGGCTGTTAGAATCATTACTATGTAATCTAGATTATTGACTCTAGTGCAAGTGGGAGACTAAAGGAAATATGCCCTAGAGGCAATAATAAAGTTATTATTTATTTCCTTATATCATGATAAATGTTTATTATTAATGCTAGAATTGTATTAACCGGAAACATAATACATGTGTGAATACATAGATAAACAGAGTGTCACTAGTATGCCTCTACTTGACTAGCTCGTTAATTAAAGATGGTTATGTTTCCTGACCATGAACAAAAGAGTTGTTATTTGATTAACGGGATCACATCATTAGGAGAATGATGTGATTGACATGACCCATTCCTTTAGCTTAGCACCCGATCGTTTAGTATGTTGCTGTTGCTTTCTTCATGACTTATACATATTCCTATGACTATGAGATTATGCAACTCCCGTTTGCCGGAGGAACACTTTGTGTGCTACCAAACGTCACAACGTAACTGGGTGATTATAAAGGAGCTCTACAGGTGTCTCCGAAGGTACATGTTGGGTTGGCGTATTTCGAGATTAGGATTTGTCACTCCGATTGTCGGAGAGGTATCTCTGGGCCCTCTCGGTAATGCACATCACTTAAGCCTTGCAAGCAATTTAGTTATGAGATGATGTATTACGGAACGAGTAAAGAGACTTGCCGGTAACGAGATTGAACTAGGTATTGAGATACCGACGATCGAATCTCGGGCAAGTAACATACCGATGACAAAGGGAACAACGTATGTTGTTATGCGGTCTGACCGATAAAGATCTTCGTAGAATATGTAGGAGCCAATATGAGCATCCAGGTTCCGCTATTGGTTATTGACTGAAGACATGTCTCGGTCATGTCTACATTGTTCTCGAACCCGTAGGGTCCGCACGCTTAACGTTACGATGACAGTTTCATTATGAGTTTATATGTTTTGATGTACCGAAGGTTGTTCGGAGTCCCGGATGTGATCACGGACATGACGAGGAGTCTCGAAATGGCCGAGACATAAAGATTGATATATTGGATGACTATATTCGGACACCGGAATGGTTCTGGGGGTTATCGGATATAAAACGGAGTACCGGGGGGTTACCGGAACCCCCCGGGGGGGTTATTGGGCCTCATGGGCCCAAAGTGGTGGAAGAGGAGAGGCAGCAGGAGGTGGCGCGTGGCCCCCCTTGCCCCAATCCGAATTGGGAAAGGGAAGGGGGCGGCGGCCCCCCTTCTCCTTCCTTCCCTCCACCTCCTCCTTCCCCCTTCTCCTAGTTGGAATAGGAAAGGGGGGCAAAACCTACTTGGAGTAGGATTGCCCCCCCTTGGGCGCGTCTCCTCCCCTTGGCCGGCCCTCTCCTCCTCCCCCCTTTATATACGGAGGAGGGGGGCACCCCATAGACACACAAGTTGATCTTCGTGATCGTTCTCTTAGCCGTGTGCGGTGCCCCCCTCCACCATAATCCTCGATAATATTGTACCGGTGCTTAGGCGAAGCCCTGCGACGGTAGAACATCAAGATCGTCACCACGCCGTCGTGCTGACGAAACTCATCCCCGACACTTTGCTGGATCGGTGTCCGGGGATCGTCATCGAGCTGAACGTGTGCTAGAACTCGGAGGTGCCGTAGTTTCGGTGCTTGATCGGTCGGGCCGTGAAGACGTACGACTACATCAACCGCGTTGTCATAACGCTTCCGCTGTCGGTCTACAAGGGTACGTAGACAACACTCTTCCCTCTCGTTGCTATGCATCACCATGATCTTGCGCGTGCGTAGGAATTTTTTAGAAATTACTACGTTCCCCAACAGATTCTGCACTAGTGGCCTAAGAGAAGGACCATGCGTGACCCACGGATCCATCATTGTTCCATTGCTTACTCGCCAAATCATACCCTTTTTCACTAGCTCCAATCCAGGCTCAAGCCATGCCACACAAGTGATGCATTACCAGAGAACATGGTGTCCACCAGGTTCCGTAGGATAATATTTAGCACTGAGCAATTTGGCCACCAAACTATCTGGATGCATGATTAGTCGCCAAGCTTGTTTAGCAAGTAGTGCTTGGTTGAATGCACGCATGTCTCTGAACTCCATGCCACTCATAGATTTTGGTAGGATCATCTTGTCCCAAGCTAGCCAAGCCGTCTTTCTTTTTCCATCTTCTACTCCCCACCAATATTGTCTAATGAGTTTAGACAATTCATCACAAACTGACATCGTCAACTTGAACACACTCATGATATAAGATGGGATTGCTTGTGCCACTGCTTTTATTAAGATTTCCTTACTCACCATGTATTTCTCACTCGAATCAACCAACCTTTTAGCTAGTTTCTCAATCAAAGATTGTAATTTTGCTTTGTTCATTCTGCCCTCTGGAATATGTAAACCTAAATAATTTGCCTCAAATACCTCCCGAGCGACATCCAATATACTCTTAATTTCATTGGACACCGTACCATAACACTTGGGAGTGACAGTGAAGTTGCTTGCCGTATGTGCTGATGCACCTTTCGTCCCTTTTGCGTGTTTGCTATTCATTGTCTGAAAATAGTTGGGCCATCAGTCAATTTTGCTAGGAGAAGAAGGCCACGACATGGAGCTTGTGGCGTCCCAGGCGAAGCCGAGCCTAGAGCGAGCAGTAGACAAGGACGTTATCGTGACGATACTTACCCATATTCATACGCAGAACAAATGAATAATACAACAAGATAACTAAGAAATTATGACTGATTTGAATCTCAAATCCTCCTTAAATGTGGATCGCCGATGTTCGTCAAAGAGCAAATGAACAACACAACGAGGTAGGTGGAGCTTTTTTTTTAAAATCGTCAACCACTATGACAGTTGGGGGAAAAAGGTGATCACGCCACAAGAGAAGAAGTTTTTAACCGGTGAGACGAAATTGTGAGCTCCTCAATAATTGAGCGGATTGTGTCCACATGTGAGAGGCACACATCATTAAAGACCATTTGGTTTCTCGCCTTCCAAATTTCGCAGAACACTGTTTAGAAGGATGAAATCATTCATGGTGGAAGGCAAAAAAATGAGACAATGTGAAGGCCCGCAATTTACTGATTTAGGTAGCTCAGATTATCCTTAAATTTTGGTAGAGCGACGGTACTACTCCATTGTGCGAAGAGATTTTGCAGGTGTGCGGCCCGAGCGGCCAAAGACTAAACCCAACCGACCGACCGACCGAGCGGCCGAATCGAATCGGGTCCGATGACACGCGGAAGCGGAGGCGTGGTCGGTCGGTGTTCCGTCGCGCGCACGTGACGGAAACGAAGAGTCGGTCGGACACGACGCGCCAAGGGGCGGCGCGAAGGCACACGCCACCGACGTCGTACGTGGCCCCATAATAAGCGCGCGAGCGACCCCCCGCCGCCAATCCCCAGCCCTACCCGGCGGGGGGAACCGACCATGGCCAGCGACGGCGCGTTCCACCGCTTCTACCCCGACGACGACGACGACTACGACTCCGACGGCGGCATGTACGCGTATCGCCACCACTCCGACGACGGCCGGGATGACGCCGGGAGGGGCGAGGAGGAGCCGGAGGCGCCGCAGCGGCCGGCGGCCAGGAGGACGAAGGCCGCCGACCGCAGGGCGCCGCGCGGGCCGCTGCGGTCGGTCAGGCGGCGCTCGGGGCTGCCGCCGGGATGCGGCGACGGCGCCGGGCCGTGGGGCGGAAAGCAGCGGAGGAAGCTCCTGGCGTGGCGGCTGCGGTGGAAGGCTCAGCGGCGGCAGGCGAGGGAGAAGGCGCGGTGGTCCGGCGTCAAGGCGCCGCCGGGGCTGCTCGATCCCATCTTCCTGGACCTCGAGATTGATCTCGGCGATGATTAACCTAACCGGTGGCCTAGCATACGAGTAGTATTTCGTGGTTTGTTCTTCTGTCTGGGGAACGTCTCCGCTCTGCTGGCACTAAATAAAAAAATGGCAAGTACGTTCAGTCTAACTTGATTAGCAAATGGTGGAAACGCTGTTAAACCGAGCCATTTGCTTTGGTTAGTTTAATTATTATCCATGCGAAAAGTTATGTTCCAAAGTTCATTTAGTATAGTGGGTTATGAACTTGACTGGATTTTTCATTAATCTACAAAGATGTTTCTGATCTGTCATTCAAAAGTTAAACAATCAGGCATCATCTCCTATTAGCATAAGCGCGGTGATAAAAATCACTTGCTTGAAATTTGGTGAGCATCCCAGTGACCAAACTGACCCATCTTCCTCGTTATTCAAGCTTATTGAAGCAAAATAGGAGCCTTGCTCACATTGATTGCAAGAAGGTTCCCTAAAAAAGAACAATGACAGAGTTGCCTTTGTTGTACTTAAAAGGAACCAAGAGTGTTGGCTGAATTTGGCGGAGTTCTTGCTCGGCCCTTTTCCACCAATGGTTGTACACATGATACATGCATTCTAATACGAAATTACATTCTGAACTCGTGACCAATAATTTCAGATAGCATTTTACCCAAACGGCAAAAAGAGCCCAGGAATCCAACACAATTTGGTCTTAAAAGTGACATGAGTAGCAGCAATTAGCAAAGCTACACGTTGTACTTTATGGTAGAACAGGTTTGAGCCTGAAACTCAGCAAAACTATCAGACCACTGCAACATGGAGAAGGAGGGAGTCCGTATATACCGTGCACATGGCATGTGCACCAAACAAACTGACTGATTGCAAGCAGCTAATCAAGATTTCTCCTCGGCGCCTGACAAATGGGCCTTCTCGATCTGGCGGGTGATCTGTGAAAGTGCGTAGTGAGAGGCACTTGATGCAGCATAATAGGAGGTCACAGTGAGCTGAGCAAACGTTGGGAGCGCGTAAGCTGTGAAAACAAAGCAGCAGATCATCTGGCGTTAGCTAATAATAAAGATATTCCAAGCCCATAGAGCCAACCACTTGCATAAACAGATGCCGATTCTAGGCACACCGTAAATGTTTAATACCACAATTCAATACAGAAAGGAATAAAATGAAGCCATGTTTTACTGTGGCAAGACAGGATGTCGCACAAATTAAGTTCACCCGACTACGGGCTATTGCGTATGGCCGGTGAGTCTTCAGGAGTACTTTCCATTAACAATTATTATATAACAGGCACAGGATATGAAAGGGAATTACCCTGGCAAAGAGCTTACCGCCACCACCCACACACACCCCACCCCCACGCCTGGTGTCCAGAACACCTAACGTAACCATGCTGTGCTATCTAGCTAATGCTGGATAGATGCCTGGCAACATGCAGTTAAGCATACAAAAAAAGACGACATCCAATAATTCGCTGAGGCTAAGATTACAAATAACTTCTACTAGATGACCTTCAGAGATTTCAAATAAACCAGGATTTATTATAGGCTCTAATCTACCGAAGTACAGATGACCCACTTTTCGTTTGAGATCAGGTCTACTTAACCAAGAAATATGCTGATAGAACTGGGAAGATAAGCTCGGCTGTCAATTCTTACATGCTTAGGATAACAGAAATTGGTAAGGTACATATGGTGCCTCAAGAACGCTAAAATGAACCATACCCCATGCCAAGTTCCCACCCTAATCAAATATTCTTTATATTGCACCTAAAATATTAGTTTTCTGCCGTTACATTCCTTCCCTAACAGTGGATAGTGGATACACTGATACTTATGTATGAATAACAACTTCGCTACATTATTTGCATGTAAGGGGCTGTCTGGATTGCAACCGCGGTTGCCCCACCAAAAAATTGGCGTTGACTACCAAGGTGGGCTCCTGTTTGGTTGGAAGCAAAATCATCACAGCCACAACAAAATATTGGCTACCAGTGCAGATCTGGCGTCCGCTCTCGGGCGAAACTGCGGCGGCGGAATCCCTCGCCAAAATATTGGCGTGGCTCGTTTTGGTAAGGCTGGCGTTGGCGGAAACCAAACAGGCCCTAAATGCTAGACTGGAAACTAGAGCAATACACACACAAGGTTTGTAGAGTTGAATAAAATGAATACCAAATTGTATTCTAAAGACATACCCCCAAATAAAGCACTGGCACCAGAGAATAAGACCAAAGGAGGGACCTGCACAAATAAAATACCACCTCCGTTAATTGAACATGTAACAACAATGTGAATTTAACAGTTACAGTAACTGCTAAGAGTGCCAAACATCAAGCAGATCAATGCAAGTCTATTATCAGTGTCGTTGAAACACATGACAGAAAAGCTCCATCGCAAGTACTCCCTCCGTCCCATAATATAAGAACGTTTTTTACACTACTGTAGTGTCAAAAACGTTCTTATATTATGGGACGGAGGGAGTACTTAACAAATATCACAATCTCGGTTGTCTAATAGATGGTAGCAAACCAGAACTTATGTAGGTTGAACTTCCTAATACCAAAAGTGCAGAGATCCCATGTTTATACTCCTTAATTCAACACCTTTTCATTTCGAACTTGTCCAGCAACTCAAACATTCAAACAGGTGCCTTGGGAGATGGCCTTTTTTTGCTTCTCGTTAATACCATTTGTCAAGGATCCTATTAAATAAAGTAAATACCCTGCTCTTGCTCTTAAATGCTACACACAGCAATTTTCAAAATTATATCATGCTAGAAAGAAAGGTTTAGTGACTTAATTTATTTTGTTTTCCCTATCTGTACAGGGCCTACCCCAACTTGCTTGGGACAACAGGCAACTTCTTCTTTTTGTTGTTTCCTACCTGTATAGTATGGCAAAAGTCCCCCCCCCCCCCGGTTAAATTAGCATTCATGTAATAGACTCCACATAGCATCCTTGAGTTTCCTGTGAATTTTTTTTTATAGGAACTGGTGTCAATTTGTGCCTTTCACTCATCCGCCTGATTAACTAAGTACGGATAACCTCCTTCACTGCATACATCTCCTAGCATTACAAAAACAAAATACAGCTTTAGATATGTAAGAAAAGGTAACTACGCCTATGTTGTCTAAACATAGCCGGACCCAGGCCGGGGTAAAGGAGGGGGGTTGTGATAGGCTTGGCGAGCCAACGTCAAAACTCAGCCACTCTTATGGAGATGAAACCCAGAAGAACATCGCTGTAGATAACTAGATATGTAAGAAAAGATGCATTGATCTTGTGATAACTGTAACTCTAACAATCAAAACGACTGAGGTGAATGAAAGGAACAATTGCATACTAGCATCACATGAATCCAAATCAAGACTTACCCCAACAAGTAAGTGCAGCCACTTGGGCCCCTTCACATGCTTCTGGACAAACGGGATCCCTGTTCCAAAATACCAAAACATTCAATTTCTCATTCAGAGCACACCTGACTAACAACTAAGCAATGGACCGAAATCAAGCACAACGAACCTGTATTGAACCCGTGCACCGCACTGAGCATCGCGCCGGCGCCGGAACCAGTCTGCAGCAACAGGACAGACAGAAACCAAGGCAAGCACACAAGTTAGCGACGAATCTCCCCAATTACGGATCTCGGGCAGGCGCCCGTAGAAATTAAGCAGCAAAAAAAGGGGGCGAAATCGCGTTACCACGGCGGTGGCGTCGTGCAGGACGGAGGTGATGGCCCAGTCGCGCCCTCCCTGCGCAGCCGTCCAAGAGAAAAGCATAAGCATCCGGTGAGAACGAACCGCGGGGCAGACGGAGGAGGAGGAATCGGGGGAGGAAGGGAGGGGGGTTGGGGAGTACGTACGGAGCTGGTGGTGGGGTTGAGGAGGGAGAGGCAGCGGGGGCAGCGGGCGGAGCCGAGGCCGGGGTTGATGGTGGGGTCGCGGTGGAGGTGCGCGCCGCTGCGGAGCTTCTCCTCGTACACCTCCCGCGTCCCCATGTTCGCCGGCGGCTGAGCTAGGCCTGACTTGCGGGAGGGGGGAGACGTGGACGGATTTGGGTTCCGGGGAAGAGCGTGCTGGACTGTGGAGGCTCTTTTCCTTCCGTGACACGGGCTGGAGGCGTCAGCTTTACTGGGCTACGCACGAGCACGGCCCAAATAGATATCACAGTTTTCTTTTTTAGCCCGGAAATCAGTAATTAATTAAAATTAATTAATGAAGGAGTACTCTTTTCAAAGATCACTCCCACACTTCAGAATGTGACAAGTGGCGCACTGAAAAGTGAGCTGTCCCTTTTCTGTAGATTCATTTTTTTCAACGTTTTATCTCTTAAACTGTGCGTTCAAATCTCAGACCGTTTTCATTATTGGATTCCTCACGTCGAGATTTTCAAAATTAGATCCCATGTTGATAGTGTTGAGTAAATAGGCAATTTCTCGATTAAGTTAATCCATGAGTAAATCACTAGCATGGCATTGACACAAATAAACGCATACTGATATTTAGTCAAACTACCGCATACTACGCTAATTGCAGAAAGATCTACGTATAACGCTAGCATGGCTAAAACAGAAAATAGTAGGAGCGGGATAAACGAGTTATACCCTCCAGTAGGCCATGCAGAGGCCACGACTTTGGTGGCAGCGGCGTCCTTCTTGTCAGCTTCAGCTTTCTCGGCGGCGGCACGTTCGGCGTCGGTGGACATGGTGATGATGAAGGCGACGCGGACGTAGAGGAAGTAGACGATCGGAAATGAGCAGTCGCGTAATCGTTGTCCAAAAACCTATTCGCCCCTCACCCCGTACAGGAACCAGAAGGGCGTGGTTTCGGAGACCTGCTCTCCCGTCGACCATGTACGCGGCGGACGAGATGGAGTCACCGGCGGCAGCAGCAGCAAGGGAACGACGGTGGACGTGCGCGTGGAGCAGATGTGTTCTGTTCGTGGCGGCTAGAGTTAGGAGACACCGCACACTTATATAGGCGCAGCCGCGTGGAGAGACGTGGGCTCGACCCATGTCCGAGTCCGTGACAGCCCACGATCCGACGTCTCAGATCGTGGCCCAGTTGTCAGAGAACTCTCCGTTAGTGACTGGCAAACGATCCGACGTCTCAGATAGTGGCTCAGCTGTCAGAGAACTCTCCGTTAGTGACTGGCAAAAATAAGCGCGTAGGTGTGAGCTCGGCTCAGCTAAATCCCGCAACCCACGGCGCGGCGTGACGAGGCGTGGCGTGGCGCGGCGAGGCGGGCGGCGGAGGAGGAGTGCGCGAGGGCCTCTTCTCTTCTCAAGCTCCAATAGCATGTAGAAGAGAACCCTTATAAGGAGGTCCAACTCCTCTTCCACTTCCGGGGTGGGACTAAACTTCCCACTACACCTAGTGCCATATATCCCACATGATCCCTTAGAGATTTTTCAGAAATTGCTATATGGGCCTAGAGCCCATCTTAAATTTCAGCAATTCCCCACCAGATCTCAAGGGCCCATTGTGTCCTCTGTTCCAATTACTGTTTCGATATACCAGTGTTTCAGTAAAGACCTGTTAAGGTTGAGCTTCACCTAGAGCAAGTAGCTACACTCCTTCACAACTGAACAATGGACTATGCCTTAAATTGTCAGTTTGGCGTAAAGAAGTTTCACCACATGTCTCACTAGTACAGGGCTGCCGAAGGCTGACCCCTCGGGTGGAGCATATAAGTCACACTCCTGGCCTATTCATGAGCTTACTAGAGATCACCCCAATCTCAAAGACTGTGACCAGCAGTCGGGCTCACATAGGTGTGTTCCTCCAAAGATCGCTCTGTATGATAGCATCTTGCTTATATAAGCTTCGGAACACATTAAGACAGTAGTAATCCTACCATACAATATCGAGAGTATTGCATCTCCGATGGGGTGGGTTAGTATAGTTACTCTCCTCAGTTCACCACTGGCTTGTTTTCCCAGGTCCTAATTCACAGGATCTCCGATCACATAGGTTGGGTTACTACCATGGCAACTCATGTGGGTCTCATACCCATCTCCCTCGATGAATTATCTATCACAACACGTGATAGCCCTTTCGTAAAGGGGCCTGCCAGATTCTTAGCCGTATGGACATAGTCCAACGCTATCACTCCGGAGTTTCTTAATTTTCTGACAGCTTTTAATCTCATTCTTATGTGTTTGGTGGACTTCATGTTGTCCTTTGAACTCTTCACCTTGGTGATGACAGTCTGATTGTCATAGTTCATAAGGATAGCCGGAACCGGTTTATCAACCAATGGCAAGTCCATCAAAAGATCTCGAAGCCATCTCGCTTCAACACCAGATGTGTCTAATGTCGTTAATTCTGTTTCCATTGTCGATCTCGTTAAGATCGTTTGCTTGCAAGACTTCCAGGAAATAGCGCCACCTCCAAGAGTAAACATATACCTGATACGTCTCCGTCGTATCTACTTTTTCAAACACTTTTGCCCTTGTTTTGGACTCTAACTTGCATGATTTGAATGGAACTAATCCGGTCTGACGCTATTTTCAGCAGACTTTCCATGGTGTTATTTATGTGCATAAACAAAAGTTCTCGGAATGACCTGAAACTCCACGGAACGTCTTTTCAGAAATAATAAAAATCCTTGCCAAAGATGAAGACCAGGGGCCCACACCCTGTCCACGAGGGTGGGGGCACGCCCCCTACCTCGTGGGCCCCCTGGAGCTCCTCCGACGCCAACTCTAACTCTATATATTTGCTTTCGGGGAGAAAAAAATCGAGGAGAAGAAATCATCGCGTTTTACGATACGGAGCCGCCGCCAAGCCCTAAAACCTCTCGGGAGGGCTGATCTGGAGTCTGTTCGGGGCTTTGTAGAGGGGGATTCGTCGCCGTCGTCATCATCAGCCATCCTACATCACCAATTTCATGATGCTCACCGCCGTGCGTGAGTAATTCCATCATAGGCTTGCTGGACGGTGATGGGTTGGATGAGATATATCATGTAATCGAGTTAGTTTTGTTAGGGTTTGATCCCTAGTATCCACTATGTTCTGAGATTGATGTTGCTATGACTTTGCTATGCTTAATGCTTGTCACTAGGGCCCGAGTGTCATGATTTCAGATCTGAACCTATTATGTTTTCATGCATATATGTGTGTTCTTGATACTATCTTGCAAATCTATAGTCACCTACTATGTGTTATGATCCGGCAACCCCGAAGTGACAATAATCGGGACCACTCCCGGTGATGACCATAGTTTGAGGAGTTCATGTATTCACTATGTGCTAATGCTTTGTTCCGGCTCTCTATTAAAAGGAGGCCTTAATATCCCTTAGTTTCCGTTAGGACCCCGCTGCCACGGGAGGGTAGGACAAAAGATGTTATGCAAGTTCTTTTTCATAAGCACGTATGACTATATTCAGAATACGTGCCTACATTACATTGATGAATTGGAGCTAGTTCTATGTCACCCTATGTTATGGTTGTTACATGATGAACCGCATCCGGCATAATTATCCATCACCGATCCAATGCCTACAAGCTTTTCCTATATTGGTTCTCGCTTATTTACTTTCCCGTTGCTATTGTTAAAATCACTACAAAACACCAAAAATATTACTTTTGCTTCTGTTACCTTTGTTACCGTTACCACTACTATCATATTACTTTGCTACAAAACACTTTGCTGCAGATATTAAGTTATCCAGGTGTGGTTGAATTGACAACTCAGCTGCTAATACTTGAGAATATTCTTTGGCTCCCCTTGTGTCGAATCAATAAATTTGGGTTGAATACTCTACCCTCGAAAACTGTTGTGATCCCCTATACTTGTGGGTTATCAAGACTATTTTCTGGCGCCGTTGCCGGGGAGCATAGCTCTATTCTTTGAGTCACTTGGGATTTATATCTGCTGGTCACTATGAAGAATTTGAAAGACGCTAAGACAACAATTTATCCCTCAACTACGAGGGGAGGTAAGGAACTGACATCTAGCTCTACACTTGATTCACCTTCTGTTTTGAGCAAACTTGCGACACCTAAACCTGCTTCTACTATTTGTTCTGATATGTCGCATGTTATTGATGATGCCACTTCTGCTATGCATGATACTTATGATGAAAGTACTTCTATGCTTGATACTACTGTGCCCCTTAGTGAATTTATTGATGAACAAATTGCTAGGGCTAGAGAGAAAGAAATTATTGAAACTGATTATATTGATGAAAGTGATGATGAAGATATGCCTGTTATTCCTGAGGGTTATGTTTTTTATATGCAAGCTTCTGCAGCTATTTTAGCTTGCAAAGATAGATATGAACTCAAGAGGTTATTAGCTAAATGGAATAAGCAATCTCTTAATGATAAAATGAGACCTGACCCTTGCTTTTGCAACTTCGCCTATCTGTGTTGTCGATAAGGATTATGAATTCTTTGTTGATCCTGATAAAATTACCTTGGTTGAATCTGATCCTTTTCATGGCTATGAATCTGAAACTGTTGTGGCACATATTACTAAATTAAATGATATAGCCACCCTGTTCACTAATGATGAGAGATCTCGCTACTTTTATATCCTTAAAATATTTCCGTTCTCATTAAAGGGTGATGCTAAGATATGGTTTAAATCTCTTGATCCTGGTTGTGTGCGTAGTCCCCAGGACATGATTTATTACTTCTCTGCTAAATATTTCCCCGCTCATAAGAAACAAGCTGCTTTGAGGGAAATATACAACTTTGTGTAAATTGAAGCAGAGAGTCTCCCACAAGCTTGGGGGAGGCTTCTCAAGTTACTTAATGCTTTGCCTGATCATCCTCTTAAGAAAAATGAAATACTTGATATCTTTTATAATGGACTAACCGATGCTTCCAGAGATTACCTGGATAGTTGTGCTGGTTCTGTTTTCAGGGAAAGAACACCGGATGAAGCTGAAATTCTATTGAATAATATGTTGACAAATGAAAATAATTGGACACTTTCTGAGCCAGCTCCTGCTCCAATTACTGAGCCTATTCCTAAACCAACTCCGAAGAAGAGAGGTGTTCTATTTCTCAGTCCTGAAGATATGCAAGAGGCAACGAAATCTATGAAAGAAAAAGGTATTAAAGCTGAAGATGTTAAGAATTTACCTCCTATTGAAGAAATACATGGTCTTAATCTAGCGCCTGTTGAAGAAACATATGATCGTAATCCATTACCTATTGAAGAACCTCATGGTCTTGATAACCCGACACAGGTAGTAAAGGTAAATTCTCTCTATAGATTTGATGAAGGTGATATTCCTCACTATAAGTCTGCTAGACAATGCTTAGATGAGTTTGATAATTTTATTGTCAAACAGGAAATTTTCAATGCTTATTTTGGTAGACAATTAAAACAAAATGCTTATATGATTAAACACTTGGGTGATTATATGGCTAATGTTAGAAGTAAACTTAAACTCGTTAGCAAACGTGCTTCTATGGTTACCACTCAAGTAGAACAAGTACTTAAGGCTCAAAATGATTTGCTCAATGAAATGAATAGTAAGAAAAATGATTATGCTGTTAGAGTGGCTACTAGAACTGGTAGAATGACTCAGGAACCTTTGTATCCTGAAGGCCACCCTAAGAGAATTGAGCAAGAGTCTCAGAGAAATAATATTGATGTACCTAGTTCTTCTAAAAGGAAGGAAAAGAAAAATGATAGGACTTTGCAAACTTCTAGTGAACCTATTGCTGAACCACCTGAGAATCCCAATGGTATCTCTATGTCTGATGCTGAAACACAATTTGGTAATGAACATGAACCTAGTGAAAATGTTAATGATGATGTTCATGATGATGCTCAACCTAGTAATGATAATGAAGTAGAAATTGAACCTGTTGTTGATCTTGATAACCCACAATCAAAGAATCAACATTACGATAAGAGAGACTTTGTTGCTAGGAAACATGGTAAAGAAAGGGAACCATGGGTTCAGAAACCCATGCCTTTCCCTCCCAAACTATCCAAGAAAAAAGGATGATGAGGATTTTGAGCGCTTTGCTGAATTGATTAGACCTATCTTTTTGCGTATGCGATTAACTGATATGCTCAAAATGAATCCTTATGCTAAGTATATGGAAGATATTGTCACTAATAAGAGAAAGATACCGAAAGCTGAAATTTCCACCATGCTTGCTAACTACACTTTTAAGGGTGGAATACCAAAGAAACTTGGAGATCGAGGAGTACCTACTGTACCATGCTCCATTAAAATAAATTATGTTAAAACTGCTTTATGTGATCTTGGAGCCGGTGTTAGTGTTATGCCTCTCTCTTTATATCATAGACTTGATTTGAATAAGTTGACACCTACTGAAATATCTTTGCAAATGGCTGATAAATCAACTGTTATACCTGTCGGTATTTTGTGAGGATGTGCCTGTTGTGGTTGCAAACATTACTATTTTAACAGACTTTGTTATTCTTGATATTCCCAAGGACGATAGTATGTCCATTATTCTTGGAAGACCTTTTTTGAATACTACAGGTGCTGTTATTGATTGCAACAAAGGCAATGTCACTTTTCATGTTAATGGTAATGAGCATATGGTACACTTTCCGAGGAAACAACCTCAAGTTCATAGTATCAACTCTATTGGAAAAATTCCATCGATTATATTTGGAGGTTTTGAATTTCCTTTTCCTACTGTCAAGAAGAAATATGATATTCCTATTATAGGGGATGTGCATATCCCCGTTGAGGTAACATAGTGTTATTCCAAATTTCTCCGGTTCCATGTTATTCGGAATGAGTTTGTTAACAAGACTTGATCAACCTTGTTAGTAGATTCTTTTTTATGAGCATTAGATAGATGAAACTAGAAGGCACAACCTTCTGTACCCTCTTTCTATTTTCTGTTATTTAGTTGAAATAAAGTAAAAATAGTATTTTTCTGTCTATTTTCTGATTTATCTATGCAATATAAAATTACCCCGAAAATAAAAGTTCTCCAAATGCCCTGAAAATGAAATATGTTTTTTTCTAGAATATTTGAGGATTTATGGAACTGAGAACACAGCAGGGGGTCAACCACCTGGGCACGAGGGTGGAGGGCGCGCCCCCTGCCTCGTGGGCCCACGGTGGCCCTCCTCCACTTATTCCTGCACCCATACACTCCTTCTTCCTCCCACAAACACCAATATCCAGCTCAAGCACGAGTTCTAGCTCACTTTGCTGTCATTTTCGATCTCCTTGCTCAAAGCACTTCTCACAAAACTGCTTGGGGAGATTATTCCTTGGTATGTGACTCCTCCATTGGTCCAATTAGTTTTTGCTCTAGTGCTTTATTCATTGCAAATTTGTGCTTCCTAGGTGACCATGTTCTTGAGCTTGCATGTCAAATTTATATGGTTCCAAGTAGTTCTAATGCATGGTATATCCTCTAGGCACTTGTAGGAGTAGTTGCTATCAATTTTGTTGAGCTTGATTCACTTTTGTTTGAAGTTACTAAAAAATTCAGAATATTTCAGAAAATAATGAAGAGATTTTTGAGGGGTTCATCGAGCCGAAGCTCGAAGGAAAAGCAAAATGAAGAAGCATAGAGGAATTTAATTTGCCTCATACCGTGGAGGTCCGGCCGTGTGAATGGCCTTCCTATGATTTCTTAAGAGCAGCTGGGATTTATGATGATTTCTATTCATTGGCTGAGAATGCTGGCCTCACCGACTTCCTCCGCGACCAACGTCATCAATATCTCTTACTCGCTAATACTTTTGTGCAAAACTTCTACTATTTTCCTAAGGAATCACCTCCTTCAGTAGAGTTTCATTTATATGATGTTGTTAAGAAGATGCCATTAGCTGAATTTTGCAAGGTTTGCAAAATACCCTTTGAGGGTACCTTAGATGAACCACACCATAAAGATGTGGAAGAATTTATTGACACCATCACTGTGGGAGAAACCAGGAAGGTTTCCGATGCAAGAATCACTAGCATACATTTTCCTGTTTTACGCTACTTTGCCGTATTTGCTAGTCGTTGCTTGATTGGTCGTGAAAACTGTGGAAACCTTAGTGTTCCTGATATTATCATTTTGTTCCATGGTTTATTCCGCGATAACACTGTTAGTATGGGCGGAATTATTGCTAAACGGTTAAGTTTGAACCGTACAAAGGGCCCCATCTTTGGAGGTATTTATGCTTCACGCCTTGCTGCACATTTTAATATACCAATTAGGCTCTATGAGAAAGAAGAAAAATTGCTGCCTAGTTCTTATTTAGATTATAAGAGTATGCTAGCGCATGACTTTATTGTTAAGAATAGGGAAGGGGAGCTTAAATATAAATTGTACTTTAATAAATGTCACCCTGAGACTATTACCCTGCCTGCTCCTTCCTTGTTTAATTTATCTGAAGGTCCGTATCTTGTTCCGTGGGCGGCCGTTCAAGCCTACCGGAACCCTACACCAACTCCGGAGCCGGAACCAAAATTTGAGCCTCCACGACAGTCTAATTACCAGTGGGACCCGGAGATGATTGCCAGCCAGTGGCAGTCAGAGTCCTCTTCGTCACAGTACGACCCCAGCTACACCTACGGGTATCCACCAGGCCATCCCTGGCAATGAACCAACTTAGGCCAAAAGCCTAAGCTTGGGGAGTACGTATTTCCCACCGACATTACATTTATGTTCACACACTCATTGCTAAATGTCGGTGCTCATACTTTTTCACTGTAATATCCATGCTATTTTATTTTATTTTTCCTGCTTTCTTCTTGTGTGTTTGATAAACCTTAAGAAAACCAAAAAAATTAGTAATAGCTTCTAGTTAGTTTACTTTTCTTGTTGTAGTAGTAGTAATTAAAAAGAAAAACCCAAAAATATTTCCCGCTCTTCTTTTGCTTGTCGGGAGCTTTCCCGTGTAAATAGTTTTTATTTCTTTTCTTTTCTTTGGGGGTCGATAGGAGAAGACCATGATTAAATTGTTGAAGTGGCTCTTATATGCATTATTGTTGATTTAACCAAGAGCCCATATTGCCTTGTCTTCTCCTGTTTATTGAATGCTCACAGATTCCAGCTTAGTCCGATGCATGTGCACTCTTATTATTATTCACTCCGTTCGGTCGTGCAAGTGAAAGGCAATTATGATGATATATGATGGACTGACTGAGATGAGAAAAACTGGTATGAACTCGACCTCTCTTGTTTTTGTAAATATGATGAGTTCATCGTTACTGATTCAGCCTATTATGAATAAACATGTTTGCAATGACAATTAGAGATCATAGTTGCTCGTGCCATGCTTGATTAGCTATGAGTTATAATGGTTTACCTTGCGTGCCAACATGCTATTAAAATGGTTGTGATGTGGTATGATCGGGTGGTATCCTCCTTTGAATGATTTAAGTGACTTGACTTGGCACATGTTCACACATGTAGTTGAAACAAAATCAACATAGCCTTCACGATATTTATGTTCATGGTGGATTATATCCTACTCATGCTTGCATCCAATGTTTATTAATTTTAATGCATGTTCATGACTGTTGTCGCTCTCTAGTTGGTCGCTTCCCAGTCTTTTGCTAGCCTTCACTTGTACTAAGCGGGAATACTGCTTGTGAATCCAATCCTTTAAACCCCAAAGTTATTCCATATGAGTCCACCATACCTTCCTATATACGATATTTACCTGCCGTTCCAAATAAATTTGTATGTGCCAAATTATACGTCTCCAACGTATCTATAATTTTTTATTGCTCCATGCTATATTATCTGCTGTTTTAGGCAATATTGGGCTTTATTATCCACTTTTATATTACATTTGGGACTAACCTATTAACCGGAGGCCCAGCCTAGATTTGTTGTTTTATGCCTATTTCAGTGTTTCGAATAAAAAGAATATCAGACGGAGTCGAAACAGAATGAAATCAACTGGAGAAGTTATTTTTGGAAGGAAACCTACCAGATAGACTTGGACCCTACGTCAGAAGATGAAGGAGGTGCTCACGAGGGTAGGGGCGCGCCCACCCCCCTAGGGCGCGCCCCCTGCCACGTGGCCTCCCTTCGGTCCACCGACGTACTCCTTTCACCCATATATACCTACGTATCGTAAAACTTCCAGAACGGAGATTAGATCGGGAGTTCCGCCGCTGCAAGCCTCTGAAGCCACCAAAAACCAATCAGGACCCTGTTCCGGCACCCTGCCGGAGGGGGGAACCCTCACCGGTGGCCATCTTCATCATCCCGGCGCTCTCCATGACGAGGAGGGAGTAGTTCACCCTCGGGGCTGAGGGTATGTACCAGTAGCTATGTGTTTGATCTCTCTCTCTCTCTCTCTCTCTCTCTCTCTCTCTCTCTCGTGTTCTTGATTTGTCACGATCTTGATGTATCACGAGCTTTGCTATTATAGTTGGATCTTATGTTTCTTCTCCCCCTCTTCTCTCTTGTAATGGATTGAGTTTCCCCTTTGAAGTTATGTTATCGAATTGAGTCTTTAAAGATTTGAGAACACTTGATGTATGTCTTGCGTGGGATAACCGTGGTGACAATGGGTTATTATATTGATCCACTTGATGTATGTTTTGGTGATCAACTTGCGGGTTTTGTGACATTGGGAACCTATGCATAGGGGTTGGCACACGTTTTTGTCGTGATTCTCCGGTAGAAACTTTGGGGCACTCTTTGAGGTTCTATGTGTTAGTTGAATAGATGAATTGAGATTGTGTGATGCATATCGTATAATCATACCCACGGATACTTGAGGTGACAATGGAGTATCTAGGTGACATTAGGGTTTTGGTTGATTTGTGTCTTAAGGTGTTATTCTAGTACGAACTCTAGGGTTGTTTGTGACACTTATAGGAATAGCCCAACGGATTGATTGGAAAGAATAACTTTGAGGTGGTTTCGTACCCTACCATAATCTCTTCGTTTTTTCTCCGCTATTAGTGGCTTTGGAGTGACTCTTTGTTGCATGTTGAGGGATAGTTATATGATCCAATTATGTTATTATTGTTGAGAGGACTTACAGTAGTGAAAGTATGAACCCTAGGCCTTGTTTCCTATCATTGCAATACCGTTTATGCTCACTTTTACCACTCGCTACCTTGCTGTTTTTATATTTTCAGTTTACAAAAACCTATATCTACCATCCATATTGCACTTGTATCACCATCTCTTCGCCGAACTAGTGCACCTATACAATTTACCATTGTATTGGGTGTGTTGGGGACACAAGAGACTCTTTGTCATTTGGTTGCAGGGTTGCTTGAGAGAGACCATCTTCATCCTACGCCTCCCACGGATTGATAAACCTTAGGTCATCCACTTGAGGGAAATTTGCTATTGTCCTACAAACCTCTGCACTTGGAGGCCCAACAACGTCTACAAGAAGAAGGTTGTGTAGTAGACATCAAGCTCTTTTCTGGCGCCATTGCCGGGGAGGCTAGGTAAGTGAAGGTATATCTTTAGATCTTGCAATCGAATCTTTTTGTTTCTTGTTTTAGCACTAGTTTAGTTTATAAAAGAAAAACTACAAAAAATGGAATTGAGTTTGTCTCATACGCTTCATCTTTTTAATATCTTCCGTGAGTATGATGGGAAGGAAAATTGTGCCAAGGTGCTAGGAGAAGAATGCATTAAAATGTTTGGCACTAAATATTTATATGATGAGGATGATTGCAATGTTGTTAGTATGAATTACTTGAATATCCATGATGCTAGTGATATGCAAAGCCACAAGCTTGGGGAAGCTATGTTTGATGAAGATGATATTTTTTGTCCCCCAAGCTTTGATGAGCAAATTTACTATGATGAAAGCATGCCTCCTATCTATGATGATTATTGTGATGACACGTATGCTATAAAGAATAATGATAACCATGAAACTTGTCATCTTGATCTTAATTTTCAATCACATGATAGTTGTTTTGTTGAGTTGCTCCCACTACTATTCATGAGAAGAAATTTGCTTATGTGGAGAGTAATAAATTTTCTATGCAAGTAGATCATGAAAAGAATGCTTTAGGTGATGGTTATATTGTTGAATTCATTCATGATGCTACTGAAAATTATTATGAGGGAGGAATATATGCTTGTAGGAATTGCAATAATATCAAGTTTCCTCTCTATGTGCTTAAAATTTTGAAGTTATGCTTGTTTTCCCTTCCTATGCTAGTTGATTATTGTTCCCATAAGTTGTCTGCTCACAAAATCCCTATGCATAGGAAGTGGGTTAGAATTAAATGTGCTAGTCATATTCTTCATGATGCTCTGTTTATGTTTCAATTCCTATCTTTTATGTGAGCATCATTGAAGTCATCATGCCTAGCTAGGGGCGTTAAACGATAGCGCTTGTTGGGAGGCAACCCAATTTTATTTTACTTTCTTGCTTTTTGGTTCTGTTTAGGAATAAATAATCCATCTAGCTTATGTTTAGATGTGGTTTTGTGTTTTAATTAGTGTTTGTGCCAAGTAGAACCTTTGGGAAGACTCGGGTGAAGTCTTTATGATCATGCTGTAAAAAATAGAAACGTTAGCGCTCACGAGATTAGCTTAAACTTTTTATTGGAGAGTGATATTTAGTTGATTCTTTTTGAAGATGATTACTATACAAATTCCTCAGGTCCAACAATTTATTTTAGAATTTTTGGAGTTCCAGAAGTTTGCGTTAGTTACAGATTACTACAGACTGTTCTGTTTTTGACAGATTCTGTTTTTCGTGTGTTGTTTGCTTATTTTGATGAATCTATGGCTAGTAAAATAGTTTATAAACCATAGATAAGTTGGAATATAGTAGTTTTAACACCAATATAAATAAATAATGACTTCATTACAGTACCATGAAGTGGTGTTTTGTTTTCTTTCGCTAACGGAGCTCACGAGTTTTCTGTTAAGTTTTGTGTTGTGAAGTTTTCAAGTTTTGGGTAAAGATTCGCTGGACTATCGAATAAGGAGTGGCAAGAGCCTAAGCTTGGGGATGACCAAGGCACCGCAAGGTAATATTCAAGGATAACCAAGCGTCTAAGCTTGGGGATGCCCCGGAAGACATCCCCTCTTTCGTCTTCATTCATCGGTAACTTTACTTGGAGCTATTTCTTATTCACCACATGATATGTGTTTTGCTTGGAGTGTCATTTTATTTTCTTTAGCTTTGCTTGCTATTTGAATAAAGTATCAAGATCTGAAATTCTTAAATGTTAAAGAGTCTTCACATAGTTGCATAATTATCCGAGTACTCATTGATCTTCACTTATATCTTTCGGAGTAGTTTGTCGTTTGCTCTAGTACTTCACTTATATCTCTTAGAGCACGTTGGTGGTTTTATTTTGAAGAAACTATTGATCTCTCATGCTTCACTTAGATTATTTTGAGAGTCTTAAATAGCATCGTAATTTGCTTAAAAATCCTAATATGCTAAGCATAAATGATTTGTAAGAATTCTTATGAGTGCATTGAATACTAAGAAAAGTTTGATGCTTGATAATTGTTTTGAGATATGAAGATGGTGATATTAGAGTCATGCTAGTTGAGTAGTTGTGAAATTTAAGAAATACTTGTGTTAAAGTTTGTGATTCCTGTAGCATGCACGTATGGTGAACCGTTATGTGATGAAGTCGGAGCATGATTTATTTATTGATTGTCTTCCTTATGAGTGGCGGTCGGGGACAAGCGATGGTCTTTTCCTACCAATCTATCCCCTAGGAGCATGCGCGTAATACTTTGCTTTGATAACTTCTTATTTTTTGCAATAAGTATATGAGTTCTTTATGACTAATGTTGAGTCCATGAATTATACGCACTTCTCCCATCCTTCCACCATTACTAGCCTCTCTAATACCGTGCACCTTTCGCCGGTATCATACACCCACCATATACCTTCCTCAAAACAGCCACCATACCTACCTATCATGGCATTTCCATAGCCATTCCGAGATATATTGCCATGCAACTTTCCACCGTTCCGTTTATTATGACACGCTCCATCGTTGTCATATTGCTAGCATGATCGTGTAGTTGACATCGTATTTGTGGCAAAGCCACCGTTCATAATTCTTTCATACATGTCACTCTTGATTCATTGCATATCCCGGTACACCGCTGGAAGCATTCACATAGAGTCATATTTTGTTCTAAGTATCAAGTTGTAATTGTTGAGTTGTAAGAAAAATAAAAGTGTGATGATCATCATTATTAGAGCATTGTCCCAGTGAGGAAAGGATGATGGAGACTATGATTCTTCCACGAGTCGGGATGAGACTCCAAACGAAAAATAAAAATAATAATAAAAAGAGGCCATAAAAAAAAGAGAAAAGGCCCAAATAAAAAAAATAAAAAAATGAGAGAAAAAGAGAGAAGGGGCAATGTTACTATCCTTTTACCACACTTGTGCTTCAAAGTAGCACCAAGATCTTCATGATAGAGAGTCTCCTATGTTGTCACTCTCATATACTAGTGGGAATTTTTCATTATAGAACTTGGCTTGTATATTCCAATGATGGGCTTCCTCAAATTGCCCTAAGTCTTCGTGAGCAAGCGAGTTGGATGCACACCCACTTAGTTTCTTTTGTTGAGCTTTCATATACTTATAGCTCTAGTGCATCTGTTGCATGGCAATCCCTACTCACTCACATTGATATCTATTAATGGGCATCTCCATAGCCCGTTGATACGCCTAGTTGATGTGAGACTATCTTCCCCTCTTTTTGTCTTCTCCACAACCACCATTCTATTCCACATATAGTGCTATATCCATGGCTCACGCTCATGTATTGCGTGAAGATTGAAAAAGTTTTGAAAATGTTAAAGTATGAAACAATTGCTTGGCTTGTCATCGGGGTTGTGCATGATTTGAATACTTTGTGTGGTGAAGATGGAGCATAGCCAGACTATATGATTTTGTAGGGATAACTTTATTTGGCCATGTTATTTTGAGAAGACATAATTGCTTTGTTAGTATGCTTGAAGTATTATTATTTTTATGTCAATATGAACTTTTGTCTTGAGTCTTTTGGATCTGAATATTCATATCACAATTGAGAAGAATTATAATGAAATTATGCCAACTAGCATTCCACATCAAAAATTATCTTTTTTTATCATTTACCTACTCGAGGACAAGCAGGAATTAAGCTTGGGGATGCTTGATACGTCTCCGACGTATCTATAATTTTTGATTACTCCATGCTATATTATCTACTATTTTAGGCAATATTGGGCTTTATTATCCACTTTTATATTACTTTTGGGACTAACCTATTAACCGGAGGCCTAGCCCAGATTTGTTGTTTTATGCCTATTTCAGTGTTTCGAAGAAAAGGAATATCAGACAGAGTCAAACGTAACGAAATCAACTGGAGAAGTTATTTTTGGAAGGAAACCTACCAGATAGACTTGGACCCTACGTGAGAAGATGAAGGAGGTTCTCAAGAGGGTAGGGGTGCGCCCACCCCCCTAGGGCGCGCCCCCTGCCTCGTGCCCCCCCTTCGGTCCATCGACGTACTCCTTTCACCCATATATACCTATGTATCGTAAAACTTCCAGAACGGAGATTAGATCGGGAGTTCCGTCGCCGCAAGCCTCTGTAGCCACCAAAAACTAATCGGGACCCTGTTCCGGCACCCTGCCGGAGGGGGGAACCCTCACCGGTGGCCATCTTCATCATCCCGGATTGTGTGATGAATTGAGATTGTGTGATGCATATCGTATAATCATACCCACGGATACTTGAGGTGACAATGGAGTATCTAGGTAACATTAGGGTTTTTGTTGATTTGTGTCTTAAGGTGTTATTCTAGTACAAACTCTAGCGCTGTTTGTGACACTTATAGGAATAGCCCAACGGATTGTTTGGAAAGAATAACTTTGAGGTGGTTTCGTACCCTACCATAATCTCTTCGTTTGTTCTCCGCTATTAGTGGCTTTGGAGTGACTCTTTGTTGCATGTTGAGGGATAGTTATATGATCCAATTATGTTATTATTGTTGAGAGAACTTACACTAGTGAAAGTATGAACCCTAGGCCTTGTTTCCTATCATTGCAATACCGTTTATGCTCACTTTTACTGCTCGCTACCTTACTGTTTTTATATTTTCAGTTTACAAAAACCTATATCTACCATCCATATTGCACTTGTATCACCATCTCTTCGCCGAACTAGTGCACCTATACAATTTACCATTGTATTGGGTGTGTTGGGGACACAAGAGACTCTTTGTTATTTGGTTGCAGGGTTGCTTGAGAGAGACCATCTTCATCCTACGCCTCCCACGGATTGATAAACCTTAGGTCATCCACTTGAGGGAAATTTGCTACTGTCCTACAAACCTCTGCACTTGGAGGCCCAACAACGTCTACAAGAAGAAGGTTGTGTAGTAGACATCACCAAACTCTAAACCTTCAAATAAACATTCTGTTTTGTATGCTCAAATAGCTCATGTATCAACTAGGGCTGCCCTTATCTTCCATGTTAGGTAGGTTATTCTCACGAGGAGTGGACTCCGCTCCTCATTCACGAGAAAATGGCTGGTCTCCGGGATGCCCGGTCCCATGCTTTATGCAAACTAAATCAAAATAATTGCAAACAAAACTCCCCCTGGGACTGTTGCTAGTTGGAGACTCTCGTTGTTTCGAGCAAGTCATGGATTGATGCTTGTTGGTGGAGGGGGAGTATAAACTTTACCATTCTGTTTGGGAACCGCCTATAATGTGTGTAGCATGGAAGATATTGACATCTCTTAGTTGTTATGTTGACAATGAAAGTATGCCGCTCAAAATATTATTTATCTTTATTTCAAAACCGAGCTCTGGCACCTCTACAAATCCCTACTTCCCTCTGCGAAGGGCCTATCTATTTACTTTTATGTTGAGTCATCACCCTCTTATTAAAAGGCACTAGCCGGAGAGAACAGCTGTCATTTGCATTCATTACTATTAATTTATATTGGGTATGACTATGATTGGATCTCTTTTACCATGAATTACAATGTCTAGTCAGTCCTTGATCTTTAAAGGTGCTCTGCATTTATGTTTTGCGGTCTCAGAAAGGGCTAGCGAGATACCATCTTGTTATATCATATCATGATTGTTTTGAGAAACTGTTGTCATCCAAGATTTATTATTATTGCTCGCTAGTTGATTATGCTATTGATATGAGTAAACATGAGACCTAGGAGTTATTGCAAATGTGGATAGTTATAATCTTTGTTGAAAACTTGAATGCTGGCTTTACATATTTACCACAACAAGAGCAAACAGAGTTCGTAAAAGTTTTTCTTTATCACATTCAGTTTGTCAACTGAATTGCTTGAGGACAAGCAAAGGTTTAAGCTTGGGGGAGTTGATACGTCTCTGTCGTATCTACTTTTCCAAACACTTTTGCCCTTGTTTTGGACTCTAACTTGCATGATTTGAATGGAACTAACCTGGACTGACGCTGTTTTCAGCAGACTTTCCATGGTGTTATTTATGTGCAGAAACAAAAGTTCTCGGAATGACCTGAAACTCCACGGAACATCTTTTCAGAAATAATAAAAACTCCTTGCCAAAGATGAAGACCAGGGGGCCCACACCCTGTCCACGAGGGTGGGGGGCGCGCCCTCCCCCCTAGGGCGCGCCCCCTACCTCGTGGGCCCCCTGGAGCTCCTCCGATGCCAACTCCAACTCTATATATTTGCTTTCGGGGAGAAAAAAATCAAGGAGAAGAAATCATCGCGTTTTACGA
Source organism: Aegilops umbellulata (assembly GCA_032464435.1). Classification (NCBI taxonomy): domain Eukaryota; kingdom Viridiplantae; phylum Streptophyta; class Magnoliopsida; order Poales; family Poaceae; genus Aegilops; species Aegilops umbellulata. Next base: position 474,959,116 of record CP136060.1, read on the forward strand.
TACGGAGCCGCCGCCAAGCCCTAAAACCTCTTGGGAGGGTGATACGTCTCCAACGTATCTATAATATTTGATTGATCCATGCTATATTATCTACTGTTTTGGACCATATTGGGCTTTATTTGCCAATTTTATATTATTTTTGGGACTAACCTATTAACCGGAGGCCCAACCCAGAATTGTTGTTTTTGCCTATTTCAGAGTTTCGAAGAAACAAAATATCAAACGGAGTCCAAACGGAATGAAACCTTCGGGAACGTGATTTTCTCACCGAATATGACCCAGGAGACTTGGACCCTACGCCAAGGAATCTTCGAGGTGGGCACGAGGTAGGGGGCGCGCCCTCCCCCCCAGGCGCGCCCTCCCCCCTAGGCGCGCCCCCACCCTCGTGGGGCCCACGAAGCTCCACCGACGTACTTCTTCCTCCTATATATACCTACATACCCCCAAACGATTAGATACGGAGCCAAAAACCTAATTCCACGCCGCAACCTTCTGTACCCACGAGATCCCATCTTGGGGCCTGTTCCGGAGCTCCGCCGGAGAGGGCATCCACCACGGAGGGTTTCTACATCATCATAGCCCCTCCGATGAAGTGTGAGTAGTTTACCTCAGACCTTCGGGTCCATAGTTAGTAGCTAGATGGCTTCTTCTCTCTTTTTGGATCTCAATACAATGTTCTCCCCCTCTCTCGTGGAGATCTATTCGATGTAATCTTCTTTTTGCGGTGTGTTTGTTGAGACCGATGAATTGTGGGTTTATGATCAAGATTATCTATGAACAATATTTGAATCTTTTCTGAATTCTTTTATGTATGATTGGTTATCTTTGCAAGTCTCTTCGAATTATCAGTTTGGTTTGGCCTACTAGATTGGTTTTTCTTGCAATGGGAGAAGTGCTTAGCTTTGGGTTCAATCTTGTGGTGTCCTTTCCCAGTGACAGTAGGGGCAGCAAGGCACGTATTGTATTGTTGCCATCGAGGATAACAAGATGGGGTTTTTATCATATTGCATGAATTTATCCCTCTACATCATGTCATCTTGCTTAAGGCGTTACTCTGTTTTCTTGAACTTAATACTCTACATGCATGCCGGATAGCGGTCGATGAGTGGAGTAATAGTAGTAGATGCAGGCAGGAGTCGGTCTACTTGTCTCACCTTTTGATAGAGCCATACATGAATTGGAATTTGATAGAATACTCTATGTGCTTCACTTATATCTTTTGAGCTATATAGTTTTGCTCTAGTGCTTCACTTATACCTTTTAGAGCATGGTGGTGGATTTGTTTTATAGAAAATATTCATCTCTCATGCTTCACTTAGATTATTTTGAGAGTCTTAAATAGGATGGTAATTTGCTTAATAATTTTAATGTGCTTGGTATTCAAGATTTGTAAAACTTTGTTTTGAGTGCGTTGAATACTAAGAAAAGTTTGATGCTTGATAATTGTTTTGAGATATGGAGGTGATAATATCAAAGCCATGCTAGTTGAGTAGTTGTGAATTTGAGAAATGCTTGTGTTGAAGTTTGCAAGTCCTGTAGCATGCACGTATGGTAAACGTTATGTAACAAATTTGAAACATGAGGTGTTCTTTGATTGTCTTCCTTATGAGTGGCGGTCGGGGACGAGCGATGGTCTTTTCCTACCAATCTATCCCCCTAGGAGCATGCGCGTAATGCTTTGGTTTTTGATGGCTTGTAGATTTTTGCAATAAGTATGTGAGTTCTTTATGACTAATGTTGAGTTCATGGATTATACGCACTCTCACCCTTCCATCATTGCTAGCCTCTTCGGTACCGTGCATTGCCCTTTCTCACATTGAGAGTTGGTGCAAACTTCGCCGGTGCATCCAAACCCCGTGATATGATACACTCTTTCACACATAAACCTCCTTATATCTTCCTCAAAACTGCCACCATACCTACCTATTATGGCATTTCCATAGCCATTCCGAGATATATTGCCATGCAACTTTTTACCGTTCCGTTTATCATGACACATTCATCATTGTCATATTGCTTAGCATGATCATGTAGTTGACATAGTATTTGTGGCAAAGCCACCGTTCATAATTCTTTCATACATGTCACTCTTGATTCATTGCATATCCCGGTACACCGCCGGAGGCATTCATATAGAGTCATACTTTGTTCTAGTATCGAGTTATAATCATTGAGTTGTAAATAAATAGAAGTGTGATGATCATCATTTTCTAGAGCATTGTCCCATGTGAGGTTATAAAAATAAAAGAGGCCAAAGAAGCCCAAATAAAAAAACAGGCCAAAGAAGCCCACCAAAAAATGAAAAATGAGAGAAAACGAGAGAAGGGACAATGCTACTATCCTTTGCCACACTTGTGCTTCAAAGTAGCACCATAATCTTTATGATAGAGAGTCTCTTGTTTTGTCACTTTCATATACTAGTGGGAATTTTTCATTATAGAACTTGGCTTGTATATTCCAACAATGGGCCTCCTCAAGTGCCCTAGGCCTTCGTGAGCAAGCAAGTTGGATGCACACCCACTTAGTTTCTTTTGTTGAGCTTTCATACATTTTTAGCTCTAGTGCATCCGTTGCATGGCAGTCCCTACTCCTTGCATTAACATCAATCGATGGGCATCTCCATAGCCTATTGATTAGCCTCGTTGATGTGAGATCTTCTCCTTTTTTGTCTTATCCACATAACCCCCATCATCATATTCTATTCCACCCATAGTGCTATGTCCATGGCTCACGCTCATATATTGCGTGAAAGTTTATAGGTTTAATATTACTAAAGTATGAAACAATTGCTTGGCTTGTCATCGGGGTTGTGCATGATGAGAGCATTCTTGTGTGACGAAAATGGAGCATGACTAAACTATATGATTTTGTAGGGATGAACTTTCTTTGGCCATGTTATTTTGAGAGGACGTAATTGCTTAGTTAGTATGCTTGAAGTATTATAATTTTTATGTCAATATGAACTTTTATATTGAATCTTTCGGATTTGAATATTCATACCACAATTAAGAAGAATTACATTGAAATTATGTCAAGTAGCACTCCGCATCAAAAATTCTTTCTTTTATCATTTACCTACTCGAGGACGAGCAGGAATTAAGCTTGGGATGCCTGATACGTCTCCAACGTATCTATAATTTTTGATTGCTCCATGCTATATTATCTACTGTTTTGGACCATATTGGGCTTTATTTTCCACTTTTATATTACTTTTGGGACTAACCTATTAACCGGAGGCCCAGCCCGGAATTGCTGTTTTTTTGCCTATTTCAGAGTTTCGAAGAAACGAAATATCAAACGAAGTCCAAACGGAATGAAACCTTTAGGAACGTGATTTTCTCACCGAATATGACCTAGGAAACTTGGACCCTATGCCAAGGAAGCTTCGAGGTGGGCACGAGGTAGGGGGCACGCCCTCCCCCCAGGCGCACCCCCCACCCTCGTGGGGCCCACGAAGCTCCACCGACGTACTTCTTCCTCCTATATATACCTACGTACCCCCAAACGATCAGATACGGAGCCAAAAACCTAATTCCACCGCCGCAACCTTCTGTACCCACGAGATCCCATCTTGGGGCCTGTTTCGGAGCTCAACCGGAGAGGGCATCCACCACGGAGGGCTTCTACATCATCATAGCCCCTCCGATGAAGTGTGAGTAGTTTACCTCAGACCTTCGGGTTCATAGTTAGTAGCTAGATGGCTTCTTCTCTCTTTTTGGATCTCAATACAATGTTCTGCCCCTCTCTCGTGGAGATCTATTCGATGTAATCTTCTTTTTGCGGTGTGTTTGTTGAGACCGATGAATTGTGGGTTTATGATCAAGATTATCTATAAACAATATTTGAATCTTTTCTAAATTCTTTTATGTATGATTGGTTATCTTTGCAAGTCTCTTTGAATTATCAGTTTGGTTTGGCCTACTAGATTGATTTTTCTTGCAATGGGAGAAGTGCTTAGCTTTGGGTTCAATCTTGCGGTGTCCTTTCCTAGTGACAGTAGGGGCAGCAAGGCACGTATTGTATTGTTGCCATCGAGGATAACAAGATGGGTTTTTTTATCATATTGCATGAATTTATCCCTCTGCATCATGTCATCTTGCTTAAGGCGTTACTCTGTTTTCTTGAACTTAATACTCTAGATGCATGCTGGATAGTGGTCGATGAGTGGAGTAATAGTAGTAGATGCAGGCAGGAGTCGGTCTACTTGTCTCGGACGTGATTGTCACATCCCTAGTTCTGGTATGACCTAGACTAGCTAGTCATGTGTGCATCATGTTACAATTTCAATGAATTTGAAATGGGGACATGAGAAAGCCTCAGAAATCTTTCTGAAAATGGTCAAGATAAAAATTGCTTCAAATAGGCCCAAGAAAATGTTCCTGTTTTCCTATAAAAATATTGGCCAGAGGTAGAATTCCAACCAATATTTTTGGGAGCTCAGAAGTATTTATCTTTGGCTATTTGAGTTAATCCAATAACTATTTGCATTGGATTTATATTAGTTATATACTTAATATATGTCCAATAATTCTGATTTTTAGTGTGGGGCTTTGGAACAATCCAACTAGTTCCTACAATAATTTTCAGAAGAAAATAAATTGATTTGGTTCAAAAACGAAATTAAAACAAATGTCAGAAATAGAAAAATAAAAACAAATAAAGAGGGAAGGCCACTGGGCCACTTACCTGGACTTACCTGGCCCAAACCTACCTGGCGGCCTAGTTGGCTGGCCCAACCCAGCAACCTTCCCTCCCTGTCGTCTTCCTCGCGCCAGTGGGCAGCGCGCGTGGCCGACACACGCCGGCACGCGCCCGGCCACCTCCTGCTTGCCGCCACTGCTGCTGGAGGGCGCCAAGAGTGCCACGGCACCCCCTGCATCTCCCCCCTCTCTGGTTCCTCCCTCTCTTCCCCCAGCGCTCGCGCCGCAGCCACCCGAGGCCGCTGACGAGCACCGTTGCAGCCACAGCCTCCCCCGTGCCTCCCCTACGTGACCTCGAGCCCCGCCACCGTCTCCTACGCCTTCTGCACCGATCCAAGCAACGGCGGAAGCCCCGAATCGCCGTACCCGCCGTCTTCTTCAACCTCGGTCCGCCGGAGATCCCCTTCGCCGCCCGCTCGCTTCGACGCTTCCCCGAGCCAAACGAGCCGCCCATCCGACTCCCTGTGAGCCCCGTCATCATCTCCCCCTCTCCCCATAGTCGATTTCTCGTTGCAACGCCGATGACCGCGAGTCCTGTATGCCGCCGCCGCACGAGCTCGTCGCCGACGAGGCTCCGGTGACCATATGGTCCCGTGCGTGCCTCCGTTGGGTTCGTGAGCTCTCGTAGATCATGTAGGTGCAAACCGCTGGTCCTCCTGCGCGTCGTGTCGTCGATTCCATCGACACCCGAGCTCCGGTTGCCGCCCAGCTCGCCGCTGCCGCCGCTACAGACCACCTCGTGCCCTCTCACTGCCACCGCTGGATGCGCACGAGCCCCAGCTCGCCGTAGGACCCAACCGCGTCGCAAACCGCCGCCTGTAGCGCGAACCCGAGCAACTCCGGCGAGCCTCCGCCACGAGATGTGGTCGCCGGTGCTTAATCCGGTGACGCTGACGTGGCACCATCATTAGGGCCTAAGCACCCTACTGATTACCCCCCTGAGTCAATGACAACCGGGCCCCACCGCCCAACTAACCGGCTAACTAAAATAGATTAGGTTAGTGTAAATTACTTGTTTAGATTAGTGCTAACCCTGTGGACCCCATGTGTCAGCTTTGACTTGGTCAAGTCAACGTTGACTGGTCCCACTTGTCATCCACCCAAACCAGCCAGAGACACTGACCAGTGGGTCCCACTGGTTAGGTTTGACCCGGACCGCGCCCGTTGACCGCTGACATCACAGTGATGTCATGCTGACGCAATAACTCTTTTCTGGATTTATTCTTTTACAAGAAATTCCAGAAAATTGTCTAAACTTCTAAAAATCATAGAAAATCAACCGTAACTCCAAATGAAAAGATTTATATATGAAAAATGATCAGAAAAATCCAATCTATCCATATGTACCATTTTCATGCATGTTGGAGCAACTTAAAGTTGCTGTATATGACAATTTGAATTAATGGCATTTGAAATGCTTTATATGGAGTTTGAATTTGAATCTTGCGTTCAAACCAACCCCATTTAAATCATTGCTAGTTGCATTAGCTCTAATCACAGCATATTGCCATGTCACATTCGTGCATCATATTGTTGCATTGCATTGATTGTGTTCTTCCTTCTTTGCCGGTGCTTGTCCCCTCTCGGTAGGCGTATCCCGACGATGAGTTCGATGACACCGATGAAGAGCTATAATATCTTCAGAAGTGCCAGGCAAGCAGAACCCCCTTGTTCATTCTGATACAATCCCACTCTCTCGCTCCTGCTCTCTTTTACTGCATTAGGACAACAACGATTCAACTGTTACATGCTGCGGTAGTTGAACCCCTTTCCTCTGCATGACCTGTCATTGCCACAGTAAATAGATGAAACCCACTAGCATGAGTAGGAGTTGTTTGAGCGCTGATGTGCCTACTCATTCATGCTTGTTGTCATGCCTGCTACTGCTTAGAGTTGAGTCGGGTCTGATTCATCGGGAATGAATTGGAATGTGGTGAACATGTCCTACAATTGAGAGCTAAGTGTGTGAACACGATTTGGTAAAGGTAGCGGTGAGAGGCCATGCAGGAGTACATGGTGGGTTGTCTCATTGCAGCCGTCCTCAGGAACTGAGTTCTGTGTTTGTGATCCATGAACAGGTACTACCACACATTGGGTTCCGGTAACTCGACCCCTCGCGGCTTATTAACCAACTCGATCTCTGTCCAGGAGTTGCAACTAGTTTATGGTGTTTGTAGGTTGTGTTAGTAGTCTACCAAGTGGCACCCGGTACAGGTGGGCTTGGGACAGACTAGGCACCATGGCACGGTGTACCAAGCGTAGATTCATCCGTCGAGGTGGCTTGGGAACCCTGCACACATCGTTTGGGGCCGTGAGCGACACCCCGGACGGATCTCCTTGCGGATGGAACCCGAATAGGCGATAAACCTGGACTAGAGACTTCTGTGGTTAGTCAGGTCGTGGACGACTCCCTCGCCAGGCTTCCGCTTGAAGGTTGCCGAGGTACATGACGTGTACATGGTGGTAAGTGGCGAGAGCGTGTGTGAAGAAGTACACCCCTATAGGGTTATCATTATCTATTCGAATAGCCGGATTCCTCGGATATGGAAACTTGGACCCCTTGCATAGTTCATAGACAAGTGAAAGTGGATACTCTAAAACTCGCAAGATAAGCGTGAGTGCTATGGATGGCGTTCTCGTAGGTTGACGGGAGCGGATCCACAGTGGTGTATTGATATGGTGAATATGTGGACTCGTGTGTGCCACCTCAAAAGAGTTACTTGCAGTCGTAGTTCAGGATAGCCACCGAGTCAAAGCTAGCTTGCTGCAGTTAAACTCCACCACCCCCTTTGTTGATACCGATGCATATGTAGATAGTTCTGATGTAAGTCTTGCTGGGTACATTTGTACTCACGTTTGCTTATTTATGTTCTTGCAGAGAGACTTCAGTCTCGCTAGTAGTTCCGCGTGGACTTTGACGTTTAGCTTGATACCTCAGCTACGATCTTGTGCCCTCGGCAGGATCTGGTAGATAGTCAGGCTTCTCAGCCTTTTTCATTTGTAGATGTTTGTACTCACACATGTTAAGCTTCCACATGTGCTTTGACTTGTATGCTCTGAATGTTGGGTCATGAGAACTGAGAGAGTCCTGGATTAGGGGGTGTCCGGATGGTCGTACTATACCTTCAGCCGGACTCCTGGACTATGAAGATACAAGATTGAAGACTTCGTTGAAGGAAATATGCCCTAGAGGCAATAATAAAGTTATTATTTATTTCCTTAATTCATGATAAATGTTTATTATTCATGCTAGAATTGTATTAACCGGAAACATAATACATGTGTGAATACATAGACAAAACAGAGTGTCACTAGTATGCCTCTACTTGACTAGCTCATTAATCAAAGATGGTTATGTTTCCTAACCATAGACAAGGAGTTGTTATTTGATTAATGGGATCACATCATTAGGAGAATGATCTGATTGACTTGACCCATTTCATTAGCTTAGCACCTGATCGTTTAGTATGTTGCTATTGCTTTCTTCATGACTTATACATGTTCCTATGACTATGAGATTATGCAACTCCCGTTTACCGTAGGAACACTTTGTGTGCCACCAAACGTCACAACGTAACTGGGTGATTATAAAGGTGATCTACAGGTGTCTCCGAAAGTATTTGTTGGGTTGGCGTATTTCGAGATTAGGATTTGTCACTCCGAATATCGGAGAGGTATCTCAGGGCCTTCTCGGTAATGCACATCACATAAGCCTTGCAAGCATTGCAACTAATAAGTTAGTTGCGAGATGATGTATTACGGAACGAGTAAAGAGACTTGCCGGTAACGAGATTGAACTAGGTATTGGATACCGACGATCGAATCTCGGGCAAGTAACATACCGATGACAAAGGGAACAACGTATGTTGTTATGCGGTCTGACCGATAAAGATCTTCGTAGAATATGTAGGAGCCAATATGGGCATCTAGGTCCCACTATTGGTTATTGATCAGAGACATGTCTAGGTCATGTCTACATTGTTCTCGAACCGTAGGGTCCGCACGCTTAAGGTTTCGATGACAGTTATATTATGAGTTTATGAGTTTTGATGTACCGAAGGAGTTCGGAGTCCCGAATGAGATCGGGGACATGACGAGGAGTCTCGAAATGGTCGAGACGTAAAGATCGATATATTGGACGACTATATTCAGAGTTCGGAAAGGTTCCGAGTGATTCGGGTATTTTTCGGAGTACCGGAGAGTTACGGGAATTCGTATTGGGCCTCATTGGGCCATACGGGAAAGGAGAGAAAGGGCCAAAAGGGTGGCCGCACCCCTCCCCTTGGACTAGTCCGAATTGGACTAGGGAGGGGGGGCGCCCCGTTCCTTCCTTCTCCTTCTCTCTTCCCTTTCCTTCTCTCCTACTCCCCCTACATGGAAGGACTCCTAGTTGGACTAGGAAAGGGGGAATCCTACTCCCGGTGGGAGTAGAACTCCCCTTGGCGTGCCCCTTCTAGGCCGGCCGCCCCCTCCCCCTTGCTCCTTTATATACGGGGGCAGGGGGCACCCCAGGACACACAAGTTGATCTTCGTGATCGTTCCTTAGCCGTGTGCGGTGCCCCCCTCCACCATATTCCACCTCGGTCATATCGTTGCGGTGCTTAGGCGAAGCCCTGCGTCGGTAGTACATCAAGATCGTCACCACGCCGTCGTGCTGACGGAACTCCTCCCTGAAGCTTTGCTGGATCGGAGCCCGGGGAGCGTCATCGAGCTGAACGTGTGCCAAGAACTCGGAGGTGCCGGAGTAACGGTGCTTGGATCGGTCGGACCGGGAAGACGTACGGCTACTTCCTCTACGTTGCGTCAATGCTTCCGCTTCGGTCTACGAGGGTACGTAGACAATACTCTCCCCTCTCGTTGCTATGCATCACCATGATCTTGCGTGTGCGTAGGAAATTTTTTGAAATTACTACGTTCCCCAACAGTGGCATCCGAGCCTAGGTTTTTATGGTTTGATGATATGCACGAGTAGAACACAAGTGAGTTGTGGACGATATAAGTCATACTGCCTACCAGCATGTCATACTTTGGTTCGGCAGTATTGTTGGATGAAGCGGCCCGGACCGACATTACGCGTACGCTTACGCGAGACTGGTTCTACCGCCGTGATTTGCACACAGGTGGTTGGCGGGTGTCAGTTTCTCCAACTTTAGTTGAACCGAGTATGGCTACGCCCGGTCCTTGAGAAGGTTAAAACGGAGTCTATTTGACAAACTATTGTTGTGATTTTGATGCGTAGGTGAGATTGGTTCTTGCTTAAGCCCGTAGCAGCCACGCAAAATTTGCAACAAACAAAGTAGAGGACGTCTAACTTGTTTTTGCAGGGCATGTTGTGATGTGATATGGTCAAGACGTGATGAGTTATAAGTTTTGTATAAGATGATCATGTTTTGTTGAAGTTATCGGCAACTGGCAAAAGCCTTATGGTTGTCTCTCTACTTCATAAGATGCAAGCGCCAAATAATTGCTTTACTTTATCGCTATGCGATAGCAATAGATGCAAGAGCAATTGTTGGCGAGACGACCATGTGACAGCACATTGATATAGATCAAGATGATGGAGATCATGGTGTCATGCCGGTGATGATGGAAATCATGACGATGCTTTGGAGATGGAGATCAAAGGCGCAAGATGATCATGGCCAAATCATGTCACATATTTTGATTGCATATGATGTTTATCTTTTATACATCTTATCTTGCTTTGTTTGACGGTAGCTTTATAAGATGATCTCTCACTAAATTATCAAGGTATAAGTGTTCTCCCTGAGTATGCACCGTTGCGAAAGTTCTTCGTGCTGAGACACCACGTGATGATTGGGTGTGATAGGTTCTACGTTCAAATACAACGGGTGCAAAACAGTTGCACACGCGGAATACTCAGGTTAAACTTGACGAGCCTAGCATATAACAGATATGGCCTCGGAACACGAAGACCGAAAGGTCGAGCGTGAATCATATAGTAGATATGATCAACATAGTGATGTTCACCATTGAAACTACTCCATCTCACGTGATGATCGGACATGGTTTAGTTGATATGGATCACGTGATCACTTAGAAGATTAGAGGGATGTCTATCTAAGTGGGAGTTCTTAACTAATATGATTAATTGAACTTTAATTTATCATGAACTTAGTCCTGGTAATATTAGCATATCTATGTTGTAGATCAATAGCTCGCGTTGTTGCTTCCATATGTTTATTTTGATATGTTCCTAGAGAAAATTGTGTTGAAAGATGTTAGTAGCAATGATGCGGATTGGATCCGTGATCTGAGGTTTATCCTCATTGCTGCACAGAAGAATTATGTCCTTGATGCACCGCTAGGTGACAGACCTATTGCAGGAGCAGATGCAGACGTTATGAACGTTTGGCTAGCTCAATATGATGACTACTTGATAGTTTAGTGCAACATGCTTAAACGGCTTAGAATCGGGACTTCAAAGACGTATTGAATGTCATGGAGCATATGAGATGTTCCAAAAGTTGAAGTTAATATTTCAAGCAAATACCCGAGTTGAGAGATATGAAGTCACCAACGTGTTCTATAGCTAAAAGATGGAGGAGAATCGCTCAACTAGTGAGCATGTACTCAGATTGTCTGGGTACTACAATCGCTTGAATCAAGTGGGAGTTAATCTTCCAGATAAGATAGTGATTGACAGAATTCTCTAGTCACCATCACCAAGTTAGTAGAACTTTGTGATGAACTATGATATGCAAGGGATAACGGAAATGATTCCCGAGCTCTTCGTGATGCTAAAATCGGCGAAGGTAGAAATCAAGAAAAACATCAAGTGTTGATGGTAGACAAGACCACTAGTTTCAAGAAAAGGGCAAAGGGAAGAAGGGGAACTTCAAGAAGAACGGCAAGCAAGTTGCTGCTCAAGTGAAGAAGTCTAAATCTGGTCCTAAGCCTGAGACTAAGTGCTTCTACTGCAAAGGGACTGGTCACTGGAAACGGAACTACCCCAAGTGATTGGCGGATAAGAAGGATGGCAAAGTGAACATAAGTATATTTGATATACATGTTATTGATGTGTACTTTACTAGTGTTTATAGCAACCCCTCAGTATTTAATACTAGTTCAGTTGCTAAGATTAGTAACTCGAAACAGGAGTTGCAGAATAAACAGAGACTAGTTAAGAGTGAAGTGACGATGTGTGTTGGAAGTGGTTCCAAGATTGATATGATCATCATCGCACTCTCCCTATACTTTCGGGATTAGTGTTGAAACTGAATAAGTGTTATTTGGTGTTTGCGTTGAGCATGAATATGATTTGATCATGTTTATTGCAATACGGTTATTCATTTAAGTTGGAGAACCATTGTTGTTCTATTTACATGAATAAAACCTTCTATGGTCATACACACCAACGAAAATAGTTTGTTGGATCTCAATCGTAGTGATACACATATTATAATATTGAAGCCAAAAGATGCAAAGTTAATAATGATAGTGTAACTTATTTGTGGCATTACCGCTTAAGTCATATTGGTGTAAAGCGCATGAAGAAACTCCATGCTGATGGGATTTTGGAATCAATTGATTATGAATCACTTGATGCTTGCGAACCATGTCCCTTGGGCAAGATGACTAAAACGCCGTTCTCCGGAACAATGGAGCAAGCAACAGATTTATTGGAAATCATACATACTGATGTATGTGGTCCGATGAATATTAAGGCTCGCGACAAGTATCATTATTTTCTGACCTTCACAGATGATTTGAGCAGATATAGGTATATCTACTGGATGAAACATAAGTCTGAAACATTTGAAAAGTTCAAAGAATTTCAGAGTGAAGTAGAGAATCATCGTAGCAAGAAAATAAAAGTTTCTACGATATGATCGCAGAGGTAAAAAAAAATTGAGTTACGAGTTTTGTCTTCAGTTAAAACAATGTGAAATAGTTTCACTACTCACGCCACCTGGAACACCACAGTGTAATGGTGTGTCCGAACGTCATAACCGTACTTTATTAAATATAGTGCGATCTATGATGTCTCTTACCGATCTACCACTATCGTTTTGGGGTTATGCATTAGAGACAGCTGCATTCACATTAAATAGGGCACCATCTAAATCCGTTGAGACGACACCGTATGAACTATGGTTTAACATTAAACCTAAGTTGTCGTTTCTTAAAGTTTGGAGTTGCGATGCTTATGTGAAAAAGTTTCATCCTGATAAGCTCGAACCAAATCGGAGAAATGCGTCTTCATAGGATACCCAAAGGAGACTGTTGGGTACACCTTCTATCACAGATCCGAAGGCAAAATCGTTGCTAAGAATGGATCCTTTCTAGAGAAGGAGTTTCTCTCGAAAGAAGTGAGTGGGAGGAAAGTAGAACTTGATGAGGTAACCGTACCTACTCCCGAATTGGAAAGTAGTTCATCACAGAAATCTGTTCCTGTGAATCCTACACCAATTAGTGAGGAAGCTAATGATGATGATCATGTAACTTCAGATCAAGTTACTACAGAACTTCGTAGATCAACCAGAGCATGATCCGCACCAGAGTGGTACGGTAATCATGTACTGGAAGTAATGTTACTAGACCATGATGAACCTACGAACTATGAGGAAGCATGATGAGCCCAGATTCCGCGAAATGGTTTGAGGCCATGAAATCTGAGATATGATCCATGTATGAGAACAAAGTATGGACTTTGATGGATTTGCCCGATGATCGGCAAGCCATAGAAAATAAATGGATCTTCAAGAGGAAGACGGACGCTGATAGTAGTGTTACTATCTACAAAGCTAGAATTGTCGCAAAAGGTTTTCGACAAGTTCAAGGTGTTGACTACGATGAGAGTTTCTCACTCGTATCTATGCTTAAGTCTGTCCGAATCATGTTAGCAATTGCCGCATTTTATGAAATCTGGCAAATGGATAAACAAAACTGCATTCCTTAATGGATTTATTAAAGAAGAGTTGTATATGATGCAACCAGAAGGTTTTGTCAATCCTAAAGGTGCTAACAAAATATGCAAGCTCCAGCGATCCATCTATGGACTGGTGCAAGCATCTCGGAGTTGGAATATACGCTTTGATAAGTTGATCAAAGCATATAGTTTTATACAGACTTGCGGTGAAGCCTGTATTTACAAGAAAGTGAGTGGGAGCACTACAGCATTTCTGATAAGTATATGTGAATGACATATTGTTGATCGGAAATAATGTAGAATTATTCTGCAAAGCATAAAGGAGTATTTGAAAGGAGTTTTTCGAAGAAGGACCTCGGTGAAGCTACTTACATATTGAGCATCAAGATCTATAGAGATAGATCAAGACGCTTGATAAGTTTTTTCAATGAGTACATGCCTTGACAAGATTTTGAAGTAGTTCAAAATAGAACAGTCAAAGAAAGAGTTCTTGCCTGTGTTACAAGGTGTGAAATTGAGTAAGACTCAAAACCCGACCACGGCAGAAGATAGAAAGAGAATGAAAGTCATTCCCTATGCTTTGGCCATAGGTTCTATAAAGTATGCCATGCTGTGTACCAGATCTATTGTATACCCTACACTGATTTTGGCAAGGGAGTACAATAGTGATCTAGGAGTAGATCATTGGACAATGGTCAGAATTATCCTTAGTGGAATAAGGATATGTTTCTCGATTATGGACGTGACAAAAAGGTTCGTCGTAAAAAGGTTACGTCGATGCAAGCTTTGACACAGATCTGGATGACTCTAAGTCTCGATCTAGATACATATTGAAAGTGGGAGCAATTAGGTAGAGTAGCTCTGTGCAGAGCATTGTTGACATAGATATTTGCAAAATACATACGGATCTGAATTTGGTAGACCCGTTGACTAAGATTCTCTCACAAGCAAAACATGATCACACCTTAGTACTCTTTGGGTGTTAATCACATAGCGATGTGAACTAGATTACTGACTCTAGTAAACCCTTTGAGTGTTGGTCACATATCGATGTGAACTATGGGTGTTAATCACATGGTGATGTGAACTATTGCTGGTAAATCACATGGCGATGTGAACTAGATTATTGACTCTAGTGCAAGTGGGAGACTGAAGGAAATATGCCCTAGAGGCAATAATAAAGTTATTATTTATTTCCTTAATTCATGATAAATGTTTATTATTCATGCTAGAATTGTATTAACCGGAAACATAATACATGTGTGAATACATAGACAAAACAGAGTGTCACTAGTATGCCTCTACTTGACTAGCTCATTAATCAAAGATGGTTATGTTTCCTAACCATAGACAAGGAGTTGTTATTTGATTAATGGGATCACATCATTAGGAGAATGATCTGATTGACTTGACCCATTTCATTAGCTTAGCACCTGATCGTTTAGTATGTTGCTATTGCTTTCTTCATGACTTATACATGTTCTTATGACTATGAGATTATGCAACTCCCGTTTACCGTAGGAACACTTTGTGTGCCACCAAACGTCACAACGTAACTGGGTGATTATAAAGGTGATCTACAGGTGTCTCCGAAAGTATTTGTTGGGTTGGCGTATTTCGAGATTAGGATTTGTCACTCCGAATATCGGAGAGGTATCTCAGGGCCTTCTCGGTAATGCACATCACATAAGCCTTGCAAGCATTGCAACTAATAAGTTAGTTGCGAGATGATGTATTACGGAACGAGTAAAGAGACTTGCCGGTAACGAGATTGAACTAGGTATTGGATACCGACGATCGAATCTCGGGCAAGTAACATACCGATGACAAAGGGAACAACGTATGTTGTTATGCGGTCTGACCGATAAAGATCTTCGTAGAATATGTAGGAGCCAATATGGGCATCCAGGTCCCGCTATTGGTTATTGATCAGAGACATGTCTAGGTCATGTCTACATTGTTCTCGAACCGTAGGGTCCGCACGCTTAAGGTTTCGATGACAGTTATATTATGAGTTTATGAGTTTTGATGTACCGAAGGAGTTCGGAGTCCCGGATGAGATCGGGGACATGACGAGGAGTCTCGAAATGGTCGAGACGTAAAGATCGATATATTGGACGACTATATTCAGAGTTCGGAAAGGTTCCGAGTGATTCGGGTATTTTTCGGAGTACCGGAGAGTTACGGGAATTCGTATTGAGCCTCATTGGGCCATACGGGAAAGGAGAGAAAGGGCCAAAAGGGTGGCCGCACCCCTCCCCTTGGACTAGTCCGAATTGGACTAGGGAGGGGGGCGCCCCCTTCCTTCCTTCTCCTTCTCTCTTCCCTTTCCTTCTCTCCTACTCCCCCTACATGGAAGGACTCCTAGTTGGACTAGGAAAGGGGGAATCCTACTCCCGGTGGGAGTAGGACTCCCCTTGGCGCGCCCCTTCTAGGCCGGCCTCCCCCTCCCCCTTGCTCCTTTATATACAGGGGCAGGGGGGCACCCCAGGACACACAAGTTGATCTTCGTGATCGTTCCTTAGCCGTGTGCGGTGCCCCCCTCCACCATATTCCACCTCGGTCATATCGTTGCGGTGCTTAGGCGAAGCCCTGCGTCGGTAGTACATCAAGATCGTCACCACGCTGTCGTGCTGACGGAACTCCTCCCTGAAGCTTTGCTGGATCGGAGCCCGGGGAGCGTCATCGAGCTGAACGTGTGCCAAGAACTCGGAGGTGCCGGAGTAACGGTGCTTGGATCGGTCGGACCGGGAAGACGTATGGCTACTTCCTCTACATTGCGTCAACGCTTCCGCTTCGGTCTACGAGGGTACGTAGACAATACTCTCCCCTCTCGTTGCTATGCATCACCATGATCTTGCGTGTGCGTAGGAATTTTTTTGAAATTACTACGTTCCCCAACATTCGTCCCGTGTCCGGAGGGGACTTTCCTTGGCGTGGAAGGCAAGCTTGGCGATACGGATATTCAAATCTCCTACAATTGTAACCGACTTTGTGTAACCCTAACCCTATCCGGTGTCTATATAAACCGGAGGGTTTTAGTCCGTAGGACAACAACTCCAACATACAATAATCATACCATAGGCTAGCTTCTAGGGTTTAGCCTCCTTGATCTCGTGGTAGATCTACTCTTGTACTACCCATATCATCAATATTAATCAAGCAGGACGTAGGGTTTTACCTCCATCAAGAGGGCCTGAACCTGGGTAAAACATTGTGTCCCTTGTCTCCTGTTACCATCCGCCTAGAGGCACAGTTCGAGACCCCCTACCCGAGATCCGCCGGTTTTGACACCGACATTGGTGCTTTCATTGAGAATTCCTCTGTGTCGTCACTTTTAGGCCCGATGGCTCCTTTGATCATCAACAACGATGCAGTCCAGGGTGAGACTTTCCTCCCCAGACAGATCTTCGTCTTCGGCGGCTTCGCACTGTGGGCCAATTCGTTTGTCCACCTAGAGCAGATCCAAAGCTATGCCCCTGGCCATCAGGTCAGGTTCGGAAGTTTGAACTACACGGCTGACATCCGCGGGGACTTGATCTTCGACGGATTCGAGCCACAGCCAAGCACGCCGCACTGTCTCGATGGGCATGATCTAGCTCTGCCGCCGAACAGTGTCCTGGAGGCCGCACGCGCGTTGGTTCCGACCCTTAACCCGGAGCCTGCTGCGCCGATCGAGGATGAGCGGTTGGACGCCACCTCAGGGGCTGCGATCTCAAAGGCGATCGAGCCGAACACCAGCCCTGCGCTCTGCATTACCCGTGACTCCGAGGGTCCGGATTCCGAACCCCCCGCGCCCCTGCCGATCGAATCCGATTGGGCGCCGATAATGGAGTTCACCGCCGCGGACATCTTTCAGCACTCACCCTTCGACGACATCCTGAACTCACTAAAGTCTCTCTCTTTATCAGGAGAGCCATGGCCGGACTACGGTCAGCAAGGATGAGATGCGGACGATGAAGAAATTCAAAGCCCACCCACCACCCACTTTGTAGCCACTGTCGACGATTTAACCGACATGCTCGACTTCGACTGCGAAGACATCGACGGTATGGACGACGATGCAGGAGACGAACAAGAACCATCACCTGTAGGGCGCTGGAAAGCCACCTCGTCATATGACATATATATGGTGGACACTCCAAAAGATGGAGATGGCGATGGAAAAGCAGGGGATGACACCTCTAAGAAACATCCCAAGCGCCGGCGTCAGCGGCGCCGTTCTAAATCCCGCCAAAGCAAAAACGGTGATTCCGCCACTGGAGATAATACTACTCCGGATAGCGCCGAAGAACACCCCCTCCAGCAAGATTCGGCACAGGAAGATGGAGAAGCCATCCCTCATGAGAGAGCGGCAGACCAAGAGGTTGAGGATGATAACTATATGCCTCCCTCCGAAGACGAGGCAAGCCTCGACGACGACGAATTTGTCGTACCATCAGACCCCGCCGAACAAGAGCGTTTCAAACGCAGGCTTTTAGCCACGGCAAGCAGCCTAAAAAAAAGCAGCAACAGCTTAGAGTTGATCAAGATTTGCTAGCTGACAGATGGACTGAAGTCCTTGCGGCCGAAGAGTATGAACTCAAATGCCCATCCAAGCGTTACCCAAAGCGCAGGCTGCTACCTCGATCAGAGGAGGAAGCACCTACATCACCAGCGCATGACATGGCCGACCAACCACCTCGTGGCCGCGACAGAGAGGCCTCTAGGCCCTCCACTCAAGCCTTGCCCCGACGCCGCTCAAAACATGCTAAGGCACGGGAAAACGCGCCAGACCTGCGAGATATACTGGAGGACAAGGCAAGGCAAACAAGATCGGTCTACGGATCGCGCGGGCGCCCCACGGCACATGATGGTGATCGTCACTCTGGATACAATAAATCCGGCCGGGCCGAACACAATAGACAAAGCTCCTTTGAGCTGCGTCGTGATATATCCTAGTATAGAGGCGGCGCACACCCACTATGCTTCACAGATGAAGTAATGGATCATAAAATCCCCGAGGGCTTCAAAGCCGTAAACATCGAATCATACGATGGCACAACAGATCCTGCGGTATGGATCGGGGACTATCTCCTTCATATCCACATGGCCCGCGGTGATGATCTACATGCCATCAAATACCTCCCACTCAAACGTAAGGGACCGGCCCGGCATTGGCTTAACAGCTTGCCAGCAGACTCAATCGGTTCTTGGGAGGACCTCGAAGCCGCATTCCTTGACAACTTCCAGGGCACTTATGTGCGACCACCGGACGCCGATGACCTAAGCCACATAATCCAACAGCCAGAGGAATCGGCCAGGCAATTCTGGACACGGTTCCTAACAAAGAAAAATCAAATAGTCGACTGTCCGGACGCAGAGGCCTGATACGTCTCCAACGTATCTATAATTTTTTATTGCTCCATGCTACTTTATCTACTGTTTTGGACTATATTGGGCTTTATTTTCCACTTTTATATTATTTTTGGGACTAACCTATTAACCGGAGGCCCAGCCCAGAATATGTTGTTTTTTTGCCTATTTCAGTATTTCGAGGAAACAGAATATCAAACGGAGTCCAAACGGAATGAAACCTTCGGGAACGTGATCTTCTCACCGAACAAGATCCAGGAGACTTGGACCCTACTCCAAGAAGTTTCCGGGGAGGTCACGAGGGTGGAGGGCGCCCCCCTGGGCACGCCCCCTGCCTCGTGGGCCCCTCGGAGCTCCACCGACGTGCTCCTTCGTCCTATATATACCTACGTACCCCCATTAGACCAGAGACGGAGCCAAAAACCTAATTCCACCGCCGCAACTTCCTGTATCCATGAGATCCCATCTTGGGGCCTGTTCCGGAGCTCCGCCGGAGAGGGCATCCATCACGGAGGGCTTCTACATCAACACCATAGCCCTTTCGATGAAGGGTGAGTAGTTTACTTCAGACCTTCGGGTCCATAGCTAGTAGCTAGATGGCTTCTTCTCTCTTTTTGGATCTCAATACAATGTTCTCCCCCTCTCTCGTGGAGATCTATTCGATGTAATCTTCTTTTTGCGGTGTGTTTGTTGAGACCGATGAATTGTGGGTTTATGATCCAACTTATCTATGAATAATATTTGAATCTTCTCTGAATTCTTTTATGTATGATTGAGTTATCTTTGCAAGTCTCTTCGAATTATCCGTTTGGTTTGGCCAACTAGATTGGTAGTTCTTGCAATGGGAGAAGTGTTTAGCTTTGGGTTCAATCTTGCGGTGTCCTTACTCAGTGACAGAAAGAGTTGCAAGGCATGTACTGTATTGTTGCCATCGAGGATAACCAGATGGGGTATTTATCATATTGCATGAATTTATTCCTCTACATCATGTCATCTTGCTTAAGGCATTACTCTGTTTTTAACTTAATACTCTAGATGCATGCCGGATAGCGGTCGATGAGTGGAGTAATAGTAGTAGCTGCAGGCAGGAGTCGATCTACTTGTCACGGACGTGATGCCTATATACATGATCATACCTAGATAACCTCATAACTATGCTCAATTGTATCAATTGCTCAACAGTAATTTGTTCACCCACCGTAGAATATCTATGCTCTTGAGAGAAGCCACTAGTGAAACCTATGGCCCCCAGGTCTATTCTCATCATATCAATCTCCATTACTTTATTTTACTTGTTTTGCTTTTACTTTTCACTTTGCATCTTTATACCAAAAATACCAAAAATATTATCTCTATCAGATCTCACTCTCGTAAGTGATCGTGAAGGGATTGACAACCCCTAAGCGTTGGTTGCGAGTTGCTACCGTTTTGTGCAGGTACGAGGGACTTGCGCATGACCTCCTACTGGATTGATACCTTGGTTCTCAAAAACTGAGGGAAATACTTACGCTACTGTGCTGCATCACCCCCTCCTCTTCGGGGAAAACCAACGCTAGCTCGAGACGCAGCAAGAAGGATTTCTGGCGCCGTTGCCGGGGAGGCCTACGCAAAAGTCAACATACCAAGTACCCATCACAATCTCTATCTCTCGCATTACATTATTTGCCATTTGCCTCTCGTTTTCCTCTCCCCCACTTCACCCTTGCCATTTTATTCACCCTCTCTTTCCCAATCTCCTCCTCTTTTTCCCTTTGCCTTTTGTTTGCTCGTGTGTTAGTTTGCTTACCTGTCGCTATGTCGAATTCCTTATCCGCTCCTATGTCTCCCGAGTTTGAAGTTCTTCACTTCAAGCAACGGCAAGGAGAAAAATTAAAAGATGCTTGGTATAGGATGATGGAATCTTATCGTAAGTGCACCCTAGAGGTGAACTTTAGAATTCTCCTTCGCAATTTTTATGTTGGGTTAAACATGACGCATAGAGAACTCTTGGATTGCATGGCCAAGGGAAATTTCATTAATATTGATCCCGGTATTGCGCATGAGATTATAGAGGGAATAGTGGGAACACCACCCCAAAAGGGAGGATCTCATCCTACCCAGGAAGAAACCCAAGTGTTTGAGAAGATTTGCGAAGTAACAAAGATTTTACAAAAGTCTCTTGAGCCTCTTAAAAATATTAGCGGAAATCTTAACCGTATGAATATGTTGATTACTCCTTGCAATAAACGGTTGGATTCTTTAGACCTAAAAATTTCCGAGTATGAAGGGAAGAGGGAAGAACCCCCCGGATTCTAGCATGACTCTGCTAAAAAGTTGAAAATTAAAGATGGCAATACCTAGATCTATCCTTGCTTTTATGCCTAGCTAGGGGCGTTAAACGATAGCGCTTGTTGGGAGGCAACTAAATTTTATTTTGTGTTTTTTGTTTTTGGTTCTGTTTAGGAATAAATAATCCATCTAGATTCTGTTTAGATGTGGTTTTATCTTTTAATTAGTGTTTTTGCCAAGTTACACCTATTAGATCTTCTTGGAAGATAGTTATTTGATCTTGCTGTAATTTCCAGAATCTTTGCGCTCAGTGCCCAAATTGTTAAAAATCACCAGAACGTGATAAAATAGTGATTTCAATTGCTTCTGATCAATAAACAAATTTCCCAGGTCGTCTAATTTTGGTAGAATTTTTCGGGTTCCAGAAGTTTGCGTTAGTAACAGATTACTACAGACTGTTCTGTTTTTGACAGATTCTGTTTTGCGTGTGTTGTTTGCTTATTTTGATGAATCTATGGCTAGTAAAATAGTTTATAAACCATAGAGAAGTTGGAATACAGTAGGTTTAACACCAATACAAATAAAGAACAAGTTCACTACAGTACCTTAAAGTAGTCTTTTGTTTTCTTTCTCTAACGGAGCTCACGAGATTTCTATTGAGTTTTGTGTTGTGAAGTTTTCAAGTTTTGGATGAATTCTTTTGATGGATTATGGAACAAGGAGTGGCAAGAGACTAAGCTTGGGGATTCCCACGGCACCCCCAAGATAATCCAAGGACACCAAAAAGTCAAGGCTTGGGGATGCCCCGGAAGGCATCCCCTCTTTCGTCCACTTCCATCGGTAATTTACTTGGAGCTATATTTTTATTCACCACATGATATGTGTTTTGCTTGGAGCGTCTTGTATTATTTGTGTCTTTGCTTGTTAGTCTACCACAATCATCCTTGCTGTACACACCTTTTGAGAGATCCATGCATGAATTGAAATTTGTTAGAATACTCTATGTGCTTCACTTATATCTTTTAAGCTTGATAGTTTACTCTATGTGCTTCACTTATATCTTTTTGAGCGTGATAATTTTTGCTCTAGTGCTTCACTTAGATCTTTTAGAGCACGGTGGTGGATTGTTTTAAAGAAACTTGATCTCTCATGCTTCACTTAGATTATTTTGAGAGACATTAGTAGCATGGTAATTTGCTTAATGTTAATATACTTGGTATTCAAGATATGTGAAACTTTCTTTTTAGTGGGTTGAATACTAAGATAAGTTTGATGCTTGATAATTGTTTTGAGATATGGAGGTGATAATATCATAGTCGTGCTAGTTGAGTAGTTGTGAATTTGAGAAATACTTGTGTTGAAGTTAGCAAGTCCCGTAGCATGCACGTATGGTTAAAGTTGTGTAACAAATTTGAAGCATGAAGTGTACCTGGCTTGTGCATCCTTAGGAGCGGCGGTCAGGGACGAGCAATGGCCTTTCCCTACCAATCTATACCCCTAGGAGCATGCGCGTAGTACTTGATTTTTGATGACTTCTAAATTTTTGCAATAAGTATATGAGTTCTTTTGACTAATGTTGAGTCCATGGATTATACGCACTTTTACCTTTCCGCCATTTGCTAGCCTCTTCGGTACCGTGCATTGCCCTTTCTCACATTGAGAGTTGGTGCAAACTTCGCCGGTGCATCCAAACCCCGTGATATGATACGCTCTTTCACACATAAACCTCCCTATATCTTCCTCAAAACAGCCACCATACCTACCTATCATGGCATTTCCATAGCCATTCCGAGATATATTGCCATACAACTTCCATAATCATCATCATCATCATCATCATCATCATCATGACATGCTTTACTTTTGTCATATTGCTATTGCATGATCTTGTAGTTGACATCGTATTTGTGGCAAAGCCACCATGCATTATTTTTCATACATGTCACTCTTGATTCATTGCACCATCCCGGTACACCGCCAGAGGCATTCATATAGAGTCATATCTTGTTCTAGTATCGAGTTGTAATCATTATGTTGTAATCAATAGAAGTGTGATGATCGTCATTATTAGAGCATCGCCCAATCAAAAAAAAGAGAAAGGCCAAAAAAAGGCCCAAAAAAGAGAAAATAAAAAGGGCAATGCTACTATCTCTTTTTCCACACTTGTGCTTCAAAGTAGAACCTTGTTCTTCATGTAGTGAGTCTTATATATTGTGCTTCAAAGTAGCACCATGATTTTCATATAGTGAGTCTCATAAGTTGTCTTGTTCATACTAGTGGGAATTTTTCATTATAGAACTTGGCTTGTATATTCCAACGATGGGCTTCCTCAAAATACCCTAGGTCTTCATGAGCAAGCAAGTTGGATGCACACCCACTAGTTTTCTTTTGTTGAGCATTCTTAGCTCTAGTGCATCCGTTGCATGGCAATCCCTACTCCTTGCATTAACATCAATTGATGGGCATCTCCATAGCTCATTGATTAGCCTTGTTGATGTGAGACTTTTTCCTTTTTTGTCTTCTCCACACAATCCCCATCATCATATTCTATACCACCCATAGTGCTATGTCCATGGCTCGCGCTCATGTATTGCGTGAAGGTTGAAAAAGTTTGAGATTATTTGAGTATGAAACAATTGCTTGGCTTGTCATCGGGGGTATAGAAGTTGGGAACATCTTTGTGTGACGAAAATGAAGCATAGCCTAACTATATGATTTTGTAGGGATGAACTTCCTTTGGCCATGTTATTTTGAGATGACATAATTGTTTGATTTGTATGCTTGAAGTATTATCATTTTTATGTCAATATGAACTTTTGTCTTGAACCTTTCGGATCTGAATATTCATACCATGATTAAGAAGATTTACATTGAAATTATGCCAAAGTATCACTCCGCATTAAAAATTCTCTTTTTATCATTTACCTACTCGAGGACGAGCAGGAATTAAGCTTGGGGATGCCTGATACGTCTCCAACGTATCTATAATTTTTTATTGCTCCATGCTACTTTATCTACTGTTTTGGACTATATTGGGCTTTATTTTCCACTTTTATATTATTTTTGGGACTAACCTATTAACCGGAGGCCCAGCCCAGAATTGTTGTTTTTTTGCCTATTTCAGTATTTCGAGGAAACAGAATATCAAACGGAGTCCAAACGGAATGAAACCTTCGGGAACGTGATCTTCTCACCGAACATGATCCAGGAGACTTGGACCCTACTCCAAGAAGTTTCCGGGGAGGTCACGAGGGTGGAGGGCGCCCCCCTGGGCACGCCCCCTGCCTCGTGGGCCCCTCGGAGCTCCACCGACGTGCTCCTTCGTCCTATATATACCTACGTACCCCCATTAGACCAGAGACGGAGCCAAAAACCTAATTCCACCGCCGCAACTTCCTGTATCCATGAGATCCCATCTTGGGGCCTATTCCGGAGCTCCGCCGGAGAGGGCATCCATCACGGAGGGCTTCTACATCAACACCATAGCCCTTCCGATGAAGTGTGAGTAGTTTACTTCAGACCTTCGGGTCCATAGCTAGTAGCTAGATGGCTTCTTCTCTCTTTTTGGATCTCAATACAATGTTTCCCCCCTCTCTCGTGGAGATCTATTCGATGTAATCTTCTTTTTGCGGTGTGTTTGTTGAGACCGATGAATTGTGGGTTTATGATCCAACTTATCTATGAATAATATTTGAATCTTCTCTGAATTCTTTTATGTATGATTGAGTTATCTTTGCAAGTCTCTTCGAATTATCCGTTTGGTTTGGCCAACTAGATTGGTAGTTCTTGCAATGGGAGAAGTGTTTAGCTTTGGGTTCAATCTTGTGGTGTCCTTACTCAGTGACAGAAAGAGTTGCAAGGCACGTACTGTATTGTTGCCATCGAGGATAACAAGATGGGGTATTTATCATATTGCATGAATTTATTCCTCTACATCATGTCATCTTGCTTAAGGCGCTACTCTGTTTTTAACTTATTACTCTAGATGCATGCTGGATAGCGGTCGATGAGTGGAGTAATAGTAGTAGATGCAGGCACGAGTCGGTCTACTTGTCACGAACGTGATGCCTATATACATGATCATACCTAGATAACCTCATAACTATGCTCAATTCTATCAATTGCTCAACAGTAATTTGTTCACCCACCGTAGGATATCTATGCTCTTGAGAGAAGCCACTAGTGAAAGCTATGGCCCCCGGGTCTATTCTCATCATATCAATCTCCATTACTTTATTTTACTTGTTTTGCTTTTACTTTTCACTTTGCATCTTTATACCAAAAATACCAAAAATATTATCTCTATCAGATCTCACTCTCGTAAGTGATCGTGAAGGGATTGACAACCCCTAAGCATTGGTTGCGAGTTGCTACTGTTTTGTGCAGGTACGAGGGACTTGCGCGTGACCTCCTACTGGATTGATACCTTGGTTCTCAAAAACTGAGGGAAATACTTACGCTACTGTGCTGCATCACCCCCTCCTCTTCGGGGAAAACCAACGCTAGCTCGAGACGTAGCAAGGCCCTAGCAGCCTTCAAGCATAACATCCGCGACGAGTGGCTTGCCCGGCACCTGGGACAGGAAAAGCCGAAATCTATGGGAGCCCTCACGACACTCATGAACCGCTTTTGCGCAGGAGAAGATAGTTGGCTAGCTCGTAGCAACAACTTAACCAAGAACCTTGGTAATTCAGATACCAAGGACAAAAGTGGCAGGTCACGCTGGAACAAGCAAAAATGCCGCGTTGGCAGCGACAGCAATGAGGATACGGCAGTCAACACCGGATTCCGAGGCTATAAATCCGGTCAGCGGAAAAAGGCATTCAAAAGAAATACTCAGGGCCCGTCCAGTTTGGACCGAATACTCGACCGCTTGTGCCAGATACATGGCACCCCCGAAAGGCCAGCCAATCACACCAACAGGGATTGTTGGGTGTTCAAGCAGGCAGGCAAGTTAAGAGCCGAAAACAGAGAAAAGAGGCTGCATAGCGATGACGAGGAGGAGCCCAGGCCGCCGAACAACAGTGGACAGAAGGGTTTTCCCCCACAAGTGCGGATGGTGAACATGATATACGCAACCCACATCCCCAAAAGGGAGCGGAAGCGTGCGTTATGGGACGTATGCGCGCTGGAGCCAGTCGCTCCAAAGTTCAACCCATGGTCCTCTTGCCCGATCACTTTTGATCGAAGGGACCACCCCACTAGCATCCGTCATGGCGGGTCGCTGCATTGATTCTTGACCCAATCATTGACGGATTTCATCTCACAAGAGTCCTTATGGACGGCGGCAGTAGCCTGAACCTGCTTTACCAGGATACAGTGCGGAAAATGGGCATAGATCCCTCGAAGATCAAGCCCACCAAAACGACCTTTAAAGGCATCATACCAGGTGTAGAGGCCAACTGTACAGGTTCAGTCACACTTGAAGTGGTCTTCGGATCTCCGGATAACTTCCGAAGCGAGGAGTTAATCTTCGACATAGTCCCGTTCCGCAGTGGCTATCATGCACTGCTCGGGCGAACCGCATTCGCAAAGTTCAATGCGGTGCCGCACTATGCATACCTCAAGCTCAAGATGCCAGGCCCTCGAGGAGTAATCACGGTCAACAGAAACACCGAACGCTCCCTCCGAACGGAGGAGCACACGGCAGCGCTCACAGCAAAAGTACAAAGCAGCCTTGTCGGTGTCAAAACCGGCGGATCTCGGGTAGGGGGTCCCGATCTGTGCGTCAAGGTCGGATGGTAACAGGAGACAAGGGACACTTTATTTTACCCAGGTTCGGGCCCTCTCGATGGAGGTAAAACCCTACTCCTGCTAGATTAATATTGATGATATGGGTAGTACAAGAGTAGATCTACCACGAGATCAAGGAGGCTAAAGCCTAGAAGCTAGCCTATGGGTATGATGATGGTTATGATGTGTTCGTCCTACGGACTACAACCCTCCGGTTTATATAGGCACCGGATAGGGTTAGGGTTACACAGAGTCGGTTACATTGGTAGGAGATCTTGAATATCCGCACGCCTAGTTTGCCTTCTACGCCAAGGAAAGAACCTTCCGGACACGGGACGAAGTCTTCAATCTTGTATCTTCATAGTCCTGGAGTCCGGCTGAAGATATAGTTCGGCTATCCGAACACCCCCTAATCCAGGACTCCCTCAGTAGCCCCTGAACCAGGCTTCAATGACGACGAGTCCGGCCCGCAAATTGTCTCCGGCATTGCAAGGCGGGTTCCTCCTCCAAATTCTTCAAGAAGATAATAAACACCAAAAAATAGTGTCCGGCTCTGCAAAACAAGTTTCCATGTATTGCCATATAGAGAATAATACAAACACAAATCAAATCTGCTGACGTATTCCGCAGTGCGTCATAACACTGCGACCAAGCCTTCTGTATGGATTATTTTTTGTTGTTCCACCGCAGCACGTTCAACGAGGCGGTTTCCTTGGCACGTCTTGTCGAAGCAGAGATCGTGTGCCCCTTTTAATGGGATTCTCATTAATACGGACGTGGGTAACCCAACCGTGCCCGTTAAGCACGTCCTGCCTTGATTAAAGGCTAGTCCAAGACGGTTACGGGGAGGGCTCTTGATATTCTGCCTCTTATAAAGAGACCGAGACCTTGCTCCCCTCTTGTGTTCTCAAAACAAGCTCGCCCATAGCCTCGAGTTCCAACACCCCAGGCTTTTAGATTCTAGGCGCACCGGACCATCGACAATGGTCCGGCTCTGGCCTTCAAGGCCAATGGATGCCCTCCTCCGTTACGGAGGAGGACGTATCAAGGTTGAGGGAGGCTAGGTTCCTGACCAGCGAGATCCCGCACAGGTTGCCTGCTCAAGGACAAGCGATCCCAAGCCCTCAGCCTGGTGAGAGCGTAGTATTCATCTCCCACTTCCTTCGGGGATTAGGCTTCCCAACGGATCCTTTCGTAAGGGGGCTGATGTTTTATTATGGGCTGGAATTTCATGACCTAGCTCCGGAGTCCATCCTCCATATATCCTCCTTCATTGTTGTGTGTGAAGCGTTTCTCCATATCACTCCTCACTTTGGATTATGGCTCAAGACCTTCAAGGTAGAACCGAAGATAATCGAGGGGCGTCACGTAGAGTGCGGAGGTGCTGTTATAAAAAGGAATACCGATGCTCCATGGCCCGAGGGCACTTTTCAAAAGGAGCTCGGCTTATGGCAACAGGAGTAGTTCTACATCACCTCTCCTCGGGGCACCACTTGGGTAGCGCCTCCTGCCTTCCGCTCGGGCCCCCCACCACGTTTAACATCGTGGATCAACACAGGGTTAGATCGGGGCTTGCCCAAAGACGTTCCTCTGTTGCAGGGCCGCATAAAGGATCTCCTAAAAGGAGACCTCAACCTGGTCAAGGTGACACAAGTTATGTTGATTCGCCAGACACTGCCTGGCCAACGTCGCCCCCTCCGCTTGTGGGAGTTCAACCCAGAGGGGTCGCGAGTTCTCCGAAATTTCATGGGCATGACGCCTACGGAGATGTATAGACTGTTCTTCGGACCACAAGGAGTGAGTCCGGATTTGACCGAGGATGCTGGTTTAAGCCGCAACCGCCCGGATACAGAAGTAGGTGACCTTGCGCCCGGACCTTCTATCCGTACAATTGACTTATTTTTTAACAGTACTTCTCCTTTTTACGCAGGAGTGGATAGCGAAGGCGAAGCTGATCCGGTGTTCGGCTCCCCTTCCCGAGACCAGGCTAGATCCTGTGCTAGTCAGGATGTTGGAGGTGGCGTCTCGGGAGGAAAATGAAGGGGCGGACAAGAAAACCGTGGCCTCTTCGAAAGAGGCCATCCCAAAGGGGGGAATCGACAACTCCTCTCCAAAGGGGAAGAAAAGGGCCGCCTCTGATGACCCGGGAGCCGTAGCTCCAAAGCGGGGGAAAGAATCCGCCAGAGGACCCGACGCCGGGGAGCCCCTCGGCCGAACTAAATCCTCAAAAGGATCAGCCCTCCAACGAGCCGTAAGTAGAAAGAGAGTCATTCTTTTAAGACAAATATTTAATTTATATCTGAGAAGTTTTAACCGAAACCTTACCTTGTAGTTCGGACCTCGGCCCTTCTCGGCAGAGCTCGTCATCGGGGGATCTTCTTCCGGAGATGATGGAGAGTGGAACGCCTCCTCCTTCATCGCCTAGCAAGGCGGGCGACGCCAAAGTGTCGTCGCAGAGGATTTCTCCGAATCTGCCAGAGGCAGAAGGTGATCATGCGGCCCCCCGGGATTCTCCGTGTCCGGCCTCCGAAGAAGGCCATGGGACGAGTCCGGCACCATCTGGTGTTCAGTCGGAGGAGCTGAAGGTTCTGCTGGGCCGAGCCTCTGTTTCAGAGGAGCATCGTGTGTTGATGCACACGGTGATTGAAAAGATTTCATCCGCGGAAAGCGGACTGAACGAGGTCGTCAAGATTTTACTGGCGGGCCTTGAGGTACGTTTTGAATAACGAACGCTAGTGTTAATTGCGCATAATAACATGTGCCTGGTATAGATAGTAGCCCCTGAGACTCTGTGTGCCGCAAAGATTAGCGGCGCGCAGAGGATCCTAATCCCAGGTCCTTTAAATGGCACCTTTGTATGTAGGTGGCGGGTTGTCCGGAGTCGAGTCGGACTCGATATTTTGCCGAAATCAAACGGCAACTCGATGAGGCAGAAGCCGACATCGTGCTTGTTAATAAGCGGCTTGATGATGCTCAAGGTATTGAGTTTATTTGGCGATTGTTAGTAAGAGGAGCTTTATGTCAATATCTTACCTTGTGTATGCTTGATGCAGATGGTGCGGCGGCCGTAGAAGGACTTAGGGCCGAGCTCGCCAAAGCAAAGGAACAAGCCAGAAAAAGCGATGCGGCTGCCGGAAGAGCCCGTGAAGACCTGAAAGCCGAACAGGCTTCCCATTGCCGAAGCAAGGAGGAGATGGCTGATATAGCCGTGAAGTTGAAAAGTGCTACTGACCGTTGCAAACTTCTTGAAGAGGAAGGTCGAGCCCGGCAGACGGATTTAGAGAAGGCCGTCGCCGACGCCAAGGACGCCCGCTCTGGTATGAGAGCGTCAAGGGAAGAGCTGCGTCAAGCCGGACTAATTGCGGATGGAAAGCCCTTCCTGCTGCGGAGAAAGTTCTGTGATCCGAAGTTCGCCCCGTTGGACCGAGCGTGGAGCATGGAGGACACCTATCTGGATTTGCCGGCTAGTGCCACCGATGCGACCAGGTACTTTCAAGATAAGAAAGATCATGAAGTGGAAAAGCTCTTCGGGTCGCAGTTCACTAATCCAGAGCGTCCACTATCAGTGGATGATCGCCTGGCCCAATGGGCCGAGCTGAATAGGTTGTCCGGACTCGCCATGAAGTATGCCATGGACCGCCTGTGTCCGGGGAGATTGAAGCCGAGAAGCTATTTCAGTTTGGTGCAGCAATTTCTTGACATGGTGCCTCGGATTGAATCTCTAAAGAGGTCCGCTTGCACAGAGGGCGCGCGGCTGGCTCTTGCCCGTGTCAAGACATACTGGGCAGATATGGAGCCCACCGTTGTTGCGTCCCGTGATTCGGATAAAACCGAATTCCTTTCAAGCACTATTTTGAGGAAGTCCTCGCGGGCGCTCGTATAATAGAGACGCAGTGTCCGAAAGATGTTGTTTTATGACAGCATATGTAATTGTAGATCAATATTTTTATAAATTGAAATGGCGTAATTTAGACTTGTACCTTCAAGTATTAATAACACCTCCTGTGCGGCCGTTTTAATATATAAATTCTGAAAGATTGCAGTCGTTGGCTTCAGCCCCCACGCACATAGTGCGGGGGTGCGCGCGGAGAACGCATTTCACACTTAACCCAACGTCTTGGTCCTACAAAGGAGGTGATAGCGCCGCGGGCTAGGCGACCGGACTATAATGCTTTAACACTTTCACTTAGCCATAGGAGCTTGACAGTGGGACTCTTTAGGTAGCCCTTTAATGGCGACTGCGGTTACCCAAATTCGGGACGCATATGTGCCTGACCGGGAAGCGGCCCTTCGTCAAAACGGAGGAATTCGATAAATTCCTATAGGTCATCGAGTGGCGACCAGTCTCGCGCTACATCATGACAGTCGGTTTTCGGCTTTCTCTACTGAGGTGCTCACCCGGCCGAACCGGGGCACAATCGCAGTAGTTCTCCTGGTGCAACCTTAGCCGACAGAACGGAACGTAAGGTGGCCGAACTCAGGAGCCGGGCAACCCAACATGTGACCAAAATCATGACTCGGAGCTGATGCATATAGTGCCAAAACTCGCGACGCCGAACACTCCCTAAGGTGTTCGGTCTTTGTGGGTGCGTGTGAAACAACACCCTTGAAAAAAGAAAAAAGCCCCTTGTGTCCAGGTACGAGCAAGAATTCTGGCGTGGCCACATGCCAAAACGCCAGTCTCCTCCATGGTTATAGTGAGGTAAACTAGGGGATGTATAGCAGCAAGAGACAGTAAAAAAGGTTTACGCAGGGTCTTAATCTAAGAAGAATCCTTTGGGGCGGGTCCCTACTGCACGTCTGCGCCTGTGTCTCCGCTGTGCCGTGTCCTGGACGGGCGCCGTACGACGTTCATCTGTAAAAGGGAAGAACTAAATTGAAAAATGGGTCGTGCGGATCAAAAAGAATAATAAATAAAATGTGAAGTGAGAAATAGATACGGTCGAGTTTTATTGTCTCTGCGTACAGCCCCTGGTCAGGCGTGCCAAGCCTATAACGAAAATGGGCTTGTGCCGAACTCATTGAGTCCGGGTCCGCGGCCTTTTGTGACTTACATCGAAAAAGTCTTTTGGCTGGCGAGGCCATTTTGTTGGGCGGCCGTTTAAGCGGCTGCACAATCCTCCGTTTGGAGGAGATGTAGTTTAATATGCTCCCTTTAAAGAGATGATGCCTCGAGGACCGGGCATCTTTAGCGTGAGGGATGCATAATGTGGTATTGCGTTAAAGCGAGCGAAAGCTCCGCGTCCCATTAGTGCTTGATAGCGACTTGAAAACGGGACTATGTGGAAGATAAGCTTTTCACGACGAAAGTTATTGGCAGAGCCAAATATGACCACAAGCCGGAGAAAACCCATACAGTGGGTGTCCGGGCCTGGTGCTACTCCTTGAAAGGAGGTTTTACTATGACGGATTCGTGCTGGGTTTATGCCCATGCGGTGAATTGTATCCTGATATATCAGATTTAGTCCACTGCCACCGTCCATAAGGACGTTGGTAAACTGGAATCCGTCTATTATTGGATTAAGTATCAGGGCAATCCGGCCTGCGTGTTTGATATTGCGAGAATAATCTAGCTGATCAAAAATGATTGGCTTTAGTGACCAGTGGCCAGACTCCTGAGGGATAGGCTTGAATGCGCGGACCTTTATGGGTGCCTCATGCCTTGTTATGTGAAGTGAGTTCACTGTTTTGACTTCTTGCGGGAAGTTCTTTTGCTTCCTGGTGTTCTGCTTTTGGGGTTCGTCCTCTTCCTCACTTGGTGTGTCGAGCCCCTTGTGTTCGGCGTTAAGCCTTCCGGATTGTTTGAAAACCCAACAGTCTCTGTGGATATGATTAGCAGGCTTTCTAGGAGTACTGTGTATCTGACATATCCTGTCCATGATTCTCTTTAGACTGGACGGATCTTCCCTATTATCCTGAGGGGGTGATTTTGTCTGATTTTGCCGTGAGCCTTTGAATCCGGCATTGACTGCCGTGCTCTTCGGACTTTTCCTTTTGATTCGGCGAAGGTCCTTGTTTCACCGTGGTTTCCCGTTTCCATCCCTGATTTCTAATGTACTTGGGTCGTTGGGGCTGCATCGTGCCAACCAGCTGTCCTCTCCTGCGCAAAAGCGGGTCATGAGGCTTGTGAGTGCGGCCATTGTTCTTGGCATTTCCTGGCCGAGGTGTCTGGTGAGCCATTCGTATCGGACATTGTGCCTTAAAGCCGCCAGGGCTTCGGCGTCCGGACAATCCACTATTTGATTCTTTTTAGTGAGGAATCTGTTCCAGAACTGCCGAGCTGATTCTCCGGATTGCTGAGTTATGTGACTGAGGTCGTCTGCGTCCGGGGGACAGACGTAGGTCCCTTGAAAATTTGCTCGGAAAGCGTCCTCAAGATCTTCCCAACTTCCAATTGTGTTTTCGGGAAGGCTTTTAAGCCAGTGCCGGGCTGGCCCTTTAATCTTAAGGGGTAAATATTTTATGGCGTGGAGATCATCTCCTCTAGCCATATGTATGTGGAGGATATAATCCTCGATCCAGACTCCCGGGTCTGTTGTTCCATCGTACACCTCTATGTTAACGGGTTTAAATCCCTCTGGGAATTCATATTCCAGGACCTCATCGGTGAAACATAGAGGGTGTGCGGCACCCCTATATTTGGGTGTGCCGGATTCTGATGGTGGATTTTTTGCATTGCTTACGAGAGCTTGCTTTCTTGGCCCGTAAATGGACCTGGCTGGGCCTTGATGCGAGTCTTTTATTCTGTCGCATGCCGCATTGAGTGCGGCGCCGTTTGCCGTATTGTAGTGGCCGAGAGGTCGTTTATTCGACCGTGTAGCCTTTTTGTTTTTCGAGTTTGGGGGCTCTAGGGCCTCCTGGTCGAATTCGGGCAGTAGCTTTCTCTTCGGATAGCTTTTGGTGCGGCAGCTGCCGCCGTATTTGTCTGTGGTCTTGATTACTTTGCTGCATCTTGTTTTGAGTGCATCTTCCGCCGTCTTTAGCTTTTGCTTCTGCTTCTTCAGGCTTCGTGCTGTGGCGACGAGCCTTTCTTGGAGATTCTTCTGCTCCATGATTTTATCCGGCGTGGTATCGTCCGGAGTTTTGTTATGACCGGGGGAGGACTATTCGTCCTCTCTGCCCGTGTTACCCTATTCGGACGGCTGTTCTGGGATGCGTTCGTCATCTGCTGGCTCGTCCTGCTCTATGGCTGGGTCTTGATCGAGGCGGGGCTTCGCTCGGCGTTTACGTCGCCGCTTTGAGTGCTTTTCGGAGGGTTTACCCTTCTTTTCGCCCCCTTCTTCCTCATTGTGAGTTTTTTCAGGTGTATCCACCATGAATACGTCATTAAGTGGGGTGGAGGTCCAGTGCCCTATGGGCGCTGGTTCCCGTTCGTCTCCGTCTTCATCGTCCATACCGTCGAAGTCTTCGGAGCCGAAGTCGAGCATGTCGGTTAAATCGTCGACAGTGGCTATTAAGTGGGTGGTGGGTGGGCTTTGAATTTCTTCGTCGTCCGAATCCCAACCTCGCAGGCCATAGTTCGGCCTGGGCTCTTCTGAAAAAGAGAGAGACTTGAGAGATTTCAGAATATCACCGAAAGGCGAATACTGAAAGATGTCCGCGGCGGTGAACTCCATTACGGGTGCCCGATCTGATTCGATTGGAAGGGGCGCGGGAGGTTCGGAGTTCAGAGAAGAGTCCGGCTCCTTGGAGTCATGTGCCATGCGGAGTGCGGGGCTTGCGTTTCGCTCAATGGCTTTTAAGATCGCAGCCCCCGAGGTGACGTCCAACCGTTCATCCTCAAAGAACGCAGCGGGCTCCGGATCGAGGATCGGGGCCGGAGCGTATGCGGCCTCCAGGACACTGTTCGGAGGCAGAGCTATATCATTCCCCTCGAGATAGTGCGGCACGCTTGGCTGTGGCTCGAATCCGTCGAAGATCAAGTCTCCGCGGATATCTGCCGTGTAGTTTAGGCTTCCAAACCTGACTTGATGGCCAGGGGCGTAGCTCTCGATCTGCTCCAGATGACCAAGCGAGTTGGCCCGCAGAGCGAAGCCGCCGAAGACGAAGATCTGTCCGGAGAGAAAAGTCTCACCCTGGACCTCATCGTTGTTGATGATCAAAGGAGCCATCGGGCCTAAAGGCGACGACACAGCGGAACTCTCAATGAAAGCACCAATGTCGGTGTCAAAACCGGCGGATCTCGAGTAGGGGGTCCCGATCTGTGCGTCAAGGTCGGATGGTAACAGGAGACAAGGAAAACTTTATTTTACCCAGGTTCGGGCCCTCTCGATGGAGGTAAAACCCTACTCCTGCTAGATTAATATTGATGATATGGGTAGTACAAGAGTAGATCTACCACGAGATCAAGGAGGCTAAACCCTAGAAGCTAGCCTATGCGTATGATGATGGTTATGATGTGTTCGTCCTACGGACTACAACCCTCCGGTTTATATAGGCACCGGATAGGGTTAGGGTTACACAGAGTCGGTTACATTTGTAGGAGATCTTGAATATCCGCACGCCTAGCTTGCCTTCTACGCCAAGGAAAGAACCTTCCGGACACGGGACGAAGTCTTCAATCTTGTATCTTCATAGTCCTGGAGTCCGGCTGAAGATATAGTTCGGCTATCCGAACACCCCCTAATCCAGGACTCCCTCAAGCCTCGCTAGGCAGTTCTCCAATCCGGCCCTTAAAAAGTCGGACACTGTCAAGCGCGCCCGGAGTAACCTACAACAAGACCGCCTGGCACATTCTGAGCTAGCGTAGCAATGCGGCCCCAACCCTAGCCCTCGCAATATAGCGAAACCAGTGCTTCGCGTACATAATTACGCTCTCGAAATACCATGGGCACAAGGGGAGGGGCACCATCACGGCACGCCCAAAATACGGCTTAAATCGTACTAGGGGCTGCCGGATTCCTTTTTAATTTTTTCTTACCTTCAGGACTCCATACTTCGGACGACCTGTTCGGCAACTCAACTGCCGCACAAACGATGCAAGATCCAGGACAGCAGACAAGCCATGCTGCATTATGGAACTCCCAGGTGGTCTCTATTACGAGCTGTATACCTGTTTTGAATACAATTCCGGGGCCTGCCCCTGGCCAGGACATGTTAAATAGTCCAATTTCTTTTGCTTATCGCACTATTTGTATCGTTCTGCTTTGATAGCAGCCTTTCTATAAACAATGCATAGCTTTTGTCTATTTTTTGCATTATCCTCTTTTTATATATATGTTTATTCATGACATGTTGCACCCGTACATTGTGGTACGGCAAAATACGCCAGGGGCTTAAGTACCCCTTAATATGGTGTGAGAAGTCCGAACAGTTTCACAAGTGCGTCATCTCGAACTTATAGCACTATATGCATCGGCTCCGAATCATGATTTGGGTCAATAGTTGGGTTTGCCCGGCTCCTATGTTTTAGTACCTTACGTTCCGCTATATCGGCTAAGGTAGCACTAGGAGAACTACTGCGATTGTGCCCCAGTTGAGCTGGGCTGAGCACCTCAGTAGAGAAAGCTAAAACTGACTGTCATGATGAGGCGAGAGACCGGTCGCTGTTCGAGAGGTTTTTCGAGTCCTTAAAGACTTATGCCGCTTCAAGCGAGGAACCGGCTTTGTCCGGCCAAGGCATGGATAGCGCCCCTAATTCGGTCTTCCGAATACTAGGGGCTTCGCCGAAATTTAAAATTATAGAGTTCTATGGCTAAGTGAGAGTGTTCAAGCATTATAGTCCGATTGCCTTGTTCGTTGTGCTGAGCGCCTCCCTCGACGGACCCAATCATGGGAAAAAGAGCACTCAGGTTTATCCCGAACGCCCCAGCACTAGTGGCATGGGGGCAGAAGCCGACGACTGGCCATCTCTCAATTTTTGATAAACGGCCGCACAGAAAGTAATATTTTAAATTCAACAAGCATTGCTTAGCGCATATGAACAAGTTTTCAGCGCACAGGATAAACACGAGCGAGTTTATTCAAAAATTACATCCTTGGTACATTCATCTGCCATAAGGAGGGCACCAGCAAGAACATCCTTGTAATAGTTCTCGGGCTTGCGATGCTCCTTCCCCGGCGGCGGCCCGTCCCTCACAAGCTTCTCAGCGTCCAGCTTACCCTAGTGTACTTTTGCACGGGCAAGGGCCCTACGGGCACCTTCGATGCAGACGGAGCGCTTGATGACCTCGAGCCTCGGACAGGCCTCCACCAGCCGCCGCACCAGCCCGAAGTAGCTCCTAGGCAGGGCCTCTCCTGGCCACAGCCGAACTATGAAGCCCTTCAGGGCCTGTTCGGCCGCCTTGTGGAGCTCGACTAGCTGCTTCAGCTGGTCGCTCAAGGGCACAGGGTGTCCGGCCTCAACGTACTGAGACCAGAACACCTTCTCCGTCGAGCTGCCTTCCTCGGCTCGGTAGAATGCGGCGGCATCGGATACGCTGTGGGGAAGATCTGCGAATGCCCCTGGAGAACTCCGGATTCGGGTAAGTAACAAGTAGTTTACTTTTATATGTCTGCTTTGCATAAGAATGCCTTACCCGCCGCTATCTTTTTCACCGCCTCCAACTCTTGGAGGGCCTTCTGGGATTCGGCCTTGGCAGACTCGGCAGTTTTAAGGGCCGCCGCGAGCTCGGACGCTCGCGTCTTAGAGTCAAGCTCCAAACTCTCATGTTTTTTCATGAGAGCCTGAAGCTCTTGCTGCACCTCGCCAATTTGGGCCTCAAATTTCTCTCGCTCGGTGCGCTCCGTGGCCGCTCTCTTTTTGGCCTCGGACAGCGCCTGCTTGAGGGTCGCCACCTCAGTCGTGGCCCCTACAATAAGCAGCATAATCCTGTTATTTTTGCAATTGCATCTTTTTTGTATATATTTTTTCTATAAGGTATCTCTTACCTTATTTCTCCTCGAGCTGACGCTTGGCAAGGCCGAGCTCTTGCTCGGTCCGCTCGAGGCCCTTCTTCAGGGCACCCACCTCCACAGTCAGTGCGGCGGTGGCTAGCAACGAAGCCTGCATACGCATATTGACTCTTTTTTGTTAGACTCCTGCAAAATTTAATATATCCTCTATTCGGCTTTTCTTTCCGAACGCCAAACAGAGCATCAGGGGCTACTGTCTATGCGGTCATATTTTTACATATTTTACTCACCTCGAAGCCTGTTAGAAGGCTGGCACAAGCTTCAATCAGTCCGCTCTTGGTGGACTGAACCTTCTGGATCACCGTACTCATAATAGTACGGTGCTCCTCGTCGATGGAGGCACCGCTAAGCACCTCCAGCAGATTGTCCGGCACCTCCGGTTGGACGGAGGCCGCCGGCTCAGAAGGCTTGCTCCTCTTGGAAGGAGTTCGCCTACCGCGGTCCGGAACTATTGAAGATTCCGGCACGGTGTCCGGCTCAAAGCCGGACTTGGAGCCCTGGGGGGGTCTTGTCCCCTTTACTCCTGGAGTCCGGGAGGTCGCCTCGCGGCTCCTCCGGGACCACCTCCTCTTGCCCCGGAGCTTGTCGTGACGCCACTTAGATGTCGTCCGCAGGGCGGGGGGAGACAGCGGGCGGAACGGAGTTCACGTCCGATGAATCCAGGAAGCCGCTCGACGACTCGTCGAGTCCGGCTCAGGGCGGCCTTCATAATTACATTCGACATTAGGGAAGAGTTGTGCAACAACAGGGATATTATGAGTTACTCTGGTATCCAAATACTCACGATTTCGCCAGACGCTTGGTCCTGTCCGGCCACTCCTCTTCGTCCTCGTCGGCGTCGGGGGAGTAGTCCGGTGGAGGGGTCTTCCTCTTCCTGGGCCCTTCGGCCTCCCCTCCTGGGGCGGCCTTCCTCTTCTTTCCTCCCCCCGCTGGAGGGGGAGAGGGTTCTTCTTCCTCCTCGTCGTCATCACGGGAGGAGTGCGTCTCGGATTCGTCGGACGATGAATCCGACACCACCACATGACGGGAACTCTTTCGAGTCCCCGTGGCCTTCTTCTTCTTGGCCTTCTTCTCTAGCACCACGTAAGGCGCCGGAGCCAGCAGCTTCGATAAACGAGCGTCTGCTGGGTCTTCGGGAAAAGGAGCCGGACAGTTAATTGGTCCGGACTTCACCTGCCATTCCTGTCAAAGGTAAGGGAGTTTAGATCCCGCATAGAGTCAAACTATGAGAAACAAATATCCTGTAAAAGGTACAGATAACTCACCGCGCTGGCTGTGCGCTGCGTGCTGAATCCGCGGTCCTCGAATGCGGATGTGGGAGCCTCGGCGCCCTTGAAAAGCACCTTCCAGGCGTCTTCGTACGTCGTGTCGAAGAGCCTGTTCAAGGTTCGGTGCTGCGCCGGATCGAACTCCCACAGATTGAAACCCCGTTGTTGACACGGGAGAATTCGGCGAACGAGCATGACCTGGACAATATTGACAAGCTTGAGCTGCTTGTTCACCAGGGACTGGATGCATGTATGCAATCCGGTCACCTCTCCTTCATCACCCCACGACAGGCCCGTCTCTTTCTAGGACGTGAGCCGCGTAGGGGGTCCGGATCGGAACTCAGGGGCTGCGATCCATTCCGGATCGCGCGGCTCGGTGATGTAAAACC
Organism: Aegilops umbellulata; assembly: GCA_032464435.1. Lineage (NCBI taxonomy): Eukaryota > Viridiplantae > Streptophyta > Magnoliopsida > Poales > Poaceae > Aegilops > Aegilops umbellulata. The sequence goes on from CP136060.1 coordinate 474,998,615, forward strand.
ATCCTGATTGCCACCCCTTCAAGGTCTCCACAAAGGAGCCCTCGAGCCATAGGACGTTGGCCATCTTGCCCGCCATGGCACCTCCACACTCCGCTTGGCTGTCGCGCACCACCTTCGGCTTGACGTTGAAAGTCTTGAGCCAAAGGCCGAAATGGGGGCGGATGCGGAGGAAGGCCTCGCACACGACGATAAACGCCGAGATGTTGAGGATGAAGTTCGGGGCCAGATCATGGAAATCCAGGCCATAGTAGAACATGAGCCCCCGGACAAATGGGTGGAGAGGAAAGCCCAGTCGGTGGAGGAAGTGGGGAAGGAATACAACCCTCTCATGGGGCTCTGGGGTGGGGAGAAGCTGCCCCTTTTCGGGGAGCCGGTGCGCGATGTCTTTGGACAAGTATCCGGCCTTCCTCAGCTTTTTGACATGGCCCTTCGTGACGGACGAGACCATCCACTTGCCTCCCGCTCCGGACATGGCTGGAGAAGGTTGAGGTGGGAAGTGCGGGCTTGGGCGCTGGAGCTCGAGTGCGCGGAAGATGGATAGGCAAAGGAGGAAGAAGGCATAGGTAAAAAGGTGGATCCTTATCCCCTTATATGGGCGGATGCGGCTATGCGTCCCCACCAGCCTAGTAAAACTCACTTGCCTCCCAAGCGTCGTGATAAATGGCGCGCTTGGGTTACCCACGTCCGTATTGATGAGAATTTCGTAAATGGGGGACACGATCTCTGCTTTGAAAAGACGTGCCAAGGAAACCGCCTCACAAAACGCGCTCAGGTGGAGAAGTGAAAACGATTCAAATAAAGGCTTGGCCGCAGTGTGATGTCATGCTACGGAATACGTCAGCAGATTAGATTTGTGCTAATTCTCTCTATGGCAATATGTGGAAACTTGTTTTGTAGAGTCGGACACTATTCTTGGTGTTTACAATCTTTTATGAAGAACTTGGAGGAGGAACCCGCCTTGCAATGTCGAATACAATCTGCGCGCCGGACTCGTCGTCATTGAAGCCTGGTTCAGGGGCTACTGAGGGAGTCCTAGATTAGGGGGTGTCCGGATGGTCGGACTATACCTTCAGCCGGATACAAGATTGAAGACTTCGTCCCGTGTCCGGAGGGGACTTTCCTTGGCGTGGAAGGCAAGCTTGGCGATACGGATATTCAGATCTCCTACCATTGTAACCGACTTTGTGTAACCCTAACCCTATCCGGTGTCTATATAAACCGGAGGGTTTTAGTCCGTAGGACAACAACTCCAACATACAATAATCATACCATAGGCTAGCTTCTAGGGTTTAGCCTCCTTGATCTCATGGTAGATCTACTCTTGTACTACCCATATCATCAATATTAATCAAGCAGGACGTAGGGTTTTACCTCCATCAAGAGGGCTCGAACCTGGGTAAAACATTGTGTCCCTTGTCTCCTGTTACCATCCTCCTAGACGCACAGTTCGGGACCCCCTACCCGAGATCCGCCGGTTTTGACACCGACAAGACCCATGTTTGTAATATCTCGCTCCTCGGAGCCTAATGAATAAATACTTGAGTCGTAGAGTCTTGTTGTGATGCCATGTTGTATTTACACATGTCGAGCATATTGTGTGTATGATTGAAATGCTTGGTATGTGTGGGATCCGACAATCTAGTTGTTTATCCTTGGCAGCCTCTCTTATGGGGAAATTTAGTCTAGTGCTTCCTTGAGCCATAGTAGTCCGCTACAGCCCGGTTCACCGGAGTCCTGCTAGCCCAGCACTACTGCTCAGGACACTTGACTGGACGGCATGTGTTTCACTTTGTTCCTGTGTCTGTCCCTTCGGGGAAATGTCACGCGATGACATCTGGAGTCCTGCCTAGCCTGCTACAGCCCGGGTTACCGGAGTCCTGTTAGCCCAGTGCTACAGCCCGGATTCACACGCTATTGGCCAACATGCTCGAAGTTGATTCATGTATGTCTGTCCCCATGGGTTAGTGCCGCTTTGGGTTCAAGACTAGCAATGTCGGCCCGGGTTCTTTGTCATATGGACGCTAGTGACACTATCATATACGCGAGCCAAAAGGCGCAAACGGTCCCGGGCCAAGTAAGGTGGCACCCGTGGGAATACCGTGCGTGAGGCCACAAAGTGATATAATGTGTTACATGCTAGATCGGTGTGACTTAGGATCGGGGTCCTGACAGTGATGCCTATATACATGATCATACCTAGATATTCTCATAACTATGCTCAATTCTGTCAATTGCTCAACAGTAATTCGTTCACCCACCATAGAATATTTATGCTCTTGAGAGAAGCCACTAGTGAAATCTATGGCCCCGGGTCTATCTTCATCATATTAATCTTCCATCACTTTAATATTGCTTTGCTTTTTACTTTGTCTTTTATTTTACTTTGCATCTTTATACCAAAAATACCAAAAATATTATCTATCATCTCTATCAGATCTCACTCTCGTAAGTGACCGTGAAGGGATTGACAACCCCTATTCGCGTTGGTTGCGAGGAGTTATTTGTTTTGTGTAAGTATGAGGGACTCGCGCGTAGCCTCCTACTGGATTGATACCTTGGTTCTCAAAAACTGAGGGAAATACTTACGCTACTTTGCTACATCATCCTTTCCTCTTCGGGGAAATCCAACGCAGTGCTCAAGAGGTAGCACAAGGCTGATCTGGAGTCCGTTCGGGGCTCCGGAGAGGGGGATTCGTCGTCGTCGTCATCATCAACCATCCTCCATCACCAATTTCATGATGCTCACCGCCGTGCGTGAATAATTCCATCATAGGCTTGCTGGACGGTGATGGGTTGGATGAGATCTATCATGTAATCGAGTTAGTTTTGTTAGGATTTGATCCCTAGTATCCACTATGTTCTGAGATTGATGTTGCTATGACTTTGTTATGCTTAATGCTTGTCACTAGGGCCCGTGTGCCATGATTTCAGATCTGAACCTATTATGTTTTCATGAATATATGTGTGTTCTTGATCCTATCTTGCAAGTCTATAGTCACCTACTATGTGTTATGATCCGGCAACCCCGAAGTGACAATAATTGGGACCACTCCCGGTGATGACCATAGTTTGAGGAGTTCATGTATTCACTAAGTGCTAATGCTTTGTTCCGGTTCTCTATTAAAAGGAGGCCTTAATATCCCTTAGTTTCCGTTAGGACCCCGCTGCCACGGGAGGGTAGGACAAAAGATGTCATGCAAGTTCTTTTCCATAAGCATGTATGACTATATTCGGAATACATGCCTACATTACATTGATGAATTGGAGCTAGTTCTGTGTCACCCTATGTTATGGCTGTTACATGATGAACCGCATCCAGCACAATTATCCACCGATCCAATGCCTACGAGCTTTTCCTATATTGGTTCTCGCTTATTTACTTTCCCGTTGCTATTGTTACAATCACTACAAAACACCAAAAATATTACTTTTGCTTTTGTTACCTTTGTTACCGTTACCACTACTATCATATTACTTTGCTACTAAACACTTTCCTGCAGATATTAAGTTATCCAGGTGTGATTGAATTGACAACTCAGCTGCTAATACTTGAGAATATTATTTGATTCCCCTTGTGTCGAATCAATAAATTTGGATTGAATACTCTACCCTCGAAAACTGTTGCGATCCCCTATACTTGTGGGTTATCAATACCCAGTTGTGGCCTTCATCTCATCAGCATCAGAGATCCAGTTTGCATCACTATACCCTTCAAGTACCGACGGGTCTCCGGCACAGTGAAGTCCATAGTTCATAGTACCATTTAGATAGCACATAACTCGTTGAACAGCATGCCAATGTACATCACCCGGTTTGGAAACAAACCGGCTCAGTTTGCTCACAGCAAACGCGATGTCGGGCCCCGATATATATTCATTTTCAAGAGATACGGCCATGCCTCTTGCGGAATCAAAACCATGCCTCTCGCGGAAGGGGAAAAAATGTTTCTGAGAGGCAAGGCCGTGCCTCTCGTGAAAGAAAAACTATGCCTCTCGCGGAAGGAAAAAAATGAAAACATGTTTTTTTTTGTTTCAGAGAGGCACGGTCATGCCTCTCGTGAAAGATAAACAGTGTCTCCCGCAGAAGCAAAACCGTGTCTCTCACGGAAGAAAAAACAAAACGGGTTTTTTCTCGCAAATTTGTTTTGAAACTTTTTTCGTCTAAAAGCTAAAAAGGACCATTGAAAAACCAAAAAAGAGGAAAAAAACGTCTAAAAAGCCGAAAACACGGGAAAAATTCGTAGGAAACGCCCAAAGCGTGACACGTGACGGTGGCTTAGAGTGTGACACGTGGTGGTGGCTTAGAGCGCGCTAAATGACACGCTCTCAACCCACCCTCCAAGTGATCGTTGGAGACTCCCGAAGGAGCGATCATTAACTAGTTGATCTCTTACACGTACATATAGGAGGTCCGGCTCCAAGGTCCCGATGCTCAGGAGTGTCCCACTGCCAACGCGTGACAGACGATCCTAACAAGTCGGCCCATTCAGTGGCCCGATAGCGACCTGTCCTGTGCGACTGCTAAAAAATCCCCCAAAAATGCGTCGGAGACCTAGTATTCCTTAGCACTTGAGCTTTTGAGTGTAAGAAATTCATAGGTTGTGCGAACATTTAAGAATAAAGTGCAGCTGCAAATACAAGAAAAAACAGATTTTTATGACCATTTCTTGGAAAATAGCTAATAAATTTCTTTGAAATTTGCAAATAATTTTGTAATCATGAACAGGTATCAAATTCGAACAAAATTTTAAAACATGAACAGTTCTGAAAATGTGAACATTTTTCAAAATGTGAACAATGTCAAATTCCGAACAATTTTTCTGAACTGAGAAAAAATTAAAAAAAAGTGAATTTGAAATAGACACTGAAAATTTTCTAAGTACATGATGAACATTATTCAAATACACAATGGAACATTTTTGAAAAATACGGTGAACTCCTTTTCAAATGCACACTGAACAATTGTTCTAAACATGATGAACATTTGTTCATACATAGTTAACATTGATTTCAATGTACAGTGACATTTATTTCAAAACACTGCATTTTTTTTAAATGTGAACAAAATCTGAAAATGTAACAATTTTTGAAAACATGAACAAAATTTGGATTTAGAACATTTTCCAAAAAAATAAGAGATGATATTATGATTGGCTTGGGAAAAATTGAATTTATGCAGAAAAAATGGAACAAATCAGAAGAAAAACGAAAATAAAACGAAATATATGAAAAATAAAAAAAACAGTAAAAGATAACAAAACAGGAAAAAAAAACTGGTTCATGTGGGTCGGTAAATCGTTTGCTAGCTTTGAAGTGGGCAGGCGACGGTGAACTCGGGATCCTCGGGCATAGCTGCGGTCTGGGACAAAATCCTCCGGGTGCCAAGCGATATGCAGAGATGGAGTCGTGCTGTCTTCGGATCCATTAGAAAAAAATCTCCCGACTAAAAGGCCAGCTTGAAGAGGCGAAGACAAGAGCTCTGGGTTCGGGCTCCTCACTGGAGGTGCGTGATCTAGAGGGACAGCTCAGGGAGATATATGCGAGGGAGGAGATTTACTACAGGCAAAGATCTCGAGTGGATTGGCTTAAGGAGGGAGACCAGAACATGAAGTACTTTCAGGGTCGGGCCTCCCATAGGAAGAGGAAAAATACGGTACGTGCGCTGCGGCGGGATGATGGAACGAGATGCATGGTGGACACAGAGATGAGGGTGATGGTCGTGGCTTTCTATGAGCTGTTGTTCAAGTCGGAGGGCTCGGCTGGCGCGCAAGAGCTCCTGGACAACATCACCCGGCGGTCTCGGGGGAGATGAACATGAAGCATACGGCGAGGGTGACCGATGAGGAGATTGAGGGGGCTCTATTCCAGATGGGTCTGACGAAGGCCCCGGGCCCGGACGCACTGCCCGCGCTATTCTACCAAAGGCAGTGGCCGATGGTGAGAGGAGACGTCTGTCGTGCGGTCCGGGATTTCTTAGAGGGTGTGGCTGCGCCGGAGTCCTTCAATGCCACCGTGATTGTGATGATTCTGAAAGTTAACTCACCTGAGTTGCTCTCGCAGTTTCGACCTATCAGTCTGTGTAATATCTTGTACAAAATTGCTGCAAAGGTGCTTGCGAACAGATTAAAGGTAATTCTTCTGGTGCTTATCTCTGAGGAACAGAGTGCGTTTGTACAGGGGAGACTCGTCACGGATAATGTCCTTTGTGGCATATGAGTGTGTACACGCGATCAGAACACGTAAACGGAAGAAACCTTTGTGTGCTGTAAAGTTGGACATGACTAAGACGTATGACAGAGTTGAGTGGGTTTTCCTCGAATAGATGTTGGCCAAGTTTGGTTTTGCGGCGGGTTGGATCACGATGGTGATGAGGTGTGTGACCTCAGCCAAATTCACGATGAAACTGAATGGTGGTCTCTCCAGAGGTTTTGTTCCTTCGAGGGGCCTTAGACAAGGTGACCCACTATCCCCGTATTTATTCTTGTTCTGTGTCGAGGGGTTTTCAGCCATGTTGAAGAAAGCTCAGGAAGAGGGCAGTATTAAAGGGGTGGGTTTTGGGAGCACTGGCCCCCAAGTCACACACCTCTTGTTTGCAGATGATAGTATTATGTTTATGCAGGGCACTTCGGATAATGTTCAAGTGCTGAAGACCATCCTGGTCAGATATGAGGCAGCATCAGGGCAGAAAGTTAACCTTCAAAAGTCATCTATTTTCTTTGGAAAAGGATGTGGGCAGCAGCAAAAAGATGTCATGAAGCATACTATTGGCATTGAACAAGAAGCTCTTAGTGAGAGATATTTGGGACTCCCAACAGTGGTGGGGAGATCCAAAGATGGCACGTTCAGATATGTCACGGAGTGCTCCAAGGGTAAGGTAACTGGATGGAAGGGACAAGGTCTTTCCAAGAAGGCAAGAGAAGTACTTGTGAAATCTGTCTTACAGGCGACTCCCACTTTTACCATGAGTTGTTTCCACCTCTCAAAAAAGATGTGCCGGAACCTGACTTCAATCTCCTCAAAATTCTGGTGGGGTGCAATGAATGGTGAAAGGAAATTGCATTGGATCGCGTGGGATAAGATGTGCCATTCTAAACGAACCGGTGGTATGGGATTCCGTGGCCCTGAGGCTTTTAACCAGGCGTTATTAGCAAAGCAGTCATGGAGGATTCTCCAAGTGTCGGACTCTCTTTGTGCCAGGGTACTTCGAGCTCGCTATTTCAGTGACACTTCTATCATGAATGCCACCTGCCCGTCGGGTGGATCATACACATTCCAGAGCATTCTTCATGGGAGAGATCTGCTGCGGGAAGGTATTATATGGCGCATCAAAGATGGTTCAACAGTGAACATTCATCATGACCCATGGATCCCGCGCCAAGGATCGCTGTTGCCACTAGGCGCAGTTTATTCCCAAGGCGTGGTGAAGGTGGCTCATCTTCTGGACCATACGGGCACTACATGGGATGACGCCAAGCTACACGAGATGTTCTCGATGGACGACGCTGCTGACATAAACCAGATCGCTGTAGGTGGCCCAGGTGTGCAGGACTATATGGCGTGGAACTTCACAAAAGATGGCGTTTTTACGGTGAGATCGGCATACCATCTGAGAATGGCGTTGAATGATGCAAAGCAAAGCCGGCCGGGTCGTTCTTCTTCTGTTGCGACTCATAGGGGGTGGCTGTCACTTTGGGATACATCGGCGCCAGGCAAAGCTAAAATTCACATGTGGAGGCTCATGAAGAATGGCCTGGCCACGGGAGCTGAACTTCTACGTCGCAGAATCAAGGCCGGTGTGTTCTGTGCTGCGTGTGGACGTGAAGAATCTGCTTACCATAGATTTTGGGGGTGTCCTCACTCCATGTGCTTCTGGAAGCGACTTGGCTCGATATTGGGAGTCTCGGTGGCGATCCCACCGTGCAACTTTGACTCCCAGAGCAGGTTGGCTACTTGGTTGCTGGAATGGTTCGCACAGGCGCCGGAGTTTGAGAAGTCTGTAATGGTACAAGCTGTGTACTCTCTATGGCTTGCTTGAAATGAGGCGAGAGATGGACGGAAGATAGCTGAGCCACATGAAATATCACTATCTATGGCTGCTTATGTGAAAGAGTGGGAGGAGATCCACAAGAAGGAGGTGATCCCGCGGGTGGCGAGGGAAAGAGAGGCGTGGGAGCCGCCGGAGCCGGGGTGGATCAAAGCGATGGATCGGTTTCCAAACACCGGGAGAAGGGGGCGCTGGTGTGGTGCTGCGAGATCACACAGGTGCATTCCGAGCAGCTTCATGCCATTTCCTGGGACATGTGGCTGGCCCGGACAAGGTGGAGCTTCTGGCATGTAAGAAAGCAATCGAGCCGGCGAGTAAAACAGGCATGTCAAGGCTTCATCTCGAGAGCGACTTCGCAAGGGTGGTTTCGATGCTTAACAGACCGGACATGAACCTCTCCGCCCTGGGGCCGATCGTTAAAGAAGTCAAGGCGATGCTGATGCATTTTGTTTCTGTTAGAGTTTCGTGGGTTCGCCGTTGTGCAAATGCCGCCGCTTAGCTAAGGTGGGAATGGGTGATGAGCGCTTGCAGGAGTGGCTATCATCTCCACCAGACTGCATTATTGAGATTGTATCGGATGAGATTCCCGACTTTGTTTAATAAATAAAGCGGCGACAGTTAATTTTAAAAAAAAGAAGTGGGCAGGCCCTTGTCGCGTTTGTCGCTCACGATGCTTCCGCAAAGCCGTAACGGTTTGATGCTCACGACAAATAAGACCCACCTTTCCTGTACAAGAAAGCGAGCAAACTCGCATTACTTTTCTTAAAGTTGGAATTTCATTTAAAACTGAACTTGAAAAAACCTTCACAATTAAAAAATGATTTAGAATTCAAAAAATGAAATGTTAAAAGATGTTAATGAATATGAAAATTGTTTTTGAATTTATAAAAATGTACATGGATCCGGAATTCATTACTTATTTACTATATAAATTATCCTACTTTCAACAAAAATCCAAATTAAATAAATTGTTCCCAAATTTCACAAAATGTTCATAAATTTTGAAATTATTTCTGAATTCCATAAAATGTTCCTATATTTTAAAAAATATTCATGAATTTGAATGTTGTTCCCACATTGCAATGAGTGCTCTAAATTTTAAAAAAATCATGAATTGGAAAAAAATCTGTAGTTCAAAAAATGCTTCCGTGTTTCAAAAATCATGCATTTGAAAATTAAAAAATTTCAAATACTCCCGTGTTTTAAAAATTGTTCAAAAAATAAAAAAAATCATAAAATAATAAATCGAACACAAGAAAAAGGACACAAAAGATAATTAAAAACTAAAAAACAGACAAAAAATGGTTCATAGAATATTCTAGAACCTTCTCAATATCCATTGTATAAAAGCTCACTATAAACAGAATATGGGTCTGTAATATACTGCGTGAGCGTTTTTGGGAGTACATGGTACCTGGTTATTCCGCGACCTGTTCTGAAAATAAGATTCGTCGTAGATAAGTGTACCCGTGCATCCCTATCAAAATCTCTCCATTTGACCTGCGATTAAATCATATCGTCATGAGGAATTGTTTTTGGGAGGAAAGAAAGCGAGCACACTAAGCCGATGTTGTGGTGACCCACCTCCTCTGCAGCGGCGTCGACGGGGCAGTGGTCCCACTCTAAAATGTCATCACTACTCCGCGTCTCACATGTACATCTATATGCTCTTTTTCATCTGCTTTTCGGACATGTTTTTGCTTTTTTATAGTCAGGGCTCGATTTTTTATGAGCAACTTGTGCTGTAACTAACAATAGCGAATGAACGAGTTGATTCATTGCAGGTGCATCAACATCTAACGTTGTGCAAGGTGAATGATGACCACTGAATCCAATCGTCTCGAGTGTTCGCTTTTATTTAGATTAAACTGTTTTACTTTTATGTAATTATAATTATAATTTATACTTTCAACATGCGAACTTAACCTATACACTTTTCTATTATACTTAGCAACTAAATAGATAAAAATGGATGTATATAGAAGAAAAATACGTTTAGATATATCCATTTCTCTGACAAAATTTTTTGGATTGAGGGAGTACTTAACAATATAACGAAATGTGAAGTATAACATTTTTATTATGTAATTTTAACATCGGTTGGGAAAAGCAATTTTGGTAAACTTTAAAGATATATAAGAATGACTGTGACATAGTTAGTTATTTTCGAGATACTAAGTGTCTCTTTTTAGTCGAATTATGCTAGATCTTAGAAAATACTCCCTCCGTCCCAAAATAAGTGTCTTAACTTTGTACAAACTTTAGTACAAAGTTATAATAAGGTTGAGACTATGATTTTGGGACGGAGGAAGTAGAACATACCAAATCGTAAATATTTACCGACTTAATTAATGTCTTAATAGATTGCAAATATACATTGTCGTTTGAGTTTAGTTTTCTTAAATATCATGGTTGAGAGGTATAAAGTTGATTGGGGTTTCTAGAATGCAAGTTTGTCACCTTTGGAGTGCAACTAAACAAAGAGATATTTATCTTCATACCAAATCGAAAACTCTGAATATGGACTAAGTGGTTTGTCTTGGAACTACCACTTTCCATGTTTACGACTTTGCCCGCCAGCAAATATGTCTTCCATATTATTGGTTCAACCATCAACTCCCATCCCAAAACTTTGCACTTTACCGTGAATTAGCATTATTCAGCTCAACCCGCATTAAACGCGTCTAACTTTTTCCTTGGTTTGATGTGCAGTCTGTATAAAAAAGTTTGCTTTGTACTCCCTCCGTCCCATGATATAAGGATGTCCCTCCGTCCCATTCTTATATTATGGGATGGAGGGGGTAGTTGGTAAAAACATTATCATTTGCAACAGTTATGCATCGATGCATCATTTTTCTTCTTGGTTTGGTCAGCACTCTGCATAAAAATGTGTAATTAAAAAAAGGGTACTTCTTTTGCATCGAAAGGGGAATTCAATTAAGAGATAATGGTTCGGTCACAATCTGCCCGTAGGCTACCAAGGAGAAAGTCTGGACTATGATCAATCCAACTATCAGTACCCTCTAGCGTACAGGCACGCTGGGCACATAAATGAGCCGGAAAGTTTTGCTCCCTTCCAATATGACGAACCAAAAAGGACGTAAAGCTTGGCACAATATCCTCCACTTCATTTAAGATAGGCGCTGCTATCGAACGAGAGATGCGGCGCGAATTCCATAGGTTGACAAGCTCCAAACTGTCAACCTCCATTATCACATGTGAGTACCCACGCAGTTGAGCAAAAATCACCCCTTCGCGGAGAGCTAGAAGCTCAGCAACAAAAGGATCAGACACTCCTGGTAGAGGCTTACCCCATGCTCCAAGGAACGCTAAATGAGACCGAGCCACACCACCAGCTCCACCCGCCATGGAATCAGCAAAGACTGAGCCGTCGGTATTGATGGTGATCCAACCCGCCTCAGGCGGTCTCCAGCACTGAGCGCCCTGTGCCTTACAGATCTTCGGGATCTCGAGGATGGAGAGAGTTTCATGAACCCACTTGATGGCCTGAACCGGATCATAACCGTCCCGGTCGTGTGTCCATCTATTCCGCGAAGACCATATGGCATGCATAATGGTGATGATCCTGCGCGTCTTGCATCCTCTGAAAACATTGGATCCAACAAGATGTCGCGAGCCCATGTTTCTGGACGAAGTCATGGCAGGTGAAGGTCGAACCTGTCTTTGGCTGCCATCCAGAATTTTTTTGCATGAACGCATTCGACCAATGCATGCATCAAATTCTCCTCCATAGCTTGGCATACACCGCAGATGCCAATTGGTTTGATATGTCTGTACTTCAAGGTCATAGAGTCCGGGAGAATGCCGCGAAGTACTCTCCACCAAAATACCCTCACTTTAGGTACCACATGTAGCCTCCATAGGGCTGCCCACAACTGTCTGTTTGCCGATGAAGTTTCTGTAACCGTCCCTTCCTCTAGAGTCTGAAGCTCGTTGCGAGTCACGAGAGATCGATACGCCGATTTAACAGTGTAGTTGCCCGATTTTTCGAGAGCCCGGGCTAGGCTGTCATCGCCCCCAAATGCACTCAAAGGAATGTTAAGCATAGCCTCCGCATCTGGATGTAGGAAATTTTGTCTAACCAACTCAATATTCCAGTTCCCTGTGTAGGGATCTATCAAATCTGAACATACGGCAATGGTGCAGTACCCAAGCGCCCCATGGGTTTCAGAGTAGTAGTATTAGGGATCCATGGATCAGTCCATGTTGAAATACTTGTGCCATCGCCAATCCTACGAATCAGGCCCATCTCCAATGCTTGTCTGCCCGCCACAATGGCTTTCCATGTTGTCGACGCCCTCGCCGGGACAGTAGCATGAAGAAAATCCGTATCAGGATAATATTTACCCTTCAACACCCGGGCACAAAGGGAGTTTAGGTGTGTCAGAAGCCTCCATCCTTGCTTGCCGAGCATCGCAAGGTTGAAGAGTGGAAGATATTTGAGGCCCGTCCCACCTTTGATTTTTGGCGCCGTCAATTTGTCCCAAGACAACCACTGTAAAGACCGCTTATCAATGGAACTAGCCCACCAGTACTTTGCCATGCATGAGGAAATGCCCGTGCAGACTTTTTTTGTTAGCAAAAAAACAACTCATACTATACGTGGGAATTGATTGAACTACTGATTTCAGCAACACCTCTCGGCCAGCGCAGGCTAGGTTTCTTTCTGACCAGCCGCGGACCTTACTTCGAATCCGTTCATCAATATGTGTGAACGTTCCGCTCGTGATTCTTCCAACTGCCGTGGGTAGCCCCAAATATCGTTCCAAAAAAGCTTCAACTGAAATCCCAAGAGCAATCTTCAGAGCTTCCCGGAGGGGCGTCCCTGTGTTCGCACTGAAAAAAACCAAACTTTTCTCCTCGTTTACCGCCTGGCCAGAGCACTCCGCGTAAATCCTAAGAATATCATTGAGCCTGTCTACACTTTGGATCTTTGCACTGATGAAAATTAGACTGTCGTCAGCGAATAACAGGTGATTGACCCAAGGTGCATGGATGCTTACCCGTATACCTCTATTGATATGTGCTCCAGCATAGTTATTCAGTAAAGATGTTAAGCCTTGAGCGCAGATAAGGAAGAGGTATGGTGAGACAGGGCAGCCCTCACGAAATCCTCTGGAAGGATTGAAATACGGGAGAAGCTCACCGTTGACCTTGATTGTGAACCGCACCGATGTAACACACTTCATAACCAGTCTGACAAAACGATCACCGAAGCCCAGTCTGACTAACATTGCCTCAAGATAATGTCATTCCACTCTATCATAGGCTTTTAGCATGTCTAATTTGATGGCACAGCAAGCATTGTTGCCTCTTTTCCTTCTCTTGATAGCGTGGATAGTTTCATAAGCTACCAACACATTGTCCGTAATCAACCAACCCGCCAACCCGGGACAAATGCGCTTTGTTCCTCTCCAATAACTTCATCGAGAATGTACATCTTAATATGTATATTTATACAGGACAAAATGAGGAGTGAAATTCAAAACATAAATTGAACATGTACATGTTAGAATAAACCATACTGCAAATAAATAAAACACAATAACCCGCAAAAAAACACGGTAGCACTCTTTACAACATTGGGAGCTGTGGGCCTTCAAAAAGGAGCGAGGGAGTGATGGGCAACCTTCTACACAATTGGCAGGTTGAGTTGTTTTACTTCGTCACTTTTTTTTTTTTGAGAATCAGGAGCTTTATTGAATTAAGCGGGGGTACATTCCTTCATCACACAAGCCGTGAGGAAGGCTGGAACATAATTTATCCAAAGACAACGTCTCCTAGAGGAATTACAGTGTTTAGCGCAAAGATGAGCTAATTCGTTCGCTTCTCTCGGAATGAAAGTTAAGCTAAACTCCTCAAAATTCCCGCAAAGCTCTTGAATTTCTTTCATTGTGGTAGCAATCTCCGAGCGATCAAAATCTGGAGAGTTCCACAATTTCACCAAACTTTGGGCATCAGTTTCAACTATTACCTTTCTGTAGCCCAGATCTAACGCTAACTGGACACCATCTCGAATTGCCAATGATTCCATTGTCATAGCAGAGAGACCATGCTCGTACCAAATCACCTGAGCTCGTATCAAATTGCCTTCATGGTCTCGCACTCCTAAACCAGTGCCTCCCTGATGTGTATCAACATCAAACGCTGCATCAACGTTTATCTTCAGGTATGACTGGTCTGGTGGCTCCCATTTGCGTTTCTCTTTAGGTGTCACTGTCGACCGCTGCATCCCAGTCTCAGTCAGGTCATAAGCTACATCAGTTGCCCATTTCACCGATTGTATCAACGATCTTGAGCTTTCTCCGTGCGTACGTGCATTCCTCTCCGTCCACACTGCCCATGCACCACAAAGAATAACACATGCTTCAGCTTGCTGTACTTTGATTCCCTCCACCATATCCATCGCCCAGGTTTGAGAGTGTAGCGCTGGTACTTTGATGGACGTAGTATGCTTAATCTCTTGCCAGAATAGTTTAGCCCAAGTGCACTCAAAAAGGGCATGCCTGACACTCTCTTCTTGCCCACATGCTTCACAGAAGCCAATGCGCTCAATATGTCTAGAGCATAAGACAGCTCTTGATGGAACAAAGCCCTTAATCACTCTCCACCAAAAGTTCCTCACTTTCGGTGGTACTGGGAGGCGCCATAATTTCTTCCAGAATGGTTTGTCCGGTCCACCTGCATTTGAGGCTGCTTCCACATCTCGTCGCAGTTCGATCATCAATTTATAGGTTGATCGTACTGAGAAATTCCCAAATCTGTCCGGAAACCATGACCAGAAATCTTCATGTGCTCTGCCCATTGGAATCCTAGCTATCATGGATATATCCGGCTCCACAAAGTTAGTTTCTAGTTTCTGCATATCCCAGCCCCCATTCTCTTGATCGACCAGTTCATCCACAAGAGTAACCGTTGTAGTTGGGAGTCTAACCAGTGGGCGTTTATCATGGCTTTCAGGCACCCACGGATCCTCCCAAATCCGAATGGAGTTGCCGTCCCCCACTCTTTTGATCAGCCCTTTCTTTAACGCTTCTCGACCGTGCAAGATGGCCCTCCAAGTATGTGAAGCATTCCTTTTATTTCTAGCTTCCATAAAACCACAATCATGAAAATACTTGCTTTTTAGAATCCTTGCACACAACGAGTCTGGATTTGTGAGGAGCCTCCAGCCCTGCTTCGCGAGCATAGCTTGATTAAAAATCTGGATGTCTCTAAAACCCATGCCTCCCTCACTCTTCGGGACGGCAATATCAATCCATTTCTTCCAATGCATTTTCCTCTTCTTTTCATCTCCTCCCCACCAAAACCTAGCTAACAAACTAGTTATCTTCTTGCACATGTTCTTTGATAACCGGAAACAACTCATTGAGAAGGTCGGGATTGCTTGACAAACAGATTTCACCAAAACTTCTCGACCAGCACTGTTAAGCAATTGTGGGGTCCATCCCTTGCACAACTTCTTAATTGATGAGATTATTCCTTCAAAATGTTCATCCGTGGATCTACCAAGGGCAGTTGGTAATCCAAGGTATTTTTCCATTAGAGCTTCACTTGCAATGCCAGATCCTTCATGTACCCTTGCTTTCAGATCATCATCACAATTTGCACCGAAGAAAATCGCCGATTTTGTTCTGTTAACAAGTTGGCCTGACCCCCATCTATATATCTCTAGAATATCATGAATTCTTTTTGCTCCAGTATGTGATGCCTGTGTAAAGATGAGACAGTCATCTGCAAATAGTAGATGAGAAATCCAAGGGGCATGGATGCCCACCCTTATGCCTCTCCTCAAGTATCATGTACCAACAGATTTAAGTACTCCCAGAATAGATAGGGTGAAATTGGATCCCCTTGGTGAATGCCCTTGGAAGGTTTGAACATCTCAGAGAACCTCCCATTCACTCGAACTGAGAAGGATATTGTTTCCACGCATGCCATTACCCTGTTAATCCAAAATTCTGCGAAACCCAATTTATGCATTATAGCCCTCAAATAACTCCACTCTACTCTGTCATAAGCTTTCGCCATATCTAACTTGATTGTACAATCTCCACTCTTATCCATTTTCCTTTTCAAATAATGTATGCACTCATAGGCTGTTAGAACATTATCTGATATGAGCCTCCCCAGGCACAAAGGCGCTCTGTTTATGATGAATCCGAATAAATCGCCGGGCCCGGATGGTTTCACGGCGGGGTTCTATATAAAACATTGGTATATTCTGAAAAACTCGGTGTGTCATGCCATACGAGAGTTTTTTGAAACAGGTGTAATGGCCGAGGTGGTTAATAGTATTGTACTGGTCCTTATTCCGAAGGTGAAAACCCCGCAAAATCTCACTCAATTTCGACCTATTTCACTATGTAATGTGTTATATAAGTTAGCCTCCAAAGTTTTAGCGCTTCGACTCCGCCCTACTTCGTCACTTTTGTTCATCAGTAATAAACATGAAAGTCTTTTGCAAAATTTTGCTAAGTGTATTTTCGAGATTATTTGAAAATAAAGAGCAAGCAAACTAGAGGACATCTTTAACTCGCATAAAATCCAGCTTTAACTCCAACGGTTCTTAGAAGATAAGGAAAACCTGTGTCCCATAGTACAACTCTTCAAAATTGTACGTAAGAATGTTTTGCCCAGGACACGAGGTATTTAGAAATTCATTGCTTCACTCAAAGAAATTAATGACAGATCAGCTGGATATTCATGATTCAGAAGTTCAGCTAATATAGTACTCCCTCACTGATCTAAACGCTCTTACATATTTCTTTATAGAGGGTAACATGCGCTCTTGCAATGTTTAGCTCGCTACACATGCAATAACAGACAATAACAATGCACAGGCTGCAGAATTCCCAGCCCGCTACACATGCATAATTGATGATTGAGAAAAGAACAAACAGGAACACGCTGAGCCAACCAAACACATGCAAGAACCTAGCTCAATGTTTAGCTCGCAATCTACATGATACCATACCAGTTCACACGGGCTACTGATTTCACATGAGAGCAAAGAAAAGCAGTTCACAAGGAAATACTGACATCACATGGGAGAAAAGAAAAGCTAACAAAAACTTGTTAAACCTTAAATAGATCAGACAGAGCTGCACTAGAAAACAGAGGTGGTTCCTGTTAAAAGGAGCCAATTGTTGTTACATTAAAGGCTCTTGTGACCCCCCTAATTACAGATAATTAAGAAACCATCTTTAAAAGTTGGGCTGTCTCCAGTTCATATGACCAAGCTGCTGTTGTTGATAGGCCCCCACTTGGGGACCTGGTGCAGCCACACCAACTCCAACATTGGGACCAATGGCAGATGGGACCTGTTGATGCACCATGGGATGTGGACTTACGATTGAGGGAGGCTGCTGCGGATGGTACATGCCAGGGAATTGTGCATGAGAGGATTGAGCTGTAGCACTGAAAGATGCATTCCCAGGATTTGGCATATAGGCACCAGGTGTTGCTTGACCTGATAAGTTGTAATACGGGGGGCACTGCAAAGTTGGGATCTCTCTATTCTGAATCCAGATATCAGATGTCTCTACCTGTAAAAGATACCCAAAATATTAAATCAAGTAGGCCATGTATGAAGAGTGAACTTCCTAAATACAAGTAGAATTATGTACTCCAGGAGTATGTAACAAGCAGAAAATAATGATGTACTCCAGGAGTATGTAACAAGCAGAAAATAATTTTAATCAATATAAATTTCAGACTCCACATCCATGATTTGTACCTGTGGGGTTGGCGCATAAATGTTGTTATCCTTGTACTTCATCCTATTGACGTCATCAACACCAACTCCAGCTCCAATAACACCAGGAGAACTAATTGTATAACCAGCTGGATGAGTGTAATTTCCATAACCAGAAGGGTTACCAGCTGGGACTGGTTTATATTGTGAAACTCCATACTTCACTTGGCCTGCAGTTAAATGTGAACCCCCACCGGCCATCTGAAGATAATTATTTCCATTTGCCGGATAAGGGACATTTGCTGAATAATTTGGCATAGCCATGGGTGGGACATAAACAGGAGAATAGAGAGGATGTCGATATGGCATGAAATTCGGATAATGCTGCACGTGCATTGGAGGGTACATCTGCGCTGCTTGTTGTTGCTGGGACATATGTTGCTGTTGTGTAGACATTGCAATAGGGCTGCTGCTCGCAAGCTGTGAACTTAGGGCCTGCAAAAGCACAACAGATGAAAGATACCATGAGATAATAGTACTTGCAATCAAGACATAAGTTGCCACAGGTTAGTGAAGTTGAAGAAATTTCGTTTCAGGAAAAAGTAAAGGTGGCAAAATCTCAAGCTCGCAATCTTGTCTGTCCGCCCAGGACAAAATTAAGTACTCCCTCCGTCTGAAAATACTTGTCATCAAAATAGATAAAAAGCGATGTATCTAAAACTAAAATACGTCTAGATACATCCCCTTTTATCCATTTTGATGACAAGTATTTCCGGACGGAGGGAGTACAAAACCAAGCTAAGCTTCTCACTTCTATTTCAAGTCAGGTATACAGGAGTTTTGCTTGGATAGATCCGAATGAAAGAAGTAACTCTAAGGGTGCAAGAAAAACTCCACCACATGACAAACACTAGCAACAATATAGAATAGCAACACGCTCGTGTAAGAACCTTGGTTGCTTGGCCCATGATAGGGGAGAAAATCAGTGGGTTAGTTATGTTTTCTTCCCTTCCCTGAAGCACAGCCACCAAACATATGCTCCATCCGTACACAAATATAAGATGGTCTATCATTTTTCTGAATCAGATGTATATATGTATGTTTTAGTGTGTTTGTTCACTCATTTCAGTCCGTAAGTAGGGAATACCTAACAAGAACACGAGGGAGAGACGAGGGTGAGGCGGGTTGGCTATCCTGCCCCCAATGTTCCAAATCTGCTGGTGCTACTTCGCTCTTCCTGCAGCATGAGGCGCCTTTGCCTTGCTGGGCCTCATCTTTGCACCTAGGCCTTTTGAGCTTTTACGTCAGTGTTTTTGCAATTCGGCTCCTAAGTGAGAGCTTTTTGAGCCTTTGAATGTGCTGCTCCTAACACAGCACACCAAACTACAGGATGCTGGCTCATGTAGTTAACTCAGTCTAGCTTATAACAGTCTAAAGAACTATACAAGATCATTAGATGAGAGGGCAGATCAGAGTGGAATAGTTAATGTGGATTTATTTAGCCAGCCCAGCCCTAATCAGCACGATGGCAAGTCAAAACTTCACGAGGAAGAAATAGGGGTTGAACTGCTAGGTGTTGGGCTTTTCTCTGATGGAGCCTGCATCCCGGCCTTGGGTAACAAGTAATTGTCCTTGAAAGCTAGTGCAGGAAAAGGTGCATTGGAAAATCTCGGTTAGTTAACCCCAATTGATAGCAAGGTGAGTCTCTACCTCAGATGCAGAAGGGAGAACTTGTGAATGAACATTGGATTCTGGCATTCTGAATACTTGCACAGCATTATCTGCTCCTGGATTCACCGAAGTGTACCCCTGCTTACAGAGAGGGAGGGGGTGTCAGTACATAGTAGGTATGGCAATTGTTTCAGATTTTATCCACACCCAAGATAAACTAAACACAATGGAACATCTACCTGAGAAGATGAAGCCAACACTTGTTGGTGCACATTAGGCTCAACCAGCCCGTATAACTGTGCCTCATTATTAGGATGCATATTAGGATCCTCATGACCATATGCCTGAAAAAAATTGACACAATTGTCATTTTAATTCAACGACTTGTCTTAATAATGCAGCCAAATTTCCTGTCTCATAAATAACCTCACAAAAAAATGGCAGATGAAAAGTAAGTTCAATCATCTCAGCATCAGTGAAACAAAAAAAAACATTCAAGGACACTTCCCAATGGACTTACAGAGAAGGCAGTCAAACCAGAGGTGCTTTGAATATTATGGTCATCTGCTGCACCAAGTGGAGTATCACTCTGAACTAAGCCCAGTCCGTCATCATCCTCAACTTCTTGACCATTCATCTGTTCACTATTCTCAGATGGTGGTAAAGAACTCTCTGCCGCCGATGTGGATATAGTAGTGAGTTGTGATCCAACTTGCTCATCCACCTCGTCATGTTCAGTATCAAACTCATCCTCTTGGACCAGTTGAACAGATTCTTGTACACTACACACACAAGAAGCATAATCGGAATCAGCCTACAATTATCAATTCCAAAAGAACTAGAGCATTACTATCATTACTGTGCAAAAAGTTGCAAAACCATCCTGAGGTGAGATCATTTAAGAATATGAAGCCCTAAAGTTATTAGGTATATCAGAAGAAGCTGGTTCTATCAGCTATATAGGCTTCCTACCACTATGCTATAACTTTTTAATGAAAATTCAATAATCAAGTGCTTCTCAGGGGACACAGAGACAGTACTTATTTTTAAGTAAATTTCATTGATGTTGTCAAGTATCATCAATTCTTATAATTGGCAAAGGTTCACCTAACTGTTCTGGTTGTTCCGGTTCTGGAGAAGTTGAAGTCGGTAATTGGTCTGAATCAAACCCAGGAGAGAAACTGCCGAATCTTATTCTTGTCTGCTCATGCTCAGGCGAATCAAACCCAGGAGTGAAACTGCCGAATCTTAATCTTGTCTGCTCATACTCTGGCACACGGAGATGTTCTGGGATAATCACATGCTCCATCTCATGCACGTTAGCATGAGAACTTTTGTCACACGAACTGTTCACATCCAGCACATTAGCATTTTCAGCTTTGCTATCTAAAGGAGATGTTGCATTTGTCCCACTGTTATCAGCATCGTTGGTGCAAGACTTATTTGTCGATTTTGGCTTCCATTCCTTAGCTGGTTGTATGACTGCAGAAAGAAAGAAAACAAGTCATCGATTTTGTCACCTCTAGTAGGAGACAAAAGGAGTAAAGCATACCCTCAAAAAAAGGAGTAAAGCATCCCTTAGCATTTCATTTTTAAGCTTGTAAACCTAAAGAACGTTTGTGACAAAAAGACAAATTAAGAAACATATCACATAGCTTCCTTAAAAAAAATCCTACAAATAAATTTAATATTTATTCCAAAAGGTAAAACCTAGATATGAGGTACACCACAAACTTTTACTATTTATTCACGTAAATTTGCACAAATTTTAATTGTTACTCCCTCTGTCCCAAAATATAAGAACATTTTTAACACTACACTAGTGTCAAAATGAGAAAAGTACTATTTATTCTTATATTATGGGACGGAGGGAGTACTTGTTACTGAGCTTATACACATACCTTGTTGGTGAAATGAGAAAAGTATACTCCATGCCTTACTAATGGTGTTTCTTACTTGCACACAGGTGCTAAGGAAGCAAACAAGATGATGATGCAAACCATGTTAAGTTTATCTTTAGTTACTTTGTTAAGTGTGTCTTCTCTCCTAACCAGCCCATCTCAGTACTAGACTCATAGAACAAGAGAAAGAAGCTCCTATGATGGAGCAAAGCATAAAAGAAGAAATGCTTTTATCTCTTAACATGTAAAACTACATCATTCTTAAAAGAACAAAACTTGTTCTATATTACGTATTTCAGAAAACAACAGAGCACAAAATTTCGGACATGACACTGCCAAACAAATGTACAAAACATTATATCACCAAGAATATTACCTTTTTGGTTACTAGCAGGACCCTGGTGATACCTGCTGTTGTTTTGGTTACCAAAAGGTCTACCAACAGATCTGCCACGAGTTACTGTGTCTACTACAGGTCTATGATTGGGTTGAGTGTTTCTAGGCATAAATGATGGGCGGCGAACAGAAGGCCCAGCTGAGGCAAAATTCCCCCTTTGAATATTTGCATGATAAGAATCATTTGGCCCATGGAACTGTGAACCTGGACGACCAGAATACTGTCTCGGAGCATTAGCCACTCCAGCTTCACGTCGATTGGCTCGGACAAATCCTCCGGCCGCTTTGTAATTGGATGAAGCATGATGTAGATCAGAATTAGGATACTGGTGTTCATTCTGAGAATTCTTCAGATATGGCCTTGCATGCCTCTGAGCAGTACCCTGAGCATCCCTCTTCATCTGATGCATGTCAGAGTTGTAGCTACTCTTTGCACTTTGATGCGTGATCTGACCTTCTGAGGTTGTAGGTGGTGGGCGATTTCGATCAGATTGAACTACAACTCCACTAGAGAGAGAAAATCCAGTAAGCAAAGTAGTAGTTTACTTGCAAGAATCAAGAATGAAAAACAGGTAACGATTGTAAATTTATTGTGTGTGCACCAACTAGTGTTGTTCGGGGGGGGGGGGGGGGGGGGTAAGTTAATGGTAGATTAATTGATGCGCACACGTATAACAAAAAAACAACTGCAGTATTCATGACTATAACCATGCAAGTGTCATGATATAAAGACTCCGCACCAACTGGTGAACAAACAAGTACAGTGCACTAATGAATATATGAGCTGTGATCTGAATGCTGAAAACAAGAATGTAAGCAGACACGCAGAAATGCCCACGGAGAGACTTGTCGGTGCTCATGTCTCTAAGCACCGATATATGCTACTGTAATACAGGAAATAAGAGTAATTTCAAAAGAAATATAAGACAATTATACCTCCTATCAGACGACTGCATATATGTTGAAACTTTGTGTTGCTCTGCTCCATTTTCCACCGCACCGTGTCTGTTATCCCTCACTACCCGAAATTCTCGACTTGGTCCTGCATCAAGCCATATGTGTCACCAATTAGGGAAAACTTAGTGTATAGAACAAATGCAATCATCATACCAACTAAAATACGAAAGTACAAATGAACCAAAATATACATATGAAATTTGGTGGCCATTCAATGATAACGGTATTTCTAATGTTGAAGAGAGGAAACAAATGCAATAGAAGCCTTTGTAGCAATCAGAAAAATACAATACTTCTATGAACCAAATGGGGCCTCAAAAGAAGGGTTGCGGAAAAAAAAGAGTTCAATCAAAAGTTAAATAAACAATGAATTTTGTTATGACACCATTATCAAAGTAAACAAAGATTGTACAAGTACCAAATGACCAAAATGCAAGGTACACCCAGAAGAAAACTCAGATAAGTACTACAGCAGTCAATATAACTACATCGGTACACAAAGAGACAGTAGAGAGCAATCTTGAAAATGTAAATTTCACTTACGGTGACAGAAAGATGCAGTTAAGTAACAAAATCCCAATTCAGGAACAACTATGTAAGAGCAGTTGCCCTTCTACACCGCAAAAAGGATTGGAAAATTTTGTTCGCGGCAAATTAAACGCATCTCTTATTTACGCATGTTATGAAGAAACATATAAATGATGAGTTTCAACTATGGTACCATATGTCTGACCATGATTGTACGCTCTTCTTTGATCGATCTCAACCCTTTGAGTGTGTGGCTTTGTCCGTTGTGTGCCATGCTCACCTTGTGCCGTGGTCTCAGAAGGGTTCTTCTGACCAGCACTCTGAAATATCAACAAAGACGTTTCAGCAAAAGAAAAATAGCAGTAGTAATGCATGTATTTTGAACATAAACAAGAGTTTCCAATAAAACAGTGGATGAAGCAGAATGCATAAAAAATTCTGAAGTGGTGGTCAAAAGAACAAAGATAGGTTGTCAAGTAGTGAACAAAAATTTGAAGTGTTAAGGCTAAGAATGATTCAAAGGGCAAAGGTGTAGGCCTAAAGAATGCATGATGTTAATGAAGTCCTCTATAGGTTTTTCAAGTTTCAACCATCAGTCACAAACATTCAAGAAGGGAAAAGAGAAGCAGAGCAACAGCAACAGGTACGAGTTATATACGTATGGAACTATGGACAGGGCCTTAAGGTTCTCCTCTTATGCTTCGGGCTAGAGTCTCACACCGCAGCTTCTATTTTTGTTGGCACCTTAGGCAATTACACTACATTGGCGAACTTAACCCCTTATGTGGAGCATTAGCCTTTCACTACATTGGCGAATTAAGGTGTAAACATATTAAGGCGTAGAAACCATAAACATCAAATTCAAATGTTACAAAGAAGGCAAAATATACCTCTTTTTTCTTGTCCCTTTTCCGTCTCACTTCATGAAATGGATCTGCAAGTCCAAACATTAGAAGAGTAACTACCACAAATAGAATAGGTTCCATAAAGTAACATGACATGTATATAAATCGACTATAATAAGTATATAAGTAGATGAGAAATGTCAGTAGTAGCCCCGTTACTTAAATGTACCTAAAAAATAATAACCAGGTACGTGCACCAGATATGCAATTTACTATGGTTGTTGGCTTACAAGTATCTCGTATTCAAGTTAAAGTAAACTAGCAGCTGGCAATTTACTATGGTTGTTGGCTTACAAGTATCTCGTCTTCAAGTTAAAGTAAACTAGCAGCTGGCAATTTACTATGGTTGTTGGCTTACAGGCATGTCTGCTACTATTATCAAGCAAACAAGCCAACAGACATCACTAGGTGCTACCATTAGCCTTGTTTTGGGATCACATATCATAAAATTACATACTCCCCCCATTCACAAATATAAGATGTTTTGGATACTTCAATATGGACTACATACGGGCTGAAATGAGTGAACAAGCACACTAAAACGTGTCTCTATACATCTGATTCACAAAAAAGTTAGAACATCTTATACTTGTGAACGCAGGGAGTACTAAATAGTTAACTTATCCTCGTTTCAGTTGTACATCTAAAAGATTAATTAACGGGTTGATTTACCAAAGTCAGCAGGAAGCACAAATCTCTCGTCACTGCTCCAATCGGATAAACAAGTCCACACAAATCTCTCGTCACTGCTCCAATCGGATAAACAAGTCCACACAAACCTGCCGATATACGCCTAGGGAACTCAAACAAACAAGCTGAACAGACGTGAAGTCACCGGCGGCAGCACTGAAACCGCGACAGATCGAACGAGCTCCAAAACCCTAGCCGGCGAATCCCAACCCCCGCGCCTCGCAAACCACGCTAGCAGCGGCGGGACCTACCCAATGCGGTGCGAGCGCGCGGACGCCCCAAACCCTAGCTCCCAGCGCGTGGGGCGAGATCGAGGCGCGCAGATCGGAGAGAGGGGGGAGGGGGGGGGGCGGACCTTGGTTGAGGAGCCTCTGCGCCGTCTCGTTGGGGTCCATGTTGGACTCGCGGAGGGCGTCGTAGATGTCGTCCTCGGAGTGGCCGCCGACGACCTCCTTGATGGACTTGATGGTGGAGTCGATCGCCGGGTTGGGGGAGCGCGCCGCCTTGCTGTCGGAGGAGGCGCGGGGCCCGCCGCCGCCGACGCCGCCAGCCATGCCCGCCGGGGGAGGGAGGGGGTGGGGTGGATCGCCGAACGCTACGCCGGGGGCGCTGGGGGTGGTGCCTTGGATCGCCGCCGGAATCGCATCAAACGACGCGCAGCCCTGGGTTTGGGTCTGGGTTTTGGTCGGGGCGGGGGTGGGGGTGGTTGGGGGCCGGCTGGGCTGGGGTGCGTGCGTGGTTCAAAAGGAAACGCTGGCGAACGCGATATATTTGTGGAATAAAAAAATGGGAGGAAACAGAAGGCGTTGGGGGTCTGCGCGAGGGGTGGGCTCCGCGCACGAGTTTTACGGCGGTGGCGGCGACCGGCGGGCGGGCGCATGGACCGATGACGTACAGTGTCTACTGTCTACTCCGCCCCTACGCGTGAATGAAAAGGCAAATTTTCAAACTAGGCTGACACATGGCTAAATTTGAAACAGTTTTGCGGTGATGGTGTCTGGCAAGCGTTCGCTGGGAACGATCCTAGTGAACGCCCCAATTTTTTTTGCGAAAATTCTTGTATTACTCAAAACTCAGAACTACAATCACGACGTACAATATCAAGGACTTCTCCGGGTCCCAACCCAGGCCATGCCGCAGTACGAATTTGAACCCTACCATAGTTGGCCATAAAATGACTAAGCTAGATTTTGACTTCGTCGAATATGAGCAATACAAGAACCATCTTATATCTTATATTTACTAATTGAAGGCACCATTGGAGTTACCACGTGAATCCTAGAAAACAATGTAAAAACATCCTTAGAATCTCAATTCTACGATTAGGATCAAATAACAAATCAAAGAGACTTTACTTGAAAAAAACAGATCAAAGAGTCATACCTTTCCACGTGAAGAGATCAAAGACCTCGGGCACTTCCTCTTTCCACACGCAGATCTCCTCCCGACTTCCACCTTGGCGTGTGAAAATAGGTCTCCTCCCGTTTTCACCTTGGCGTGTGAAAATAGGACTCATAAAGTCCTAAGCCCAAAAAAAGGACTCCTCTGATTGTCTTCTACCATCAGTACATCATGCATGATCTATGAAAAAATAAGCCTAATGTCGTCGCTGCTGTATGGACGCCTAATCTTCATGCACATATATCAATTCTACCACCAGTATATCTTGAATCATCTAGGGAAAGGTACGATCTGATCGACTATCTCCTGCTATCCCTAATTCTCTAAGTATCTCCATGCTGACGATACCCCTCTAACCCATCTCCGTTCTGATGTTATAGAGATACAAGATATATAGCTGAAGCGTGAGGATGTTGTTGTACGTGCATTGGAAGCACAGGGTAATCACAAGGATGTGTAGCAGTAAAGAGCCGCTGGGGTTAATCTAGCAAGTAGTGCATTAATTTATTTCTTGATTGATTATTTTGCATCAGGTTATCCTAATTAGGGGAAACAATGGGCGGATATCCTCTCCCCTGCTAAATCACCCCTCTAAAGGCACTGCCTCCGGAAAAAATTCTGTGGCATCCATGCCAACTAAGTGGGATATATTGTGGTCGTGCTCCATCCCCTAGAATTAGTATCAGGTCAGATACTTTTTAGTGCCCAACTCACATACTCTTATCGCCATGGTACTTGCTAGCTAATACATATATGGAATAGATGGGTACGCAAAATTAATAGATTATTATATTAAACTATGGCAGACTAATAACGCCATGTTTTACCACCCCTACATTGTTTAAGATCATGTCAGTACCTTATATCATGACAATCCAGGAAAGTAACTCATTATCCTTAAATTTTTTATGTATTATATGGATGTTTAATTAATCACGGAACTGTTCACAACTTGATCATGTAATGTTCGTAACAAGAAGAACTACCAGGGGTGGTCTGCATCTCCTCCAGCAGCAGCACGGAATCCCTGCAGTAACGTTTGCACACGTCAGACTGGTCCTATTGTTCTACATACTTTGAATCTCAACTCCTTCCAAGTTCTGACCATGCTTCAATCTAGCGTCTTCAGTTCATGAGTTTATCCAACGATGGTTGATGCAATGGAGGAGGTGTACCAACGATTGTTTGATGTAGATTGGGTGTCTAGCATCACCAATAACGCTGTTAAGGGAAAGAACTCCGGCAGACCAGCGGCACATTCAGTTTCATGGCCTCCCAAGCTTCGATTAGAACAACATTATATTGGGGCATAGATGTAGCGGTGGCCTCGCGAGGTGCTTCCATCCCCTGTACAAAGTTTGGACAAGATCTGCACAGTATTAGCGACTGATCTTTTAGACTCCTCCACCAATTTGCCACCGGAAATATGGCCTCCTCTTCTTTACTCATTATCTCCTTTTTCCCAGCTATATATCCTCTCATTGGTGGGGAAGATTAGAGAGACAAGGGATTGAACTAATTCTGCTATGAATCAAATAACAAGCTAATTGCTTTGGGAGATTGTGATGTGTGGCGAGTTTCTACAAACATAAAACGTGATGCATACTTGCATAGGCATTGTCATAGGCATGTGTTCTCACATAGCAGATCTCAAGAAACAGGATTAGCATTTTTTTTATCCGATTAAGTATGTTTCTATATCTATTTTTGTTTCTTGATGTTTAATTTTGTTTAAAATATGGGCATGCTGAAAAGAGTCGATATTACCAGGCAAAAAAAAAGTTGAGGTTCAGGCTATTATACTGATGGTCGATACAGTAGAAGAAAATGAATTTGAAGTTTTGAACCTTCACTACAACACTTTCTAAATTATCTGAGTTCTATCAACGAGACTCCTAATCCAGCTAAGCGTAGGCAAATGTTTTTCAGGGTGTGGCTTATAAAGCGCCAACGAATATGGTGCCAGCAAAAGGTTTATGATGCTATATGACAGGCGGAATTAATGATGTTCATGCTCTTCTATTCGAGCAGTCTTCTCGATTATTGGATGACACAAGGGTTGAGGGCTGCTTTCACTTATGATGCGCGATGATGGTTGTGTGTGTAGCTCCGACCAAATTCCGGCCCCTCCAAACTCAGGTACAGACGTTCAGGTTATTTATTCGTCAGTTTTGATGCCAAGTATTCATATTTGGATTATATACTTCCTGATCAGCGGGTAAGTTATTTGGTGCATACAATTACTGGATCAGCACTTGGATGGTTTGATTGTGATGTGGACATATTATTTACGGCAATTTCTTTCTCTGTTGTTGCGATGTTATAAGGGAATTTAAGAAACGTATTGCCTGGCTCCCCTTTTTGTTTCAATAGTAAGTTGTTGACGTCAATTTGTCACCAAAACACCTTTGATATATTAAGGTAGTGCACAAATCTGTAGCTATTTTTAATTGAAAAATATAATTGGTGATGTTTTCTTTGTGGTGTCTCATGTATCAGTGTTGTGGTTCAATTGGATCTTTGGTACACATCAATGAGTTTTTCAAAATCAATGCAGATTAATTTGTGTAGATATTCCAGTTAAATCATGATGTAGCAGGGCTTACATGGTGATGTCCAATCTTTTGTGTTACAGATGTTAGAGTAGATTCACCTAATATAAAGGAAATTGCACAATAAAGTTTGTCATGGTTGCGTACTTAGTCGACAACTTTTTCTTTGTATATCATTTATGTGCTAGAACTTTTGTTGATCTAGAAAAGAAAAATAAATTCACTAACTACAGAATATTTCGAAGCATCTAATTAGTATCTTATGTATCCAACTCGGCCAACCAACTACCAAATTCAGATGTCGGGTGCCGGGTTTCAGATGATTCATGTTTAATTCGAATCATCCGCTGTTAATCGGTTGTTTAAGTTTTTTATCGATAATTTATAGAAGCAACAGAAAGTGCACGTTTATATGCTACAGGAGTTCGGCGGAAGTTAGCTGTTTGAACTGTATCTGTTGCAAGACTCCATAACTTATTTACATATAGATAGAAACTCCAGTTCTCCTCCTGTAGTGATTATTGAGCATAACCGTCATAGATGCTCATTTCTATTTTGATAGTTTAATCAAATACTTCCATGTACTTGAAGAATATAGGACGTTTTTGTGGCATCACTACATAAGGACAGGTGATAAAGAACTACGTGCCAAAGTCTCAGATCTAATTCTATTATTGTGTACTTATACAATTATGAATATAGTTGATCAGGCAAACACAATTATGCAGTACAATCTTCTATATAAAGTACCTATTGTTAACTGAATTTAATCTACTCCCTCTAATTTGTGACAATAAAATTTTGTTTAAATTTGGTGCTACATAATTGATCGTTGGTGATTGACCAAAACAATATGCCGTTTCCAGTATATTGGTGTTTCATCGAGCTACAAATAGGATTCTGATTGTGTAGTTTTAGGAACCTTACTTAGGACCACTCTCCTTTTATATTCAATATGGAGGGACTATAATAGCATTTATGAAGCTTCCGTAATTCCTTTACGAGTTCTTCCAGCAAATCCCATGATTTCCCCTTTATATAATCATTAAAAAACAAGACAGCGATTTATATATAAAATGAAATAACTGCTTACTCAAATAACTATACAAGAATTTGTTGTTTTAGTGGTTGCATCACGCTGCCAGAACTATATTTTTATCATACAAGGTTGATTTCACAAGCACAAATAACATAATTAAAAAACACGATGGAGATTGATAATCTTTGCATGAATTAAATAGCCCAATTCTGAATTATTTAAGGAGTACTATTCATGTTTGCCATAGATGAGCAAAGAGTTACATGATATTAACAATTAGAGTACACTTATTTTTTCTTCAAATACTTTTAGATCCCAAGAAATCCAAGTACAATCAACCATTTTCCCCGAAATTTTATCAAGTATATCTACATATAATGCTAGCCCGTGCAGATGCACAGGTTGATGACTAGTATGTTGGGGAACGTAGCAGAAATTTAAAATTTTCCTACGTGTCACCAAGATCTATCTATGGAGAAACCAGCAACGAGGGGAAAGAGAGTGCATCTACATACCCTTGTAGATCGCTAAGCGGAAGCGTTCAAGTGAACGGGGTTGATGGAGTCGTACTCGTCGTGATCCGAATCTCCGATGACCAAGTGCCGAACGGACGGCACCTCCGCGTTCAACACACGTACAGCCCAGTGACGTCTCCCATGCCTTGATCCAGCACGGAGAGAGGGAGAGGTTGAGGAAGACTCCATCCAGTAGCAGCACAACGGCGTGGTGATGGTGGAGGAGCGTGGCAATCCTGCAGGGCTTCGCCAAGCACCTGCGGGAGAGGAGGAGGTGTCACGGGAGGGAGGGAGGCGCCAGGGCTTCAGGTGTGGCTGCCCTCCCTCCCCTCCACTATATATAGGGGCAAGGGAGAGGGGGGAGGCGCAGCCTTGCCCCTTCCTCCAAGGAAGGGGTGCGGCCAAGGGGGGAGGAGTCCATCCTCCCCAAGGCACCTCGGAGGTGTCTTCCCCTTTGAGGACTCTCCCCCTTTTCTTATATCTTGGCGCATGGGCCTCTTGGGGCTGGTGCCCTTGGCCCATATAGGCCAAGGAGCACCCCCTACAGCCCATGTGGCCCCCCGGGGCAGGTGGACCCCCGGTGGACCCCCGGACCCCTTTCGGCACTCCCGGTACAATACCGATAAAGTGCGAAACTTTTCTGGCGACCAAAATAAGACTTCTCATATATAAATCTTTACCTCCGGACCATTCCGGAACTCCTCGTGACGTCCGGGATCTCATCCGGGACTCCGAACAACATTCGGTAACCACATACAAACTTCCTTTATAACCCTAGCGTCATCGAACCTTAAGTGTGTAGACCCTACGGGTTCGGGAACCATGCAGACATGACCGAGACAACTCTCCGGCCAATAACCAACAGCGGGATCTGGATACCCATGTTGGCTCCCACATGTTCCACGATGATCTCATCGGATGAACCACGATGTCGAGGATTCGATCAATCCCATATACAATTCCCTTTGTCTATCGGTACGATACTTGCCCGAGATTCGATCGTCGGTATACCCATACCTTGTTCAATCTCGTTACCGGAAAGTCTCTTTTACTCGTTCCGCAACACATCATCCCGTGATCAACTCCTTGATCACATTGTGCACATTATGATGATGTCCTACCGAGTGGGCCCAGAGATACCTCTCCGTCACACAGAGTGACAAATCCCAGTCTCGATTCGTGCCAACCCAACAGACACTTTCGGAGATACCTGTAGTGTACCTTTATAGCCACCCAGTTACGTTGTGACGTTTGGCACACCCAAAGCACTCCTACGGTATCCGGGAGTTGCACAATCTCATGGTCTAAGGAAACGATACTTGACATTAGAAAAGCTTTAGCATACGAACTACATGATCTTGTGCTAGGCTTAGGATTGGTTCTTGTCCATCACATCATTCTCCTAATGATGTGATCCCGTTATCAACGACATCCAATGTCCATGGTCAGGAAACCGTAACCATCTATTGATCAACGAGCTAGTCAACTAGAGGCTTACTAGGGACATGGTGTTGTCTATGTATCCACACATGTATCTGAGTTTCCTATCAATACAATTCTAGCATGGATAATAAACGATTATCATGAGCAAGGAAATATAATAATAATCAATTTATTATTGCCTCTAGGGCATATTTCCAACAGTCTCCCACTTGCACTAGAGTCAATAATCTAGTTCACATCGCCATGTGATTAACACTCACAGAGTTCTAGGTTTGATCATGTTATGCTTGTGAGAGATGTTATAGTCAACGGGTCTGAACCTTTCAGATCCGTGTGTGCTTTACAAATATCTATGTCATCTCCTAGATGCAGTTACCACGCTCTATTTGGAGCTATTCCAAATAACTGTTCTACTATACGAATCCAATTTACTACTCAGAATAATCTGGATTAGTGTCAAAGTTTGCATCGGCGTAACCCTTTACGACGAACTCTTTTTCCACCTCCATAATCGAGAAAATTCCTTAGTCCACTAGTTACTAAGGATAACCTTGACCGTTGTCCTGTGATCCATTTCTAGATCACACTTGTACCCCTTGACTGACTCATGGTTTGGCACACTTCAGGTGCGGTACACAACATAGCATACTTTAGAGCCTACGACTAAAGCATAGGGGACGACCTTCGTCCTTTCTCTCTATTCTGCCGTGGTCATGTCTTGAGTCTTGCTCAATACTCACACCTTGTAACACAGCCGAGAACTCCTTCTTTGCTGATCTATTTTGAACTCCTTCAAAATCTTGTCATGGTATGTGTTTGTTTGAAAGTACTATTAAGCGATTTTGATCTATCCTTATAGATCTTGATGCTCAATGTTCAAGTAGCTTGATCCAGGTTTTCCATTGAAAAACACTTTTCAAATAACCCTATATGCTTTCCAGAAATTCTACATCATTTCTGATCAACAATATGTCAACAACATATACTCATCAGAAATTCTATAGTGCTCCCACTCACTTCTTTGGAAATACAAGTTTCTTATAAACTTTGTATAAACCCAAATCTTTGATCATCTAATCAAAGCGTACATTCCAACTCCGAGATGCTTACTCCAGTCCTTAGAAGGATTGCTGGAGCTTTGCATACTTGTTAGCATCTTTCAGGATTGACAAAAAATCTTCTGGTTGTATCACATACAACCTTTCCTCAAGAAAATCGTCGAGGAAACAATGTTTTTGACATCCTATCTGCACAATTTCATAAATAATGCAGTAACCGCTAACATAATTCCAACAGACTCTTAGCATCGCTACGAATGAGAAAGTCTCATCGCAGTCAACTCCTTGAACTTGTCGGAAAACATCTTAATGACAAGTCGAGCTTTCTTAATGGTGACATTTACCATCATTGTTCGTCTTCCTTTTAAAATCCATCTGTACCCAACAGCCTTACGACCATCGAGCCGTTCTGCCAAAGTCTGCACTTTGTTTTCATACATGGATCCTCTCTCGGATTTTATGGCCTCGAGCCATTCATCGGAATCCGGGCCCACCATCACTTCTCCATAGCTCGTAGGTTCATTGTTGTCTTAGCAACATGACTTCCAAGACAGGATTACGTACCACTCTGAAGTAGTACGCATCCTTGTCATCCTACGAGGTTTGGGAGTGACTTGATTCGAAGTCTCATGATCACTATCATAAGCTTCCACTTCAATTGGTGTAGGTGCCATAGGAACAACTCATGTGCCCTGCTACACACTAGTTGAAGTGACGGTTCAATAACCTCATCAAGTCTCCACCATCCTCCCACTCAATTCTTTCGAGAGAAACTTTTCCTCGAGAAAGGACCCGATTTGAGAAACAATCCCTATTGCTTTCGGATCTGAGACAGGAGGTATACCCAACTGTTTTGGGTGTCCTATGAAGATGCAGTTATCCGCTTTGGGTTCGAGCTTATCAGCCTGAAACTTTTTCATATAAGCGTCGCAGCCCCAAACTTTTAAGAAATGACAGCTTAGGTTTCTCTAAACCATAGTTCATACGGTGTCATCTCATCGGAATTACGTGGTGCCCTATTTAAAGTGAGTGCGGTTGTCTCCAATGCCTAACCCATGAACGATAGTGGTAATTCGATAAGAGACATCATGGTACGCACCATATCCAATAGGGTGCAACTATGATGTTTGGACACACCATCACACTATGGTGTTCCAGGCGGTACTAGTCGTGAAACAATTTCCACAATGTCTTAATTGTGTGCCAAACTCGTAACTCAGATATAAATCTCTATGATCATATCACAGACATTTTACCCTCTTGTCACGACGATCTTCAACTTCAGTCTGAAATTACTTGAACCTTTCAATAATTCAGACTTGTGTTTCATCAAGTAAATATATTCAACATCTACTCAAATCATCTGTGAAGTAAGAACACAATGATATCCATTGCGTGCCTCAGCGCTCATTGGACTGCACACATCAAAATGTGTTACTTCCAACAAGTTGCTTTCTTGTTCCATTTTACTGAAACCGAAGCTTTCAGTCATCTTGCCCATGTGGTATGATTTGCATATCTCAAGTGATTCAAAATCAAGTGAGTCCAAACGATCCATCTGTATGGAGTTTCTTCATGCGTATATACCAATAGACATGGTTCACATTACTCAATCCTTTTTCAAAAAATGAGTGAGTCCAAAGATCCATCAACATGGAGCTTCTTCATGCGTTTTATACCAATATGACTTACATAGCAGTGCCACAAGTAGGTGGTATTATCATTACTATCTTATATCTTTTGGCATGGACATGTGTATCACTATGATCGAGATTCAATAAACCATTCATTTTAGGTGCAAGACCATTGAAGGAATTATTCAAATAAATAGAGTAACCATTATTCTCCTTAAATGAATAACCGTATTGCGATAGACATAATCCAATCATGTCTATGCTCAACGCAAACACCAAATAACAATTATTTAGGTTTAACACCAATCTCGATGGTAGAGGGAGCGTGCGATGCTTGATCACATCAACCTTGGAAACACTTCCAACACATCTCGTCAGCTCACCTTTAGCTAGTCTCCGTTTATTCCGTAGCTTTTATTTCGAGTTACTAACACTTAGCAACCGAACCGGTATCTAATACCCTGATGCTACTAGGAGTACTAGTAAAGTACACATTCACACAATGTATATCCAATATACTTCTATTGACAGCCTTCTCATCTACCAAGTATCTAGGGTAATTCTGCTCCAGTGGTTGTTCCCCTTATTACAGAAGCACTCAGTCTCGGGTTTGGGTTCAACCTTGGGTTTCTCCACTAGAGCAGCAGCTGATTTGCCGTTTCATGAAGTATCCCTTTATGCCCTTGCCCTTCTTGAAACTAGTGGTTTCACTAACCATCAACAATTGATGCTCCTTCTTGATTTCTACTTTCGCGGTGTCAAACATCGCGAATATTTCAAGGATCATCATATCTATCCCTGATATGTTATAGTTCATCACGAAGCTCTAGTAGCTTGGTGGCAATAACTTTGGAAAAACATCACTATCTTATCTGGAAGATCAACTCCCATTTGATTCAAGTGATTGTTGTACTCAGACAATCTGAGCACAAGCTCAACGATTGAGCTTTTCTCCCTTAGTTTGCAGGCCAAGAAAATCGTCGGAGGTCTTATACCTCTTGACGTGGGCGCGAGCCTGAAATCCCAATTTCAGCCCTCAAAACATCTCATATGTTCCGCAACATTTCAAAAATGTCTTCGGTGCCTCAATTCTAAACCATTTGTCATCACCGAACTATCATGTAGTTATCAAAACGTGTATGTCAGATGTTCGCAACATCCACATACCACGTTCGAGGTCCAGCACACCGAGCGGTGCATTAAGGACACAAGCCTTGTACTGTCCGCATAATTGCTACTATCAACTTTCAACTATATTTTCTCTAGGAACATATCTAAAACAGTAGAACTAAAGCGCGAGCTTACGACATAGTTTGCAAAGATCTTTTGACTATGTTCAGGATAATTAAGTTCATCTTATGAACTCCCGCTCAGATAGACATCCCTCTAGTCATCTAAGTGATTACATGATCCGAGTCAACTAGGCCGTGTCCGATCATCACGTGAGATGGACTAGTCATCATCGGTGAACATTTTCATGTTGATCGTATCTACCATACGACTCATGCTCGACCTTTCGGTCTCTTGTGTTCCGAGGCCATGTCTGTACATGCTAGGCTCGTCAAGTCAACCTAAGTGTTTCGCGTGTGTAAATCTGGCTTACACCCGTTGTATGTGAACGTAAGAATCTATCACACCCGATCATCACGTGGTGCTTCGAAACGACGAACTTTCGCAACGGTGCACAGTTAGGGGGAACACTTTCTTGAAATTTTAATGAGGGATCATCTTATTTACTACCGTCGTTCTAAGCAAATAAGATGCAAAAACATGATAAACATCACATGCAATCAAATAGTGACATGATATGGCCATCATCACTTTGCTCCTTTTGATCTCCATCTTCGGGGCTCCATGATCATCGTCGTCACCGGCATGACACCATGATCTCCATCATCATGATCTCCATCATCGTGTCTTCATGAAGTTGTCACGTCAACTATTACTTCTACTACTATGGCTAACGCTTTAGCAATAAAGTAAAGTAATTACATGACGTTTATGTTGACACGCATGTCATAAATAAATTAAAGACAACTCCTATGGCTCCTGCCGGTTGTCATACTCATCGACATGCAAGTCGTGATTCCTATTACAAGAACATGATCAATCTCATACATCACATATATCATTCATCACATCCTTTTGGCCATATCACATCACATGGCATACCCTGCAAAAACAAGTTAGACGTCCTCTAATTGTTGTTTGCATGTTTTACGTGGCTGCTATGGGTTTCTAGCAAGAACGTTTCTTACCTACGCAAAACCACAACGTGATATGTCAATTGCTATTTACCCTTCATAAGGACCCTTTTCATCGAATCCGATCCGACTAAAGTGGGAGAGACTGGCACCCGCTAGCCACCTTATGCAACTAGTGCATGTCAGTCGGTGGAACCTGTCTCACATAAGTGTACGTGTAAGGTCGGTCCGGGCGGCTTCATCCCACAATGCCGCCGAATCAAGATTGAATAGTAACGGTAAGCATATTGAACAAAATCAACACCCACAACTACTTTGTGTTCTACTCGTGCATGGAATCTACGCAATAGACCTAGCTCATGATGCCACTGTTGGGGAACGTAGCAGAAATTTAAAATTTTCCTACGTGTCACCAAGATCTATCTATGGAGAAACCAGCAACGAGGGGAAAGAGAGTGCATCTACATACCCTTGTAGATCACTAAGCGGAAGCGTTCAAGTGAACGGGGTTGATGGAGTCGTACTCGTCGTGATCCGAATCTCCGATGACCAAGTGCCGAACGGACGGCACCTCCGCGTTCAACACACGTACAGCCCGGTGACGTCTCCCATGCCTTGATCCAGCAAGGAGAGAGGGAGAGGTTGAGGAAGACTCCATCCAGCAGCAGCACAACGGCGTGGTGGTGGTGGAGGAGCGTGGCAATCCTGCAGGGCTTCGCCAAGCACCTGCGGGAGAGGAGGAGGTGTCACGGGAGGGAGGGAGGCGCCAGGGCTTCAGGTGTGGCTGCCCTCCCTCCCCTCCACTATATATAGGGGCAAGGGAGAGGGGGGAGGCGCAGCCTTGCCCCTTCCTCCAAGGAAGGGGTGCGGCCAAGGGGGGGAGGAGTCCATCCTCCCCAAGGCACCTCGGAGGTGTCTTCCCCTTTGAGGACTCTCCCCCTTTTCTTATATCTTGGCGCATGGGCCTCTTGGGGCTGGTGCCCTTGGCCCATATAGGCCAAGGCGCACCCCCTATAGCCCGTGTGGCCCCCCGGGGCAGGTGGACCCCCCGGTGGACCCCCGGACCCCTTCGGCACTCCCGGTACAATACCGATAAAGTGCGAAACTTTTCTGGCGACCAAAATAAGACTTCCCATATATAAATCTTTACCTCCGGACCATTCCGGAACTCCTCGTGACGTCCGGGATCTCATCCGGGACTCCGAACAACATTCGTTAACCACATACAAACTTCCTTTATAACCCTAGCGTCATCGAACCTTAAGTGTGTAGACCCTACGGGTTCGGGAACCATGCAGACATGACCGAGACAACTCTCCGGCCAATAACCAACAGCGGGATCTGGATACCCATGTTGGCTCCCATATGTTCCACGATGATCTCATCGGATGAACCACGATGTCGAGGATTCGATCAATCCCATATACAATTCCCTTTGTCTATCGGTACGATACTTGCCCGAGATTCGATCGTCGGTATACCGATACCTTGTTCAATCTCGTTACCGGCAAGTCTCTTTTACTCGTTCCGCAACACATCATCCCGTGATCAACTCCTTGATCACATTGTGCACATTATGATGATGTCCTATCGAGTGGGCCCAGAGATACCTCTCCGTCACACGGAGTGACAAATCCCAGTCTCGATTCGTGCCAACCCAACAGACACTTTCGGAGATACCTGTAGTGTACCTTTATAGCCACCCAGTTACGTTGTGACGTTTGGCACACCCAAAGCACTCCTACGGTATCTGGGAGTTGCACAATCTCATGGTCTAAGGAAACGATACTTGACATTAGAAAAGCTTTAGCATACGAACTACATGATCTTGTGCTATGCTTAGGATTGGGTCTTGTCCATCACATCATTCTCCTAATGATGTGATCCCATTATCAACGACATCCAATGTCCATGGTCAGGAAACCGTAACCATCTATTGATCAACGAGCTAGTCAACTAGAGGCTTACTAGGGACATGGTGTTGTCTATGTATCCACACATGTATCTGAGTTTCCTATCAATACAATTCTAGCATGGATAATAAACGATTATCATGAGCAAGGAAATATAATAATAATCAATTTATTATTGCCTCTAGGGCATATTTCCAACATAGTGTTCCTCTAGATTATCCTTGATCTCTTTGACTAAAAAAAGCAAATTTACACCTATTCGTAACAGCACTCTGGACCATCGTTACAACTTACAGACAATCAGATTCAACTTGGATAGGTAGATTGCTCCATTGGGAGGCCAACATTAGGCCTTCCTTTATTGCCAAAATCCCCGTCTCTAGAACGCCCCAATAGCCCCACAAAAGCGGACATCATATGTCGCCATCGGAAGCACATCGTCTACCGAGCCGCATTAGATGATGAACCAGAGCTGCCTAGATCGACCATGCTAACCAGGGACATCCCCTCGTCGCGACAGGAGGCAAGGCCCGGGCGCCCCCTTCGGTCGGATGAGCTTCGCTTGCCAGGTCCAAAAGGTTATCAGAAAGCTGATTCACTCCATGCAATCTGGGTTCTTAACAAAACGATCAAGCGTGTAGAACTTCACACTGGCAGCTTAGTTAGTTCAATGTGTACATAGGATAAAACTTCCAATGATGGCATTAAAGCTATATTTCAGAAAGGCTTTTGATAGCGTCATTGGGGTTGTTACAAATTCTAAAGGCTAGAGGCTTCAACACAAGATGGATCGAGGATCTGCTTAACACTAGCTCTGCTTAGATTATCATCAATGGCGAGGTAGTTTTTTTCAGTCCAAGAAGGGGCTGAGGCAAGGTCACCCCCTGCCACCATACTTGTTTTATCTTGGTGGCAGATGTTCTTCGGCGA
Source organism: Aegilops umbellulata (assembly GCA_032464435.1). NCBI lineage: Eukaryota > Viridiplantae > Streptophyta > Magnoliopsida > Poales > Poaceae > Aegilops > Aegilops umbellulata. The sequence continues at coordinate 475,038,113 of CP136060.1, forward strand.
CTTTGTTGCAAAGCTCACCAGGAAGGTCGTTTAGCTCACCCCTAAATGTGGAGTCCTTCTTTCCAGTACTACGGTATGCTGACGACACTCTCTTGCTCTTCAAAGAAGATTTGCCACAAGCCAGGGTGATCAAAGATATACTTGGCATTTTCTCTAATTTCACGGGATTGCAAATCAACTTTCAAAAAAGCACTCTTATCCCCATCAACATGGATCAAGATAACACGAGAGAGATCGTCAATGTCTTGGGCTGCACTCTATCATCCTTCCCTTGCACTTATCTTGGTATGTCGTTGTCCGTTCACAAGATCACCCATGGGCTCCTATTGCCGGTTATCCAAAAGGTTGACAAACGGCTTTCTGGTTGGCTTGCAACTCTCTTATCTTGGGGGGGGGGGGGGAGGGGGTCGTCTTACGCTGATAAAGGCTGGCTTATCCACCATCCCAAGCTACTACATGGGGAGTTTCCTCTAGCGGAATCACTAGAGAAGCTTGAGCGACTTTTGAGAGCTTTTTTGTGGGAAGGAAAAAATACAGTGCACGAAGGACACTGTCTTGTGGCTTGGGAGCAGGTCATTGCCCCCAAAGAATCGGGTGGGTCGGGCATAAGAGACACCCAGGCCCAAAACACTGCTCTAATTTGTAAATTTGTCGCCAAGGTACTGCAGGATAATGACATTCCCTACTATCAATGGTTTGCACAAAGGTACCATCGGCAAAGGATTTCTAGCATCATTTCAAGCAGTGACACAACCGTTTGGAAGACAACTAAAGCCTGCATACCACTAGTTACACACTCCACAAGTTGCCTCTTGGGAAATGGTTCACTCATCTCTTTTAGGCGAGATCAATGGTTACCAACCGAAAGGTTGCACATAGCCTTCCCTACACTATACTTTTTCACTAGAGATCCTCACTACAACATTTCCTCACAGTCCAGGCAAGATGTGAAAGTGCGTTATATCGACTAGAGGGGGGGGTGAATAGGCGATTTTTATGAAATTCTTCACTGAGGAATTTGCTCGTGAGGAAATTCCTTAGCGAAGAACTACTAGCAGCGGAATAAGTACTCAGAGGTAAACATAGCAGAATACATGCATGGTCATCATGATGAAATGAAGACAAACACAGAGTACAGAAAGCGTAAACACAGGATAGCACAAGATGAAGACAAACAGACTAAAGAAATTGAACTGAGGAAATTGAGAAAGTCTTCAGTCAAAGTCTTCAAACACAGATATGAACAAACACACAACACAGTAATGAGGAAATGAAAGTGTTGAGGAAATAGAACTAGTAAGCTTGGTGAAGACAATGATTTGGTAGACCAGTTCCAACTGCTGTCTCAGTTGTACATCTGGTTGGAGCGGCTGAGTATTTAAAATCGAGGACACCTAGTCCCAGACACATAGTCCTCATCGTATTCTCCTTGAGCTAAGGACACACAGTCCTTGCCCAATCACTCGTGGTAAGTCTTCAGGTGACTTCCAAACCTTCACAGACTTGGTCACTCGGCGATCCACAATTCCTCTTGGATGCTCTAGACCTTGACGCCTAACCGTTTGGAAGAAGCACAGTCTTCAAAGGTAACAAGCGTCGGATCCACGCAGGATCAATCTCTTCAGTGATGCTCAATCACTTTGGGTTTGTAGGTGTTTGAGTTTGGGTTTTGGATTTTCCTCACTTGATGATTTTCGCTCAAAGTCCTCGGAGGATGGGTTGCTCTCAAATGACAAGTGTCAAGTTCTTCCGGAGCAGCCAACCAGCTAGTGGTTGTAGGGGGCGGCTATTTATAGCCTAGGGAGCAGCCCGACATGATAAGACATAAATGCCCTTCAATTATATGACCGTTATGTGGACAAGATATTTTGGGACAGCTGGCGCGTAGCACAATAACGGTCGGAAATATGAGGTACAATTTCCTCAGGGCTATCATGTTCCTCACAGTGTAGGCAATTCGCACTGGCGAATTCCTAACTCCTCAGTCAGAGCAAAGTCCTCAGTGACCAGAAGAACTGCGTCTCTGTCACTGAAGAAATTGACTGAACTGTATGAGATTTCCAATGGCTTCACTCGAAGGGATTGGTAGGTGTAGGATTTGAGTTGAGCATCAATGGAAATTTTCTCCTTAGTATTTCCTCGACCCCCTTTAACAGTACGGTGTTTCCTATGACCCAAGAAAGAGAAAATGAAACTACGAAAACAAAAGTCTTCACGCTTCATGTTCCTTGAATGATAACCAAGTCTTCAAGGTCACACCAATTTCTTCACTTTCAAAGTCTTCAGAAAGTCTTCAAAATATCAAAGTCTTCAGTCGAAGAACTTCATTTTTAGGGGTCGACTTTCTTTGTAAATATCAAACTCCTCATAGACTTATAGACCTATGTACACTCATAAACGCATTAGATACTTAACCTATAAGTCTTCAATACACCAAAATCACTAAGGGGCACTAGATGCACTTACAATCTCCCCCTTTTTGGTGATTGATGACAACATAGGTTAAGTTTTCAACGGGGATAAATATATGAAGTGTAAATACTGATATTGAGGAATTTGATTGCAAGATATAGAAGAACTCCCCCTGAAGATGTGCATAGTGAGGAATTTGCTTTTGAAGCAATGCACACTTGAAGAGTTGAATCATGGAGATCTCCCCCTATATCTTGTAATTCATACACGCATTTGACATATAATATGAAGAATTTGAAATGCATGTTGAAATATGGTGCCTGATGTAATTCAGCATGCGTGCAATAATATTAACGAGGAATAAGCATGCAGAATAGCGCATCAAAAGTATCAGAGCATAGTGCAACAAAAGTATCAGCGCACCATCGGGTTTAAGATTACAACTCGATCCAATAAAAGTTTCGGAAGAACGAGAGTTGTAACTTAAAAAAAATATGCCCTTATTATAGACCCGCTTGAAGACTAACTCAGATTTCTCCCCCGTTGTCATCGAATGACCAAAAGGATTGAAACTGAGGACTAACGCCCCTGAAGATATTCAAGTTGATGAAGGAGCACCAACGTTGTTGGGGTCGGTTGTTGAAGTAGGGCCTGCCGCAGTGTCGTCCAAGTCTTCATGTTCATCAGTGTCGCATGATGGAGAATATGAACTGGCCACCAAAGAAGGAACTGGGACCTTCTTGTATTTCTTTGGAGGAGGTGCAGACCAGGCAAATTCTTCATTGAGACCCATTTTCTTCAAATCATCAGCGCTGTAGACTTGAGACAGAACAACCCAGGTGCGGTTGAGGGTTTCATGAAGGTAGTAGTGGTTTTTCTTCACTGCATTATGTGTCGCAGTCATGTTGTGAAGAATTGAACCAAACTGACGCTTGACCCATTGGTGATTGCGATCAACCTTTTGATGAAGACTGAGGAGTAACTCACGGTCAGCCATCACTCTGGGTGCTGTGGCTTGAGGATTTGGCTTGGCAGTATTGGCGGCAGTGTCATGTGTGGCAGAGTCATCATTGGTGGAATAAGATGCTGCCTTGTGAAATTGACCATCCAATGGACGAATGCCTTCATCTATCACAGCAGTGGCCTTGCCCTTTTCTTCAGCTGAGGAAAATGTCCTTTTGAGGACTTCAATGGGAGGCAAGTAGCTGCAGTGGTTCAGAGTTTCAGCTTTGTAGTTGAGTGAAGACCTTGTCCTGATGAATCTCATAATCCAAGGTGCATAAGGTTTCAACTCAAATGGTGACATAGCAATATTCGCCAAAAGTCCTCATGAAGAAATCATGGAAGTTGACGGGAACGCCGCGACAGATGTTGAAAAGCATGTTCTTCATGATGCCAACGACTTCTTCATCAGTTGAATCGTGGCCTTTGATTGGACTCATTGTCTTCGTCAGAATGCGATAGACAGTCCTTGGCACATACAACAATTCCTTGACAAGGAATGTGGTTCGAGGGGCCTGCCCTGGCTTCAAAGGCTTCATGAGCACTTGCATATAGTGATTTGAAAGTTCAGGTTCGTTGTAAATACAACGTGCATCTTCAGTGGGTGGACTCAGAGGAAGGGCACGAAGCAATTCAGATGCTGGGGCCTTATGATGTGTGTTCTCAGTCATCCAGTCCAGAACCCATGAATTCACATCTTCAGAGTTGCCGGTGATGTGCAGTGTTGCATAGAATTGAAGAATGAGTTCTTCATTCCAATCGCATATGTCAGTGCAGAAGTTGAGCAGCCCAGCGTCGTGAAGAACACTGAGGACTGGCGTGAAGCACGGCATAGACTCCATATCCACGTGAGGAATATGTGCATGGTCGAAGACTTTGTCCTTGTTGAAAAGCACTGAGGAATAGAAGTTTGCTTGGCTTGCTGTCCAGAAACGCCTCTTCCTTAGGCGAGCAGAGTCATAGGGGTTGTATTCAGTGAAGAACACGTGCTCACCAAAGAAGTCTTCAGCTTTGAATTTTTGCTTCTTTGAGAACGGATCCTTTGGCTTTGGCAGAGGAGTGTCAGTGAGTTGCATCACTACCTCAGGAATCACGATCTCAGGTTCTTCAGGCTGAGGAATTTCTGGTTCCTCCTCAGGTGCAGTCACCTTTTCAGCTTCAGCAGCAGTTTCTTCAGCACTAGTGGCTGGAATTTCTTCATTCACAGATGCAGTGGGATGAGTTTCTTCAGAGCCCATTTGAACAGTTGGTGCAGGGGAGTGAGGAATTTGCTGCAGTGGGGTGAAGAGTGGGGAATTGGGGTGCTGACTTTCCCAAAAAGTCGTCATTCATCAACGGAGTTGTGCTTCCAATATCCACATCTTCATCATCAATTTCTTCAACACCAGCCTCTTCAGCATCAAACTGAGGCATTGGTGATGAGACCAGTGGGGTTGAAGGGATTGCATCCACTTCAATTTCTTCATCAATCTGCTCTGAGGAAGCAGCAGATTGAGTTTCTTCATCTGATCCACTTGGGATCACATAATCTTCACCAAAAGGAACAAGGTCCTTTGATGGCATGGATGAGATAGGAATAGCATCAATGGGATTTGCAAATGAGCTAGTCATCGGCTTCATCTTCTTGGGAGCTGAAGATTCTGAAGCATTTGATGCCTTCCTTTTCTTCACTGCAGCTCGCTCTGCAGCCTTGGTCTTCTTCACATCTAGTGCAGAAGGAAGAATAGGAGTTGGCGTAGGCGCAGGTGGAGCTGAGGAATCTGGTTGATTTTCTTCAGGCGCAAACTGATGCAGTTGCCCTGATTTCTTCAGTTTCTTTAGGCGCACCACTAGTGGATGCCCTGGCAATTTCTTCAGTGGCTGGAGTAGAGTCATCAGCCCTGGAACTGGCATTTTCTTCAGCAGCCTGAACTTCATCAGCGGTGCTGGCATGTTCTTCAGTTTGCTGAACAGATGCTTCAGCGTGAGGAACTTCTTGTTGAGTTGGGGCTGCACCCTTGGTGAAAGTATCAGTCAGCTTCACAAATCTGACCTTGGCTCCTTGCCAATCAGCATAGTAAGAATCGAAGTTGTCGCTGAGGGCTTTGATTTCAGCCTGCATCTTGATGAGTTCTTCAGTTGTCATTTTGACAACGTTTTTAGCAGTTTCTCTTTGCGACACTGTGATTTCTTGATCTCTCTGGCCCTATCATATTTCCACTTCTCCTCTTGGATGAAGTGAGTCAGCATGTGACTTTGGCCAGGTGTCAGCTTGAAGTCAGGCATAGGTGTGTTGGGATCCTTATGCCAGAGATCAATGTAATCGAGGATCGCCCTTGGATCCAACAGCAGTGGCACAGGTGTGCCTTTGGCTTTAGCAGCCCTTTCTTGGCGGTCCCTGATGATTTCAGCAAGTTCTTCTTCATCAGCTTCATCATCATCACATGGTACAGTGAAGACTACCTGCTTCTTCTTAGGACTTGGGCGAGTGCCGCGTCCAGCAGTAGCCTTTTTCTTCAGCAGAGAGGGTCCAGCTGAGGAACTTGGTGCAGCTGAGGAACTAGCTGAGACACCAGAGGCAATTGAGATGCCAGTAGTCCTTTGGCACGAGGCCAGATGCACAGGTGCTGAGGACTTTGTCGGGACAGCTGAGGATTGTGGAGGAGGTACTGAGGATTTTGGTGGAGCAGGAGCAGCATGAGAAATTTGCTTTGAAGATTTTGAAGTTTCTGGCCGTGAGGGCATAGCAGAGGAACTTGGCCGTGAGGGCATTGCTGGTGAAGCACTTGGCTTGCGAGCAGGCTTCTTGAGAATCGCTTTCCTCGGCTTGGCAGAAGCCTCAGTGGCAGCAGCAGCAGCAGAGTCTTCATTAAATTTCCTCACTGCTTCTCTGGTTTGCCTTGCCAATTTAGCTTGGCGCTTGGTCCATTCCTCAGGAAAATCCTCACCACGCTTGATGCAGGTGGGATCAGCCACTTGGCCAGGTGCCAATGGGGCTCTTGGGCAAGGAGGGTTCAGTGCGAATTTCTTCATGTACTTTGGAGTAACATATCTGTAATCCCTCCATTCGCGTGCCCATCTCCGTTCAATCCTTTGGATGCGCACCTTGCGCTGATTTTTATCTTCTTTGCCAAACTTGGCTTCATCAGGCGTGCAGTAATCTTTATAAATATCCTCAGGGATTTCAAATGTAGTCATAACCTCAGGCTTATTTCCTCCTTTCTGAGGCCTTTTTCCTTCAGCCATTTTCTTCAGTTGAGGAATTTGAACAATTGAATTCTCTGAAGAAGTATGCAACTTTTCTTTGACGAACGTTGCAAATGAGTTAAGTTGATGAGAACCTAATGATTCAGCAGCGGACATGTGTACCTGTGAACAGAGTATAGTTGCGAGGAATTTGGAGAGGTCATATGCGTTCTTAGAGGGTTTTTCAAAAAGAACAAGTTTGAGGAATTTGACCAGATGCGTCTTGAAGAATTTCACTAAGCGCTTTATATCTTAGGTTCCAGAGTTGTATAGATCGAAGATCCACACAATTGAGGAATCTTGAAGAAAATGATGCTTAGGGAAATGAATCAAGAACAGATAACATGTGAGGTGTTTTGTGTGTGAGAATTTGAAGAATAAAACACCTTTGAAGATTTTGTGGAAAAGTTTCGAATCAAAGAGGGCAGTAAAAATAGCTTTTAATTACCCTGAACGAAGAACACGACGAACTGTGAGTTGAAACAGGGAAGTTCGTCGATGCAGATCTTCCACGCCCTAACTTGGCGGAGGAAGACGTCTACGGCGGCGGCGGAGGTGAAGATTTCCGCAGTCGGCGCGAGTACGACGGCGACGAGGTCGAGGTAGTGAAGCTCTTCCTCACCGGCGACGATCGAGTAGCGGTGGCGCTAGGGTTCGGAAGCTCGAGTGGGAGAGTGAGATCGAGCGGGGTAAAAGAAGTGAGGAAGGGGACAGGGGTATTTATAGACACGGTGAAAAACTGCTCGCCCAAAGATTTGGGACGAACGTGCCCCTGGCCGTTCTCCTTCTCACGACATGTGTCACCCACGTACTGTATAGTGGAGATCGTGTAAGATCGTGGGTGAGTAAAATAATGCATCGTGGGATGCGGAACGGTTTGAGCGGCAAAACCGAAAGTTTGGATAAGATTAGTTTTAACGTTCCGTTCGCAATTTCTTCAGCTGACAAGGACACAGTGAAGAATTTGAACGAATTTCAAATAGAACGCACATGAAGAATTTGTGAACAGATTGGATTGAGTATAGCATAGAGGGGAAGGGTCCTATCACATTCACTTAGCAGAAAGACCAACTTGAAGAAATAGCTATAAGTGAATGCTGTAGAGGACAAAAACTCATATATATATATATATATATATATATATATATATATATATATATATATAGCCAATGAAGAAAAACGACGGCACAAGTGAAGACTTTGCAAAGTTGAAGAATTTGAAAAACTGAGGAATTTCAAAAGTTGAGGAAAAACTCAAACTGAAGATTTTCAACTTTTGTGGTGGCGTGACCCACCGTATAAGAATGATGATTTCAGACACCGCGTACAATTGTCGTAGGGTTCTGAGAATCAAATTCTTCATTAATTTCTTCACACTTAGAGTGTTATTATTCATTGATTGAAGAAAAACGTTTCTTCATGTGTTGCACATCTAAGTCATCAATTTTGCATAAGTGTTAGGATGAGTGCCTTTTCAAAGTACATTCGAAGACTCTAAAATATTTAGCTCACACCGCAACTTGCTAAATCTCTTCTCATCCAAGGGCTTAGTGAAGATATCGGCTAGCTGTTCTTCAGTCTTCACATGCTCAATAGAAATGTCGCCGTTCAACACATGATCACGAAGAAAATGATGACGAATCTGAATGTGCTTGGTCTTCGAGTGCTGAACTGGGTTGTGAGCAATCTTGATGGCACTCTCATTGTCACAGAGGAGAGGCACATTCTTCACGTTGATGCCATAATCCTTGAGCGTTTGCTTCATCCATAGCAGTTGAGCACAACAAGAACCAGCAGCAATGTACTCAGCTTCAGCTGTAGACAGTGATACGCAGTTCTGTTTCTTCGAGGACCAACAGATCAAGGATCGTCCGAGGAAATGACAAGTACCAGATGTTGACTTGCGGTCCACACGGTCACCAGCATAGTCAGATTCTGAATATCCAATGAGATCAAAATCCGAGCCCTTGGGATACCATAATCCTAGTGTTGGTGTGTGAGCTAGATATCGAAGAATATGCTTCACAGCCTTATGGTGTGATTCCTTCGGTGCAGCTTGAAATCGGGCACACATGCAAACACTAAGCATTATATCTGGCCTAGATGCACATAAGTACAATAAAGAGCCAATCATGGAGCGGTATACCTTATGATCGAAGTCAGTACCATTTTCATCAGTGCATAAATGACCATTTGTGGGCATTGGAATTTTGATGCCTTTGCAATCTTGCATGCCGAATTTCTTTAGGACATCCTTGAGGTATTTCTCCTGAGATATGAATATGCCATTACGCTGTTGACGAATTTGAAGACCTAAGAAGAATTTCAACTCTCCCATCATAGACATTTGATATTCTTCACTCATCATATAGGCAAATTCATCACTATAACGTTGGTCAGTACAGCCAAAGATGATATCATCAACATATATTTGGCACACAAATAGTTCACCATCATAAGATTTAGTAAAGAGAGTGGGATCGAGTGAACCGGGTGTGAAGCCTTTCTTCATGAAGAATTCCTTCAATGTATCATACCACGCTCGTGGGGCTTGCTTGAGACCATAGAGGGCCTTGTTAAGTCTGAAGACTTTGTCAGGATGCTTTGGATCTTCAAAACCTAGGGGTTGAGCAACATATACTTCTTCCTCAAGCTTACCATTGAGGAATGCACTTTTCACATCCATTTGGTATAAGATGATATCATGATGGTTAGCATAAGCAAGTAATATGCGAATAGCTTCAAGTCTAGCAACAAGTGCAAAAGTTTCATCGAAATCAATTTGTCGGGGGAAATCTGCCTCCACGAACACCTATGGGGACCGAGCCCCTTTCTGGTTCGGCGGGGGGCGGAGGTCGCGTGAAGAGCGGATCGAGGCGATGCACACAAGGGGATTTACCCAGCTTCGGGCCGCACGGATGCGTAAAACCCTACTGCTGCTTTGTGGTTTGTATTGTGTTCTTGGGAGCGCTGAGTGCTACAGTACACTCAGGCAACTAATCAGACCGAGCGTGAGTGGTCTGCCTCTTCCCTCCTCCCTTCCTCACGTTGCGCATGGGGCCTCCTTTTATATGCGCAAGGGGTTACCCACAGATGGCAACGTAGGCGGGGGTAAAACTGGAAAATGATGTGTTGGGTACAGCTGTTTGCACAGTGCTATCATACCTAACTCTGACGGCAGGGGACAAGGGCATTAAATGCCCGTCTGGGTCGCCCAAACAGTGCAGAAAAGGGGCCGTCAGGGGCGCCACCATTTGCCACGACGGCTACCCTGTCAGCGTCGCTTCGCCACCGCATGCCCCTGGCTGCGCAGCCTCTCGCCACGTACGCCTGGAATGGCCCCAGAGCGACGCGTGGGTGGATGAGCTGGAACGCAGGCGCGGGGTGGTGACTTGCGGCGGCAAGCGCCTTGCCGCGGTCGATGCCTCGTCGTGCCCGGGAGCTTGTTGCTCACCGGTCCTTGCCGGGACGCGTGGCGCGTCGCAGCAAGTCTCTTGTCGTGCCTTGGTCGGCCTTCCCAGCAAGCTCCTTTTGCCGGGGCCTTGTGCTTCGAGCGGCCGTCCCGGCAAGCTCCTCTTGCCGGGGCCTTGCTCTCTTCGGGTGGCCTTCCCGGCAAGCTCCTCCTGTCGGGGCCTTGGCTCGAATACTTTGTTCTTGGATGGCCCAAAAAGGGACCATGGAGAGTTTTGGCGGTCGCCTGGCAAGCCTTGCCGCGGGGTGCTACGACTGCCCGTGCACAAGTTCGGGGTGCTAAGGTACCCCTACTTTAGTACACCGACACAATTCCTTCAACCTGTGTGTAGCCTTGAGCTACTAGTCGTGCCTTATTCCTCACCACAACACCATTTTCATCTTGCTTGTTGCGGTAGATCCACTTTGTGCCAATGATGTTATGCTTGCGAGGATCGGGACGATTGACTTGTTCCCATATGTTGTTGAGCTTGAACTGATGTAATTCTTCTTGCATGGCCTGAATCCACTCAGGCTCCAGAAATGCTCCATCTACCTTAGCGGGCTCTGTGATAGAGACAAAAGCAAAGTGCCCACAAAAGTTAGATAGATGTGAAGCTTTTGAGCGTGTGAGAGGACCTGGTGCTCTAATGTCATCGATGATCTTCTCCACTTGCACTTCTTTTGCAACGCGAGGGTGAGCTGGTTGTCGTTGAGGAATTTGATCAGCATTTTTTTCAGCATCAATTTCCTCAGCATTTTCTTCAGGTTCATCAGCTCGACGTTCTTCACGTTCTGGAATGAATTCTTCAGCAGATTCTTCAGTAGGAATGACATCTTCAGTAGCCTTGTGTTTGATAGAATCCTCAGGTGCTGGTTCATCTAACACAGAAGGTAGGTGCTCTATTTGCGAGCCATTAGTTTCATCGAACCGCACATCTACAGTTTCAACAATCTTGTGAAGAACATTGTTGAAGACTCTATAGGTGTGCGAGTCCTTTCCGTAACCAAGCATAAAACCTTCATGTGCTTTCGGTGCAAATTTAGAGTTGTGATGAGGATCTCTAATCCAGCATTTAGCACCAAAGACTTTGAAATAACTCACATTGGGTTTCTTGTCAGTGAGGAGTTCATAGGCAGTCTTTTTGAAGAATTTGTGAAGATATACTCTGTTGATGATGTGGCACGCAGTATCAATTGCATCAACCTAGAAACGACGAGGGGTTTTGTATTCGTCAAGCATAGTGCAAGCCATCTCAACAAGAGTTCTGTTCTTGCGCTCCACGACGCCATTCTGTTGAGGAGTATAAGGAGCAGATAACTCATGAGTAATACCAAGTTCATCAAGATAGTCATCGAGACCCGAATTCTTGAACTCAGTGCCATTGTCACTTCTGATGTGCTTGATCTTCACACCAAAGTTGGTTGAAGCCCTCAAGGAAAATCGTTTGAAGACTTCCTGCACTTCAGTTTTGTAAGAGACAAGGTGTACCCATGTGTAACGAGAGTAATCATCAACAATAACAAAGCCATATTGAGATGCTTCATTTGAAACAGAGGAATAATGATTAGGACCGAAGAGATCCATGTGAAGCAATTCAAATGGTCGAGTAGTGGTCATGATGGTCTTTGCTGGATGCTTGGCCTTTGTCATCTTTCCAGCTTCACAGGCACCGCATAAGTGATCCTTGAGGAATTTGACATTCTCAATGCCAATGACATGCTTCTTCTTCGCAAGCGTGTTCAAATTCCTCATGCCTGCATGACCAAGTCGCCGATGCCATAGCCATACTTCTGAAGCTTTTGCAAGTAGGCACACGGCTGGTTGTGAATCTGCGGAGAAATCAACAATATACAAGTCTCCTCTCCTAAAGCCTTCGAAGACTTTGGAATTGTCAGCTTCCATAATCACAACACAACGATACTTGCCAAAGACAACAACCATATCAAGATCACAAAGCATTGAGACAGACATAAGGTTGTATCCTAAGGACTCAACAAGCATGACTTTGTCCATGTGTCGATCCTTTGTGATAGCAACTTTACCTAGACCCAATACCTGACTTTTGCTTTTATCAGCGAAGATGATATGCTTCATATGTGACGATGATAAGGGAGCATCCATCAAAAGATTCTTGTCACCAGTCATGTGATTTGTACATCCACTATCAAGTACCCACTCAGTGGCTTTGGGTTGATCATCCTGCAGATGAATTAGTGCAACTTACGACCTCATATACTTCAGCAGTGAAGAATATGATATCACAATTCATCAGATCAATTTCATCAAGCAGTAAGATAGATAAAACAGAGGGAGGACGTGTGAAATGAAAGTTCATTTCATCATGGTTGGCCTGCGTCCTTTCAGGCATTTTGTCAGGTCCCCAGCAAATTCTTCAGACGTTACAGTACGTCTGGAGACCTGACCCTGCAGAAGAGATTAGTTCTTTTTCTTCACCACCCACATCTGAAGGGGTGGCAAAGAGTTCATCACTCTGCGAGCTCCATACGAGAATGGTGGCATAGCGGCCAAACCATTACGTTTCACATGAGAGGGGTTAGGGTAAGCATATGAATAAGCAGAGAAATTCTTCGAGGACTTATGAACATAATAATTTGAAGAATAATGCTCATATTCATAGTCCTTGGCTCTTCCCTGCGAAACAGAGTTGTTAGCACGATGATGTTCATATGAGGACTTTGATCCATGTGAGGAATTTAATCCCCTTGAGGAATTTGGTCCGTATGAGGACTTGGATCCATATGAAGAATTTGGTCCATATGAAGAATTTGATCTGGGGTTCCTTTTCTTCATAGGTGGTGTCATGAGGACATTCACCTGAAGACTTTCAAGGCACCTTTTGGGAACCCAGATTTTCTTCATAGGGGAACCGTTCCTGCAGTTAGTGCCAACATATCTAGCAAATACTTCACCATTCTGATTTTTGAACAGTTTATAGTTGGAGTCAAATGACTCATCAGAAGAATGAGAAGATTCACATGTATAACCAGATAAATTAGATGGATCAACTGGAGGTCCCTTTGCAGCAACCCATGAGGTTTTGGGGTACTGCTCAGGCTTCCAATATGTACCATCAGCATTGAGTTTCCTCTCAAAGGCAATACCCTCTTTCCTAGGGTTCCTGTTGAGGATCTGCTTTTTAAGCACATCACAAAGAGTCTGATGCCCTTTGAGGCTTTTGTACATGCCTGTCATGTACAATTCCTTCAGCCCTGCATCGTCAGTGATACTTGCAATGTCCTCAGATGAGGAATTAGTGATAGCAGAGGCAGGCGAAGAATTTGTAACATTTGAAGCATTTGAACGTCCAGGTGATGAATTAGCAGATTCTCGTTCAATGCATTTCAAACATGGAGGAATAAATTCTTCCTGAGCAGCGCTGGTTTGTTGAGCAAGTAATGAATCGCGCTCCTTCTGAAGATCTTCATAACTCACTCTTAGCTTCTCAAGATCTGACAAGAGAGAGTTATGCTGATCTTGAAGGGAGTCATATTTAGAATGAAGGCTCTAAAGACTTTCCGCCAAAGCTTGTGACTGATCCATTTTTTCACCCAACATATCATTGCTCTTACTAAGCATGTCATTAGCCTTTTCCAAAGCTCTTTGTTGTTTAGCGACAAGGGAAGCAAGTTTGACATAACTGGGTCCAAATTCATCACCAGATTCTTCATCACTGGACTCAGATAGGCAGCATTCAATTACCTCAGCACTTTTTGCCATAAGGCACGGAGTAGAGGATGATGATTCTGGCTCGAATGTCATCGATTTGAGCGATTCCTTGAAATCCTCAAACCAAGGATCATGACGGGTTCGATGACCTTCATAGACCTCAGAGAGCCGGTCCCAGATAAGCTTCGCATGGTCAAGATGCATGACGTTCCTGAACTGATTTTGAGACAAACAGGAGCAAATGACGTCCTTCGCCGTGAGGTTCAGAAGAGTGTACTTGCGAATGTCATCAGCTCCCGCCGTCTTGCATAGATCGGTAAGATCAATCTCAGTGACAGTCCACAGTTCGCTGTTCATCGCCATGAGGCGCTTCTTCATCATGGCCTTCCACTTGGGATACTCATGACCGTCAAAGATAGGGCATGTCACTTTCTTCATACCTGCGGTCGACATAACTAAAACTCCAGGCGGTTAAACCAAAATCACATAGAACAAGGGAGTACCTTGCTCTGATACCAATTGAAAGTGCGTTATATCGACTAGAGGGGGGGTGAATAGGCGATTTTTATGAAATTCTTCACTGAGGAATTTGCTCGTGAGGAAATTCCTTAGCGAAGAACTACTAGCAGCGGAATAAGTACTCAGAGGTAAACATAGCAGAATACATGCATGGTCATCATGATGAAATGAAGATAAACACAGAGTACAGAAAGCGTAAACACAAGATAGCACAAGATGAAGACAAACAGACTGAAGAAATTGAACTGAGGAAATTGAGAAAGTCTTCAGTCAAAGTCTTCAAACACAGATATGAACGAACACACAACACAGTAATGAGGAAATGAAAGTGTTGAGGAAATAGAACTAGTAAGCTTGGTGAAGACAATGATTTGGTAGACCAGTTCCAACTGCTGTCTCAGTTGTACATCTGGTTGGAGCGGCTGAGTATTTAAACTCGAGGACACCTAGTCCCGGACACACAGTCCTCACCGTATTCTCCTTGAGCTAAGGACACACAATCCTCGCCCAATCACTCGTGTTAAGTCTTCAGGTGACTTCCAAACCTTCACAGACTTGGTCACTCGGCGATCCACAATTCCTCTTGGATGCTCTAGACCTTGACGCCTAACCGTCTGGAAGAAGCACAATCTTCAAAGGTAACAGGCGTCGGATCCACGCAGGATCAATCTCTTCAGTGATGCTCATTCACTTTGGGTTTGTAGGTGTTTGGGTTTGGGTTTTGGATTTTCCTCACTTGATGATTTTCGCTCAAAGTCCTCGGAGGATGGGTTGCTCTCAAATGACAAGTGTCAAGTTCTTGCGGAGCAGCCAACCAGCTAGTGGTTGTAGGGGGCGGCTATTTATAGCCTAGGGAGCAGCCCGACATGATAAGACATAAATGCCCTTCAATGATATGACCGTTATGTGGACAAGATATTTTAGGACAGTTGACGCGTAGCACAGTAACGGTCGGAAATATGAGGTACAATTTCCTCAGGGCTATCATGTTCCTCACAGTGTAGGCAATTCGCACAGGCGAATTCCTAACTCCTCAGTCAGAGCAAAGTCCTCAGTGACCAGAAGAACTGCGTCCCTGTCACTGAAGAAATTGACTGAACTGTATGAGATTTCCAATGGCTTCACGCGAAGGGATTGGTAGGTGTAGGATTTGAGTTGAGCATCAATGGAAATTTTCTCCTTAGTATTTCCTCGACCCCCTTTAACAGTACGGTGTTTTCTATGACTCAAGAAAGAGAAAATGAAACTACGAAAACAAAAGTCTTCACGCTTCATGTTCCTTGAATGATAACCAAGTCTTCAAGGTCACACCAATTTCTTCACTTTCAAAGTCTTCAGAAAGTCTTCAAAATATCGAAGTCTTCAGTCGAAGAACTTCATTTTTAGGGGTCGACTTTCTTTGTAAATATCAAACTCCTCATAGACTTATAGACCTGTGTACTCTCATAAACGCATTAGATACTTAACCTATAAGTCTTCAATATACCAAAATCACTAAGGGGCACTAGATGCACTTACATGAAAGAACATGTGGTGCCCCCATGTTTGGTTTTGGTAATTGATGACAATTTCTATGGACTAATGGTTGCATTGAGTTATATTTGAAGGATTTGTCCATAGGCTTTTCTTGAAGTCCATGTGTTGGTTTCAAGGAGTTTATGAGTTGACCAAGGTGCTATTAAGGAATTATCCAAAGATCGGTCATGTGAGTGTTGAGCTTATTACAAGCA
The DNA here is from genome assembly GCA_032464435.1 of Aegilops umbellulata. Classification (NCBI taxonomy): domain Eukaryota; kingdom Viridiplantae; phylum Streptophyta; class Magnoliopsida; order Poales; family Poaceae; genus Aegilops; species Aegilops umbellulata. Next base: position 475,054,142 of record CP136060.1, read on the forward strand.
TGTCTTGAAGAAGAAGATTGTGTGATCATTCATGTCTACCTTCAAGACATCATCCAAATGAAGAGAATTGGCAAGATTCAACACACAAAGCGCACAAGATGTACCGAGGGATCAAGTGATCCCATCGTATGGTAAGCATTGTCCATTACGCTTTTTGTGCTAACCCATGGTCTTCGTGAGAATTCTTTGTGGGGTTAGGTTGTGGTGTGCAAGTTCAAGTGGAGCATCACGAAGCAATCAAGAAAGGTGGTCCAACTTGAGGGAGTCAAGATCGTCATCATCTAGCTCAAGTGGACCATGTGCAAGGCAAAGGTTTGCCCTTGATAGGTTTTCTATTTTACCGGTCTCATGGTGATAGTTGGGAGACCGGGTTATAGGATCGATTGTCGTACTATCAAGGGGGGCTCTCGATGAGTAGCTTGATCGTATCATTCATAGAGAGTTCAAACCATTGCATCCTTGCATCATATTTCTTGGTTCTTGGTTGCTTCTCTTTGTGAGTTTTGGAGCTTTTGGTCATCTTGTTGACAAGCTCGAGTTCATCAAAAACGGAGTTCACGTGCATCTTCTATGATGTTTTCGATGTTGGAGGGTATGTCGGTTCTTCTCTGTTGGAGGTTTCACTCCTCTGTTTTTTAGGCATACCTCCCCTGCCTCTTCTTACTATAACCAATCGCAGTTTTGATGCTACTAGTCTTCCTCTATCCAACAAGCTTGAGTTTGCTCAAGTCGGAGCTCTCATGAAGAAGTTATGGCAGTTTTGGGTTTTCTCCCTGCGGTAGTACCGTGGTCGGTAGCGGTAGTACCGCTTATCATGCGGTAGTACCGCTCCAGTACCGCTCTACTACTACCGCCTCGATTTTGGGTCTTGCACTTTTCGTGTCGGGTTTAGTAGTAGTTGCACGGCAGTAAGGCACGACAGTTCCGCCTATAAGCGGTAGTACCGCCCCGATTGGGCGGTAGTACCGCTCTGGTCGGGCGGTAGTACCGCTACTGCATTACTGCCACCGTACTCTGCTCTGCCCTGCCTCATTTGGTCCCGTGTTCTGCTCCTCCAGCGGTACACTACTAGGGAAAACCCTAGTAGTAGCGCGGGTTTTGAGGCTAGCAGCAGCGCGGGTGGACGCACTACTAATAAGGCGCTACAGCTAACTTATAGTAGTAGCGCGGTCCGTACTTGCGCTACTACTGTTGACGAAATCAGCAACGCTTTTTATGAACGCACTACTATTACTTAGCTGTAGCGATTTCGCAGTCCCTCTCTACTGCTATATCTTTCATCATTTCCCCCCCGTACCCCTTTCCCTTTCAGTTTCCCTTTCAGATACTAGATACTAGGTACTGCTAGTAGATATCAAATTCATAAACCATTACTGGGTAGTACTCCCTTCGTTCCAAATTACTCGTCGTGGTTTTAGTTCAAACCATGATGAGTAATTTGGAACGAAGGGAGTACTAGATAACAATTTCATGCATAGTCAACATGCATCCTCAAGCAGTACAAGGTCATATCAACGGCGATCATCACATGTAGTTCTAGATGATATCGACGATGATCATCATATGTAGTTCTAGATGATATAGCCACACACACATATGTAGTTCTAGATGATATAGCCACACACACACATGTAGTTCTAGATGATATCGAAAACAATCATCATCCTCAAGCCTGGGCGGTTGGTGTTCCTGATAGTAATTAGGATGGCCTGTCCAACACGAAGATTCTTGCCATCGAGGAATTTCTTTCACCCAACCGAGTTTAAGTGTGTGCGACCGTCCGTGTCCACGCTGTAAGTACAGGTTGTGACGGAGCCCCTTGCAGTAAGGTGTAGTCCAGCTGAGCCTTCTTCATCAGGCTCGATACCATAACTCACAGATATGCTCTTTGCCAATTTCTGAATAAGAAAAACATTTCAATTAATAAATAGCCTCGCAAATAAGTACATATGGATTATCTACACTATTAATAGTTTCCTTAGATTCTACACTAATAAGCATGTGATCGAACTCTACATTAAAACATATCATCGACTAGATTCCACACAACATACCTTATCATTGGACTGTACACTAAGTATTTCATCGGATAATTTGCATTTGTAAGTATAACATACCATATCATGTCAATCAACCATGGTATTTGTCAGGCGGTTCACGAATGGCACCCCGACAAAGTCAGCACGTGGCGGAATTATGTCCCACAGGTTGGACACCTCCTCCTTGCTCAGCCTTGTTCTTTGAGCTACGATGGCTTCATGAAGTGGGTCCTCATCATCTTCATCGAGTGGGTCCTCATTATCTTCATCATCTTCATCATCTTCGTCATCTTCATCATCTTCTACCAGGTTGAGATAAATGACAGCCAGCTTGGGTCTTTCTGCTCTGAAGGAGAAGCTGATCAACTCACCACCAGTAAGACGCACGCGAGCGACGAAACGGGCCCATCCATCTCCTCCAATCTGCGACATATTGCGTCCTTTCTCGACCTCCATAGTGTACGCCCCCCGAGGAGCCTCAAATGTCACAGTGTCTCCTGTCAGCTTGTTGAATTTCAACCTCACATTGCATGGGACGATCTGTGTAAAATAAGCAGAATGACACAATGCAGTAATGCCAACACTAAAAATAAAACAGTTATTACATCTATCTATACCTATACTAATTACTGACTCCCTAGAATTTTCCACGTTAATTAGATTTTACGAGCCGTTAATCTGGTGAGACCGAATTATTACGGTGTAGATTAACTCATGCAATTCTTCATAAAAAATCTATCTAGACCTTTATATACTTACAAAATCCCACGTTCTGGAAAGGATAAAATATTAAAAGGGTAGCAAACCTTTTCTTCTCATAACTAATTAAAATCCTAACCATGTACGATGCCCTCCTATCTCATTGGCCACCGGCCCTCTCCAATCTCTAAATTCTCTCTCTTCCATGCAAACACGTCCCTTCCTCCCTTCTTTCTCTCTCTTCCCCGTATCTCTCTATCTCCCGTATCTCTCTCTCCCGTATCTTCCTCTCTCTGCGCTTTGTCTCCCATGGAAAAGATTGCGCCATCGCTAGCTTCCTCTCTCTATTCTCGCCCCATGGAGAAAGAAACCATCGTCTCTCTCCAAACTGTAGCAAGCGAGTTTGGGGGATGGATCCACAGTTGTTTTCCACATCTAGATCTGATTCACCTCAAAAAAAAAAGGTTCGTTTCTCACATTATTTTATTTTTTCCCGGATTTATACTTGAATCCTTCCCAACTTCTGGATTCAGATTGGCGATGCGTCTGGCCAATTTTTTTCTAACCATCGTCTCTCTCCGAACTGAAGCAAGCGAGTTTGGGGGGGATGGATCCATAGTTGCTTTCCATATCTGTATCTGATTCACCTTAAAAATAAAAAAAATCATCTGGATCAGGTTTGTTTCTCACATTATTTTAGTTTTTCCCCAATTTATACTTGAATCCTTCCCAACTTCTGGATTCAGATTGGCGATGCGTCTGGCCAATTTTTTCCAAACGATTTTCTGTAGCGTTTTTGAATCAAGTTGTGAGACTACAGTTAATACTGAACAAGATTTGATCCAAATTTTGTACTCCTTTCTTTCTGATTTGCGCCTTGAATAATCTTCAAAAGTATGTGTTCTTTTGATCAGTTATCTTAAACAACCGCGTGTCATATGCTTAATGCAAGAGGTGTAAGCAGCATGCAGGAGATATGTAACGTCATTTGGAAAGATAAAACATGTTGGCACCATGCGTACTACTGATGAAAGCACACATCAGGAAATTTAATCTGTTCATGATACAAAAAGGTTATGTCTTCATGGCATAAAATTGTAAGGTAACACTTCATTGATTTTTTCATCGACTTGAAGGCAACAAGATGCTTATTTTCTTGCGCATAAGAGTAAAAGGTCTAAAATATATCCTAATAGAAGAAAAAAGCTTCACATTTCCTAGCATCAATGTTATTTCCACCGGATGTGGCTAGAAGATTTACTTATCAGCTGGTAGGTATGAATATTTGTTGAAATTATTAATTCAATGTTTTTTGCATCTTGACACCCATTTATTTAGCAACTTACATTAGAAATACGAAAGAAACACAGACAACTCACGGAATTTCGAAGATCTGGAGATATTTCGCTTTCGAGTTGAGTGAGTATAATGGAAGAAGTAAAATAAGTACAATTGCGATGGTTGATAATCAAAACTATTGTGTGTACGAGCTGCTTCAACGTCTAATTTGTGTACGATGCAAAATCTGATGCTCTCCTGCACTTCTGTTCATTGCACCAACTGTTTGATTTGGCGAGTCATATATAAAAACCGAACAAGTAGTGTCGTACTTCTAGCACAGTTTCATGGAAATAGCTAGGACCCTTGGAATATAGACCGATTTAAAAAAATAAGGTTACTATAAGGTGAGAAGGTCAACCATACCGATGAACATTCCGCCTGTCGTGTTGTCATAGTAATAGCAACAACTGTCAGAAAATTGACATGTTTGTATTTCTTTTGATAGCAAGTAAGTGTTCCTCTGTGTACATTTATTGTATTTACAGAATTTAATATCAAGTGCATCTAGAGTACTTGCTGTCATCCACATGTGAGACCAAAGTTTATGTCGTTTTGAATATCCCCGAAACAGTTGAGCTCCAAGTATGGTGCAACAACGTTTCTGCAATTATATAAACAAAAATAGTCTATCACGCGCGTGAATATTTCCCTGTACATGCAAAAATAGGCTTCGTTCTCAAGATGATATTGTATATGAAATAGAGCTAGAAGAGTATTTGTTATTAGTTCTTTTATATCTCCCATGTACTAAATTAACCTACAATTGCAGTAAAATTGTTTTATACTGCAGAAGCAACAATAATGAATCAATTAGTACATCAGATGGGTGGTACTATACATGGTAACCACTTCTAATTTCACAGGTGCGAAAAAGATCCTGAGAAAACATGTGTCCAATGTATTTAATTTATTCACACTGAGCAATATATGTTGTATTATGTGCAAGTACAAACTTGAGCTATAGATATGTTGATTTTATGGGAACATCATCTTGCACCATATGTTTTTGACATAAGAAAAAAGATTCATAATGCAATCTGCAAGATTCTTGATATAGATACATATAATTGTGATATCTGTGGGAAGACAATAAATCCAGGAAGTACGTGGAGATTCATATATCAGTTCACATTTGATATATATAACACTGTGTGTGGAATATTTTTCATAGGTTCTGAAACGGATTTGTCAATATACTGCATGCGGACAAAGTTTGTTAAACTTAACTAGAATAGAAAGTGGCTTACTGGACCGGGGAGATGGAAGAGATCAAAAGCAAAATTGGAACATGTATCCTTTTTCTACTATGATGCTACATGCTTTTTAGTACCTACGTACTGCATACCTAATTATATTTGTAACCATTATTTTTGTGGTAATTAACACAATTTTGGTCATGTTTTTGTAGAGGCATTCATGTTGGCAATGATAAACTAATTGTGAAGAACAACAAAAAGGCTCGAACCAAGAACACATGTAGTGTTGGATATTCTGATGGTAGTGAGGATAAAGATGAATCCATATATAAGGAATTAAACCTAAGAGAAATCTTACAATAGCTCTCATATGTGTCGCATTGACTATACTTATGTTGCAGATTCAAAAAAGGAAGGGAAAATTATTTGAACACCAACCAAAGGGTACTGTCATGAATAAAGGGAGTTCAAAAGGATAACCATGTAAGCTTTTTTGGTGCAGTCGCATGTTCTTGCAGATAAATTTTCATAGCAGTGTGATAAAGGATCGGCTACCAAAGAATTTCAGAAGCTTGGATCATCAAGACCTCGAAAGACAAGTGGAGTGTTGATGGATATTTGATAAAAACTAGGATGTAGTCGAATAAATGGGAGCATTAGTTTTGTACTTTACATTTATACTTCAATGGTAATCTATTTCATCTGTATCACAAAGTTACTAATATGCCTCTTAATCTTTAGTGCGCATTAAATCCAGCTGTGTTGCTTGCTATATCAAGATAGAGCATATGAAGGTAAAAAGACTAAATATGGAACACTGGTAGAAAAGTATGATTAAGATGAAAGTATGCTATTCACCACTGGTCATTCGCTGTCCTCACCACCAAGCACAACATAGTACACAGCCTAACACACCTTGATATCATGAAGAAGAAAAGTGGCCTCCAATGTCTCTACTACTTGCGCTAGAGTCAGCAGCAATATTGAAATACATCTATAATGTTTGTTTACTTTAAAAATTGACGATATAATTATATTATTCGGGCATGGAAACACATGATTGGTCAAAATAAGGTAAATCAGCTAATAATCTGCATTGCCAACCCATAGTGCAACCCACCTAGCACTTCCACGTGTGACAAAAAATTAGATTAGAATTAAAATTTTAGGGTGAGGAGATATAGATAAGTATGAGTCATATATGATTATACACTCGGGTAGAAATGCAAATAGAAAGCGTAAACATGTATGAAATATAGACGTGCAACAAGAAGTATTACTTTCCAAATGCAATACTTCTTATGGAATGTGCACAAAGTGCAGAAAGCCCCAGGATAAAAGGATCATGGCTCTCCAAATGCACAAGTTTGCATTCTGTACATCCTACAGTTTATCCGAATTTAAAGTTATACACTGAAACTAAGTGTCTTATGCAACGTGCACCAAGTGGATTAAATCCAGACACCAATTTTCAAATAGGGCGACATACTTTTAAAATGTCCAGATATCGGTCAATATGTACTGGCACAAATGGATACATGAGAAACCATGTCGTGCCTTTCATGAAAATTAATGGTTGCCGCCACAATCAGCTGATTAAGTGGCTACAAAACCATTATCAACTAATAATAGTCGAATCATAATGTGTGTTCCACATTGTTCAAAACTAACATTCTCATGCTAGCCCGTGCAATTGCACGGGTTGATGACTAGTTTCATCTAATATCTTACCGCTGCATGACGAAAACTCGGCCAAAAGTAGATGCCGAACAGCTTGCCAGTTGCAAGGCTGCTGGGGCACCTTGACTTGCACAGTCGACATAGTGGTGGTGGTGGTGGCGCCATTTTTCCTAAAGCAATATGAGCAAAGGATTAACGATCCACTTCACAGGAAAGAAAAATAGTAGCATGTGATATTTTTGGTTCTTCCACGAGAAGCAATTTGATGGACAATTATAATCCTAAGATCTAGTAACATATTAGATGACAAGGTACCACCTACATTTTGCCAAAAAGTAACTTATTAAAAAAACAAAAGTAACTACGTACCTATCCATGTACAGAAAAAATAACAATAAAATGGTGCATACTAAATCAACTAAATGAACTAGCCTACTAAATCAACTAAATCAAAATGTTCTAAATCAACTAAATCAAAATGTTCTAAATCAACTAAATGAACTAGCCTACTAAATCAACTAAATCAAAATGTTCTAAATCAACTAAATCAACTAGCCTACTAAATCAACTAAATCAAAATGTTCTAAATCAACTAAATCAACTAAATCAAAATGTTCTAAATCAACTAAATCAACTAGCCTACTAAATCAACTAAATCAAAATGTTCTAAATCAACTAAATCAACTAGCCTACTAAATCAACTAAATCAAAATGTTCTAAATCAACTAAATCAACTAGCCTACTAAATCAACTAAATCAAAATGTTCTAAATCAACTAAATCAACTAGCCTACTAAATCAACTAAATCATATCAACTAAATCAAAATGTTGCATATGAACTAGCCTACTAAATCAAAATATAGTAGGCTGGAGGGAGAAGGAGGGGCGACTCGAGGAGGGAGAAGGAGGGGCGACTCGAGGAGGGAGAAGAGAGTAGGACGGAGGAGGAAGGCGGAGCAAGGAGGGGCCGGCCGGCGGCCAGTGGAGGGAGGACGGAGGAGGAAGGCGGAGCGAGGAGGGGCCGGCCAGCGGCGAGTGGAGAGGAAGGACGGAGGAGGAGGGGCCGGCCAGCGGCGAGTGGAGAGGAAGGACGGAGGAGGAGGTCGGTACCGAGTCCAGCAAGGAGGAGGAGGTGACGGCGGCGCAGAGGGAGGAGGGGCGACGGGGGAGGACCGGCGCAGGGGATTGAGAGGGGATCCAGTGAGTGTGTGACTGTGAGTGGATCGGATAGAGGAGATGGGGGGTGGGAGATGGAATGGCTTAGCAGTAGCACGCTAAAGAGAAAGACACTACTGCTAAACTACCTAGCAGCAGCGCCTTTCACAAAGAAGCGCTACTGCTATGTGTCAGCATGTAAAAATAGACTTAGTTCAATGTATCAAAATACATTGATCATCAACGATCTTTTTGTGTAGAATCTGATTTGTCAATATGAGTCCTCACCGGTTTAGGAACAGGTGAAGACTCATATTGCAGCCACAAATTCTACACATAGAGTTCAATGAAGACCAAGTGCTTGTCAAAGTTTGAGAAGTAACATATTTAAGGTGATAGAAACTCTCTTCACGGAGCGAGGTGGGACTAAATTTTTGTAGTAAACTTAGCAGTAGCGCTTATTGGCGAAATGCGCTGCTACTATGCTACGTAGCAGTAGCGCCCATCGTTATAACGCGTTGCTGCTATAACTAGCCTCGCGGCGGCCTCGTGAGAATTATAGCAGTAGTGCGTCTTTGAGCGGGCGCGCTACTACTATATTTATTTCAGCAGCGAGTTATTCTTGAGCTCGCTACTGCTAATTAGCAGTAGCGCCTTATTTTAAAGCGCGCTACTGATAAGATTCTGTGTATAGGCTTTTCCCTAGTAGTGGTAGTACCGCTGGGGTGAGCGGTAGTAGCGCTTATAAGCGGTACTACCGCCCCAAGGTTCATGTTTTGTTACTCCATTTCCCTACTTCTTCCGCCCGAGCGGTAGTACCGCTCGTGGAGCGGTAGTACCGCTCGTGTGCGGGCTGAGCACATAACGGTTGGATTTTTCCCCTCCTATAAAAGGGGGTCTTCTTCCCCAATGAACCTTATCCTTTGAGCTCGTGTTCTTCCCCCATTGCTTCGAGCTTGCTAACTCTCAATCCCTCCATGGATTCTTGTTAGTTTTTGAGGGAAAAGAGAGAGGAGATCTAGATCCACATTTCCACCAATCACTTTCTCCTCTATGTGAGGGGAACCCCTTGGATCTAGATCTTGGAGTTCTTGGTGTTCTCCTTCTTGTTCTTCCTCTTATTTTCCTCCCTAGCATTAGTTGCTTCGGTGGGATTTGAGAGAGAAGGACTTGGGAACTTCGTGTGCCCTTGCCATTGCATTTGGTGCATCGGTTTGAGTTCTCCACGGTGATACGTGGAAGTTACAAGTTGAGAAGCTTATTACTCTTGGGTGCTTAGTACCCTTGAGCTTGTTCCTCTTGGGTGCTTGGGCGCCCTAGACGGTTTGTGGTGTTCGGAGCTCAATCATTGTGGTGTAAAGCTCTGGGCAAGCGTCGGGGTCTCCAATTAGGTTGTGGAGATCGCCCCGAGCAATTTGACGGGTACCGGTGACCGCCCCAAAGGGTTGCCAAAGTGTACGGGTTCGGTGACCGCCCCCAAGGGTTGCCATTTGTACGGGTTTGGTGACCGCCCTCAAGGGCCCCTTAGTGGAATCACGACATCTTGCATTGTGCAAGGGCGTGAGGAGATTACGGTGGCCCTAGTGGCTTCTTGGGGAGCATTGTGCCTCCACACCACTCCAAACGGAGATTAGCATCCACAAGGGTGTGAACTTCGGGATACATCATCGTCTCCGCGTGCCTCGGTTATCTCTTACCCGAGCCCTTTACTTATGCACTTTACTTTGTGATAGCCATATTGTTTCTTGTCATATATCTTGCTATCACTTAGTTGTTTATCTTAGTTGTTTTAGGTTTTGTGCTTGACAAATTAACCGTTAGGTTTATTCCGCATTTGTTCAAGCCTAAACCGTAATTATTTTAAAGCGCCTATTCACCCTCCCCATCTAGGCGACATCCACGATCTTTCAATTGGTATCGGAGCCTCGTCTCTCTTTGTTAGGCTTAACCGCCTAGAGAGTAATGATGTTGACTAGGGGTTTAGGATTCTCTGACACTCTTAGTTTTGATGGCACAAATTTTGATGTTTGGGTAATTCGCATGCTTAATCTCGTTAGGGTCATGGACCCAAATTTAGAGCGAATTGTAGATATGGGTTTTTCTCCTCCATAGGAGCCCCAAAGATTATCTTTAGAGGATGAGAAAAACTATTATCTCAATGATCAAGCTTCTAATGTGCTTTTCGATGCTTTGAGCAATGTAGTTTTATTTCAACTCATGCTGTTCCGGGATGCTCATGAGTTGTGGACAAAGCTTCAAGATAAATATGGCATGTCCAAGATTTGCAAGGATGATTTTTCTCCCTCCACCTCTGGCCGTGTTGCGTCCTCAACTTCTTCTACTTCACCTACATGTGGTTTGCCACAAGGTAATGACATGGTGAGTAGTGGTGTTCATTGCAATGATGATAGTGGGCTTATTGTTGATTATCCTTCATCACTTTCTTATTGCAATGCTTCATCTTTGGACTTTAGCACTTCGAGCACTCCAAATGTTTCACATGCTTCTGTTGATAGTCCTTGCATATCATGTAGAAATTGCTTGACTAAATCTCATGATGATATGCTTGCTATATCTTGTTGCCATGATAAAAATGCATGTATTTCTTCGAGTTGTTGTGCTAACAATGTAGAGGAAACCCAACACTCCATGGAACAAGATGTGGTCTTGGATGGTGCTTCAAGGGATCCTACATCATCATCTATTGCATTTTGCCTTATAGCCAAGGCTTCAAAGGTATCTCCCACTTTGAATCACAATATATCTTGTGATGATATTGATGATGGCAAGAGTGATGATGATGTTGATTATGATGAAGAGAATGATGATGTTGCCTCCTTAAAAATTAAGGGGGAAATGATTTTAAAGCTCTTCTTAAGAATAGAATTGCTCATTCCAACTTCATGGAAATCATGTCTATTGCTATTGAGGGCAAGAAATATATTGATGATTTGGAATCTCGTCTTGAGGAGCATGAGGTCACCATTGATAAAATGGAAGGTCATGAGCGTTATTACGCTAATGAGATTGCGGACCTCTCTCAAGCTCTTGAACTTGAACAAACCACCAAGGAATCCCTTGAGGAGACTTGTCGGTGTCAAAACCGGCAGATCTCGGGTAGGGGGTCCCGAACTGTGCATCTAGGCCGGATGGTAACAGGAGACAAGGGACACGAAGTTTACCCAGGTTCGGGCCCTCTCGATGGAGGTAAAACCCTACTCCTGCTTGATTAATATTGATGATACGGGTAGTACAAGAGTGGATCTACCACGAGATCAAGGAGGCTAAACCCTAGAAGCTAGCCTATGGTATGATTGTTGTATGATGGAGTTGTCCTACGGACTAGAACCCTCCGGTTTATATAGACACCGGATAGGGTTAGGGTTATACAAAGTCGGTTACAATGGTAGGAGATCCTGAATATCCGCATCGCCAAGCTTGCCTTCCACGCCAAGGAAAGTCCCTTCCGGACACGGGACGAAGTCTTCAATATTGTATCTTCATAGTCCTGGAGTCCGGCTGAAGGCATAGTCCGGCTATCCGAACACCCCCTAATCCAGGACTCCCTCAGTAGCCCCTGAACCAGGCTTCAATGACGACGAGTCCGGCGCGCAAGTTGTCTTCGGCATTGCAAGGCGGGTTCCTCCTCCAAGTTCTTCAACAAGATTTTAAACACCAAGAATAGTGTCCGGCTGTGCAAAATAAGTTTCCACATATTGCCATAGAGAGAATAATATTAACACAAATCTAATCTGCTGACGTATTCCGTAGCGTGACATCACACTACGGCCAAGTCCTTTTCTTGAATCATTTTTACTCTTCCACCTCAGCGTGTTTTGCGAGGCGGTTTGCTTGGCACGTCTTGTCAAAGCAGAGATCGTGTGCCCCTTTTTACGAGATTCTCATCAATTTGGACGTGGGTAACCCAATCGTGCCCGTTAGCACGTTTCCTCGATTAAAGGCGAGTCCCAAACGGTTACGGGGAGGGCTCTTGGTATTCAACCTCTTATAAAGAGACCAAGGCCTTACTCCTTTCGATCTCAAGCGAGTTCGCCCGTCGCCTCGAGTTCCAACACCCTAGGCTCTAGATTCCAGGCGCTTCGGACCTTCGACAATGTCTGGCTCTGACCTTCAAGGCCGATGGACGCCTTCCTCCGTCACGGAGGAGGACGTGCTAAAGTTGAGAGAGGCTAAGTTCTTGACCGATGAAATTTCACACCGGTTGTCTGCTCAAGGGCAGTCCATTCCCAGTCCCCAGCCCGGCGAGAGCGTGGTGTTCATGTCTCACTTCCTTTGGGGGTTAGGCTTCCCCATGGATCCCTTTGTGAGAGGGCTGTTGTTTTATTACGGGCTGGAATTCCATGACTTAGCTCCGGAGTCCATCCTCCACATCTCCTCATTCATTGTTGTGTGTGAAGCGTTCCTCCGGGTTACCCCTCATTTCGGATTATGGCTCAAGACCTTTAAAGTGGAGCCGAAGATGATCGAGGGACGACACGCAGAGTGCGGAGGCGCTGTCATAAGCAGAAATGCTGATGCTCCATGGCCCGAGGGCTCTTTTCAAGAGGAGCTAGGCTTGTGGCAACGAGAGTGGTTTTATATCACCGCTCCCCGGGGCACCAAGTGGGTGGCGCCTCCTGCCTTTCGCTCGGGTCCCCCACCACGGCTAGCGTCATGGGTCAGCAAAGGGTTAGATTGGGGGTTACCCAAAGACGTGCCCCTGTTGCAGGGCCGCATTAGGGATCTCTTAGAGGGAGACCTCAGCCTGGCCAAAGTGACGCAGGTCATGCTGATTCGCCGGATATTGCCCGGCAAACGTCGCTCCCTTCGCCTATGGGAGTTTAATCCAGAGGGACCGCGAGCTCTCGAGAGTTTCATGGGCGCAACGCCCGCGGAGATGTATAGACTGTTCTTCGGATCACAAGAGATGTGTCCGGATTTAACCGAGGATGCAGGCCTAAGCTGCAATCGCCCGGATACTCAAGTAAGTAACCCTGTGCCCGGACCGGCTATCCGTATAATTGTCATAAACTTGCCCCTAAAAGAGCTGTCCTTTTAAACAAGAGTGGATAGCGAAGGCGAAGCTGATCAGGTGTCCGGCTCCCCTTCCCAAAACCAGGCCAGATCCCGTGCTTGTCAGGATGTTGAAGATAATGCCTTTAGAGGGAAGTATGGGGGAGAACAAGGAAACTATGGCCTCCTCGAAGGAGGCTGCTCCGAAGGGAGGAACCGACAATTCCTCTCCTAAGGGGAAGAAGAGGGCCGCCTCTGACGACCCGGAGACCATGGCCTCGAAGTGGGGGGAAAATCCTCGTCAGAGGGTCCGACGCCGGGGAGTTCCTCGGCCGAACTACGCCCTCACAGGGATCAGCCCTCCAGCGAGCCGTAAGTAGAGAAAGGTTTTCCTTTTGAGGGATTAGGGAAATCCTTGATTTTATATCTGAGAAGACTTAACCGAAATTTTACCTTGTAGTTCGGACCTCAGCCCTTCTCAGCAGAGCTCGTCTTCGAGGGATCTTCTTCCGGAGATGATGGAGAGCGGGACGCCTCCCCCTGCCGTGCGGCCTAGTGAGGCAGGCGACCCTAAGGTGTCGTCGCGGAGGGTTTCTCCGAATCCGGTAGGGGCGGAAGATAGCTATGTGGCCCCCCAAGGTTCTCCGTGTCCGGCCTTCGAAAGAGGCCATGGGACCAGTCCGGCACCGTCTGGTGCTCGGCCGGAGGAGCTAAAGATTCTGCTGGGGCGAGCTTCTATCTCAAAGGAGCACCGTGCATTGATGGGCACGGTGATTGAAAGGATTTCATCTGCAAAAAGCGGATTGCATGAGGCCGTCAAAAGCTTACTGACGGGTTTTGAGGTACGTTGGATAATGTACGCTTTTGTCAGTTGTGCATAAGTAAGATGCGCCCTGTGTAGATAGTAGCCCCCGAGACTCTGTGCGTCGTCAAGAAATGACGGCACGCAGAGGATCATAATCCCAGGTCTAAGATGTCGCCTTTGAATGTAGGCGGCAGGGTGTCCGGAATCGAGCCGAACTGATGATTTTGCCGAACTAAAGCGGCAACTAGACATGGCAGATGCCGACATCGCGCTTGTCAACAAGCGGCTTGATGAGGCTCAAGGTATGTAATTCCTCGGGCGACATCCGGTAAGAAGAGTTTTATGCCAGTGTCTTACGATGTGTGTGCTTGACGCAGATGGTGCGACCGCCGTGGAGAGTCTCAGGGCAGAACTTGCCCAAGCTAAGGATCAAACCAGAAAAAGCGATGCAGCTGCCAAGAAAGCCCTTGAAGAGCTGAGAGCCGAACAGGCTGCTCACTGCCGAAACAAGGAAGAGATGGCCGAGATGGCCGAAAAGTTAAGGGGCGCTGCAGACCATTGCAAATTTCTTGAGAAAGAAGACCGTGCGAGACAGACGGACTTAGAGAAGGCCGTTGCCGATGCCAAGGATGCTCGCTCTGCGATGAGAGCTGCGAAGGAGGAGCTGCGTCAGGCCGAACAGATTGCGGCTGGAAAGCCCTTTATGCTGCGGAGGAAGTTTCGTGATCCGAAGTTTGCTCCGTTGGACCGGATGTGGAGTGCTTGCCATGAATTACATCATGGGTCATCTGTGGCCGGGGAGATCGGAGCTGAAGAGTTATTTCGGGTTGGTGCAGCAAGTCCTTGACGCGGTGCCGCGTATTGGTGCGATGAAGAGGTCGGCATGCATAGAGGGTGCACGGATGGCTCTTGCCCGCGTCAAAACATACTGGGCAGAGATGGATACCACCATTGTTGCGTCCCGAGACTCGGACGAAAGCCGAGTACCCTCCGAGCACTATTTTCAGGAAGTCCTTGAAGGCGCTCGTGTAATAGAGACGCAATGCTCGAAGGATGCTATGTTAAGATAGCATATGTAATTATAAAGGAATATTTTGATAAATTGTATTGGCCTTTTATACTTGTGCCTTAAGTATTTGGAACACCTCCTGTGCGGCCGTTTTAAGATATATAAAATCTGAAAGATGGCAGTCATTGGCTTCAGCCCCCACGCACATAGTGCGGGGGTGCTCGCAGAAGACGCATTTTCACACTTAACCCAACGTCTTGGTCCTACAAAGGAGGTGATAGCGCAGCGGGCCAGGTAACCGGACTATAATGCTTTAACACTTTCACTTAGCCATAGGAGCTTGACAGTGGGACTATTTAGGTAGCCCCTTGGTGGCGACTGCGCTCGCCCGAGTTCGGGGCGCGTATGTGCCTAGCCGGGAAACGGCCCTTCGTTAAAGCGGAGGAATCCGATAGATTCCGATAGGTCATCGAGTGGCTGACCAGTCTCACGCTACATCATGATAGTCACTTTTCGGCTTTCTCTACTGAGGTGCTCGCCCGGCCTAACCGGGGCACAATCGCAGTAGTTCTCCTGGTGCTACCTTAGCCGATAGAGCGGAACGTAAGGTAGCCGAACTCAGGAGCCGGGCAACCCAACATTTGACCAAAGACATGATTCGGAGCTGATGCATATAATGCCAAAACTCGCGACGCCGAACACTCCCTAAGGTGTTCGGTCTTTATGAGTGCGGGCAAGACAACACTCTTTATTAAAAAAGCCCCTAGTGTCCAGGTACGCGCAAAAATTCTGACGTGGCCACATGCCAAGACGCCAGCCTCCTCCTTGGTTATATCAGAGAAAACCAGGGGATATGTAGCAACAAGAGACAGTAAAAAAGGTTTACGCAGGGTCTTAATCTAAAAAGAATCCTTTAGGACGGCTCCCTACTGCACGTCTGCGCCTGTGTCTCTGTTGTGCCGTATCCTGGACGGGCGCCGCACGACGTTCATCTGTAAAAGAGAGGAACTGAGTTGAAAATGGGTCGTGCCGAAAAAAAGTTAAAAAAAAGGTATATAAAAAATATATAAAATTGAGCTTTATTGTCTCTCATTGTATATGTGCGAAGCCCCTAGTGCGGGGGTGTATGGCCATTTTACTGTGGGGCTGCCAAAGCGGCCGCACAGTCCTCCGCTTGGGGAAGGCGCACTTCAGTGCTTCCCCTTCAAAGAGATGATGCCTCGTGGACCGGGCATCTTAAGCGTGAGGGATGCATAATGCGGTATTGCGTTAAAGCGGGCGAAAGCTTCACGTCCTAGTAGTGCTTGATAGCGACTTGAGAACGGGGCGATGTGGAAGGTCAGCTTTTCGTGGCGGAAGTTATCGGTGTAGCCGAATATAACTTCGAGCCGGAGAAAACCCATGCAATGGGTGTCCGTACCAGGTGTTACCCCTTGAAAGGAGGTTTTGCTGCGGCGGATTCTTGCTGGGTCTATCCCCATGTGATGGATTGTGTCCTGATATATCAGGTTTAGTCCACTGCCGCCGTCCATAAGGACATTTGAAAACTGTAGTCCGCCAATTATTGGATCAAGTACCAAGGCAGTCCAGCCTGCGTTCCTGGTACTTCTAGAGTAATCCAGTTGATCGAAGATGATTGGTTTTGACAACTAGTGGCAGGACCCCTTTGGGATAGGTCGTGTGGTGCGTACCTTTATGGGCGCCGCACATTTTGTTATGTGAAGTAAGTTTACAGTTTTTACTTCTTGTGGGAAGTTCTTTTGTTTCCTGGTACTCTGCTTTTGGGGTTCGTCCTCGTCTTCACTTGGTGTGTCGAGCCCCTTGTGTTCGGCGTTGAGTCTGCCGGATTGTTTGAAAACCCAACAATCTCTGTGGGTATGGTTAGCAGGCTTCCCGGGAGTACTGTGTATTTGACATATCCTGTCCAGGATTTTGTTTAAATTGGATGGATCGTCCCTGTTATCCTGGAGGGGAGGTTTTGTCTGATTCTGTCGTGAGCCTTTGAATCTGACGTTGACTGTCGTGCTCTTCGGACTTTTTTCCTTTGTCCGGCGACGGTCCTTGTTGCGTCGCGGTTTTCTGTTTCCATCCCTGGTTTCGGATGTACTTGGGTCGCTGGGGCTGCATCTTGCCAACCAGCTGTCCTCTCCTGCACAAAAGCGGGTCATGAGGCTTGTTAGTGCGGCCATTGTTCTTGGCTTTTCTTGGCCGAGGTGTCTGGCGAGCCATTCATCTCGGACGTTATGCCTGAAAGCTGCTAAGGCTTTGGCATCCGGACAGTCGACTATCTGATTCTTTTTAGTGAGGAATCTATTCCAGAATTGTCGAGCTGATTCTCCGGGCTGTTGAGTTATGTGACTAAGATCGTCTGCATCCGGAGGGTGGACATAGGTCCCTTGAAAATTTGATCGGAAAGCATCCTCGAGCTCTTCCCAACTTCCAATTGTGTTTTCAGGAAGGCTTTCAAGCCAATGCCGGGCTGGCCCTTTTAGCTTAAGGGGTAAATATTTTATGGCGTGAAGATCATCTCCTCTAGCCATATGTATGTGGAGGATATAGTCCTCAATCCAGACTCCAGGGTCTGTTGTTCCATCATATGCCTCTATGTTTATAGGTTTGAATCCCTCTGGAAATTCATAGTCTAGGACCTCATTGGTGAAACATAGGGGGTGTGCGGCGCCCCTGTATTTGGGTGTGCCGGATTCTGATGATGGCTTTATTGCATTGCTCACGAGAGCTTGATTTCTGGGCCCGTAAATGGACCTGACTGGGCCATGATGCAAATCCTTAAGTGGGTCGCATGCCGATTTAAGTGCGGCGCCGCTTGCCGCTTTATGCTGGCCATGGGATCGTCTATCCGACCGTGTGGCTTTCTTATTTTTTTAATGCGAGGGCTCTAGGGCCTCTTCGTCGAATTCATGCAGTAGCTTTCTCTTCGGATAGCTGTTAGTGCGGTGACTGTCACCGTATTTATCTGCGGTATTGGTTACTTTGCTCCATCTGATCCTGAGTGCATCTTCCGCTGTTTTTAGCTTCCGCTTCTGCTTTTTCAGGCTACGTGCTGTTGCAACGAGCCTCTGTTGGAGATTCTTCTTCTTCATTGGTTTACCCGGCGTGAGGTCGTCCGGAATGCCGTTTTCGTCGGGGGAGGGATGTTCGGCTTCTCTATCCGTGTTGCCCTGTTCGGACGGTTGCTCTAAGGCCTGCTCGCCGTCTACCGGCTCATCCTGCTCTATGGCTGGGTCTTTATCGAGGCGGGGCTTGGGTCGGCGTTTACGCCGATGCTTTGATTGCTTTTCGGGGGGTCGATCTCCCGTTCCATCCCCTTTTTCCTCGTTATCGCTCCCTTTAGGGGTATCCACCATGTACACATCATGAGATGAGGTGGCTGTCCAATGCCCTATGGGCGTTAGTTCATCCGTATCTCCTGCATCGTCATCCATGTTGTCGATGTCTGCGGAGTCGAAGTTAAGCACGTCGTTTAAATTGTCGACAGTGGCTACCAAGTGGGTGGTGGGCGGGCTTTGAATTTCTTCATCGTCCGTATCCCATCCTCACTGACCGTAGTCCGGCCAGGGCTCTCCTGATAAAGAGAGAGACTTGAGGGAATTCAGGATGTCGCCAAAAGGCGAGTGCTAAAAGATGTCCGCGGCGGTGAACTCCATTATCAGCGCCCAATCGAATTCGATCGGCAGGGGCGCGGGGGGTTCGGAGTCCGGAAAGGAGTCCGGATCCTCGGAGTCACGGGTCCTGCAGAGTGCGGGGTTGGCGTTCGGCTCGATCGCCTTTGAGATCGCAGCCCCCGAGGTGACGTCCGACCGATCATCCTCGATCGACGCAACTGGCTCTGAATTGAGGGTCAGAGCCGGTGCGTTTGCGGCCTCCAGGGCACTGTTCGGCGGCAGAGCTAGATCATGCCCCGCGAGACAGTGCGGCGCGCTTGGCTGTGGCTCGAATCCGTCGAAGATCAAATCTCCGCGGATGTCTGCCATGTAGTTTAGGCTTCCAAACCTGACCTGATGGCCAGGGGCGTAGCTTTCGATCTGCTCCAGGCGGCCAAGCGAATTGGCCCGCAGTGCGAAGCCGCCGAAGACGAAGATCTGTCCGGGGAGAAAAGTCTCACTCTGGACCGCATCGTTCTTGATGATCAAAGGAGCCATCGAGCCCAAAAGCGACGACACAGAGGAACTCTCAATGAAAGCACCAATGTCGGTGTCAAAACCGGCGGATCTCGGGTAGGGGGTCCCGAACTGTGCGTCTAGGCCGGATGGTAACAGGAGACAAGGGACACGAAGTTTACCTAGGTTCGGGCCCTCTCAATGGAGGTAAAACCCTACTCCTGCTTGATTAATATTGATGATATGGGTAGTACAAGAGTGGATCTACCACGAGATCAAGGAGGCTAAACCCTAGAAGCTAGCCTATGGTATGATTGTTGTATGATGGAGTTGTCCTACAGACTAGAACCCTCCGGTTTATATAGACACCGGATAGGGTTAGGGTTACACAGAGTCGGTTACAATGGTAGGAGATCTTGAATATCCGCATCACCAAACTTGCCTTCCACGCCAAGGAAAGTCCCTTCTGGACACGGGACGAAGTCTTCAATCTTGTATCTTCATAGTCCTGGAGTCCGGCTGAAGGCATAGTCCGGCTATCCGAACACCCCCTAATCCAGGAGTCCCTCAAGACTTTTGCCCTAGAATTATCTAGAGTGAGGGAATCTCGTGATAGAGCTCTTGAGGTGGCCAATGTTTTTGAAACTAAAAATGAGGAGCTTGAAGTTGCGCATGCTAAAATCCTTGAGAACTTTGAGCACCTCGAAAATGGCTCAAGGGTCATTAAGAGTGAGCTCATCAAACTCACCGAGTCTCATGCTCAACTTAAAGCCTCATATTCAAAAGAGCTTGCCAAGTTGTCTTCTCCTCTTGTTGTTAATGATGATGCTTGTGCTACTAACTCTATCTCTTGTGAAGCATCCATATTGAAGTAGAATGTTGAGCTAAGGGCTCAATTTGAGTTGCTATCTAGCAATTATGGGATGTTGGAAGAAAATCATGTAAAGCTCACAAGCTCTCATGATGATCTTCGAGTATCCCATAATGTGCTAAAGTTAGTTCATGAGGCCATGCTTGCTAATGTAACATCTAGTGAGCCTCATGTGGATACTAGCACTACTTTTAGTCAAAATGCTATATTGCCTTGTGCTAGTCCTCGTGATTCATCCATGCATAACATTGGTACATCTTGTGATGAGTTGCTTTCCTTGCCTTGTTGCTCTAACGATGAAGCGTATACTTCCTCTAGTGCTTGTGTTGAGACTAACCATGTAGAGGAAATCAAAGAGCTCAAGGCCCAAGTCACTTCTTTGAAGAAAGATTTGGAAAAGTGTCACGAAGGGAATGCCACACTCAACAATATCTTGAGTGTACAAAAATGCCCCAATGACAAAGGTGGACTTGGATTCAACTCCAATAAGAATAAGAAGTCCAAGAGCAACAACAAGAAGGGCCAAAAACAAGTCAAGAATTCGGCCAAGATTATTTGATTCAAGTGCAAAATTGAAGGGCATCATGTTAGATCTTGCCCATTGAATAAGAAGGCCATTAGTGACAAGCGACAAGGGAAGCGGCTACAAGTGCATTCTCATGCTCAACCTCAAGTTGAAGAAAGGCCTCTTCCCAAGAAGACTCAAGCTAATGCTTCTCAAGTTGAGAAATCAAGTGAGAAGAAAGTGAAGAGTAGACGTTGCTACCTATGTCGTGAGAAAGGTCACCTCGCTTCTTCATGCACTAGTGGTAACTGTTCCAACCCAATTATTATTGATGATGTCTATTCTCTTGGGAAGGACAAGGTTGGCAATGTGTTTGCCAATTTTGTTGGTACTCAAAGTGGTTTGAAGCAAAGAACCATTTGGGTAGCCAAGCCTATTGTGACTAACCTCTTAGGACCCAACTTGGTTGGGGACCAACAAGCTCAAACTTGATCAATAGGTGTTGTTGGAGGTCATTGGAGACTTGGCTACATTATGAAGATTTAAGGGGTCCTCATCATTCATATTGTCTCAAGCCAAGTCATTCCGATTATCTTTTTATCGTATATCCAATGTTCCTCCTTGCGGTAACTCGTGCTTAAATTGCTTACATTGAAAGTTACTTGCCCCTTAGCATGTTGTGATTTTGTATCTTGGATGTGCTTGTATATGTTGTGCTTCCAATTTTCTTATCTTGAGAAATCAAGTATGTGTATGTTGGTTTGCACATCATGTACGTGTGTGTTGTGTGTTGAGCCTTTTTGCATCTTGTTTTATTTCTTAGTTGGCTCTTGTGAGAGGTTAATGGAATATCCCATTATGGGGGAGTGATATGCTTTATGCACCTCACAATCCTATAAATGTGTGTACATGAGTAATACCATCTAGTATTGATATTTCAAGATTATCTAGTCGCTATGTGGTATGTCTTCTCATGAGAAATTCAAATTCTGAATAGTCCATTAATTATCTCTTGTTGGATCCTTTTATTTTCCTCTTGTTTATCCTTAATTGGTATCACATTATGGGGGAGTAATATGCTATGTGTATATTACTAGCCTAGAAAATGTGTACATTTGAGATATTGTCACCTAGAGTTGATATTGTAAATTATCTTGTTCCTAGGTGGCATGTTAGCTCTAGAAGTTGCAATTTGCCTTTTTTTTGGTGTGTAGATGATGTCAGATATCCTTGCTATCTACCACCGGGAATTATTTCCAAATACTTCTTGTCTTTTGACAATTGGTACTCACTTATGTGTGGTAGAAATTTTTGATCATCTCCATGTTGGTGTTTGCTTTTATTTGCCTTATCTCTTGCCTAGGATTGTGTCAACTCCCTTTGTCTTCCATACCACTTGTGTATCTTGTTAATTTCTTGATCTTGTCTAGTGTTTTCTAGGTATAGTGAAAGTGGTGATCCCACCTTGTGCATTTTGTATTCAAATGCAAATTCCCTATAATGCACTAGTCTTGGGGGAGCTATCCTATTTTCTATGAAACACTCATCTTGTGATCCATATCAAGTGTGTGTTGGTGGAGGGCAAGCCGTTTCTTTTTGGTACTTTGTGCCATCATGAAACTTTATAGAGGGCTTGGTTTGTTTGGAACCATCCTCTCTTTTGGAAGTTCAATATCTTTCTTTTGAGTGTATTAATGGATATCTCATTCCTTGATGTATCTTTAAATGATATCTCCCAAGTGGTGATTTCTCTATTTGGTATCCTATTTGCACTTGGTATTTATTTTTCATTTGGTATCGTTTCTTGGAAGTCTTGATCTTGCATATTTACTTCATGAATTTTCTTTGGCATGCTTTCTTTCTTTGACCCAATTGAAGGAAATATGCCCTAGAGGCAATAATAAAGTTATTATTTATTTCCTTATTTCATGATAAATGTTTATTATTCATGCTAGAATTGTATTAACCGGAAACTTGATACATGTGTGAATACATAGACAAAACAATGTGTCACTAGTATGCCTCTACTTGACTAGCTCGTTAAATCAAAGATGGTTAAGTTTCCTAGCCATAGACATGAGTTGTCATTTGATTAACGGAATCACATCATTAGAGAATGATGTGATTGACTTGACCCATTCCGTTAGCTTAGCACTTGATCGTTTAGTATGTTGCTACTGCTTTCTTCATGACTTATACATGTTCCTATGACTATGAGATTATGCAACTCCCGTTTACCAGAGGAACACTTTGTGTGCTACCAAACGTCACAACGTAGCTGGGTGATTATAAAGGTGCTCTACAGGTGTCTCCGAAGGTACTTGTTGAGTTGGCGTATTTCAAGATTAGGATTTGTCACTCCGATTGTCGGAGAGGTATCTCTGGGCCCTCTCGGTAATGCACATCACTATAAGCCTTGCAAGCATTGTAACTAATGAGTTAGTTGCGGGATGATGTATTACAGAACAAGAAAAGAGACTTGCCGGTAACGAGATTGAACTAGGTATTGAGATACCGACGACCGAATCTCGGGCAAGTAACATACCGATGACAAAGGGAACATCATATGTTGTTATGCGGTTTGACCGATAAAGATCTTCGTAGAATACGTGGAAGCCAATATGGGCATCCAGGTTCCGCTGTTGGTTATTGACCGGAGACGTGTCTCGGTCATGTCTACATAGTTCTCGAACCCGTAGGGTCCGCACGCTTAAAGTATGGTGACGATCGGTATTATGAGTTTTTGTGCTTTGATGTACCGAAGGTAGTTTGGAGTCCCGGATATGATAACGGAGATGACGAGGAGTCTCGAAATGGTTAAGACGTAAAGATCGATATATTGGACGACTATATTCGGACACCGAAAGTGTTCTGAGTGGTTTCGGAGAAAAACCGGAGTACCGGGGGGGGGGGGGGGGGTTACCGGAACCCCCCGGGGAGTTTATTGGGCCCCATGGGCCTTAGTGGGAGAAGAGGAGGGGCAGCCAGGGCAGCGGCGCACCCCCTCCCCCTCTAGTCCGAATTGGACAAGGAGGGGGAGGGGGGCGGCGCCCCCCTTTTTCCTTCCCCTCCTCTCTCCCTTCCTTCCATCTCCTACTCCAACAAGGAAAAGGAGGAGTCCTACTCCCGGTGGGAGTAGGACTCCCCCCTTGGCACGCCCTCCTCCTGGCCGGCCACCTCCCCCCTTGCTCCTTTATATACGGGGGCAGGGGGCACCTCTACACACAAGTTGATCTGTTGATCTATTCCAGCCGTGTGCGGTGCCCCCCTCCACCATATTCCACCTCGGTCATATTGTAGCGGTGCTTAGGCGAAGCCCTGCGTCGATAGCAACATCATCACCATCATCACGCCGTCGTGCTGACGGAACTCTCACGTGAAGCTCTGCTGGATCGGAGTTTGCGGAACGTCATCGAGCTGAACGTGTGCTGAACTCGGAGGTGCCGTACGTTCGGTACTTGGATCGGTCGGATCGTGAAGACGTACGACTACATCAACCGCGTTGTGCTAACACTTCCGCTTTCGGTCTACGAGGGTACGTGGACAACACTCTCCCCTCTTGTTGCTATGCGTCACCATGATCCTGGGTGTGCATAGATTTTTTTTTTTGAAATTACTACGTTCCCCAATAGTGGCATCCGAGCCAGGTTTATGCGTAGATGTTATATGCACGAGTAGAACACAAGTGAGTTGTGGGCGATACAAGTCATACTGCTTACTAGCATGTCATACTTTGGTTCGGCGGTATTGTTGGATGAAGCGGCTCGGACCGACATTACGCGTACGCTTACGCGAGACTGGTTCTACCGACGTGCTTTGCACACAGGTGGCTGGCGGGTGTCAGTTTCTCCAACTTTAGTTGAACCGAGTGTGTCTACGCCCGGTCCTTGAGAAGGTTAAAACAACACTAACTTGACGAACTATCGTTGTGGTTTTGATGCGTAGGTAAGAACGGTTCTTGCTCAGCCCGTAGCAGCCACATAAAACTTGCAACAACAAAGTAGAGGACGTCTAACTTGTTTTTGCAGGGCATGTTGTGATGTGATATGGTCAAGGCATGATGCTATATTTTATTGTATGAGATGATCCTGTTTTGTAACCGAGTTATCAGCAACTGGCAGGAGCCATATGGTTGTCGCTTTATTGTATGCAATGCAATCACCCTGTAATTGCTTTACTTTATCACTAAGCGGTAGCGATAGTCGTAGAAGCAATAGTTGATGAGACGACAACGATGCTATGATGGAGATCAAGGTGTCGCGCCGGTGACGATGGTGATCATGACGGTGCTTCGGAGATGGAGATCACAAGCACCAGATGATGATGGCCATATCATATCACTTATATTGATTGCATGTGATGTTTATCTTTTATGCATCTTATTTTGCTTTGATTGATGATAGAATTATAAGATGATCTCTCACTAAATTTCAAGATAAAAGTGTTCTCCCTGAGTATGCTCCGTTGCCAAAGTTCGTCGTGCCGAGACACCACGTGATGATCGGGTGTGATAAGCTCTACGTTCATCTACAACGGGTGCAAGCCAGTTTTGCACACGCAGAATACTCGGGTTAAACTTGACGAGCCTAGCATATGCAGATATGGCCTCGGAACACTGAGACCGAAAGGTCGAGCATGAATCATATAGTAGATATGATCAACATAGTGATGTTCACCATTGAGAACTACTCCATCTCACGTGATGATCGGACATGGTTTAGTTGATTTGGATCACGTGATCACTTAGATGATTAGAGGGATGTCTATCTAAGTGGGAGTTCTTAAGTAATATGATTAATTGAACTTTAATTTATCATGAACTTAGTCCTGGTAGTATTAGCATATCTATGTTGTAGATCAATAGCTCGCGTTTAGCTCCCCTGTTTTATTTTGATATGTTCCTAGAGAAAAATAAGTTGAAAGATGTTAGTAGCAAAGATGCGGACTAGCTCCGTGATATGAGGATTTTCCTCATTGCTGCACAGAAGAATTATGTCCTGGATGCACCGCTAGGTGACAGAACTATTACAGGAGCAGATGCAGACATTATGAACGTTTGGCTAGCTCAATATGATGACTACTTGATAGTTTAGTGCACCATGCTTAACGGCTTAGAGTCGGGACTTCAAAGACGTTTTGAACTTCATGGACCATATGAGATGTTCCAGGAGTTGAAGTTAATATTTCAAACAAATACCCGAGTTGAGAGATATGAAGTCTTCAACAAGTTCTATAGCTAATAGATGGAGGAGAATAGCTCAAGCAGTGAGCATGTGCTCAGATTGTCTGGGTACTACAATCGCTTGAATCAAGTGGGAGTTAATCTTCCAGATAAAATAGTGATTGACAGAATTCTCTAGTCACCATCACCAAGTTACTAGAACTTCGTGATGAACTATAATATGCAAGGGATAACGGAAACGATTCCCAAGCTCTTCGTGATGCTGAAATCGACGAAGGTAGAAATCAAGAAAAGCATCAAGTGTTGATGGTTAACAAGACCACTAGTTCAAGAAAAGGGCAAAGGGAAGAAGGGGAACTTCAAGAATAACGGCAAGCAAGTTGCTGCTCAAGTGAAGAAGCCCAAAGTCTAGACCTAAGCCTGAGACTAAGTGCTTCTACTGCAAAGGGACTGGTCACTGGAAGCGGAACTGCCCCAAGTATTTGGCGGATAAGAAGGATGGTGTCAGTGTCAAAACCGGCGGATCTCGGGTAGGGGGTCCCGAACTGTGCGTCTAAGGCGGATGGTAACAGGAGGCGGGGGACGATGTTTACCCAGGTTTGGGCCCTCTCGATGGAGGTAATACCCTACTTCCTGCTTGATTGATCTTGATGATATGAGTATTACAAGAGTTGATCTACCATGAGATCATAGAGGCTAAACCCTAGAAGCTAGCCTATGGTACGATTTTTGTTGTCCTGCGGACTAAACCCTCCGGTTTATATAGACACCGGAGGGGGCAAGGGTTACAAAGAGTCGGCTACAAGGGAGGAGATCTACATATCCGTATTGCCAAGTTTGCCTTCCACGCCAAGGGAAGTCCCATCCAGACACGGGACGAAGTCTTCGATCTTGTATCTTCATAGTCCAATAGTCCGGCCAAAGGATATAGTCCGGCTGTCCGGAGACCCCCTAATCCAGGACTCCCTGAGTAGCCCCTGAACCAGGCTTCAATGACGATGAGTCTAGCGCGCAGATTTGTCTTCGGCATTGCAAGGCGGGTTCTTCCTCCGACTACTCCATAGAAGATCTTGAATACAAGGATAGTGTCCGACTCTGCAAAACAAGTTCCACATACCACCATAGAGAGAATAATATTTCCACATATCTAATCTACTGACATGTTTGATAGCATGACATCATACCACGGCCCGATCATTATTCGAACCGTTTTTCTCAACCAGCACTGCACATATCGCGAGGCGGTTTCTTGGCACGTCTTGTCGAAGCAGAGATCGTGTCCCCTTATCACGGGATTCTCATAAATACGGGTGCGGGTAACGCAACCGCGCCATCAATTACGTCGCTTGGGTAATAAGCGATTTTACCAGGCAAGTGGGGAGGCGCATCGCCTCTTCTGCCCTTATAAAGGGACAAGGATTCACCCTTTTTACCCACGCCTTCTTCCCCCTTGCTTATCCATTCTTGCGCACTCGAGATCCAACGTCCAAGTTCGCGTCTTTCTCTTCAAACCACTCTAAGCATGTCCGGAGCGGGAGGCAAGTGGATGGTCTCCTCCGTCACGGAGGAGAACATCACAAAGCTACGGGAGGCTGGATATCTAGCCGCGGACATCGCACACTGGCTGCCAGATGCGGGGCAGATCATCCCTACGCCCAAACCCCATGAGAGGGTGGTTTTCCTTACCCACTTCGTCCGCGGACTGGGATTTCCTCTCCACCCGTTTGTCCGCGGGCTCATGTTCTACTATGGGCTAGATTTTCACGATCTGGCCCCCAATTTCATCCTCAACATCTCGGCATTTATCGTTGTGTGCGAGGCCTTCCTCCGCATCAGGCCCCACTTCGGCCTATGGCTGAAGACCTTTAATGTTAAACCGAAGGTGGTGGTCGGCCAGCAAGCGGAGTGCGGAGGCGCCATGGTGGGAAAAATGCCTAATGTCACCTGGCTCGAAGGCTCCTATGTGGAGACCATAAAGGGGTGGCAATCGGGGTGGTTCTACATCACCGAGCCGTGCGACACCAATTGGGTGGCGGCCCCTGAATTTCGATCCGGAATCCCCACGCGGCTCACCTCCTGGAAAGAGAAGGGCCTGTCCTGGGGTTCCCCGGTAGAGCTGACCGGACTCCAGACCTGCATCAAGAACATGATGAGCAAGAAAATCAAGCTCGTCAACGTGGTCCAGGTCATGCTCTTCCGCCGGATCCTCCCGTGTCAACAACGGGCATTCAATTTGTGGGAGTTCGACCCGGCCAAGTACCAGACGCTGCGAGAGCTCTTCGACATGACGCACAAAGATGTCTGGAAGGTGCTGTTCAAGGGCGCCGAGGTACCTCCTTCCCTTACCGAGGACCGCGGACTCAGCGCAAAGCGCCATGCCAATCCGGTAAGTTTTTACATCTCACAGGATATTTATTTGCCCCAGTTTCATTATGTGCAGGATCTAAGCTTCCATGCCATTAACATGACTGGGTAGAGATAGCGGAGCAGATCGATTGCCCAGCCCCCCTGCCCGAAGATCCCACAGACGCTCTCTTAATGGAGATGCTGGTTCCGGCGCCTTACGAGGTGCCGGTGAAGAAGGCCAAGAAGAAGGCCACGGGGACCCGAAAGGGTCTCCAGCGCAGGGTTATATCGGACTCATCGCCCGATAACTCCGAAGCGCACTCCTCCCATGAAAACGAGGAGGAGGAAGAGGAAAGTTCTCCCCCCAGCTGGGGGAGACAAGAAAAGGAAGGCCGCCCCAACCGGGGAGGCCGAAGGGTCCAAGAAGGGAAGGACCCTCCTTCCGGACTGCTCCACGACGGCCGCCTACAGCGACGACGAGTGGTTACCCAGGGACAGGCCCCTGGCGAAGTCGTAAGTATCCGGATACCATAGTAATTAATGGTATGTTTTATCTCACCGCTTCTCCTTACGCCAAATATGATTATGCAGTCCGTCCCGAGCCCATATCGACGTATCTTCGTCGGATGGTTCTTTGGACCCGTCGGATATGAATAGCGATTCACTTCTGACCGCCTCCACCCCTCGCCCTACGGACAACGTCGAGGTGTTGTATCAAAGTGCACCGAGCCGAGGGGAGGTAGTCCTGGAGGCGCCTCGAGGTGACCTTCTGGACCCTGGGCGCAAAGGGAGCAAGACTCCCATGGGCTCCAAGTTCGGCCCCCAGCCAAACACTACGCCGGAACCTCTGGTGGTTCCGGACTCCGGCAGGTGACCCCCCGCTAAGAGGGGCAAGCCGCTCGTGCCGGTGGCCTCTGTCCATCCAGAGGCACCGGACAACTTGCTGGAAGCGCTTCATGGCGCTTCCATCGACGAAGAGCACCGCACTATCATGAGTGTGGTGATCGAGAAGGTTCAGTCTGCCAAAAATGGACTAACTGAAGCTTGTGCCAGCCTCCTAACAGGCTTTCAGGTAAGTAATCAAAATATAGGAAAATATTACCGCACAGACAGTAGCCCCTGATGCTCTGTTTGGCGTTCGCGAAGAAGGCCGAATAGAGGATCAAATAATGACTCAGGAGTCTAATCAGGATATGTCTATATGCGTATGCAGGCTTCACTATTGGCCGCCGCCGCACGTACTGCGGAGGTCGCTGCCCTGAAGCAGGACCTTGAGCAGTCTGAGGAAGAGCTCGACATTGCCAAGATGCAGCTCGAGGAGAGCAAAGGTAAGCAATACCTTGTCTATATATATTAAGAAGAAATTTGGTTGGAAAATAATAGGATCATCATGAATGTGCCAGGGGCCACGACCGAAGTGGCGACCCTGAAGAAGGCATTGTCCGAGGCCGAAAACAAAGCGGCCAAGGAGCGCATTGAGCGAGAAAAGCAAGAAGCCCGGGTAGGTGAGGTGTGGCAAGAGCTCGAGGCTCTTGCCAAAAAACACAAGTCCTTGGAGCTTGACTCTAAGACGCGAGAGTCCGAGCTTGCGAAGGCGCTCGAAAGCACCCAAAACGCCAAGGCTGAAGCCCACAAGACCCTCCAGGAGATTGATGCGGTGAAGCGGGTAAGGCATTCATTATGCAAAGCAAGCATGTAAAGGAAACTTTCCTCTTACTTACCCGAGTTCGGAGCTCTCCAGGAGCATTCGCAGATCTTCCCCGCAGTGTGCTGGATGCCGCGGAGTTTTACTGAGCTGAGGAGGGGAGCTCGACGAAAAAGTTGTTCTGGTCTCAGTATACTGGGACCGAACACCCCGTACCCTTGAGAGACCAGCTGAAGCAACTGGTCGAGCTTCACAAGGCGGCCGAACAGGCCATGAAGGGTCTTATAGTCCGGATGTGGCCTGGCGATCCCCTGCCTAGCAGCTACTTCGGTCTGGTGCGGCAGCTTGTGGATGCCTGCCCACAGCTTGAAGTCATAAAGCGGTCCGTCTGCATCGAGGGTGCGCACAGGGCTTTTGCCCGGGCGAAGGTGCATTGGGCGAAGCTAGACGCCGTAAAGCTGGTGAAGGAGGGGCTGCCGGAGGGCAAGGAGCATCGCTGCCCCGAAATGTATTATGACAGTGTCCTGAAGGGTTCCCGCCTTGTGGTGGAGGAATGTGCTAGAGATGTAATTTTTGAATGAACGTGCTCATGTGATCCTGTAATGTGAAACTAGTTCATTTGCGCTATGCAACACTTTTGGAATTTAAAATATTATCTTCTGTGCGGCCGTTTATAAAATCTGAGAGTTGGCCAGGTGTCGGCTTCTGCCCTCATGTAACTAGTACTGAGGTGTTCGGGATAAATCTGAGCACTCTTTTTCCCATGTTTGGGTCCTCCGAGGGAGGTGCTCAACGCAACGAACCAGACAATCGGACTATAAGGCTTTATCACTCTCACTTAGCCATAGAAGTCTACAATTTTAAATTTTGGCGAAGCCCCTAGTATCCGGAAGGCCGAATTTGGGGCGCTATATACGCCTAAGTTGGACAAGGCCGATTCCTTGCCCGAAGCGGAAAAAGTCTTTAAGGACTTGAGACCTCTCGCACAGCGACCGACTCTCGCCTTATCATGACAGTCAGTTTTGGCTTTCTCTACTGAGGTGCTCGTCCGGAAGAACCGGGACACAATCGCAGTAGTTCTCCTAGTGCTACCTTAGCCGATATAGCGGAACGTAAGGTACCAAAACATGGGAGCCGGGCAAACCCAACTATTGACCCAATACATGATTCGAAGCTGATGCATATAATGCTATAAGTTCGGGGTGCCGCACTATCGAAAGTGTTCGGACTTCTCACGCCGTATTATGGGGTATACGAAAGCCTGTGGCGTACTGACCGTACCGGAATGTACGGGTGCAAGTTGTCGTAAATGAACATATAAGAAAAAAGGGATAGATAATGCAATAATAGACTAATGCTATGCATTGTTATTTAAATAATACGTCGATGCGTACTGATACAAGTAGTGCAATAAGCAAAATAATAGGACTATTTGACATGTCCTATCCAAGGGCAAGCTGCGTATGGGTATTAAAAAACAGGTATGTCGATTGTTATTAGAGACCACCTGGGGATTCCATTATACGACTTAGCTTCGTGCCTCCTTGGTTGTTCCTTCCCGTAATGTGTCCGGCAATCATACTGCTGGAAAGGACTTCCAAAGAGTAAGGTCCTGAAAGGGAAAAATGATAAAGGTATGCAGCCCCTAGGGCGGTTGAGCCGCATTGTGGGACGTGCCCTGATCGTGCCCCCGCTTGTGCCCATGGTATTTTTAGTGCGTAATTATGTACGCGCGGCATGGATTTCATCGCTTGACTGGGACTAGGGCAGGGGCCGAATTGCTAGGCGAGCTCTGAACGTGCCAGGCGATCCTGCGGCAGGTTACTCCGGACTCGCTTGACGGTGTCTGGGGGTTGTATCGCCGAATTGGCGGTTTGCCTTAAAAGGTTGCTTTGTGCTTCTACTGCGAGGGCCGCAGTGTGCTCCTCCATGCGGAGCGAGCGTTCTGTGTTTCCATTGACTACTTATGACCCCCCTAGGTCCTGGCATCTTGAGCTTGAGGTATGCGTAATGCGGTACCGCATTGAATTTTGCAAATGCGGTTCGCCCGAGTAGTGCGTGACAGCCGCTGCAGAACGGGACGATATCGAAGATTAACTCCTCACTTCGGAAGTTGTCCGGAGATCCGAAGACCACTTCCAGTGTGATTGAGCCCGTGCAATGGGCCTCTACATCTGGGATGACACCCTTAAAGGTGGTTTTGGTGGGTTTGATCCTCGAGGGATCTATACCCATTTTGCGCACTGTATCCTAATAGAGCAGGTTCAGGCTGCCGCCTCCGTCCATGAGGACTCGAGTGAGGTGAAATCTGTCAATGATGGGGTCTAGGACCAATGCGGCGGATCCGCCATGACGGATACTAGTGGGGTGGTCCCTGCAATTGAAGGTGATCGGACAAGAGGACCATGGGTTGAACTTTGGGGCGACAAGCTCCATCGCATAGACGTCCCTTAGTGCACGCTTCCGTTCCCTCTTGGGAATGTGGGTTGCGTATATCATGTTCACCATATTCACTTGTGGGGGGAACCTCTTCTGTCCCCCCGTGTTCGGCGGACGGGGCTCCTCCTCGTCATCACTATGCAGCCCCTTGTCCTTGTTTTCGGCATTTAACTTGCCGGCCTGCTTGAACACCCAACATTCTCTGTTGGTGTGATTGGCTGGCTTATCGGGGGTGCCGTGGATTTGACACGAGCGATCAAGTATGCGATCCAAACTGGACGGGCCCGGAGTACTTCTTTTGAATGGTTTTTTCCACTGACCGGATCTAGAGCCTCTGAATCCGGCATTGACTGCTGTATCTTCGGCGTTATCGCCGTTGTTGCGGTGCTTGTGTCTGTTACGACGTGGTCTGCTGTTAGCATCTTTAGTATCTGAAGTGCCCGGGTTCCTTGATGTGTTGTTGCTGCGAGCCATCCAGCTATCCTCGCCCGCGCAAAAGCGGGTCATGAGTGTCGTGAGGGCTGCCATAGACTTCGGCTTCTCCTG
The DNA here is from genome assembly GCA_032464435.1 of Aegilops umbellulata. Taxonomy (NCBI): domain Eukaryota; kingdom Viridiplantae; phylum Streptophyta; class Magnoliopsida; order Poales; family Poaceae; genus Aegilops; species Aegilops umbellulata. The sequence continues at coordinate 475,086,731 of CP136060.1, forward strand.
GCCGAGATGCCGGGCGATCCACTCGTCACGGATGTTATGCTTGAATGCGGCTAAGGCCTCTGCATCCGGACAGTCGACAATTTGGTTTTTCTTAGTTAGGAACCGTGTCCAGAATTGCCTGGTCAATTCCCCTGGCTGCTGAGTTATATGGCTCAAGTCATCAGCATCCGGTGGTCGCACATAAGTGCCGTGGAAGTTGTCAAGGAATGCATCTTCCAAATCCTCCCAACTGCCGATGGAGTCTGCTGGCAAGCTATTCAGCCAATGCCGAGCTGGTCCTTTGAGTTTTAGTGGGAGGTACTTGATGGCATGTAGATCATCACCGCGAGCCATGTGAATGTGGAGGAGGAAATCCTCAATCCATACTGCAGGATCTGTTGTACCATCATACGATTCGATGTTTACGGGTTTAAAACCCTCCGGGAATTTGTGATCCATAACTTCATTAGTGAAGCATAGGGGGTGTGCGGCGCCTCTGTGCCGGGCTATATCATGACGTAGTTCATATGAGTCTTGTCTGCTGTATTCGGCCCGGCCGGTTTTACTTTTAGTGTATCCGGCGTGACGGTCATCGTCCCGCGTTGCTGCGCGCCCCCGTGACCCGTATATCGAACTTGCATGTTTTGCCCTGCTTTCCAATACGCCTCGCAGGTCCTGCGTGTTGCCCCGGGCCTTTGTATTTTTGTTTGAGTGGCGGCGGGGTGCAGGCTGAACTTCAGGCTGAAACGCCTCTCTGTCTCAGCCACGAGGTGGCCGGTCAGCCGCATCGTACGCTGGTGATGTAGGTTTCAATGCTTCCTCCTCCAGTCAAGGTAGTGACCTGCGCTTTGGGTAACTCCTAGAGGGGCGTTCGAGTTCGTATTCTTGGCCACAAGGACTTCGGTCCATCTGTCTGCTAGCAAATCTTGATCAGCTCGAAGCTGTTGTTGTTTTTTCCTTAGGCTATTTGTTGTGGCTATAAGCTGGCGCTTGAAGCGCTCCTGCTCGACGGGACCGTCAGGCACGATAAATTCTTCGTCGCCGAGGCTCACCTCGTCTTCGGAGAGAGGCATGTAATTGTCATCCTCCGTTTCTCCATCTGCTGCCTGTTCTGGAGGGCTAGCTTGTTCATCCTCCTGCTCTAAATCTTGCTGAAGGGGGTTGTCATCGTCTTCGGCACTATTAGGAGTGTTATTGTCTCTTGTGCCGGTATCACTACTTTTGCTATGGCGGGACTTAGAGCGGCGCCGCTGACGTCGACGCTGGGGTTGCTTCTTGGAGGGGTCATCCTCCGCTGTCTTATCGCCATTGCATTCTTTGGGGGTATCCACCATGTATATATCATATGATGAGGTGGCGGTCCAGCGCCCTGTGGGCGGTGGTTCCAATTCGTCTCCTGCATCGTCGTCTGATACATCTCCAACGTATCTATAATTTTTGATTGCTCCATGCTATATTATCTACTATTTTGGACTATATTGGGCTTTATTTTCCACTTTTATATTATTTTTGGGACTAACCTATTAACCGGAGGCCCAGCCCAGAATTGCTGTTTTTTTGCCTATTTCAGTGTTTCGAAGAAACGGAATATCAAACGGAGTCCAAACGGAATGAAACCTTCGGGAACGTGATTTTCTCACCGAACGTGATCCAGGAGACTTGGACCCTACTCCAAGGGAGCCAAGAGGCGGTCACGAGGGTGGGGGGCGCCCCCCTTAGGGCGCGCCCCCTGCCTCGTGGGCCCCTCGGAGCTCCACCGACGTACTCCTTCCTCCTATATATACCTACGTACCCCCAAACGATCAGATACGGAGCCAAAAACCTAATTCCACCGCCGCAACTTTCTGTATCCACAAGATCCCATCTTGGGGCCTGTTCCGGAGCTCCGTCGGAGAGGGCCGTCATCATGGAGGGCTTCTACATCATCATAGCTCCTCCGATGAAGTGTGAGTAGTTTACCTCAGACCTTCGGGTCCATAGTTAGTAGCTAGATGGCTTCTTCTCTCTTTTTGGATCTCAATACAATTTTCTCCCCCTCTCTCGTGGAGATCTATTCGATGTAATCTTCTTTTTGCGATGTGTTTGTTGAGACCGATGAATTGTGGGTTTATGATCAAGTCTATCTATGAATAATATTTGAATCTTCTCTGAATTCTTTTATGTATGATTGGTTATCTTTGCAAGTCTCTTCGAATTATCAGTTTGGTTTGTCCTACTAGATTGGTTTTTCTTGCCATGTGAGAAGTGCTTAGCTTTGGGTTCGATCTTGCTGTGTCCTTTCCCAGTGACAGAAGGGGCAGTAAGGCATGTATTGCATCGTTTCCATCGAGTAACAAGATGGGGTTTATTTCATATTGCATGAATTTATCTCTCTACATCATGTCATCTTGCTTAAGGCGTTACTCTATTTTTAACTTCATACTCTAGATGCATGCTGGATAGCGGTGGAGTAATAGTAGTAGATGCAGGCAGGAGTCGGTCTACTTGCCTCGAACGTGATGCCTATATACATGATCATACCTAGACATTCTCATAACTATGCTCAATTCTTGTCGGAGTAATGGGCCACGGGTAGGCAAACCCGAGGCCCAGAACCTTTCAAGACATCGGGGCAGGCTACGCCCCCCCGAGAATCCCAAAACGATCGGCCGACTCTGGGAGTCGGCCGCAGCATCACCGACACCTACCCTTGGCCGAGTCCCAGAGGCGGCTGAGACTCCTGATCGGCGACTCCAGGGAGGCCCGCGACTTCATCACCTTCCGCCTTCTGGAAGAAGGACAGGACTGGGGATGGCCGGAGTACAACCCTCCCCTACCCTGATTACCGAGGGCGGGTATGGCTACAGTGCGACGTACCGGAGGAGATCTTCGGTACGGCGCGGCACTGTGGCCATACCGGCCCTGACATCCGCCCCAGTGGCGGAACCCTGTTCCCACGTTGGCCCGCCCGTACGGCCTGGAGACGGCGGGCCCCGCCAGTCAGTGGGAGAGATAGAAGACGGCGAGAGCGCCCGAAGACGGTCCCCGTGGGAGTCGGCCTCCGAGAGTCGGCCAGCTCCTCCCACGGGTCCCACGCGCCATTAACCAGATAAGACGGGGAGTGGCGACAGTGATCGCCCGCCAGGCGGCGGCACTGTTGCCACGCCCCCACGACCCAACCAACGTCACCAGAGGCGCGGCTACAGTGGCCAGGTCAGTCGGCGGGGCCCACCAGAGGTGGCCCCCAGGAGTCGGCGGAAAGGACGGCGGCCTAAGAGACAGACGGCTGGGACCCGCACCCAGTCAGATTACCATTGTACCCCCGGGGGGTAGGCCTATATAAACCCCCCGGCGCACCCATGCAAATGGTTCGATCCTTTTTCCACCAGACCAACAACATAGAGGAGGGGAGAGCTAGCCTTGCCCTCTCCTACCTCTAGAACACAGCTCGAGGAGCGGCTTTGTACACATATCTCCATAGTGACCATGCGGAGACCCCGCAGAGCAGCAGTAGGGGTATTATCTCCTCGGAGAGCCCCGAAGCTGGGTAAGATCCGCCGGCGTGCATGCCTACGCCTCATCCCGCTTCTAGGCACCGACGACGTTCTACTCGCCCCCACCATGATAAGCCATCCTTTGGCATATGTCGCATCCAACCCCCGACATTTGGCGCCCATCGTGGGGCGAGGTGCACCGTCGTCCGGAGATCTGTTCTGGACGGGAACCCTTTTTCTCCCCGGCCAGCGTAGCCAGCCCGGCACGCCAGAAGAAGTTCACATCGACGCGTTGCGCAACGTTGAGACCGTTTGCGCGGCCAGCTGCCTCGCCGATCTTGTCGGCGAGGTTAGCCTCTCCGACGAGCCTGCGTCCGACGCAGGCACCGGCGGCCCCGAGAACCTTCTCGCGGGCCTCCTCGATGACCTCCACGTCGCTGGCGAGCCTGCCACTGACCTGGAGTCCGTAGGCTCCACCGACCCGATGCTGGTCGATTCCGACACCGCGTCGCTCGACGCCTTCCCCACCAACGTGGTGGTCTACGACGAGCCGCTCCCTCGCGCGGAGGGCAGCGGAAGCACCATCACTGAGGTGCTCGTCGTCGACCATGGCGAGCACTCCGACGGGAGAGCTCGCGACCCGCTTGACGCGGCACTGCAAGACCTGGATGCGCCCATTCTAGAGGACGCCGACGCCGAAGCGCTGGAGGCACGCCGCCTCCAGCTCGTCGAAGGCGCGAAGAAGCTGGCCAGCATGAGACGCTTGTCAGAGGCCTACCAGCGCGAGATGGATCGCGCCGTGGGCGGCTCGCCGGCCCCGATGGGGCCGAGCCGCCTGGGCGCGGTCCGCCAGCGCGGCGCGGACATCGCCAGCATGTTCGGGGCCAACCGCCCCGTATACGCTACGCCCGCCGAGAACATTCGAGCTGCCCAAGCGGCGGCAGACGAGTTAGATGGACTCGAAGGCGAAGAGCGCCGACTGATGACGGAGCGAGTCCAGCAACTCCTCAACGCGGCTGGCGCGCAGAACGCGGCCGGCTGCCGAACCGAGGGGCCGCAGCAGCAGAAAGATGACCTGCCACCCCGCCGAGATCAAGGCGCGACATCTCGGGCGCCGACTGGCGGCGTCCGCGAAAGAAAAGACAAGGAGCCGTCTGCAAGCCGCAGTCGGACTCATATCACCATCGAGCGCGACCAAGACGGCCGCCCGAGAGCAGTAGAGCGGCGGGGCGACTATGTGCCCCCGCCACCCCGCAAGGAAAGGCGAGTCTCCCCACCGCCCGTTGAACATCCGACTCTCGGAGGTCGCCTAGGCCGCCGAGAGGGAGTCGGAGAGAACGATGCCCGCCTCCGGATCGACCGACTCCATCGATCTCTGATGCTGGAAGAAGAAGATGAGCTGGGGCCGCCGTGTTTTGGTCCCCGCATCCGAGATGAGCCCTTCCCCAAAGGGTTCACTCTCCCCAGAGATACCCCCAAGTACACCGGCTCCGTGAAGCCAGAGGACTGGCTGGTTGACTACTCCACAGCCGTCAGCATAGCGAACGGCAACAAGCGCGTTGCGGTGAAGTATGTTCCGCTCATGCTCCAGGGCACAGCCCGGACATGGCTGAACAGCCTGAAACCCCGCAGCATCAACAGTTGGGTCGACTTCACCGAGGCTTTCGTCCGCAACTTCACGAGCACGTACAAGCGACCTCCCAAGCCTCGCCAGCTCTCCTTGTGCGTGCAAGGCCCCGACGAATCAACTCGTGACTACCTCACGCGGTGGGCCGAGCTCCGAAACTCCTGCGAGGGCGTGCACGAGGTGTAGGCTGTCGAATACTTCACCGCCGGGTGCAGAGAAGGCACCCTCCTCAAGCATAAGCTCCTCTGCGACGAGCCGAAGACCCTAGATGAGCTGCTGATCATAGCAGACAAGTACGCCACGGCCGACTCTTCTATGAAGACGGAGATCCAAGTCGGTGCGACAGGCAAAGTCGCCCCACTGGCTCCCAGAACCCCGGCTGGGGACGCGAGTCGGCGACAACAGCAGAACGATCACAAGCGCAAGGCCCCGCAGCCGGCTTCCAATAGCCGGCAGGTCGCAACGGTCGACGATTAACAACCAGAAGGGCAGCCTCCACCCAAGCGGCAGAAGGGCGGCAAGCCCAATTGGCTGCCGGCTTTCTCCTACGAGCAGACTCTGGATGGCCCCTGCAAGTTTCACAGTGGCGCGAAGCCGTCAAACCACACCACCAGAAAGTGCCACTGGCTGACTAGGATTGCCAAGGGAGACGGCTTGGTGCCTCCTCCACCTGCTGGACAGCCGCCTCCGCCTCCGCCCCCGCAGCCGGCTGCCAGGCCAGTCGGCGCAGTACAAGACGAGTACCCGGAAGAGCATGGAGCCTACATGGTGTTCACCAGCGTGGCAGAAGACAGACGCAGCAGGCGGCTGCAGCAGCAAGAAGTCAACGCAGTAGCATCAGACACTCCAGAGTTCATGCACTGGTCCGAGAAACCTATCAGTTGGAGCAGAGCAGATCACCCAGAGGTGATGCCAAGTCCAGGGTCCTATGCCCTGGTCCTGGAGGCCACCTTTGCCACTGATAGGCGGGCAGCTCGCTTTTCGCGAGTTCTGATAGATGGAGGCAGCAGTATCAACATCCTGTATAAGGATACAATGGAGAAGCTGGGAATCAAGCAAAGACAACTCCAGAATAGCCGGACTGTATTCCATGGGATCGTCCCTGGCCTTTCCTGCTCCCCAATCGGCAAGATTTTGATAGATGTCCTTTTCGGAGATAAGGATCACTTCCGCCGAGAGCCAGTCTGGTTTGAAGTGGTGGACCTCCGGGGCCCGTACCATGCACTACTTGGCCGACCTGCCTTGGCCAAGTTCATGGCAGTCCCCCACTACGCCTACCTCAAAATGAAGATGCCGAGTTCCAAAGGAATCCTGACTGTAGTCGGCGACTACAGGAAGTCGTCCGCCTGTGCGGCCGAGAGTAGTCAGCTGGCCGAGTGCCTGGTTATTGCAGCAGAGAAGCGGCTTCTTGACCGGGTTGTGGCGATGGCCGGCAAGCAGCCTGAGATGTCACCCAACCCCAAGGAGTCGGAAGCTGAGGGCTCGTTTAAGCCGGCAAAGGAAACAAAGAAGATACCCTTGGACCCAGAGCACCCGGAGAAGTACGCAGTCATAGGTTCAAACCTTGACAGCAAATAGGAAGGCGAGCTCGTCGATTTCCTCCGTGAGAATCGGGACATCTTTGCATGGTCCCCCAAAGACATGCCGGGTGTACCGACAGAATTCGCCGAGCACAAGTTACATGTCCGGTCTGATGCGAAGCCCGTCAGGCAGCCCTTGCGCCGCCTGTCAGAAGAGAAAAGAAGAGTTGTTGGTGAAGAGATAGCCCGGCTCCTTGCAGCCGGCTTTATTATGGAAGTATTTTTCCCAGAGTGGTTAGCGAACCCAGTTTTAGTGCTGAAGAAGAACAAGTAGTGGCGAATGTGTATCGACTACACAAGCCTGAACAAAGCCTGCCCCAAGGACCCGTTTGCTTTGCCGAGAATTGATCAGGTGATAGACTCCATAGCCGGATGCGAGCTGTTGAGCTTCTTGGATGCCTACTCAGGATATCACCAGATCAAGCTGAACCCGGCAGACAGACTGAAGACCGCCTTCCTCACGCCGTTCGGAGCCTTCTGCTACCTGACCATGACGTTCGGCTTGAGGAACGCCGGCGCCACCTTTCAGCCTTGCATGCAGAAGTGCCTCCTCAAGCAACTCGGCAGAAATGCCCACGTCTACGTGGATGATGTGGTGGTGAAGACGGAGAAGCGCGGAACCTTACTGGAAGACCTCAATGAGACCTTTGAGAACCTGCGCCGATTCCGGATCAAGCTTAACCCCGAGAAGTGCGTTTTCGGAGTACCAGCCGGCCAGCTACTCGGCTTCCTGGTCTCCGAACGCGGCATAGAGTGCAACCCTGTGAAGATCAAGGCCATCGAGAGGATGGAGGTACCCAGCCGACTGTTGGATGAGCAGAAGTTCACTGGCTGCCTGGCATCCATCAGCCGTTTCATCAGTCGGCTGGGCGAGAAAGCTCTCCCGTTGTACCAACTCATGAAGAAGACCAATTTTTTCGAGTGGAACCACAAGGCGGACGAGGCCTTTCTGCAACTGAAGAGGATGTTGGTTACTCCCCCTGTGTTGGCGGCTCCGACTCCCAAGGAGCCCATGCTCCTGTACATCGCCGCCACCAGCCGAGTAGTCAGCACAGTCATTGTAGTAGAGCGCAAGGAGGAAGGCAAGGCACTGCCGGTCCAGAGACCGGTATACTACCTGAGTGAAGTACTGTCGACCTCCAAGCAGAACTACCCCCACTACCAGAAGATGTGTTACGGCGTGCACTTCACCGCCAAGAAGCTGAAGCCTTACTTCCAAGAACATCCAATCACAGTGGTCTGCACAGCCCCATTGGCTGAGATCATCGGAAGCCGAGATGCATCTGGCCGAGTGGCCAAATGGGCCATAGAGTTGGCGCCCTACACGATCTACTATCAACCCCGCACCGCCATCAAGTCGCAAGCACTGGCTGACTTCCTCGTCGACTGGGCCGAGACCCAGTACCTGCCACCGGCGCCCGACTCCACCCATTGGCGGATGCATTTCGATGGCTCCAAGATGCGCACCGTCTTGGGAGCCGGCATCGTCCTCACTTCTCCCAAGGGCGACATGCTCAAGTACGCACTGCAGATCCACTTCGCCGCCTCCAACAACGTCGCCGAGTACGAGGCGCTCGTTCACGGGCTCCGGCTTGCCAAAGAGCTTGGCATCCGCCGGATCCTGTGTTACGGCGACTCCGACTTGGTGGTACAGCAGTCGTCGGGCGACTGGGACGCCAAGGATGCAAACATGGCGAGCTACCGTTTTCTCGTGCAACAGCTCAGCGGGTATTTCGAGGGGTGCGAGTTCCTCCACGTGCTGAGGAACGACAATAACCAAGCAGATACTTTGGCACGAATCGGCTCCACCCGCCAAGCAATACCTTCGGGCGTCGCCCTCCAGCGCCTCCTCAAGCCGTCCATCAAGCCCTCACCAGAGTCAGATTCAATTTTTGTGCCGACTCCCCCAGAAGAAGCCGGATCCGGCCCGAGAGCCCAAGCAAACAGCACAAGACCCGTTGCAGATGATCTCAAGAGTGCCGCAGTTGCAGCCGGCCCGGGAACTTCAGAATTCGGCCCGGGGACTACGGCAACCAGAGAGAAGCTTCCAGAACTCGGCCCGGGGACTGCTCCAGTCGGCCCGGAGGCTTCGTTAATCCCGCAAGCGGCTGCGGACTCCAGCCCGCCGACTCCAAGCCCAGCCGCTCGCGTCCAAGTCGCAGTTTTGACAGTAGAAGAGATAGCAGCACCCTCATGGGCCTAGCCCATCCTCCAATTCCTGGTGAACAAGGAGCTGCCAACCGATGAAACCTTGGCTCGGCAAATACAACGCCGAGCAGCAGCATACACCATAACCAACAGAGAGCTGGTCAGATGCAGCGTCACAGGCGTCTACCAGCGCTGCGTCGAGCCAGAGCAAGGCCAAGCAATTCTCAGAGACATCCATCAAGGCGAGTGCGGCCACCATGCGGCCTCAAGAGCGCTCATCGCCAAAGCCTTCCGACACGGTTTCTTCTGGCCGACTGCCCTCGAAGAGGCCAAAGAGTTGGTCCAGAAATGCAAGGGGTGCCAGAAGTTCCGATCCAAGCCGCATCAGCCGGCTTCAGCACTCAAGACTATCCCCATCGCCTGGCCCTTTGCAGTTTGGGGCCTGGATATGGTGGGACCCTTCAAGACGGCGCGAGGTGGCCTAACTCATCTACTTGTCGCAGTGGACAAGTTCACCAAGTGGATAGAAGTGAAGCCCATCAAAAAATTGAATGGTCCGACTGCCGTGACTTTCATCTCAGACATCACAATTCGGTATGGCATACCGCACAGCATCATCACCGACTACGGCACCAACTTTGGCAAAGGCGCCTTGGCCCGTTTCTGCGCGACGCAGGGCATTCGACTGGACCTAGCATCCGTTGCCCATCCGCAGTCAAACGGGCAGGTGGAGCGGGCGAATGGCCTTATCCTGTCCGGCAGCAAGCCTCGGTTGGTTGAACTGCTGGAGCGTTCGGCCGGCTGTTGGCTTGACGAGTTGCCGGCCGTCCTCTGGAGTCTGCGTACGACTCCAAACAAGTCAACCGGCTTCATGCCCTTCTTCCTCGTCTACGGTGCTGAAGCCGTCATCCCGACGGATATAGAGTTCGACTCCCCACGAGTCACGATGTACACCGCGGAGGAAGCAGAAGAAGCACGACAAGACGGCGTCGATCTGCTGGAAGAGGGCCGGCTGTTGGCACTCAGCCGGTCCAGCATCTACCAGCAGAGCCTACGTCGCTACTACAACAGGAAGGTCAGGCCGAGATCCTTCCAAGAAGGCGACCTTGTGCTCCGGCTGATCCAGCAAACAGCCGGCCAGCACAAGTTGTCCGCACCTTGGGAAGGCCCCTTCATCATCAGCAAGGTGCTGGGCAACGACTCCTACTACCTGATCGACGCTCAGAAGCCCCGAGCACGCAAGAGGGACGACTCCGGCAAAGAGACGGAGCGACCATGGAACGCGAATCTTCTTCGAAGATTTTATAGCTGATGCAGTATGTATCACGCCCCCCTTTTTGTTTTAAGTACCAAGACTCTGGGGCCCCCGAGACGGACTCGGGGACTGCCCCTTTTGTTATCTGTATGATAAGAATTATGCTTCCGAGTACGACACTTTTTATGCCGCTTGACCCCAGGCCCGACCAGTCGGCCCGGGGACTCGCCGTCTCACGCTATGAAAACGCTTCCTGCGGTCAGACAAGTAGTGCGCGGCGCCTAAGCCGACTCCCGCCAAAGCCACAGCTCGCAGAGCGACTGACTGGTGGGCCGGAGAAAGGTAGAATGGGCGCCCGCATGAAAAAAGGCTAAGGATTCAAAGCGTAAAAACATAGCCCGAGCCGGCTTTTCAGCTGATCCTCGCAAAACCGACTCCGAGTAGTCGGCTTGCCGTCTTTCTATCCGACTTGCTACAAAAACTCTCGAACGGCTAAGTACTTGCCTTCCCAAGGCGGCCAGGTATTTGGTCCAGCGGCAGTCCGCGGAGCGGCTGTTCGACTGGCAAAACGGCACCCAAGGGAAGGCGGCAAAAGGAAAAAAAGCCTAAAGAGCAACAAGCAAGAAACGATAGAACATAGACAAATATTTACACCACAAAAGCCATTGTCCGAATCCATGAATAGATGTTCAAAATACACCTAGTGGGTGGAAATGTGCGAATTAACAAAGTCCTCGAGAAACTATTAAGCAGATAAGTAAAGCAAGACGGCGGCTTATGAAGCGGCAGACGGGTTTGGGGGCTCGGCGGAGATGGCGGTGTCGGACGTTGGAGCAGCCGGCGGGGCAGACTCGGCTTGATCACCTCCAGCAGCAGTTGGCGCAGTTGGGCGCGGCTCGTTGTTGGAGGCTCGGTCGAGCTGAGGCTGGTCGCCCGCTCTGGCTTCCGGTGCCTCCGTCTCGTCGCCGGCTTCCATCTCGTCTTCTTCCTTGACGCTGGAGCCAATCACCTCCGCCGAGTCCTCGCCGTAGTTCGGGTTCATCCCAAACCACTCCGGCGGCGCCTCCTCGCCGTTGTCAGCATGCTCAGGAACGAAGACGCTGGTGTCGACGTACTCGGCGATTGCCGCGGCGCGCTTGACGAAGTCATCCTCCATGGCTGCCAGTTCCGGCTGGGCCTCAGCTCGGAGCGTGGCCAACTGGTCCAGACTCAGGTCTGGATACCACGCCTTGACGAGCTCCAAGGCACAACGTGCCCCGGCACGTGCCGAGGAGCCCTTCCAAGCCTCCAGACGGCCTGCTGCGACCTCCAGCCAGTCGGCAGTCTGACTGGGAGTGCGCAGAACCGGCATCTCCGGCCACAAGGCAGCAATCGCCTGGGCGCCGACTCGTTGAAGCCGGCGCAGCATACGGTGAGCCGGCCGTAGACGAGCCTCGATGCTCAGAAGCTGTTCATCAAGAGTCCAGGGGGCGTTGGCAACCTCCTCGCCGGCCGCCCTCCGCGCCTCGCGATCGGCCTCAATGGCTTGAACGGCGGCTTGCGCATGGCCTGGGAAGAAGTCTGCCAAAGACGAAAAAAGAAGCAAGTTAGAAAAAGCAAGAGTCGGCGCGGCTCACAGTCGGCCGCGAGCAAAGAAAACTTACCATCGACGATATCTTCAATCTCGTGGAAGCCGGAGGTCAGCATCGCCTCCTTGTCGGTCCAGGAGGAGCGTTCGACCTCGAACTCGGCCTGGAGCGCAGCCTCCTTGTCCTTCGCCTCCTCCTGCGCCTTCTTGAGCAGCTCCTTCTGCTCCGCTAGCTGCCCGGCCAGCAGGTCGCGCTCCGTGACAAGCTTGCCACACTCCACCTCCTTGGCGCGCAAGGCGGTGTTGGCTTCGCCCAGCTGCTGCTGAAGAATGGCGTTGGCCTCTGAAGAAAGAAGAAAAAAGGACACAAGTCGTCAGAAAAGGTCGCCAAGAAGATCCGGCCTGACTGCGCAGCAGTCGGCCCGAACCTCGGGGACTACAGCCCGCGGGTGCACCAGCGCGCCCCCGCGAAGAAGCAAACTTACTCCGGCTCTCCGACAAGTCGGCAGTCCGCTTGCCCAGCTCTTCAACATTTCGGTTGAAGACGGTGGCACGGAGGTTGTGGTAGTCCTACAGTGAGCATTTCAAAAAAGAATAAGCGTTTGGAGTTCCAACCCGCCTGCTCAGCAGCCGACCTGGAACTCGGGGACTACACCCAGTGGGTGCGCTGGCGCGCCCCCACAGAGAAGAACAAGAAAAAACAAGTCAGAAGGAACATACCCGGACGGCCGGTCGTGTCGCTAGGTGCGCCCTTGAGCAGTGCTGGATGGCGTCGCTTTCAGCTCGCAGCTTCGCCTGGACGTCCAGGAGCGCCTGGTTCAGCGGGCCCGTGCCGCCTCCTCGCGCCCACCCGACATGCGCGGAACTCGTCACCTCGACCTGTGGCGTGGCCGAGCTGGCCGCTCCGGTCTCCAGGGGGCGTGGCGCCGAAGTCGCCTTCTCCAGCCGGCGGCGAGTTGGCAGGGCGACTTGAAGAAGCAAGTTCGCCGTGGCTTCGTCTGTAGTCGGCGGTACTGGCGGCTCCGCCGACTGTTTACCCTTTGCGCCCCCCGATGACGGCGGGGGCGGTGGTGGTGGCGCCGCCGGGTCTCGCCTGGGGATCTCGCCGCCCCCCTCTCCGCAATGGCGTACTCCCCGTCGGCGCCTCCAGGTCGTCCCATATAAACCAAGGGCGGCGCCGAGTTCAACGGAACGACGAGCAGCGCCGATTGGCGGCGCGCGGCTTCTTCGGCCCGCTCTTGGGCCGCGGCGGCGGCTCCGGCTCCCTCAAGACCCTGCTGGGCGGGGGCGGCTGTCTTCTCAGCCTCCGCCTTCTTCCGACGGGCGGCTTCGTCTTCGTCGCGTTTTTCCTGCGCGTTCCACTCGGTCGCCTCCCGGAGGTCGGCGGCTGGGTCAATGCGCCGAGTCGTGGCGGACGACTCCACCGACCCCCTGATGGAGGCGGAGGCGACCCTCCCTCGGGTGAGAGGAGCTCTGAAGCAAGGAGCACATGTAAAAACTCAGACTAAACCCACCAGAAGACAAAAACAAGACAGAGAAGTAGGGGCACTCACGCAGAGGACAGCGGCGGCTTCTTCACTTCCTTACGGAAGCGCTGGGCCTTCGCGGCCGCCTCTTCCCGTTTGGTCGCGGCGGCTGCCCCCTTGAACTTTTTCTCCCGACTTCCGAGGGAACTCGGCCCGGCCCGGCGCTTCCTCGCGCCATCTTGCCTCGGCTGGTGGTGCGGGGCGACTTCCCCTTCTTCGCCGACGGGCCAGTCGGCGAAGGTGGCCGAGGGCCTCGGGCCGCCTTCTTCTCCTTCGCCGCCTCCTTCAGCGTCGGCCTCCAATGCCGCCGCCCCCAAGTCGGGGTCATCGACATCGCTCTCTGCTCGATCAGAGGCGAACTGGCGAGGCGGCCCCGTGGCGCCCGATGAGGGCTGGAGAAGGGAGTTCTGGTTCAAAGGTTAAGAGAAATAAAGAGCAGAAGCCGGATTTGGCTGAAAAAGAGAAAGAGAAGGAAGGAGCAACTTACCACCGGCGGGGGGTTGGCGCGCGAGTATGGCTCCATGCCAAACTGCCAGTCCCCCGAGAGGCCGCAGTTCGCGATGAAGTTCACCGTGTCCGCAACCTCCGCGTGAGGAAGATCTTTGGTGCACGTCCGACTGGGGTCCCGGTGGCCGCTCATCTGACAGATCAGATTAGGCCGGCTTTGGAGCGGCAGGACTCGACGCGCCACGAAGGCGGCCAGCAAGTCGGCTCCGGTCAGGCCGGCTGACTGCGTCAACACCCGAAGTCGCTGCACGGCGGCGGCTCCGGCCGGAGTCAGCGCCTTGGCACGGTAAGACCAGTTGGGCTGCCTCCCAGCCGGCGCGCCGGCCTCGAAGGCCGGCAGATTGACCCAGTCGCCGTCTGCGGCGACGTTCTTTACATAGAAGTAAGAACGCTGCCACATCTTCACCGACTTGATCAGCTGGATGGCGGGGAATGGGTTGTCGGCTGTCGACCTCCGCAGCGCGATGACGGCGCCGCATTGGGCTGGCACGCCGGCGACGTGCGTACCGAGCTTAGAATGGAAGAATTCCCCCCACAGCTCGATGGTGGGGAGAACACCGAGGAATCCCTCGCAGAGCGAGGCGAAGGCCGCCAACAGCACCACCGTGTTTGGAGTAAGGTGGTGCGGTTGGAGGCCGTGAAACTCCAGGAACGAGCGGAAGAATCCGCTCGCCGGCAGCCCCAGGCCGCGCGACAGGTGGGAGCGGAACACGACGCGCTCGCCCTTCGCCGGCGCCGGCGACACCTCCCCCGGCGGCGGGGCGCGGGCCTGCACGAGGTTCGCGCTGGGGATGCGGCGCGTCTTGCTAAGAAACTCGATGATGTCGTCGTCAACTTCGGAGCCGTCCCACACGCCGGAGCGGACGACGGCGGGCGCGGCGGCAGAAGAAGAACTCATCGCCGGGAGCGGGGCGTGGTCCGGCGCAGCGGCAGTAAGAAGAAGAAGGAAGGAGGAACGGAGGAAGCAGAGGGGAGCAGGCGCGCGTGCTTCGCCGCCCCACTCCCTCTGCCTACTTATAAGCCTACGGGCTGAGGAGCCGAGGGGGCGTCGTGGGATTAACTGCGCCCACGCCCCCACAACCCCCACGATCTACCACGCGGAGTTACCACGCGCATTTACTGCGCCAAAGCCCAACCGCCCGCGTGGCCGCAGCGGATCCGCTCGAGGGCCGAGGCGCGGTAGTGGCAGGCCCCGCCCGCGGGCCTGTCCCGTCGCGCGCGTGGGCTGGCAGGCTTGCCCGGCCACGTGGCGCCCCGATCTTCAAACTACCTAAAGAAGAGCAAGCCGACTTGAAGGCAAGTCCGACCACTGAGAGACGGCTCGACGAAGACGGCCAAAGCGGAATCTCCTCGTGATAATCGGCACGAAGGGAGACGGCGGGCGAGCTACGACACCAACTCCTCGAAGGGAGAAACTGTTGAGGCCCCTCGGCGCATCCCTCGGTGCCTCACCAGCTTCGGGGATTACTGTCGGAGTAATGGGCCACGGGTAGGCAAACCCGAGGCCCAGAACCATTCAAGACATCGGGGCAGGCTACGCCCCCCCCCGAGAATCCCAAAACGATCGGCCGACTCTGGGAGTCGGCCGCAACATCACCGACACCTACCGTCGGCCGAGTCCCAGAGGCGGCTGAGACTCCCGATCGGCGACTCCAGGGAGGCCCGCGACTTCATCACCTTCCGCCTTCTGGAAGAAGGACAGGACTGGGGATGGCCGGAGTACAGCCCTCCCCTACCCTGATTACCGAGGGCGGGTATGGCTACAGTGCGACGTACCGGAGGAGATCTTCGGTACGGCGCGGCACTGTGGCCATACCGGCCCTGACATCCGCCCCAGCGGCGGAACCCTGTTCCCACGTTGGCCCGCCCGTACGGCCTGGAGACGGCGGGCCCCGCCAGTCAGCGGGAGAGATAGAAGACGGCGAGAGCGCCCGAAGACGGTCCCCATGGGAGTCGGCCTCCGAGAGTCGGCCAGCTCCTCCCACGGGTCCCACGCGCCATTAACCAGATAAGACGGGGAGTGGTGACAGTGATCGCCCGCCAGGCGGCGGCACTGTTGCCACGCCCCCACGACCCAGCCAACGTCACCAGAGGCGCGGCTACAGTGGCCAGGTCAGTCGGCGGGGCCCACCAGAGGTGGCCCCTAGGAGTCGGCGGAAAGGACGGCGGCCTAAGAGACAGACGGCTGGGACCCGCACCCAGTCAGATTACCATTGTACCCTCGGGGGGTAGGCCTATATAAACCCCCCGGCGCACCCATGCAAAGGGTTCGATCCTTTTTCCACCAGACCAACAGCATAGAGGAGGGGAGAGCTAGCCTTGCCCTCTCCTACCTCTAGAACACAGCTCGAGGAGCGGCTTTGTACACATATCTCCATAGTGACCATGCGGAGACCCCGCAGAGCAGCAGTAGGGGTATTATCTCCTCGGAGAGCCCCGAAGCTGGGTAAGATCCGCCGGCGTGCATGCCTATGCCTCATCCCGCTTCCAGGCACCGGCGACGTTCTACTCGCCCCCACCATGATAAGCCATCCTTTGGCATATGTCGCATCCAACCCCCGACAATTCTGTCAATTGCTCAACAGTAATTTTTTCACCCATCGTAGAATACTTATGCTCTTGAGAGAAGCCACTAGTGAAACCTATGGGCCCCGGGTCTATTCTCATCATATCAATCTCCATAACTGTAATCTTGCTTTGCTTTTTTACTTTGCCTTTTACTTTTCACTTTGCATCTCTATACCAAAAATACCAAAAATACCAAAAATATTATCTATCATCTCTATCAGATCTCACTCTCGTAAGTGACCGTGAAGGGATTGACAACCCCTAATCGCGTTGGTTGCATTGAGCTATTGTTTTTGTGTAGGTACGAGGGACTTGAGCGTGGCCTCCTACTGGATTGATACCTTGGTTCTCAAAAACTGAGGGAAATACTTACGCTACTCTGCTGCATCATCCTTTCCTCTTCGGGGAAATCCAACGCAAGCTCAAGAGGTAGCATCGTCCATACCGTCGATGTCTTCGGAGTCGAAGTCGAGCATGTCGGTTAAATCGTCGACAGTGGCTACTAAGTGGGTGGTGGGTGGGGAGCGAATTTCTTCGTCGTCCGCATCCCATTCTAGCCGGACATAGTTTGACCAAGGTTCTCCTGACAAGGAGAGAGACCTTAATGAATTTAGCACGTCGCCGAAAGGCGAGTGCTAAAAGATATCTGCGGAGATAAACTCCATGATCGGCGCCCAATCGGATTCGATAGGCACAGACGCAGGTGGCTCGGAGTCCGTGGCCGGAGACCAATCCAGTGGTTCGGCAACACGGTTCTCGTAAGGGGTGAAGTCAGTATACGGCTCTATCGCCATTGAGAGTGCGACCTCCATGGCGGGGTCTATCCACCCGTCCTCGGATGGCGCAATTTGCTCCGGATTGAGGGCCGGAGTAGCTGCAGGTGTGATCTCCCGAACACTGTTCGACGGCAGAGCTAAATCATGCTCGTCGTGATCGTGCGGCGCACCTGACATGGGCTCGAATCCGTCGAAGATCAAATCTCTGCAGATGTCGACAATGTAGTTCAAGTTTCCGAACCTGACCTGGTGGCCAGGGGCGTAGCTCTCGATCTGCTCCAGATGGCTAAGCGTGTTGGCCCGCAGTGCGAAGCCGCCGAATATGAAGATCTGTCCGGGGAGGAAAACCTCACCCTGGACCGCATCGTTACCGATGATCGAAGGAGCCATCAAGCCTTATAATGACGACACAGTGGAACTCTCAATGAAAGCACCAATGTCGGTGTCAAAACCGGCGGATCTCGGGTAGGGGGTCCCGAACTGTGCGTCTAAGGCGGATGGTAACAGGAGGCGGGGGACACGATGTTTACCCAGGTTCGGGCCCTCTCGATGGAGGTAATACCCTACTTCCTGCTTGATTGATCTTGATGATATGAGTATTACAAGAGTTGATCTACCACGAGATCGTAGAGGCTAAACCCTAGAAGCTAGCCTATGGTATGATTGTTGTTGTCCTACGGACTAAACCCTCCGGTTTATATAGACACCGGAGGGGGCTAGGGTTACACAGAGTCGGTTACAAGGGAGGAGATCTACATATCGGTATTGCCAAGCTTGCCTTCCACGCCAAGGAAAGTCCCATCCGGACACGGGACGAAGTCTTTGATCTTGTATCTTCATAGTCCAACAGTCCGGCCAAAGGATATAGTCCGGCTATCCGAAGACCTCATAATCCAGGACTCCCTCAGATGGCAAAGTGAACAAAGGTATATCTGATATACATGTTATTGATGTGTACTTTACTAGTGTTTATATCAACCCCGTGGTATTTGATACTAGTTCAGTTGCTAAGAGTAGTAACTCAAAACGGGAGTTGCAGAATGAACAGAAACTAGTTAAAGGTGAAGTGATGATGTGTGTTGGAAGCAGTTCCAAGATTAATATGATCATCATCGCACACTTCCTATACTTTCGGGATTAGTGTTGAACCTAAATAAATGTTATTTGGTGTTTGCGTTGAGCATGAATATGATTTGATGATGTTTATTGCAATATATTTATTCATTTAAATTGGAAAATAATTGTTGTTCTGTTTACATGAATAAAACCTTCTATGGTCATACACCCAATGAAAATGGTTTGTTGGATCTCGATTGTAGTGATACACATATTCATAATACTGAAGCCAAAAGATGTAAAGTTAATAATGATAGTGCAACTTATTTGTGGCACTACCGTTTAGGTCATATTGGTGTAAAGAGCATGAAGAAACTCCATGCTGATGGGCTCTTGAAATCACTTGATGCTTGCGAACCATGCCTCATGGGCAAGATGTCTAAGACTCCGTTCTCCGGAACAATGGAGCGAGCCACTGACTTATTGGAAATAATACATACCGATGTATGTGGTTCAATGAGTGTTGAGGCTCACGGCGGGTATCATTGTTTTTTGACCTTCACAGATGATTTGAGTAGATATAGGAGTATCTACTTGATGAAACATAAGTCTGAAACATTTGAAAAGTTCAAAGAATTTCAGAGTAAAGTGGTGATACGTCTCCGTCATATCTACTTTTCCAAACACTTTTTCACTTGTTTTGGACTCTAACTTGTATGATTTGAATGGAACTAACCCGGACTGACGCTGTTTTCAGCAGAATTGCCATGATGTTGTTTTATGTGCAGAAAACAAAAGTTCTCAGAATTACCTGAAACTCCACGGGATGTCTTATAAAAAATAATAAAAAATCCTCGCCAAAGATGAAGACCAGGGGGCCCACACCCTGTCCACGAGGGTGGGGGGCGCCCCCCCCCTTAGGGTGCGCCCCCTACCTCGTGGGCCCCCTGGAGACCCTCCGACGCCAACTCCAACTCTATATATTTGCTTTCGGAGAGAGAAAATCAGAGAGAAGAAATCATCGCGTTTTACGATATGGAGCCGCCGCCAAGCCCTAAAACCTCTTGGGAGGGCTGATCTGGAGTCCGTTCGGGGCTCCGGAGAGGGGGATTCGTCGCCGTCGTCATCATCAACCATCCTCCATCACCAATTTCATGATGCTCACCACCGTGCGTGAGTAATTGCATCGTAGGCTTGCTGGACAGTGATGGGTTGGATGAGATTTATCATGTAATCGAGTTAGTTTTGTTAGGGTTTGATCCCTAGTATCCACTATGTTCTGAGATTGATGTTGCTATGACTTTGCTATGCTTAATGCTTGTCACTAGGGCCCGAGTGCCATGATTTCAGATCTGAACTTATTATGTTTTCATGAATATATGTGAGTTCTTGATCCTATCTTGCAAGTCTATAGTCACCTACTATGTGTTATGATCCGGCAACCCCGAAGTGACAATAATCGGGACCACTCCCGGTGATGACCATAGTTTGAGGAGTTCACGTATTCACTGTGTGCTAATGCTTTGGTCCGGTTATCTATTAAAAGGAGGCCTTAATATCCCTTAGTTTCCAATAGGTCCCCGCTGCCACGGGAGGGTAGGACAAAAGATGTCATGCAAGTTCTTTTCCATAAGCACGTCTGACTATATTCAGAATGCATGCCTACATTACATTGATGAATTGGAGCTAGTTTTGTGTCACCCTATGTTATGACTGTTACATGATGATCCGCATTCGGCATAATTATCCATCGCTGATCCGGTGCCTACGAGTTTTCCATATACTGGTTTTCGCTTATTTACTTTCCCGTTGCTACTGTTACAATCACTACAAAATACCAAAAATATTACTTTTACTGTCTTCACTTTTGTTGCCGTTACCACCACTATCATATTACTTTGCTACTAAACACTTTGCTGCAGATACTAAGTTTCCAGGTGTGGTTGAATTGACAACTCAGCTGCTAATACTTGAGAATATTCTTTGGCTCCCCTTGTGTCGAATCAATAAATTTGGGTTGAATACTCTACCCTCGAAAGCTGTTGCGATCCCCTATACTTATGGGTTATCAAGACTAATTTCTGGCGCCGTTGCCGGGGAGCATAGCTCTATTCTTTAAGTCACTTGGGATTTATATCTGTTGGACACTATGAAAAACTTGAAAAACGCTAAGACAACAATTTATCCCTCAACTACGAGGGGAGGTAAGGAACTGCCATCTAGCTCTGCACTTGATTCACCTTCTGTTATGAGTAAGCTAGCGACACCTAAACCTGCTTCTGCTATTCGTTCCGATATGTCGCATGTTATTGATGATGCCACTTCTGCTATGCATGATACTTATGATGAAACTGCTTCTATGCCTGATACTACCGTGCCCCTTAGTGAATTTCTTGATGAACAAATTGCTAGGGCTAGAGAAAAAGAAATTATTGAATCTGAATATAATGATGAAAGTGATGATGAAAATATGCCTGTTATTCCTGAGGGTTATGCTTTTGATATGGAATCTTCTGCCGCTATTCTAGCTTGCAAATATAGATATGAGCTCAAGAGGTTATTAGTTAAATGGAACAAAGAATCACTTAGAGATAAAATGAAACCCGACCCTGCTTTTGCAACTTCACCTATCTGTGTCCCCGATAAGGATTATGAATTTTCTGTTGATCCAGATATAATTACTTTGGTTGAATCTGATCCTTTTTATGGCTATGAATTTGAAACTGCTGTGGCACATCTTACTAAGTTAAATGATATAGCCGCCCTGTTCACTAATGATGAGAGATCATGCTACTTTTATATACTCAAAGTATTTTCGTTCTCATTAAAGGGTGATGCTAAGATATGGTTTAATTCTCTTGATCCTGGTTGTGTGCGTAGTCCCCAGGATATGATTTATTACTTCTCTGCTAAATATTTCTCTGCTCATAAGAAACAAGCTACTTTGAGGGAAATATACAACTTCGTGCAAATTAAAGAAGAGAGTCTCCCACAAGCTTGGGGGAGGCTTCTCAAGTTACTTAATGCTTTGCCTAATCATCCTCTTAAGAAACCTGAAATACTTGATATCTTTTATAATGGACTAACCGATGCTTCCAGAGATTACCTGGATAGTTGTGCTGGTTCTCTTTTCAGGAAAAGAACACCGGATGAAGCTGAAATTCTATTGAATAATATGTTGACAAATGAAAATAATTGGGCACCTCCTGAGCCAGCTCCCGCTCCAATTACTGAGCCTATTCCTAAACCAACTCCGAAGAAGAGAGGTGTTATGTTCCTCAGTCCCGAAGATATGGAAGAGGCAAAGAAATCTATGAAATAAAAAGGTATTAAAGCTGAAGATGTTAAGAATTTACCTCCTATTGAAGAAATACATGGTCTTAATCTACCGCTTGTCGAAGAAACATATGATCTCAATTCTTTATTTACTGAAGAACCTCCTGATCCCGATATCCCGACATATGTAGTAAAGGTAAATTCTCTTTATAGATATGATAAAGCTGAAGTCCCTCCTACTAAAATTGCTAGTCAGTGCTTGGATGAGTTTGATAGCTTTATGTTTAAGCAAGACGACTTCAATGCTTATTTTGGTAGAGAATTAAAAAAAATGCTTATATGATTAGACGCTTGGGTGATTATATGGCTAATATTAAAGGTGAACTTAAACTTGTTAGCAAACATGCTTCTATGGTTACCACTCAAGTAGAACAAGTACTTAAAGCTGAAAAAGAAGTGCTTGATGAAATGAATAGTAAGAAAAATGATTATGCTGTTAGAGTGGCTACTAGAACTGGTAGAATGACTCAGGAACCTTTGTATCCTGAAGGCCACCCTAAGAGAATCGAGCAAGATTCTCAGAGAAATAATATTGATGTTCCTAGTTCTTCTAAAAAGAAGAAAAAGAAAAATGATAGAACTGTGCAAACTTCTAGTGAACCTATTGCTGAACCACCTGATAATTCAAATGATATATCTATGTCTGATGCTGAAACACAATCTGGTAATGAACATGAACCTAATGAAAATATTAATGATGATGTTCATGATGATGCTCAACCTAGTAATGATAATGATGTAGAAATTGAACCTGCTGTTGATCTTGATAACCCACAATCAAAGAATCAACGTTATGATAAAATAGACTTTGTTGCTAGGAAACATGGTAAAGAAAGAGAACCATGGGTTCAGAAACCCATGACTTTTCCTCCGAAACCATCCAAGAAAAAGGATGATGAGGATTTTGAGCGCTTTGCTGAAATGATTAGACCTATCTTTTTGCGTATGCGATTAACTGATATGCTCAAAACAAATCCTTATGCTAAATATATGAAGGATATCATTACTAATAAAAGAAAGATACCGGAAGCTGAAATTTCCACCATGCTTGCTAATTATACTTTTAAGGGTGGAATACCAAAGAAACTTGGAGATCCCGGAGTACCTACTATACCTTGCTCCATTAAAATAAATTATACTAAAATTGCTTTATGTGATCTTGGAGCCGGTGTTAGTGTTATGCCTCTCTCTTTATATCGTAGACTTGACTTGAATAAGCTGACACCTACTGAAATATCTTTGCAAATGGCTGATAAATCAACTTCTATACCTGTCGGTATTTGTGAGGATGTGCCTGTTGTGGTTGCAAACGTTACTATTTTAACGGACTTTGTTATTCTTGATATTCCCGAGGATGATAGTATGTCTATTATTCTTGGAAGACCGTTTCTTAATATTGCAGGGGCTGTTATTGATTGCAACAAAGGCAATGTCACTTTTCATGTTAATGGTAACTAGAAGGGTAACCCGCGCATTTGCGCGGCTAGATTTATAGTTTTTTATGTCTGTGCTTTCACAAATTTATTATACTATTAGTTTGTTGTACGGACATTTTAATTTTTTATACAAAACTTGTAGCTTAAATATACCATGCGAACATTTATTCTATTATATCATAGCCAGATACTTGTGTGAGGCAACTTTATTAATTTTATATGATTATATAACACCTTTGATTTATTGTTCAACATATAAGAGTGGTTTTGGCAACATGTAAACCTTAGATCATTATATAATAAATAAATAAATAAAAAGTTTCATTCTACTTTAGCTTTCAATTGGGCTTTTCAATCATTCATTATTTTCTATCTTCCCATCAGAAAGTAAATTAAAACCTAGTGTCTAGCTTCTACTTAAATATTGGTTGTATGCTCTTGTCTTTTTTATTATTTTTACAATACCATCCAACAAAATATTTTCATGCATTCTCATCGTCTAGTTTCCAGTATAGTTTATTCGTCTAAGACAACACAATTATTGATGTATACTCTCTTAAAATAGTGAAATACTCTCTCTCTCTCTCTCTCTTAGTTTTTTTATCTCTTCACACCTAAACAACCTTATTACAATTGACATTGGCTTCTCAGTAGCGCATGGATAGAACACATCTTAACATCTGCATATGCAATCCGTTCTTGCTATAGAAGGTTCTAAATATTTTTGTTCGTATCTTCTATATTCCATTATAATTCGGTTTGCTTGCATGGCGCAGACTTTATTTTTGTTTTAATCTTTTATATTCTACCATCATTTTTTTGCTTGTCGAGTAGTATGCTTCTCTTTCGTACGGACTCTCTGACTCCATCTTTTTTATTACAATGTTGGATGATCGGGATTTTTCTATATATTCACATTTCAAAGATAACTTTCCATCTAATTCCAAGAATCTCTTATTTTTGTGATGGTTCAATAAAATAGTTTTTTTTTACAGATTCAACCATATAGAATTTGAGTTGATGTCAAATTATAATTTTGGTATATTAAGCCAGTAATTCATTCATTTTCAATAGTATCTCAAGTACATATGATCGATTACGGGGGGAAGTATTTTATGAATATGTAATATATTGTTGCTACGGAAGTTTCTAATTATTTTAGTTTTTATCTTCTATGTCCTACAATCATTCGGTTTTCTTGCATGGCGCGGACAGTTGTTTTTTGTTTTAATTTTCTGTCTCGCACCATCATTTTCTTGCTTGTGCTGGCCAGTAAATCTTCTTGTTCGGATGGTTGAGAGAAGGAGGTGTGTCCTGTGGCGGATACACCGATTGATCGAGACGCCTCAAGGCCACCGGAGGGAGAAATAGTGATAGCAACGCTTACAAGGAATGCTGGGATAAGTTGGGAAGAAGGCAAAGATACTGGCGACTAGATCCTTGTGGCAGATTGGAAGATACCGATATCTCTATTTCAATTTGTTGATTGATGGTTTAAGGAAATGGCAGTGGTCCAAATCTTGCACATTTACTGTTACTTCTATGTATAAGTTCCTTGCTCAGGTGTGGCCCAGCTATCCCAATAAGATCATTCGCTTTCACACGAACCCATTGATTCAGTGTTTCTTATTAAAAGTTTGGATGATCAGAATTTTCCTAAGAACTCACTTTACGTTCCAAATATACTTCCCATCCGACAATAAACTCACAATAATAAATTTTATTTTTGTTGTGGTGCAATATTTTTTTACAAATTCAATCATGTACAATTTGCGTTGATATCCATTTTAAATTCTATGTTCATTTGCTTTTAAATTTTAATTAATCATGCAAGTCAAAAGAGGCCCTAATTTTGGCAATATGTATATGTATGTATCCTGCACATATTAAATTCTATATGCATTAATACGCTTCATGCATGGAGTGCTTCGTATGGACACGCTTCTTATGCATGTATTTTTTTGTTTTTTTTGTGAAAATCATGCATGTATTTGTTGAAGTACGGTTCCCATCAGTGTTAGAAAAGAAGCAATAAAAATGAAATTGGGATTTTCTGTGGCAAGCCCTACTGTAGAGGAATCAACATGTTGTTCTTCATGCAATATACATATGTCCGAGTGGACTTGCTTGCCGGATTGACTTCCTTGTAGGTTTAGGCATCCACATGTGCGTAGGTTAGCTTTCTTTATTTCAGCACATATATACCATATAATATATCTTTGCTGCCTGACATAAATCTTCACCACTATATACACCTCTAGGTCCCCTTCTCCTACACGTCACACCTTTTCTCATCTAATATATGTCGTACGTGACAAACTCCTTACACGTCTCCTCTTTTTTTTAGTGCCACGTCTCCTTCTCTTTTTTTTTGAATTCCACGTCCCCTTCTCTTATGTGATTGTGATTGCACCTTTCCATCTAATGTATGTCCTACGCGACAGAATTTTTATGTGCAAAACATATACACGTGTAGACTATATTTGTATGTAACGTTTACATCTTTAAATCCCAGCCGTTTATATCTAAAATTAATGGTTGATATAATTTAACATATGTGGACAAATGTGATGGCTTGTTTGACTTTTGTTTTAATTATATAATAGATGAGCATATGGTACACTTTTCGAGGAAACAACCTCAAGTTCATAGTATCAACTCCATTGGAAAAATTCCATCGATTATAATTGGAGTTTTGAATTTCCTTTTCCTACTGTAAAAAAGAAATATGATATACTTATTATTGGGGATGTGCATATCCCCGTTGAGGTAACTTAGTGTTATTCGAATTTTCTCCGGTTTCATGATTATCGGAATGAGTTTGTTAACAAGACTTGATCAACCTTGTTAGTGGATTCTTTTTAATGAGCATGAGATGGATGAAACTAGAAGCACAACCTTCTGTACCCTCTCTATATTTTCTATTATTTAGTAGAAATAAAGTAAAAATAGTATTTTTTCTATCTGTTTCCTGGCTTATATGTGCAATATAAAAACATCTCGAAAATAAAAGTCCTCAGAATGACATGCCAATTTAATATGATTTTTTCGGGAATATTTGAGGATTTACTGTGCAAAAATTACCGCGGGAGGAGCTGCCACCTGGCCACGAGGGTGGAGGGCGCGCCCCCCTTAGGGCGCGCCCCCTGCCTCATGGGCCCATGGTGGCCCTCCTCCACTTATCCCAGCACCCATCTTCTTCCTCTGCCTCACACAAACCCGAAAAACCAACTTAAGCACGAGTTCTAGCCACTTTTGCTGTGATTTTCGATCTCCTTGCTCAAAGCACCTCTCGCAAAACTGCTTGGGGAGATTGTTCCTTGGTATGTGACCCCCCATTGGTCCAATTAGTTTTTGTTCTAGTGCTTTATTCTTTGCAAATTTGTGCTGCATAGGTGACCATGTTCTTGAGCTTGCATGCCAAGTTTATATGGTTCCAAGTAGTTCTAATGCTTGATATAGGCTCTAGGCACTTGTAGGAGTAGTTGCTATCAGTTTTATTAAAGTTGGTTCACTTTTGTTTGAAGTTACTAAAAATTTCAGAAATTTTTCAGAGAAAAACAATATGCTTAGGAAGATGTTCCAAGGTGGTTCTTCTAAGAAGCAAGGACCTAGGATTGCTATGCGCGATGCTGACGAGGATCCACCAAGAGACGCTCCAGTACGGCCTTGCGAATGGCCGTCGGAAATTTTTATGGACCGTGCGGGAATTAAAGAAGAATTCAAAGCATATTTGCGCAATGCCGGTCTTGAGGATTTTGAGGCTGACAAATGCCCCCAATATCATGATCTCACAAGCTCATTTGTGAGGAGGTTTGAGTATTCATCTTTGCGTAATTCTCCTTCAGTCATGTTTGATCTTTATGATAAATCTTATACCATGGACTTAGAGGATTTCACTTTTGCTTGCAAACTCCCATCTTGGGGTAGTGTCAGGGATCCCCCTAAATCTGAATTTAGAAACTTTCTTGCTAGTATAACTGTAGGGGAATCCAGAGATATAACGCAGGCTACCATAGGGAGCATTCACTTTCCTGCTATACATTATTTTGCTCTCTTCATCGGTAGATGCATAAATGCTAAGGATGAAGCATGTCACATGTGTGTTCCTGACCTTAGCATTCTTAGGAGTGCTGTGTCAGGAGACCAATCTTATCAGATGGGAGCCATTGTAGCTCGTAGGTTGCATCATAATAGACATAATGGAGATTTCTTTGGAGGAATTTATGCAACCCGCTTAGCTAATTTTCTTGAGATAGACATTCATGAGGGTGATAGGGAGTTGCCTCCTACATATTTAGATTATAACTCTATGGCTTCGCACCAGTTTGTCGAGAGGCCTGAATCACCTCTCTTATATCATTTAATTTTTAACAAACGGCACATTGTCCGTATTACTCTCCCTGCTCCTGCCTTCTTTGATGCTCAGGCAAAACGAAGATACACTATCACCAGAGAGGAGGCAGATGAGTACGAGAGGAGAGAGGAGGCAGTCCGACACCACGCTGCAGCTCAGCAGGCGATAACCGTTGCATCACAGTATGATCCCAGTTATTCTTCGTCGTAGTACGACCCCAGCTACACCTACGGGTATCCGCCAGGCTATCCCTGGCAATAAACCAACTTAGGCCAAAAGCCTAAGCTTGGGGGAGTATGTATTTCTCACCGACATTACATTTATGTTCACACACACTCATTGCTAGATGTCGGTGCTCATACTTTTTCACTGTAATATCCATGCTAGGTTATTTTCTTTTTCCTGCTTTCTTCTTGTGTGTTTGATAAACCTTAAGAAAAACCAAAAAAATTAGTAGTAGTTTACTTTTTGCTGTAGTAGTAATAATTAAAAAGAAAACCCAAAAATATTTCCCGTTCTTCTTTTGCTTGTTGGGAGCTTTCCCGTGTAAATAGTTTTATTTCTTTTCTTTTCTTTGGGGGTCGATAGGAGAAGACCATGATTAAATTGTTGAAGTGGCTCTTATATGCATTATTGTTGACTTAACCAAGAGCCCGTATTGCCTTGTCTTCTCTTGTTTATTGAATGCTCGCAGATTCCAGCTTAGTCCAATACACGTGCACTCTTATTATTATTCACATCGTTCGGTCGTGCAAGTGAAAGGCAATTATGATGATATATGATGGGCTGACTGAGATGAGAAAAGCTGGTATGAACTCGACCTCTTTTGTTTTTGTAAATATGATGAGTCCCTCGTTCTTGATTCATCTTATTATGAATAAACATGTTTGCAATGACAATTAGAGATCATAGTTGCTTGTGCCATGCTTGATTAGCGATGAGTTATAATGATTTACCTTGTGTGCCAACATGCTATTGAGATGATTATGATGTGATATGATGGGTTGGTATCCTCCTTTGAATGATTTAAGTGACTTGACTTGGCACATGTTCACGCATGTAGTTGAAACAAATCAACATAGCCTTCATGATATTTATGTTCATGGTGGATTATATCCTACTCATGCTTGCATCCAATGTTTATTAATTTTAATGCATGTACATGGCTGTTGTCGCTCTCTAGTTGGTCGCTTCCCAGTCTTTTGCTAGCCTTCACTTGTACTAAGCGGGAATACTGCTTGTGCATCCAATCCCTTAAACCCCAAAGTTATTCCAGATGATTCCACTATACCTTCCTATATGCGGTATCTACCTGCCGTTCCAAGTAAATTTGTATGTGCCAAACTCTAAACCTTCAAATAAACATTCTGTTTTGTTTGCTCGAATAGCTCATGTATCAACCAAGGCTGTCCTTATCTTCCGTGTTAGGCGGGTTATTCTCAAGAGGAGTGGACTCCGCTCCTCACTCACGAGAAAATGGCTGGTCACCGGGATGCCCAGTCCCATGCTTTATGCAAACTAAATCAAAATTAATTGCAAACAAAACTCCCCCTGGGACCTGATGTATGTTGGAAAGACTCGTTGTTTCGAGCAAGTCATGGATTGATGCTTGTTGGTGGAGGGGGAGTATGAACTTTACCATTCTGTTTGGGAACCGCCTATAATGTGTTTAGAATGGAAGATATCGCCATCTCTTAGTTGTTACGTTGACAATGAAAGTATACCACTCAAAATACAATTTATCTCTATTTCAAAACCGAGCTCTGGCACCTCTACAAATCCCTGCTTCCCTCTGCGAAGGGCCTATCCATTTACTTTTATGTTGAGTCATCACCCTCTTATTAAAAAGCACTACCTGGAGAGCACGGCTGTCATTTGCATTCATCACTATTAATCTATGTTGGGTGTGACTATGATTGGATCTCTTTTACCATGAATTACAATGTCTATTCAGTCCTTGATCTTTAAAGGTGCTCTGCATTTCTGTTTTGCAGTCTCAGAAAGGGCTAGCGAGATACCATCTTGTTATATCATATTATGATTGTTTTGAGAAAGTGTTGTCATCCGAGATTTATTATTATGGCTTGCTAGTTGATTATGCTATTGATATGAGTAATCATGAGACCTGAGAATTACTACAAATGTGGTTAGTTATGATCTTTGCTGAAAACTCGAATGTTGGCTTGACATAGTTACAACAACAAGAGCAAACAAAGTTTGTAAAAGTTTTTCTCTCTTTCTTTCAGTTCGTCAACTGAATTGCTTGAGGACAAGCAAGGGTTTAAGCTTGGGGAGTTGATACGTCTCCGTCGTATCTACTTTTCCAAACACTTTTGCCCTTGTTTTGGACTCTAACTTGTATGATTTGAATGGAACTAACCCGGACTGACACTGTTTTCAGGAGAATTGCCATGATGTTGTTTTATGTGCAGAAAACAAAAGTTCTCGAAATTACCTGAAACTCCACGGGATGTCTTATAAAAAATAATAAAAAATCCTTGCCAAAGATGAAGACCAGGGGGCCCACACCCTGTCCACGAGGGTTGGGGGCGCCCCCCTTAGGGCGCGTCCCCCTACCTCGTGGGCCCCCTGGAGACCCTCCGACGCCAACTCCAACTCTATATATTTGCTTTCGGAGAGAAAAAAATCAAAGAGAAGAAATCATCACGTTTTACGATACGGAGCCACCGCCAAGCCCTAAAACCTCTCAGGAGGGCTGATCTAGAGTCCGTTCGGGGCTCCGGAGAGGGGGATTCGTCGCCGTCGTCATCATCAACCATCCTCCATCACTAATTTCATGATGCTCACCGCCGTGCGTGAGTAATTCCATCGTAGGCTTGCTGGACGGTGATGGGTTGGATGAGATTTATCATGTAATCGAGTTAGTTTTGTTAGGGTTTGATCCCTAGTATCCACTATGTTCTGAGACTGATGTTGCTATGACTTTGCTATGCTTAATGCTTATCACTAGGGCCCGAGTGCCATGATTTCAGATCTGAACCTATTATGTTTTCATGAATATATGTGAGTTCTTGATCCTATCTTGCAAGTCTATAGTCACCTACTATGTGTTATGATCCGACAACCCCGAAGTGACAATAATCAGGACCACTCCCGGTGATGACCACAGTTTGAGGAGTTCATGTATTCACTATGTGCTAATGCTTTGTTCCGGTTCTCTATTAAAAGGAGGCCTTAATATCCCTTAGTTTCCAATAGGACCCCGCTGCCATGGGAGGGTAGGACAAAAGATGTCATGCAAGTTCTTTTCCATAAGCACGTATGACTATATTCGGAATACATGCCTACATTACATTGATGAATTGGAGCTAGTTCTGTGTCACCCTATGTTATGACTGTTACATGATGAACCGCATCCGACATAATTATCCATCATTGATCCGGTGCCTACGAGTTTTCCATATACTGGTTTTCGCTTATTTACTTTCCCGTTGCTACTGTTACAATCACTACAGAATACCAAAAATATTACTTTTACTGTCTTTACTTTTTTGCCGTTACCACCACTATCATATTACTTTGCTACTAAACACTTTGCTGCAGATACTAAGTTTCTAGGTGTGGTTGAATTGACAACTCAGCTGCTAATACTTGAGAATATTATTTGGCTCCCCTTGTGTCGGATCAATAAATTTGGGTTGAATACTCTACCCTCGAAAGCTGTTGCGATCCCCTATACTTGTGGGTTATCAAGTGGAAAATCATCATAACAGGAAAATAAAATTTCTACGATCTGATCGTAGAGGAGAATATTTGAGTTACGAGTTTGGTCTTCATTTGTAACATTGCAGAATAGTTTCGCAACTCACGCCACCTGGAACATCACAGCGTAATGGTGTGTCCGAACATCGTAACCGTACTTTATTAGATATGGTGCAATCTATGATGTCTCTTACCGATTTACCACTATCGTTTTGGGATTATGCATTAGAGACAGCTCCATTCGCGATAAGTAGGGCACCATCTAAATCCGTTGAGACAACACCAAGAACTATGGTTTGGCAAGAAACCAAAGCTGTCATTTCTTAAAGTTTTGGGTTGCGATGCTTATGTGAAAAAGTTTCATACTGATAAGCTCAAACCCAAATCGGAGAAATGTGTCTTCATAGGATACCCAAAGGAGAAAGTTGCGTACACCTTTTATCACAGATCCGAAGGCAAGACATTCATTGCTAAGAATGGATCCTTTCTAGAGAAGGAGTTTCTCTCGAAAGAAGTGAGTGGGAGGAAAGTAGAACTTGATGAGGTAATTGTACCTGCTCCCTTATTGGAAAGTAGTTCATCATAGAAATCTGTTCCTGTGACTCCTACACCAATTAGTGAGGAAGCTAATGATGATGATCATGTAACTTCAGATCAAGTTACTACCGAACCTCATAGGTAAACCAGAGTGAGATCCGCACCATAGTGGTACGGTAATCCTGTTCTGGAGGTCATGTTACTTAACCATGATGAACCTACAAACTATGAGGAAGCGATGATGAGCCCAGATTCCACGAAATGGTTTGAGGCCATGAAATCTGAGATAGGATCCATGTATGAGAACAAAGTGTGGACTTTGGTTGACTTGCCCGATGATTAGCAAGCCATAGAAAATAAATGGATCTTCAAGAGGAAGACAGACGCTAATAGTAGTGTTACTATCTACAAAGCTAGACTTGTTGAAAATGGTTTTGACAAAGTTCAAAGTGTTGACTACAATGAGATTTTCTCACTCATAGCGATGCTTAAGTCTTTCCAAATCATGTTAGCAAATTGCCACATTCTATGAAATCTGGCAAATGGATGTCAAAACTACATTCCTTAATGAATTTCTTAAAGAAGAATTGTATATGATGCAACCAGAAGGTTTTGTCGATCCTAAAGGTGCTAACAAAATATGCAATCTCCAGCGATCCATCTATGGACTGGTGCAAGCATCTCGGAGTTGGAATATACGCTCTGATAAGTTGATCAAAGCATATAGTTTTATACAGACTTGCGGTGAAGCTTGTATTTGCAAGAAAGTGAGTGGGAGCACTACAACATTTCTGATAAGTATATGTGAATGACATATTGTTGATCGAAAATAATGTAGAATTTTCTGGAAAGCATAAAGGAGTATTTGGAAGGAGTTTTTTCAAAGAAAGACCTCGATGAAGCTGCTTACATATTGAGCATCAAGATGTATAGAGATATACCAAGACGCTTGATAAGTTTTTTCAATGAGTACATACCTTGACAAGGTTTTGAAGTAGTTCAAAATGGAATAGTCAAAGAAAGAGTTCTTGCCTATATTACAAGGTGTGAAATTGAGTAAGACTCAAAGCCCGACCACGGCAGAAGATAGAAAGAGAATGAAAATCATTCCCCATGCCTCAGCCATAGGTTCTATAAAGTATGCCATGCTGTGTACCAAATCTATTGTATACCCTACACTGAGTTTAGCAAGGGAGTACAATAGTGATCTAGGAGTAGATCACTGGACAGCGGTCAAAATTATCCTTAGTGGAATAAGGATATGTTTCTCGATTATGGAGGTGACAAAAGGTTTGCCGTAAATGGTTACGTCAATGCAAGTTTTAACACTGATCCAGATGACTTTAAGTCTCAATCTGGATACATATTGAAAGTGGGAGCAATTAGCTAGAGTAGCTCCGTGCGGAGCATTGTTGACATAGAAATTTGCAAAATACTTACGGATCTGAATGTGACAGACCCGTTGACTAAAATTATCTCACAAGCAAAACATGATCACACCTTAGTACTCTTTGGGTGTTAATCACATAGCGATGTGAACTAGATTACTGACTCTAGTAAACCCTTTGGGTGTTGGTCACATATCGATGTGAACTATGGGTGTTAACCACATAAAGATGTGAACTATTGATGTCAAATCACATGGCGATGTGAACTATATTATTGACTCTAGTGCAAGTGGGAGACTGAAGGAAATATGCCCTAGAGGCAATAATAAAGTTATTATTTATTTCCTTATTTCATGATAAATGTTTATTATTCATGTTAGAATTGTATTAACCGGAAACTTGATACATGTGTGAATACATAGACAAAACAATGTGTCACTAGTATGCCTCTACTTGACTAGCTCGTTAAATCAAAGATGGTTAGGTTTCCTAGCCATAGACATGAGTTGTCATTTGATTAACGGGATCACATCATTAGAGAATAATGTGATTAACTTGACCCATTCCGTTAGCTTAGCACTTGATCGTTTAGTATGTTGCTATTGCTTTCTTCATGACTTATACATGTTCCTATGACTATGAGATTATGCAACTCCCGTTTACCGGAGGAACACTTTGTGTGCTACCAAACGTCACAACATAACTGGGTGATTATAAAGGTGCTCTACAGGTGTCCCTGAAGGTACTTGTTGAGTTGGCGTATTTCGAGATTAGGATTTGTCACTCCGATTGTCGGAGAGGTATCTCTGGGCCCTCTCGGTAATGCACATCACTATAAGCCTTGCAAGCATTGTAACTAATGAGTTAGTTGCAGGATGATGTATTACAAAACGAGAAAAGAGACTTGCTGGTAACAAGATTGAACTAGGTATTGAGATACCAACGACCGAATCTCGGGCAAGTAACATACCGATGTCAAAGGGAACAATGTATGTTGTTATGCTGTTTGACCGATAAAGATCTTCGTTGAATATGTGGGAGCCAATATGAGCATCCAGGTTCCGCTATTGGTTATTGACCGGAGACGTGTTTCGGTCATGTCTACATAGTTCTCGAACCCGTAGGGTCCGCACGCTTAAAGTCCCGGATATGATCACGAACATGACGAGGAGTCTCGAAATGGTCGAGACGTAAAGATCGATATATTGGACGACTATATTCGGACACCAGAAGTGTTCCGAGTGGTTTCGGAGAAAAACGGGAGTAGCGGGGGTTTACCGGAACCCCCCGGGGAGTTAATTGGGCCTCATGGGCCTTAGTGGGAGAAGAGGAGGGGCGGCCAGGGCAGCCGCACGCCCCCTCGCCCTCTAGTCCGAATTGGACAAGGAGGGGGGCGGCGCCCCCCTTTTTCCTTCTCCTCCTCTCTCCCTTCCTTCCCTCTCCTACTCCAACAAGGAAAAGGAGGAGTCCTACTCCCGGTGGGAGTAGGACTCCCCCTTGGCGCGCCCTCCTCCTGGCCGGCCACCTCCCCCCTTCTCCTTTATATACGGGGGCAAGGGGGCACCTCTACACACAAGTTGATATGTTGATCTATTCCAGCCGTGTGCGGTGCCCCCCTCCACCATATTCCACCTCGGTCATATTGTAGCGGTGCTTAGGCGAAGCCTTGCGTCGGTAGCAACATCATCACCGTCATCACGCCGTCGTACTGACGGAACTCTCCCGTGAAGCTCTGCTGGATCAGAGTTTGCGGGACGTCATCAAGCTGAACGTGTGCTGAACTCGGAGGTGCCGTACGTTCGGTACTTGGATCGGTCAGATCGTGAAGACGTACGACTACATCAACCGCGCCGTGCTAACACTTCCACTTTCGGTCTACGAGGGTACGTGGACAACACTCTCCCCTCTTGTTGCTATGCATCACCATGATCCCGCGTGTGCGTAGGATATTTTTGAAATTACTATGTTCCCCAACACCAATATATAGGGGAAACTCCACCAAGTCTCAAATTGGATGAGATGTGCATGAAATTCATTCTCATATATGTATGCACATATTTAAGTGGAGTTTGTCCTATGTATTGTTGGTTCTCTAACTCTTTGGTCCCAATGAGTTTGGGTACCATTTTATTTGTGTTGTTGTTCTAGGAACAATTGGAGATGCATTGGATGCTCGGCTCACTCACAAGGAAGGTGGTGTCACCATGTGCTTATTGGAGTCAAGCTAGGATGATCAATGAACTACTATCTACCTTTAATTGGTATTTACTACATCCTTCCATTGATATGTCGGTAACAAGTATCATCATCTTCTTCATGCACACATTCTTGCATCAACCTTGTGTAGGTTGTATCATGGCACGTTAGTCATTCTTTCTTGTGATACTTGTTTCCTTTCTCAAGGCATCCCAACAATGATCTCTTGTTGCTAGTTGTGATGTCTTTCATGTTCGTGTGGTCAGAATTCATTTGTATACAATAAGACCATATCTAGCCATGTGCTACGCTTCCAAGCAAATATCTTATTTGTATATTTATGACTTCCTTGTGGATATCTTATTCTTTCCTTTTTGTAACTATTTCGTGTGTACATCCTTCTTTGTGGATCGATATCATCATGATTTTCATCTACCTAGAATCTTATACACTTGAGAGAAATTACATATCTAGTAGATATCCTTTCTTTCACGTCCACCTTTTCTTTCTTGTATTATATCTTTGGTGGCGTCGTGAAAGCTTTTGCCTTGAGTACGGATCTTACCTTGTTGCATCTTGATGCACTCTTGTGTGGTGAAGATATTTTGTCTCTTGCTTGTCTTGATGAGGCTTTTGCCATCTCGATTGGTATCCCTCCTCTTGACATAGCTTTCACTTTCTTTCTTCACCATGGGTTGTCACAAGCGTTGGTTATTCTTTTTGCATGTTGAGTGTGCTTGTGAACCCCTTTGCTTGGTGTGTGTGGGAAGGACATGTCATGCACCTTGTATCTCCACTATTCGAGAATATGTTGATGCTTAATGCTCATCCGTACATTAGTCTTCTCAAGTGCATTGCCTTGACCCACACACATCATTTTGGTTGAGCCCTTTCTTAAGTTGCCTCTTTTACTTGTTGCTCAACCATGTGTTTGTTTCAAGTACTAGGCTTAGTTTACTATATGCTCACTTGCACTTGTTGTAAGTTTCTATTGATTTTGGGGGAGCTATGATCCTATTTTGTGCACTTTGTATCCAAATACAAAAATTCTTGATGTGCACAAATCATGGGGAGCTTCTCTAGTTTCTTTAGAACACTCCTCTGCTCATATCATAATATCTTTTATTCTTGTGGCTCGTAGGATCATTGGTCTAGTTGGTTCAATTGGTATCTTTTGATAGCTTGCTTCAATTGGTATCTTTTGATAGCTTGATTGCTTGTTTCTCTCTTTGTTATGTCTTTGTGGCATATCTTTCTTTTGCAATCTTGGTGCCTCAGTATAGTTGGTCTTCCTCCAAGTATTACCTTTGGATATGTGTATGGCATTCCACTCTCTTGTTGAGAAATATACAACGTTTGGAGGACCACCTTTTATATTGGTCTTCTTAGCTTTTCGCCCATTTTGGCAATCGATGCCAATGGGGGAGAAGTTTTAGAGAGTTTTGTGGAGGAGTTTAGAGAGTCATCTTTTCTTGCTTTGGTTGTGTTCCTAAGCGTTTGCACCTCATATGCATGCATTATTGGTTGTTGTATTGCATGGTGATGCATAATTCCTTGTATAAACTCTCTTGAAAGTGATTGTCATCAATTACCAAAATGGGGGAGATTGAAAGAACATGCGGTGCCCCCATGTTTGGTTTTGGTAATTGATGACAATCTCTATGGACTAATGGTTGCATTGAGTTATATTTGAATGATTTGTCCATAGGATTTTCTTGAAGTCCATGTGTTGGTTTCAAGGAGTTTATGAGTTGACCAAGGTGCTATTAAGGAATTATCCAAAGATCGGTCATGTGAGTGTTGAGCTTATTACAAGCATGTCTTGAAGAAGATTGTGTGACCATTCATGTCTACCTTCAAGACATCATCCAAATGAAGAGAATTGGAAAGATTCAACACACAAAGCGCACAAGATGTACCGAGGGATCAAGTGATCCCATGGTATGGTAAGCATTGTCCATTACGCTTTGTGTGCTAACCCATGGTCTTCGTGAGAATTCTTTGTGGGGTTAGGTTGCGGTGTGCAAGTTCAAGTGGAGCATAATGAAGAGATCAAATGCTTGAAGCTTGCCGTCCATTGTGGTGAAAATGGATTTGTGAAGATGTGCGGAAGAGTGGCTCACCCATAGTGGAGTATGGGGGAGCAATCAACTAGTCTTCATCGAGCCAACGCAATCAAGAAAGGTGGTCCAACTTGAGGGAGTCAAGATCGTCATCATCTAGCTCAAGTGGACCATGTGCAAGGCAAAGGTTTGCCCTTGATAGGCGTTGGGGATATTACTACTGAGTATAAACCGGCTATGAGGGGCCGGGTTATACCCATAATGAGTTATTCATATTGAAGCCCATGAAGATAAGGAGTATGGCGCTTTATGGAGGAGATCTACATGAAGGCCCAGGGCCCAAGGGCGGATTAGGGCGCGTAGATATAAACCGCCATATGATATGTAACTTGTGTTGTAAGTTGAAAGAGTAGAAACCGAGCCGGACACGTTTATGAGCCGTCCGGGATTCTGTGAACCGCCGGGCGTCAACCTGTGTATATAAAGGGATGACCCGGCGGCGGTTTAGAGACAAGAAACAACAACTCGAGAGCCAGTCATAGCGGATTCGCTCCCTGGTCATCGAAACCCTAGCAATTCCACATCAACTAGATTAGGCCTTTACCTTCACCGCAAGGGGCCGAACCAGTATAAACTCCTTGTGTCCTTTGTCCCTCTTTAACCCCTTTAAGCTAACCCGTCGTGATGGCTCCACGACTAAGTCCTTTCACTACGACATCTGTCGTGACAAAACCACGACAGTTGGTGCCCACTATGGGGCTATCGCACGATGGTTTTGAGTTCTTAGAGGGCAGCTTCAAAGGGCTCAAGGGATACGTTGTGGGCCGGATGACCAAGAGTTATCGCGGCAAGCTCTACATCGACGACGCAGGCTGGGGCCCCGAGGCCGGCTCAATTGAGTACGGGTACTGGGTCCCCTTCGGCGGCATTCATGTTTTCATTGGCAAGATCGGCGAACCGGGCCCTGAGCCGGACATCTGCACCGACAACATCAAAACGGCTCAGGGTGCAAGACCCACCCGGGTTCAGCCTGCCATGAAGCGTGCCTTCATGGGAGTGATCCATGGAGCGGAATCTGAGGTTAGATCGGCATCTGGTGGTGAAACCGTTGTTTACTCTGATGACGAGTCATCTACTGGAGAGACTGAGTCATTGTACCAGCTGCCAGATGGCCGGTTGGGGGCTGTTCCGATGGCGACAGTATTCCGGACCCCTTCGATCTGCCGAGCCGGGTTGCGATCTTCATGGCCGGTACACAGCCTGCGCAACACTCTTTGACCGTGTCGGTGTACAAAACTAGGGGCACATTTTTGTACCCCTTAACCTGTGCACAGGCAGTCAAAGCCACGCCCACGGCCACACCAAGCAGAGTGGAGGATGTGAGCCAAGGTAAGACCGAAGCCCAAGACGATGCAAAGCAACGGCAAGGACCATGGCCACAAAGATCAGATGGGCGAAGCAGGTTTCCTCGACAAGGATCCTTGACGGGGCGGCCTCAGCGGCCCCGACAAGACCCTTGCCAGGCAGCTCGCCCACGCCAGTCGAGCGAGCCACCCTCGAGCCCACCAACACTCAACACATGTGTTGGGACAGGGCTCGGGAGGCACCTCTGTGGTGACATGCAGATCTTTGTGAAGACAAAGAATAGTCAAGATCAAGTAAGGATGGGAAGGCAGCCATCCTCACCGAAGGAACCCACAAGACCCCCGGCAAGATCCTTGCTGGGGACGCCTGCGCGCCACGACAAGACCCTTGCCGGGCCACCCGGCAAGGCCCTCGCCAAGCACGCCAACAGGGCCACCATCAGGCCCGCACCAGCCAAGGCTCCGCCACCGTTCGCATGCAGCTGCCAACCCAACCAACTGGGCAGGCACCTGCGTGGCAACATGCAGCCCTTCGTGGAGGCTCCACCACCACGCCATATTAGCTGCCTGCCTGCCTACATGGCACCGCATGCACCGCTGGCCAGGGCGCGTGTCGAAGCCTGGAGGAGCGGCGACGGGCGAGACGGGCCTCGCCCCCGTCCCCGATAAAGTGAGAGGACACCTAAGAGATGCATTAAATGCACCATGTCCTGTAATACGAGGGATAACCTCGCAGCACTGTACCCTTTCCACCTCCTGTGTGCCACTGTGGCAGCGCCTTTCACCTATAAAAGGAGGCCCGAGGCGACCAGGAGAAGGATTCGGCTTTTTGGAGCTCAAGAACATAGAATACAGCCACCAAAGCAGGAGTAGGGTTTTACGCATCCTCACGGCCCAAACCTGGATAAACAAACCGCGTGCTTCTCTGTCAGACCCACTCTTCTCTCAACCCCGCGCCCCGCAACCGTAGTAGGGATTCTTGTGATCCCATAGGTGTCGTTTCCCACCGACATCTTTGGCACGCCAGGTAGGGGGCGCAGTTGTGAGAATCGGCTTTGGCAGCTAGCCCAGCTTCTTCATCGCTACGGCTCTTGAAGAGGAAGGAGGGCAGAAAGATCAACGCCGGTGCAACTACAAACAGAAGCTAAGTCATACCGAACCCTGACTACTTCTTTTATTTTTTATGAGGTTATTTCCCCCGGAGATGTCATGCCTTTGTATGGAAAACCTGCACGCCAGGGGGCTCTCCCGCAATCGGCAACGCCCTTGCCCTGTTTTGAGTCCGCTCAACAGCTCAAGCGGCTGCGTCGAGAGCGGCAGGGTTAGCCTTCCGCGATCAACAACGCTCTCGATTCTGACTCGAGTCAAGCTCGACAGTTCGAGCGGGCGCGTTAAGAACGGTAAGGTGACTCGCCCGGTAGCATGCATACCCGGCAGGCCAATGGGGATCCGTCCCCAGGACGCTGCTTCGGGCTTCCGCGCCGGCGAGCCCGCCCAGTTGGCGTTGGGTGCGCATACAAAGGGAAATTGAATAGGGAAATAACATGCATAGTATTAAAAGTGCTGCAGAGTTATGTTACATCAAATTGTTGCTACGGTTCTAACTAGAGATAGCAATTGTCTTAGTTATGAACCTGCAGCGGTGATAAAGAAACGGGGCGCCTAATCCCGGCGGTGGCCCTCCACCCTCAGAATTCCGCCAACTCGGCTGATGATGGGCTCGATGCGCTCCCTGAGCGGCGCAAGGTCAGTCCCGTCCGGCAAGCTCTCCAGCGCGGCGTCGAAGTCGAGGTCGGGGTACAAGTGCGCCACCTTGGTGAGAACCTTGGTCATGGCGCCCTGGCAAAGCATCCGGGACTCGTCGGCCAGTGAGGCCGCCCCGACTGGCGTGGAGCCGCTCCAGAGCACCGCCGACCTTCTCAAAGAACATGGTCAGGTTGCAATTGGCGCTCACGCTCCGTTCCGGGACATACCTCACGTCCGGCATCCCCATGATGGCCAACTGTGCGGCAGCCTGGTTGGCGACGGTGGCGAGGCGATCAAGCCAACGGTTCTTGCCCTCCACGTGCTCCACAAAGTTGAGGCCCTCATTCTTCCGCAATAGCTTCTCGCCCTCCAGCTCCTTGGCCAGGGTCGCCTCGCGGCTTGTAGCCTCCGACAACACCTTCTCAAGGCCCTCCAGCTTCAGCTTGAGGTCTCTGATGGAGTTGTTGGCCTCGGAGAGCTCCCCGGCCTTGCTAACGACCGTGCCCTGCGCCTCTGTCAGAGCACTGTTGAGCGTATCCTTTTCCCGGGACAGCTTCAGGGCCTGCTCCGCCAGCCTGTTGCGCTCTTCCTCCAGCTCCTTCATCTTGCCGGCGTGAACCTGAGCCTGAGC
Source organism: Aegilops umbellulata (assembly GCA_032464435.1). Classification (NCBI taxonomy): domain Eukaryota; kingdom Viridiplantae; phylum Streptophyta; class Magnoliopsida; order Poales; family Poaceae; genus Aegilops; species Aegilops umbellulata. The sequence continues at coordinate 475,127,570 of CP136060.1, forward strand.
ATCGAGTGCCTCTTGGTGCCTCTGCTCCAGCTCACCGGTCTGCTGCAAGACAAGCTTCTCCACCTCGGCATCTTTGCCACGAAGTATGGCGGCGAGCTTCTCCTCGTGTGCGGCAAGGTCCTCCTCCCGGGAGTTCAGCACGGCCTCACGCTGGGTCCGAATGGCCTCGGCGGCCTCGGCCGAGTTCTTCGGCGCTCCTGAGCTTTCTCGACGTCGGCAAGCTTCATGGTGAGCTCCACGTCGCGCCTGGCCTGCTCGCCTTGGGCAGCCTTGAGCTCCTCGTGGGCCTCGCGGAACCAATTCTGTGCTTCGGCGACGCGCCCCTGGAGGTCCGCCTCCGCCTTCTCCACCACCGCCGTCCTGGACTTCACCTTGTCCAGGCGGGCGCGGTAGAGCGCCAGGAGCTTCCGGAAGCTGCCACCCATGGCCTTGAGGAGCCGCTCCTCTTGCGAGCCATCGCCACCAACAATTGGCTCGTCGACGACTCCAAGCCCGGCAGCGGCAAGCACCTCATCGTCGAACACCTCTCCCTTGATGGGTGCCCGGGTGCTCGACGCGCCTGGGAGGTGAACGAACAAGTGGTCGCTCACCCTCAGGTACTTGCCGGAGCCGGAAGCAGCGGAGGAGGAAGACTGGTCACCAGCCTCCTCCTCCTCCTCCTCCTCCTCCTCGGCAGGCCCCTTGCCGGGTTCCTCAACGGTGGTCTTGCCAGCCTCCCCGGCGGGATCCTTGGCGGCGGCTTCGGCAGCATCCTTGGCAGCCTTGCCGGCCTCCCCGGCGGGCTCCTTGGCGGCGGCCTCGGCGGCATCCTTGGCGGCCTCCCCTGCGGCGGCCTTGTCGGCCTCCCCGGCGGGCTCCTTGGCGGCACCCTCGGCAGCCCCCTTGGCGGCCTCCTCCGCGGCGATCCTCTCGGCGTCCGCCTCGGCGGCCTTGGCGACACCCTCGATCACGGCATCCACGTCCTCTGGAGTCTGGGCATCGAGGACAGGGGTAAGGCAAAGCCAAGACAAAGAACCAGAAAGAAGAAGAAGCAGGGACGAGCGGCGAGCAACTTACCAGTGCCGACACCCGGCTGGGAGGCAGAAGTCCCCTCCCCGCCAACATTTGGCGTCGAAGCAAAGCCACCGGCGCCCGGGTTCTCTTCCTCCTCCTCCATGTGTGTGAGCTCGGTGCTTGGCGCCCATGCGGGGACGCCCCTCGAGGCGGCGTGGTCGATGGGGGTGGCGCGTTGGGGGTAGCCCCCTGTGGCTCATCCTGCTGCCGCTCCCCTCCTGCACACCTGGCAAGGTCAGCACCAAAGCGTCGCGCTCTTGACACATGTAGAAGAGAAAAGAATGATGAACTTACCCTAGGGGCTTTGCCGGGGGATGCTGTCCGGGCTGCTCAACACCACCAAGGGCGCCCTCGAAGTACCAACCGGGGGCTGGCCGCCCGCCGAGACCTTGGCCCTTTTTGCTCTCTGGGCCAGCGTCTTCGCATCCCTGCGAAGATAAAAACAAGCCAAGATCAGTACCACAAAGTGAGGAGGTAGAGATGACGAAAAAGAAACCAGAAACTTACTCGTCGTCCGCCTCCTCCTCTGCGGTCTTCCTCTTCCTCCTCAGGCTGAGGGATCCAAAATCGAAGGTGATCCCCGCGCCGACGTTCGCTGGAGGAGGGGAGGGAGGCGGCGTCTGGGCATGCCTGGATGAATAAGGGGCGGCCGTCTTCTTATTCACCGCAACCTTCGCCGGCTTCTTCGCCGCCACGGCCCTCATGTGAGGCCGGGACCCCTCCAAAGTCAGCTGCGGCTGCGCAGTCCTACGGGGCTGAACCGGCTCGCCAGAACTGGCCCGCCGCAGGACTCGCCCCCTCCCCGCAGGTGGTGCCAGGTCTGTGGTCTCCTCTCCTCCTCCTCCTCCGACGACTCACCGGTCACATCCTCAACCAGTGGAGCCTCGGTGCCGGCGCTGCTAGCTCCTCCTGCGGCCGCCGCCCACCGAGCAAGCTCCTCCTCCTCCGCGGCTGTCGCGGCCTTGTCCTCCACACCGCCATCATCGCGGCCTCCCTGGCGAGCTGCGCCTCCCTCGCGCTGGTGGCGATGTAGTCCAGCTCCGCCTGGGAGGTGTCCTGGACAAGAAGCCGCTCGGCATCAGCATCAACATACCTCTCGTGCAGGGTGTCGAAGAACTGCTGCACTTCTACCTCCTTCGGCTCCTTCCAGCTCGGGACGGGGCTGTGCGCACTGCAGTCCGGCATCATGGCAATGATCACGGACCGATGCGAGTTGTTGCACAACGGGACCACCCCCGTTGGCAGCTTGAACAACAGCCCCTTGAGGACCTTGCACTACAAAAAAAAGACACATCCGTGACATTTTGGGCCGAACGATTTTTTTTCTGCCATACATATGACACTTCTATGATGATAACTGTGACAAAACCCGGTATCATCATAGATGTGGTGGGCTCCTACTTCTATGACAAAAAATCATGACAGAAAATGGGTTTTTCGTCCTGGGCGGGCCGAAGACGCAGCTGCATGACATTCTTTGGGCCGTCCATGACGAAAAAAACCATGGTAGAAGCGAGGGGGAGGAAAATTTCGGGGGTTCCCGGTTACGGTGGGAGGTTGTGGGCCGAGCGACGCGCGTTTCTCTCGTACGCGTACGCGCATGTGTGCGAGGCGTTGGCTCTAACTGAACCTGAGCGATTGCACTGCAGGCTACGCGTTACTGAACCCGAGCGATCGATCGATGGCTGTTAACTGAACCCGATCGAGCGATTCCTTCGCTACTGCTGCTAACTGAAGCCGATCGATGCTGCCTCTGGATGAACAGTGAGTGTTGCGGGGGTGGGTGGGTTTGGATGAACAGTGAGAGGTGGCGTTGCCTCTGGATGAACATGACCCCGTGGTGTGGTGGAGGGCTGGATGAACAGTAGACGGTGGAGGGGTGCCCGTGGAGGGGTGGATGAACAGGACCGCGTGGTGTGGAGGGCTGGATGAACAGTAGACGGTGGAGGGCAGGATGAATAGTAGCCCGTGGAGGGGTGGTTGAACAGGAGCCCGTGGAGAGGGGTGGTTGAACAGTAGCCGGTGGAGTAGCGCGCGGTGGAGGCTGGATGAACAGGAGCCCGTGGATGAACAGTCGCAGGTGGAGGCTGGAGGAGGTCGACGGTGGATGAACAGTAGCTCGTGGAGGCTAGAGGGGGTCGACGGTGGAGATGAACAGTATCCCGTGGAGTCCCGTTTTGTGGTACGCCACACCCCTCCCGATGAATAGGACCCCCGTTTCGACTGTAGCGCTCCAACACAAGTCTGTTTCATCCGTTTTGCGGTACGCCACACCCCTCCCGATCAACAGGACCCTCGTTTCGACCGTAGGAGGTCCATTTCCTCCGTTTTGCGGTACGCCACACCCCTCCCGATCAACAGGACCCCCGTTTCGACCGTAGGAGGTCCGTTTCCTCTGTTGTGCTGTACGCCACACCCCTCCCGATTAACAGGACCCCCGTTTCGACCGTAGGAGGTCCGTTTCCTCCGTTGTGCGGTACGCCAGGCCTCGTTTCCATCGCCTCTTCCGTCCAAGCCCTCCCGATGAACACGACCATGCATTCCGTTCCGACCCAGCCGTGTTGCCTCCCGATGAACATGACGCATTCCGTTGCCTCCCCATGAACACGACGATGACGCTATTTCTCCGTTCCAACCCAGCCATGTCAACGAGCCCTCGCCGTACGTATGCGCGAGTAGGCGTTCGAGACCCCGCCCGTATGTACACATACGTGGCCATATTTTCTTTCTTGCACCATGGCCGTTGTACGTACGTGTACATGCTACGTGCGCGCCTCTACTACAACACGTGCGCGCCTCTACTACGACATGTGCGCGCCTATACATCCACTAGTATATATGTAGGTACACGTTCGCGACCAGAATGACAACGCTACGTATGCTTCGATCAGGTGGGTCCCAACTGTCAGGCACTTCCTTGCCTGCGAAGATGTAGCTGGTGGGTCCTAGCAGTCTTGGGGCGAATCATTTTTTTTGCCCGGACGCACTTCCTTGCGTGCGAAGATGTAGCTGGTGGGTCCCAGCAGTCGGGGGGCTGGTGGGTCCCAGCAGTCAGGGGGGCGAATCATTTTGGTTTTTTTTGCCCGGACGCACTTCCTTGCGTGCGAAGATGTAGCTGGTGGGTCCCAGCAGTCAGGGGGGGCGAATCGTTTTTTTTTGCCCGGACACACTTCCTTGCGTGCGAAGGTGTAGCTGGTGGGTCCCAGCAGTTAGGGGGGAAACGTTTTTTCATGAAATACGGTGGCCCGTCCGGTGGGTCCCTGCTGTCAGGTGGAGGAATCATTATTTCCTGCATAATAAGGAGGCACTTCCTTGCTGCCGCCGTGGACCCAGCTGTCAGCCTCTCCACGTACAGTCCAAGTCCGATGGAAGTCGTTCCTTGACCATGTTGACCACGCCGCACCAAGAGCACCAGGGTGGTGGACGACGGCGAGGCCTAGGATGGGGACAACACGGAGGCAGGGAAGACTCGGCAGTTGTTTCCCACGCGGTGGGGAGTACGCCTGTACGAGGGTTTACTGGTCCGTCTGCCGTCGCCAGAGAATAACAGAAGGTGTGGGTGAGTAGAGGGATGGCTAGGCCAGCGATGGGAGTACAGTCGGGCGGTGAGGCCTGCGCGGCAGCATAGCCGGCCGCGTGGAGGAGGGAGCAGGCAGTCCCACCGGCGCTTGTTTGATCGGCTGGAGCAGAAAGAGCAGAGATTGAAGAAGCACGACGTTCGTTGGATGGACATCCAATAATCAGTGCTTGTGCGTCAACCTTTTTTTAGGCAAGCCTCAAATCTGTGGAAAACAGCATACAACCCATCTGCCATTATTTCTAATAATTTACAGCCCATTTGCTAATTCTTAAGGTTTTTTTTGGAGCCCATATTCTTTTTGTTAGCATTACAGCCCATATTGTGGCAACGATTAAAAAATTATACGAAATTTTGCATATTTCGGTGCGGTCCGAACTGTTTTTAACCCCGAAATTTCGACTCACATTCAAACTGATTTTGAATATAAATTTATATCAATATAAAATCCAACAAATTCTCCATGCATAAAAATTAATGTCATTTCAAATCTTGAAATGAAAAAAAGATATTTGAAACTAATTGTCAGTTTGATGTGTTTTAAAAATGTACAACCCATTTCTCATTACTGATGGTCCATTTTCTCGGCCAGCCGAATGAAAGCTCTCCTCGTCTTCAAAGATTTGCAGCCCAACAGGCCTGACAAAGCGACTTACTTGGCAAATCACAAAAAAATTGGGCTGTGGCCGTGGACCCAGCTGTCAGCCTCTCCACGTACAGTACTCTTCTGATGGAAGTCGTTCCTTGACCACGTTGACCACGCCGCGCGGAGAGCACCATGGTGGTGGACGACGGCGAGGCCTAGGAAGGGGACAAAACGGCAGTGGAAGCCCGCGCGGAGAGGACTACGAGGGTTCACTGGTTCGGCTGCGGTGTGAGGCTGCCGTCGCCGCATGGCCTGGCCGGCGGTGGGAATAGTAGGGGGCGGTGAGGCCTCTATGGCAGCACAGCCGGCCACGAGAGGCAGGAGCATGCGGCACGACCGGCACTGCTTTGGGCGGCTGGAGCAAGAAGACCAGAGGTTGAAGAAGCACTACGGCCGTTGGATGGACATCGTACGGTCACTGGAGCTAAAATCGTTCATATTGACTAACTTGACAAAGCCCTTCATCCCCGTCAACTTAGTAGGCCCACAAGTCAGCCTCCCAGCAAGGTGGGTCCCAGCTAGCCGGGGGAGTATTCATTTTTTTGTGCATAATAAGGAGGCACTTCGATGGGTCCGAGCTGACAGCGGGGGGAACATTTTTTTCGCGAAATACGGTGGCCCGTCCGGTGGGTCCCAGCAGTCAGGGGGAAACGATTTTTTTGCAAAATACTGGTGGCCCGTCCGGTGGGTCCCCACTGTCAGGTGGAGGAATAATTATTTTCCGCGTAATAAGGAGGCACTTCCTTGCGGCTGCCGTGGACCCGGCTGTCAGCCTCTTCATGCACAGTACTCTTCCGATGGAAGTCGGTCGTTGACCACATTGACCACGCCGTGCCGAGCACACCACGGCAGTGGACGACGGCGAGGCCTCGGAAGGGGACGACGCGGAGCCGTGCAAGATGCGGCAGTGGATGCCCACGCGGAGAGGAGTACGAGCGTTCACTGGTTCGGCTGCGGTGTGAGGCTGCTGTCGCCGCAGAATAACAGGGGGTGTGGGTGAGTGGAGGGATGGCCTGACCAATGGTGGGAGTAGTATGGGGGCGGTGAGGCCTCCGTGGTAGCACAGCCGACCACGGGAGGCAGGAGCAGGCGGCACAACCGACGCTGCTTTGGGTGGCTGGAGCAAGAAGACCAGAGGTTGAAGAAGCACTATGGCCGTTGGATGGACATCATACGGTCACTGGAGTATTGACTAAGTTGACAAAGCTCTCCGTCCCTGTCAACTTAGTAGGCCCACAAGTCAGCCCAACAATATGGTGGGTCCCAACTAGCAGGGGGGTATTCATTTTTTTGGGCGTAATAAGGAGGCACTTCCTTGCGTGCGAAGATATAGCTGGTGGGTCCGACCTGTCAGCGGGGGGAACATTTTTTTCGTGAAATACAGAGGCCCTTCCTGTGGGTCCTAGCTGTCAGGTGGAGGAATCATTATTTTGCGCGCAATAAGGAGGCATTTCCTTGCGTGCGGCCGTGGACCCAGCTGTCAGCCTCTCCACGTACAGTCCACTTCCGATGGATGTCGTCCATTGACCACGTTGACCAGGCCACGCCGAGAGCACCAGGGCGGTGGACGACGACGAGGCGTAGGAAGGGAACGACACGGAGCCAGGGAATACTCGGCAGTTGTTTCCCACGCGGAGGGGAGTACGACTGTACGAGGGTTTACTGGTTAGTCTGCCGTCGCCGGAGAATAACAGCAGGTGTGGGTGAGTAGAGGGATGGCTAGGCCAGCGATGGGAGTACGGTCGGGCGGTGAGGCCTGCGCGGCAACACAGCCGACCGCGCGGAGGAGGGAGCAGGCAGTCCCGCCGGCGCTTGTTTGAGCGGCTTGAGCATGAAGAGCAGAGATTGAAGAAGCACGACAGCCGTTGGATGGACATCCAACAGTCACTGCTCTCGTGTGTTGACTAAGTTGACAGGGCGTTGCGTGTGCGTCAACCTTTTTTTTTATGAAAGCATATGCGTCAACCTGTAGTAGGCGCACAAGTCAGCCTCAAATCTGTGGAAAACAGCATACAACCCATCTGCCATTATTTCTAATAATGTACAACCCATTTGCTAATTCTTAAGAATTTTTTTTGGAGCCCATCTTCTTTTTGTTAGCATCACACCCCATATTGTGGCCACGGTTAAAAAGTATACGAAATTTTGCATATTTCGGTGCGGTCAACTGTTTTTAATCCAGAAATATCGATTCACATTCAAACTATTTTGAAAAATAATTTATATAAATATAAAATCCAAATAATTGTCCACGCATAAAAATCAATGGAATTTAAGATCTTGTAATGAAAAAAATTGAAACTAATTCCCGGTTTGATGTGTTTTAAAAATGTACAGCCCATTTGTGGGCAAACCGAATGAAACTCTCCTCGTCTTGAAAGATTTGTAGCCCAGCAGGGCCGATAAAGCAAGTAGGCCTTGTTTGGGTATTTCTTTTAAAAAATAGAACTGAGCTAGCCATTTTCAGCAAGAAAAAAACACAACTGGGCTCATGATGTGGTAAACATAAATAAAACCCTGGCTAGACAGGCCACAGCCCCCGCACAGCCCCGTTGTTACCCTGATCTGTCGCTAAAACTAGTATAAATAACAACTGCTTGTTCCTCAAAAGAAAAAACTACGCGACTTGCTGGGTCCCTGGTGTCAGCCGCTCGTAGTGTAATTCTCTCGTTTATTGACTACGTTGACAATGGCGTGAGCCCTAGATGTCCAGCCTTTCCTATGAAAATTTACAGCCCATTTGATGTGCTAGTTCGAAATAAGTTTGTGGGTGCTGGTGGGGGCTAATCACTTGGCTTCTGTAATGCACAACGAGCTCAAGCAGCCGACGAGAGTGATGTTATTTCCCTTGGTTTGGATTTGTTACAATATTTCACTCTAAATTAAACAAATGGCAAGCCATTTGCCTTGTTTCAAAGAAAATATGACAGTCACAGCCGAGTCGAAAAGGGCAGGAACATCTAACTCCAGCTTACAAACTATACAAAAGCACGAGGGTTAATTGTTCATCAGGTTTACAAAAAAAACCAGATTGAAAAGGGCAACAACATCTAACTCCAGCACTGTTTTTGGCAGTCACAGTCAAATGGATCGGTCAGGTCCATAGAATGAACATCCTGGGTCGTAAAATTTACTGGATTATGATCACAATATGTTGTAAATAGAAGCCCGGCACGTTCAGAAGCTCTTTTGCCCACCCGAAACTCCTTTTTTTGCTCTTCTACATACCCATCCGTCAAAACCATGCTGCTGATAAACTTAAGCCTGATGGACAATAGTAACCTCGCATTCAGCAGGAAGAATGTGACAAATCTTGTGTTTGCACGGTTGGCTACATATCGTTCTAGCGCTATTGTCTTCAATCGAATGTCATGAGAAGTGAGAAAATCCCGATGCTTACGAATCCACCGATTGGTTATAACTTTCTTACCCTGTCCTGTTGCCTAAACAAACATGAAGACTGAAAACGGTTAAGGTCTAAAAGAAGAGTGTCGAAAGAGCAACAGCTGAACGGTTAATTCTAGTACACTATATGCGGGCTTCCAATGTGCGTGAAATTATCACCTTTATATACAACTTCTCCAGACATGGAAAGCATTGCAGCAAGCCAGTAATCTTGTTCAGATCAAAACTATTCATTTGGATATACAAGATCTTGACAGAATCCAGCACCATTGATAGGCCATCCATGGAGAAACTCTTCATTGAGCATAGAACATAATATTAGTACAAAATGTGTACTCCAAGATGATATATAAATTATGCGCAGAAATTTAAAATGCAGCTTATCGTTACAAGTGTAGATGATAATATAAAGTACCTGAAGAACTGTGGAGCCAAACACCATATTGAAATGAGCACAGAGATCATGTATTACACGCAAGGTCTCCAATTTAGGCGCAGAGAGGACGGTTATTTGCAACGGTGAATAACTAGAATCAAGGATCAACCTTTGAAGTGAAGGGGCATCTTGGATGATGAGCTGCCTTCTGTCAAAAGAAATTCCAATTCTTACAAGGTTAGGCGACTTTATTTGGAGACAACCGATTCTAACTGTGAAAACAAGCAGCAAGCACTCCAGCACAGGGCAACTGGAGTGGATGATGCTTTGCAATGAGGCCTCCGATATATGAACCCGCACAAGTGAAAGTTTCTTGAGAAATGGGAGTCGAAGGTTTAGTACCAGATTGTCTGGTAGGTAGCACTGCACAAAGGTGGCGGTGTGGAGAGAGGACGAAAATCCCGAGATGGACATCAGTGCTGTGGGCACAAGTTCATGGCGTTCGGCATGTGGTATGTGATTTCCAGGGGAATAGTAGAACTCAAGTAGCTGTAGTTCTGTGAATGCAGGGGATTCCAGCCAGGCGTCCACCGTGCAGGGCATGGTATGCTTGCTTAGGTAGCATGACGGGATGCAGAGGCTTTGAACGGAGCCCTGGTGGGAGGAGATGATGGCTCTGGGGATTTCAAAATCATTGAAGAGAGATAGCTGACGACAGTCGACATTAAGGGGAATGACGCGCCATAGAGGGCGCCACCGAATTGAGAGGATTTGGGTGCGACAACAATCCTTGGTGGGGAGAAGCGAGATGATCTCCCAAAGGATGGCGTCCGGGAGATCGCTGATGCGGTCCACCCGAGATTCTACGGGTTCCTGGGATCCGGTGGGGGCGGGGTCGCCGCTTCTACCCGCGCTGCCGGGTATGGGATCTACAACAGGCGTCGCTGCTGGCGGTAGCCTCATCTTCTTGGCGCTAGGGTCAGCCGACTCCATTTTCCTCGAGGGCGTCGCATCGCGCTCATGGATTTGAGCAGAGTAACGAATGACGAGCCTAGTTGTAGTGTGAGTGAAGAAGAACGGGGGCTGGGGGTTTTCTGTAGGAGTGAGGAAGAAGGGGAGTTGGGGTTTTCTGTAGGAGTGAGGTGAGGAATTTGGGGGTACGAGTGGAGCCAGCTGACGTGAGGTGGGTGGGAGCGAGGAGGAAGAAGAGCACCCAGGTTTTTTTTTGGGGGGGGGGCGGTGTGCTGGGTGTGGGTAGCGCATCTCATTCAGTAAATATATGGGCTTTTGAATTGATTTTACTATTTACTATTGTGGATGGGCTGTTTTGTCTTGGGACCCGAGAAACAATTACTACTAGTACAGTGGAGACACTCTACAACTACCTACAAAAACAATTACTACTAGTACAGTGGAGACACTCTACCGCTTATGGCTCCTCCTATGTCATTGAAACGTCTGCCTCTACTGAATGCCGTTATACTTTTGTTCACCAACATGCGGGCCATGCAGCGCGCGGGCCCAAATGCCATCCACCAAATTAGAAGGAAGTATGCAGGCGGAGAGTCACCCCGGTCGTAGCGCGGCAGTAATGAGCCGTCATATCACAAAACCCCACCTCCCCGCAGTCTAAGTTTGACGGATGAAGCAACCATCATTTCACTCTTCCCTGAATCCCCTTCTCCCTCACCGTCTACAAGAAAGGCAACACTTGCATCTGCCACTGTTCTTCTCTCCGAACGAAGGGAAGGTAAGCGGATCCGTGATGTAGGTATATTTTCATTCAGAGGAAAAAAAAGAACTTTTGCAAAGCAGTAACCGATCCTCACTCTCTTTTTTGTTTCATTGTCATTGCGATTGTGTTTTCCTTTCAGTGGTCTCCAAGTATTCGTCAATTTCATGATGGACCAAGGAGAACCAGGCAAAGATCTGCCGATATTGGAGCAGACGCGGGAGGCTGATCCCCACGAGACACAGAGCTCCAAGAAGATGGAGGCAACCACTGAGGCGACCCCAGATACTGAGATGGTCAACGCCTCGTTTGAGGTTATAGCCCTCGTGGCACTGCAGGAGCAGTTTTCCCCCTTCGAGGATGTGTCCCCCCCGCTGAGCTGCCCAAGGTGATTTCCTTCTTTGCCGATCTCGATTGTGGTTTTTCATCTAAGTATGTGGTGATTTTTTTAGAAAAGGAAGTATGTGGTGATTAATAATGCAAAATTTTATTAGCTTCGATGCCATGGTATACATAGTGGTTTAAATAACCTGTGTTTCTTATACTGAAAAGTACTTCAGAATTTGTTTCTGTTTCAATTAGAGCCCTGATGCAGACAAGGATTGTGTGGTTGTACATGTCACTCGCTATGAGGCGGATGACGTGAATATACGCACTGGGAAAACAGAGTTCTTAGGCTGTTGGATCCTGGAAGCCATTTGCGGTTATACCAATGAAGAGTTGTATTCCAGCCTCACTGTTGTCAGGCGTGTTGTCCAGGGTGTACTGAAGCACAAGAAGTTCGAAGCTACTCCTTCGTTTGTGAGGAATACTGTTCTTATCAAGCTTACGCAGGAAGATGACGTGGCATGCCTCCACAAACAAGTTTATCAGTGGCAAGGCCACAAGGTTGTCTTCATGAAGGTTCACAGGATTGAGCTGCTGCGGGACATCCTTGATGATGTTCATGGCAAGGTCTGTCTTGTGTCCAGCCCAAATTAGATCGAGGCATGAAATAGTTGCCCCAGCTAGTGTTTAATAGTAGTTTGGATTGTGTCTAATTATCCGAACCTTGCCTGTTATCGACCCCTCTGGGGCTAGTACTCTGTTTGAATCCGTCTATGGGAACTGCTGCTACTTTTGTGTGCCCGTGAATCATGTGAGAACCATCGTAATTGTTGCCGAAACAGATGCGTCCTCACTAGTTTTTTCATGAATATGGCATGGTAAGACATAAGTTGTCACAGTTTATCATACGAGCAGTGTGTGTTTTGATGAAATAGAGCACTCGTTCGAGAACCGTGCGCCGACGTATACATAAGTACTTGTAAACACTGTTGGTGCTACCCCACTTGTAAGCAGTTGTGCAAAACATGGCACATTGGCTCAGCTCGCTTCAACACTAGGCTATTGACCAGCTAACAATCAACAATCTGCTGTCTGACATATAAGCAACTATGTATCTTGTTACAGTGGTTCATGCAGTTAATTGAGGCCACAATGTAATAAATTCCAAACGTTCACACGCTAGTCCAGCGCTCATGTGGAACACTCACATTAACCTCGTCTTCATAAAAAACTTGAAAAGCATAAGTTAAGCAATTTTATACATCTCAATGATTCATAGAACATATGAAACATATACTAGTTCACAACAAAAGACAAAGTTGTGAGAAGGTTTACAAATCAGGAAAAAACAAGCAAGGCTTCTCTCTGAGCAAAGGGCCTCCCGGCAGGCTTAAATTTCCTGGAGTTCACTCTGGTTTTTTCTTGTTGCCACCATTCAGGGTTAGGTTCTCTCATTCCAGAATAACCAATTATAATTGTGGTCTCAGCTGGAATGCTGAACTGAACCATGCAGTGTACTGACCAGGTGAAATTCTTGTGCATTCCACTAAATTTAAGCACCGCTATTTGCAGAAATAAGCAGACCACAATGCCTCTTGTCCGCGCACCTGTCCAAAAAACCGTCGTGCAGCTGTGCCAGCTATCCTCGGTCCATGGATGAATTGGTAGAAAGTGCATTCCATACTAGGAGGTAGTTGTTTTCGCTCGTCCCTGCACTGCAATCAGGAAGTAAAACGTACGAATCAGATTCTTTTAGATTGCGTTGGTCATTCTACCTTAGTTACTACCAATGTAGGGATACCCTGAAGACGGGAGGTTAGACGACGGCAACGAGGGATAACCATCTCATTTTGCGCAGTTGTACTAAAACTGAGGTATGTGCTTTTGATTGTGTGGATAGAAACGATACGGAGACAGACATCCCGAAACGATATGGAGACAGACTCCCTGTTTGCGCAAATAAGAAATACAGTTATTTAAACAATGACAGATATTACTACTTTCCCTCGTTTCCTCTTAGAACCAAGTCCTAGATTCATGCTACAGCTTTCCCACTTTCTTACCTGTTTGAACCAACGCTTTGAGTCGACTGTATGAAATATCTTTACTTCTAATAATAGTAGAAGTCTAGGTGGCTTTGGAACAGCGGACGGAAGTAGAAAAGGATCCACACGAAGGGAGCTGGGGCAGTAGAGCAAGGCATGTTTCGAACGAATATATACCTGAGGGTCATCGGCATGTCACAAAGACGGCGTCGGGAGGCCGCATCTTGGCCACAATACCGCAGGGAGGAAGAAGGGGTCGGAGGCCCTCCCGAGCCGGCGCTCTCTTGGAGAGAACGGCACGGCCGCTGATCGGGACGCGCGGGCAGCCGTTGGTCTCCTCCCTCGTCGCCGACGAAAGCGTGAACGATGCACCTACACCCCTGCCACAGCGAGGTTGTCCGGCCGGATTTGTGACCAGCCATGAGCTGAGAGAGAGTGTGGCCACCTATGTGTTGCTTAGATCTGGAGAGCATGAGAGAGTGAACGAGAGGAACCCTAGTAAAGCAAGCGCTAAGGCTCCTGCTTTTATATATAGTGGAGCGATTTTGTTGTACCAGCTTCAAAAAAATGCGCTCCTACGTGTACCCGCGAGTGGGTGTGAGAGAACTAGTGCGTGCGTGCATCGCTTCTCTTCGTGAGAGTACAATATGCTATGCACAAAGAATGTTCGCCGCAAGAGTAATAGTACAAGTGTGTGACGTGTGAGCTAAAATAAAATGTGCGCGTCGTCTTTTGTTTTTTAGAAGTTCTGAGGGTAGGGTGTGAAGAGCACATATGTGCGCGACGTCTACCTGCAGATAGACGGTGGGTGCAACGTGCGAGTCTGCGAGAGGACTCGGGAGAGTCGTGACTCGCGAGGGTGCGTGTGACTGAGAGAGAGGGGGGCACGTATCAATGCAATGCATGTGTCCATAAATCATTATCCGACAAACGTTCGCCACAAGCCTTTTCCTGACGAACGCCGTAAGAACCGTTAGATCGGCATCCGATAGTGTCAGTTTTGCCATGTCATTTAACAGAACAGCCACTCCTCCTACACACAAATCTTCCACGTGAGTGTTAGCAACTGCCGTATGCTCCATCCGTTCCGAAATGCAGTGCATATAGCTTTATTGAAAATTCGAACCTCGCAAACTTCTACCGAGTTTTCGTGTACCAAATTGCACATGTAGAATACCATGTATATGTCATTTCATTCATCTTCGAGAGGTAACTATAAAGTTGGGTGAGGAGTCTACAAAGAAAGACCATCGTATCACCCGCATCAATTTCAAGCATCCTTTATTGTCGAGGAATATCATAGGAACTCTATATGATATGATTTTTATAGGATTTTTTTCCTTTAGAGCCAATTGGTTCATAGGAATAGATTCATATACTCCATATTTCAAAGGAAATAAACATGATATCATTTCTATAGCTTTAGAGCCACTTGGTTCATATGAATGGATTCCTATACTCCCTTAATTTCAAAGGAAAATAAACATTAGCGTATATTCAATAGAAAAGTTCCTATGATATGAACCAGATTACATCTCTTTTCTAATCCCTCCTCATAGGAATTGAGATACATGTCATCTCTAGATTCAATAGAAAAGTTCCAATGATGTGAACCAAATGACATCTCTTTTCCAATCCCTACTCATAGGAATTGAGATGCTCCATGTCATCTCTTTCCCTACAACTTCCATGTATACATCTTCTATTCCTAAATAGATAGTACAACCCACTAGTAGCTTTTTTCCAAAACATGCAACTATGGCACAAGAACTATATAGTGTGCCAATAACTTTGAAATATGGTCGCTGGATGAAGCTAACCCGACAGTGTAGAGATAGGCAAATCCGAGCACTACTTCAACATTCCACCAGATCTGCCACATGTACAATTTAGAAAACTCCATGGTTGAACTTAAGCATAATGCACAAACCTCAAAACACAAGCACTTCTCCTTTGTTCTAGAATCTTCTGTATCATAATTGATTATTTTTTTCTAAATGAATTGCCATTATTTGTTTTTTACTTTATGATTTACTCCCTCCATTCCAAAATAGATGACCCAACTTTGCACTAACTTCACAACCCCATGAATCTTAACATTTTTATAAAACTCATTGATTTTGAATGAGATGAACTATAAGAACTAAACGAACATCTACATCATGCATATATGACTCAAAGCTTTACATGCTATAGTGTGTATTTATTCATAATTTGGTTTCGAAATCTCATGCGTTCAATACATGTGTACCTTATTAGTTTTGAGTAGAGTAGCAAATTTCACGCGGCCCTGGGTATATCAAAATGCAGGGCCCATGCATCATTGCCTTTCGGTCGAACCTACGTCCACAATTTTTTGTACGTACTATATCTCCACTAGTCCCCGAACCCAAAATGCTACCTCGTTCCTGTAAAACCAAGCGGCCCACACATATTTAAGGCGTCTGCTCGAACCCGTTTACTACGACGTGGCCCCGCACGCCATAGTACTCCTACAAACCCTACCGCCACACTCATCATCGGTTTTCTTCAAGAGGACGAGGGAGAAGCCGATTTGTAGTGGAGGCGCTTTAAAAAAAAGGATCTGTAGTGGAGACCCCTACCCTAGGGTGCCCTAGGTAGCTGCCGCACACATCATTGTTTTCTCTTTTCTTTATACTCTTGCGCCCTAGAGTGAAATGATGGTTGCTTCGTCCGTCCAGCTTAATGAGGGAAAGGTGGGGCTTTGTGATTTGACCCCTCGTGGCTCATTTTCTACTACTGCAGCGCTACGACCGGGGTGCCTCCAATTCCAACCGCTGCTTCGAACTGTAATTTGGTGCGTCGCACGTGGAACAAGACAGTGGATGAGCCACATGTCGGCCAAAGGGGTCCTGTTAAGTGTGTCGCCATTTCGTGTGCGGACTGACCCTGCTTGAGTTGCTATGCCAACACGACAGGATCAGCCTACCACTTGGTTTTGCTCCTTGCTGAATCCCGACTATATTGATCTAAAAAGATACGTGCTGAACTACCCTCTCCGTCTCGGTTTTTTTATTTTTAGGCGTCTCGGTTTATAGGGCTTGCACGTAGTTCTAGGTCATCCATTTGACTAACTAAATATGAGTTACTATGTCACAAAAAGTATATCATTGGATTCTTAAGCGGATGTAGTTGTATTTAAAAGTCGAGGGCAGGGCTTTTCCTGCGCGGTAGGCGGCGGGGCAGTTCCGCCTAGTCGGTTCGACAGAGACGCGAGAAGACGAGGGAGTAGCTGCTGCAAACGTAGGGCTGTGTGATTTGACAGCGAGTTACTGCTGGACAGGTGGGGCCCCATGATTTAACTTGCCATTATCATTTTAACTACGGCACTACGACCGGCGTGAGTCTCCCATATTCCTTACCACCTCCATACAGGTGCCTCTCCCAATGCTCCACCATGTAGTAGAGGCTGGCTCTTGCATGAGAGCCCACTTTTCCACTTTTTCCTTTCCTCTCTTTCCTCCACATATGCAAAAATGCCATGTAAAGCGCACTATTGTACTTACATTTACTTGCTCCTACAGGTGCTTAAGCTTGCCACATAGGCATAAAGTCTGATGTGGCAAGTTAATCAAGAAGAGAGAGACTAGTTTGGTGACCCAAGGAAGAAACAGTGCTAAGCACGTGTAGCTAGGTGAAAAGACAATTTTGAGTCTATAGCTAATTAAATGAAGCAAACTTAGCAACACCATTTCATTGGAAGAGGTCACTACTTGGCAAATGCAATAAATACACGCGCTTACTAGCACTGTTTCTTCCTTGAGTATGAAGAAAGAGATAGAGAGGAGTAAGAAAAAATACACTTATAGCCAACCTTGTTGTAGTATGAGTGACTAAGTGATGACTATGTATGACATGCCAACATCAGATAGCCTAACGCACCGTGTTAAATCTCCAAGGGCGCGACCGCGCGAGCGACGCGAAGGTCGTGGTAGGTGCGACCATGATACGGGCTGCTGGCAGCCCTTGGATCTGAGATCAAACGGTCACATGCTAAGTTGCTGAAAATTTGTAGAATAACCCTCCAGGATAGGATATTCACCCATAGGTCTAGAATCACGCCATGCAACTGTTCGATCTCAGATCCAAGGGCTCTCGGAAGCCCGTATCATGGGAGAATGGAAAGCCACTACCCTGCCGTTCGCACGCTGGCAGTTCGCTCCTACTCGTCCCCGCACGTCCTTCAATACTACGGTGGTTCGCTCCTAGTCGTCCCGTCCATTCTCATTACAGCAGTTCCACTAATCCTAACCCTCCTCCCAAATCCATGGCGTCCCAAATCTCCAGGATCGGTGGTGAGTACAAGGTTAGAACCATCACCGGCGATGAGTTCGACGTCATCAACACCCGTTCTTCCGCGACGGTGAAAGGATGCCTTTCTCGCTTCAGACGCATGGTCGGAAACTCAGATGATGAGTGGGTCGCTAGGCTAGATGTTGAGTACACCACAGTCCTGGGACGAGAGAAGTATCTAAAGGACGAAGAGAGGAAGAAGCCCGCCGTGATCCAGGTTCGCGTACATAACGTTTGCTTGGTCTACCACATATGCCATGCCGACGTTGAGTGCCAGGTTTTTAAGACCTTCCTCAAGGACAAAACAGTGAAATTCGTTACTGTAGACTTTATGAACGACGAAGAAGTCCTGGGTCGGATAGGCCTCATTGTAGGCAACCCCTTCGACCTCCAGAAGAATCGGCTGGTGCCCTCTCGTCAGCCTTCAATGCTGACCCTGTCAAGAGCCATGGTTCATCCTTCGTATGGTAAACTGGAGAAACCTCCATACACGTTTCATCGTCATGCATGGCAGCGGAATGTACTATATATAGACCACATCCACTACGCTGCAATGGATGGCTACCTTTGCTTCAATATCTACAAGGGTTGGATGAAGAGCAACAGCCAAGTGTGCGGTTTAAGCAAAGAAGTATCAGCCAAGAGGAATAGGGACAAGGACAAAGTCGAGGACGTGGACGATAACTCCGAGTAAGGTGGCAGTGTCGTTGCTCATGGTGATTCTAAACTTCTAATGCAGTGTACCGGGTTAGTTGCATAGTTTAATTTCAGGTGTGCTTAGTTTAATTTGAGGGGTGTGTTGTGCTGGGCCCCCAGCAGAACTATGTTATGTTTCTTCTTGTTACTTTAACTCTTCAGTATGTACATACTACTAGTATTTCTTTAATTGAATTTAGCACCCCAACTAAGCACGTACTAGCTTTTTTAATAGTACTATATGCATAATTTGGCGACGAGCGCTCTCTATATGTACCACCTTTTTTTATTTCAATTTTTGCTCCATGGCGCAATCCATCAATAGTACTACTGTACAAAAGTATACATTTTTTAAAAGGCTAGAGTACTGTTCATCACATATATAACCAGTTAAATTCTCAACCTAGAACGACGTGCATGCCATGTAGTAAACCGGTACGGAGGAAGTATAGTAAAAATGAGGTGATTTTACCGAGCGATCGGCGGGGGAGCATGGCCTGTCATGCGGTCCCACGTGTCATGATGTACCAAGGCGATGCACGTGTCCCTCTTGAGGCAGAAGCAATACTAGTACGTGGTTTGAGATGATGGCGAACCGAAGTGTGAAATAAGGGTTGCGTTGTCCGTGTGGGAAAGTGCGGCATTGTGATTTGACGTCTCATTGCTCATTACTACTACTGGGCCGGTACGAGTGGGGTGCGTCCCCCCTGCTGTTCTGCACTGTTATTTGGTGCTTGACACATCGACCCGGTTGCTATATGTCCCACATGTCGCCGACAGGAAGTACAAAATCCATGAAAGGGAGCGTCGACGGAGGAGTATACTACTACAGAATTCATGAAAGGGAGCGACTTAGTTTTGGAAAAATCTGTTTTTACGGAGTACGTACCCACTAGGGTTTATAGGGCTCATCTAAAAAACATTCGTTTTTCCATTTGATAAGTCTCAATTCTACTATACTAGTAATAGTACCATTACATGTTGGATTTCGAGGTGCGTTAGATCACCCGACGCAAGCAGTGTCAAGAGGAAACTAACCAATGCATGTACAAGTTCATGGAAATTTAGTGGTCATTCATGCATTCGTTCTAATTAATGCCTCGGTAAACACAACTTCTTGAAAAAAATGAGCGTACTAATTACTTGTGCAAACTACGAAATTAATTCGACCACTCACCGTCTACCTTGGTTGGAGAGATTTTGAAATTGAGCCATAAACTGGAAAGGAGGGAGTAGTAACTTTTCTCTCAATTACTATTTGTGGCCTTGTATAGATGCAAAATGTATTTTTTTATAGTGGCCTTGTATAAGTAAATGGAGGGAGTACTAACCAAAGTACGTAGTAGGGATGATGAGTAAATGGAGGGAGTAGTAAAATTTTCTCCTCGTGCTGCGAGCCACCACGCGCGTGGGCAAGGGAGCAAGCTTCACCTCATCCTGCGAGCCACCGCGCGCGTGGGCAAGGGAGCAAGCTTCACCTCATCCTGGGAGACGGCGCACTAAGCAAGCTTCTCCTCGTTCTGCGAGTTGACGGGACACATCAAAAGTACTCCAGTGTATAGAGCCTTGCCTCTAAGGTAGGCCCCACATGGTTTGCCTCTTTTTTTAATTTAACATAACGCGTCAAGTCGCAATTTGTTTGTTCACCCGTGGTAGACGATCCTCCCTCCACCAAGTGGACAACTAGTACACGTGCCAAATTACCACGTGGGCTGCCTTTTTCGTACAGAAATGAGCTCCACTGTGTACCCGCGCGGGCGTGGTTGGGAAAGAGACGGGAGTACGTGCGCCGTGCGTGCACCTCTTCTCTTCGTGCACGTCCCCCACCTACGTGTGTGTGTGTGAGAGAGAGATACAAACCTAGACATAATGCACCGTCCATCCCCATGCCTCCGCCCAGTCCGACCACCAGTCACCACCACGCCCCACTCCTCCTCACCTTATCTCTCATCTTTCTCCCTCCATTTTTATATACAAGGGGCCACTATCAAAATTACAATTTGCAGATATACAAGGCCACTAACACTAATCGACGCAATATTAATGGTGTTTGCCTCGTGGTACTAGCAAAGGAGGACATTAATTATCCCTTGCATGCATGCGGGAGTTTGTAAAAAAATGCATCTTGATGTTCCGTGCAATGCACGGGCATCTTGCTAGTCCATGAAAACAACACATGGAAAAATTCCACGGCGAACGAGGGATTTGAATCTGTTGGGAGGGGCTGTTTGGATCTTGCCCGGGGTAGCCAAAATATTGGCGACTACTTCGCCATGGCCGGCATAGGCTCGAGTTCATCCTAACATTGCCCTCTTCTGTGGAGCCCATGCGGGGTCGACGAAGGTCCTCGCAACAAAAGGATCCGGCAAGACACCTGCTGTGTACGCCGGCATCGCCTCCGCGGTGGCCTTCGTGGGACCCAAGCGGCGGCGGCCTCCCGTGTTCTACTTCTCCTCGATGATGGCGGCGGACGCGGAGGCGCTGGCCACTGACTCGCCACTCTCCGCGCACCCGGCTTCTGTCGCTACTTGCATGGCGCGGCCGCCTGCATGGGAGTCTCGGCCACAGAAACGGGAGACGCGGTATGAGGCGGCGGCGTGGACGGCAGCAACGACGCCCGTGCGCCGCTCCTCGTTGAGCTGGCCTGGAGCGGCGAGTTGCTGAACCGCGCGCCGACTTGAGGCGGTAACTGGCTCCGTCGGGCGAGGGGAGGGAGGTGGATCAGCGAGCTGCATAGCTCGTATCCGGCGGGCTACCCAGCCGGCTTGGATGCGGAATAACTACTCTTCGTAAGCCATTGTAAGAGTGGACAAAATGGTGCAGGAGATAGGGGAGCGGCGGAGGTGTGCGATTCTTGGCCGGTGTTTGGCCTCGTTTTAAATAGGAGATTAAATAGACGGCGGACGGGAGGAGCTCGGCCGGCGTTGCGTTTAACGCCGGCCCGGTCATGAACGGACGTGTGTCCAGAGTGGGTTTCTCGGCTTCCACACGGGCGGGGTTTCATGGAGGCATTTGAATGCGGCACGGAGGCGTGTTCAGCCGGGCGTGCCACGAGTGGCGCCCTCGACTCTGACCTAGGACACCGCGCCGTTCTTCCACTGACGTGTGGGCTCTTTGGGTGCATGGCCTGCATGTCAGTGACCCAACGCAGGCGGCGCACAGCAGAGGAACCTTTGGTGGGCCAGGGCGGTCAGAAGCTGGCATTTCATAAACCGATGATTGTTTAATAAGAAAGCCAGCTGCTAGCTATATACCAATGCCATGTCACTTGGATCCTTTATAATAGCCAGCTAATATAAAAGATGGGCTGTAAGGCTGGTTGTAATGGGGAGTATCATATACTAGTATCATGTATATAATACTAGTGTATGATACTACATCCGTAATGCAAAGTATCATATGCTGGTATCATAAATTATTATATCTATTGCCATGCATGACACAAAGTAGCATATTATTTAATGTGATACGGTATCATGATATGATACTCAAGCATCTCTTTCTTCATTTAATTCTATGCCATCTCATCAAAATTGCTTAGTTGGCATGCATGATATTACCTATGGTACTACCATTACGGGCAACCTAAACTAGCTACTGGTATTTAATGCTTGCATGTGAAACAAGAAAAGAAGGCATATGCTCATTGGTGGAAAGGAGAGGCGCGCAGGCTCACACGGCTGCATGCATGCTGCATGCAGGTTCGATTTCTTGTTTCTTGCACTCGAGCCAGCGATAGCTCAAGCGCCCGCTCCCTCCTTTTCTCTTCATTCTCTCTCTTCCAGCCATGAATTTGATGACGTGGAAATGCTAATAGCCTGCTGACTGTGTACTATTGTACCTGCTCTAAGCCTACTATGTTGATAGCCCGTTCGATACGTTGTGATTCATAAAGACCGCTGCAAACATCAGTGTTCTGCTTATCACAGATAAGATTGATTAATACCCGTAACAGTCCATGTCCTTAACAAAGGGTGCATGCACGTATAGGTTGAACGTGTGTCTTGCGTCATGTGCTGTGTGCATGGAGGCGTGCGAGTGTTGCGTGCGTGCAAGGGTACGTTTCAGTGTTGCATGCATGGGTGCGTACGTGCGTGTGTTCATGAGTGCATGTGTACGTGTCAGTGTTGCATGCCAGCATGCATGCGTGTGTACGTGTCAGTGTTGCACGCCTACATGCGTGCGTGTCTTGCATGCGTGCATGTGTACATGCGGGGTGAGGCTACACGTCAGTCGACTGACTTTTTCATCTCTGGTCATTAGATTTTCCAGCCGTTGGATATGAAATCAAGGGCCTCCAGTTTACCATCAAACTCCACCCCCCTGAGCCGCCAGCCACCACCGGCCAAGCCGCCAGCTCCCGCCGCCCGCGGCCGGACCGCCCTCCCCGAAACCACTCCCCACCGCCGGTCCGCCACCGCACCGGCCATCCCTCTACCCCCCCCCCCGCCGAGCTTTTTCTCCGGGGATCCCCAGCCCACCGCCCAATGAACGCCCCCAACCACCGGTTACTGCCAACCAGAGGTCTCACGACTTCGAATACCCACCGACCTGTTGGGGAACGTAGCAGAAATTTAAAATTTTCCTACGTGTCACCAAGATCTATCTATGGAGAAACCAGCAACGAGGGGAAAGAGAGTGCATCTACATACCCTTGTAGATCGCTAAGCGGAAGCGTTCAAGTGAACGGGGTTGATGGAGTCGTACTCGTCGTGATCCAAATCACCGATGATCCTAGTGCCGAATGGACGGCACCTCCGCGTTCAACACACGTACAGCCCGGTGACGTCTCCCATGCCTTGATCCAGCAAGGAGAGAGGGAGTGGTTGAGGAAGACTCCGTCCAGCTGCAGCACAACGGCGTGGTGGTGGTGGAGGAGCGTGGCAATCCTGCAGGGCTTCGCCAAGCACCGCGGGAGAGGAGGAAGGAGAGATGCAGGGCTGCGCCATTAACAGGAGAGGAACTCGTGTGTTGTGGGCAGCCCAAACCTCAACTATATATAGGGGAAGGGGAGGGGCTGCGCCCCCTTTAGGGTTTTCACCCCTAGGGGTGGCGGCCAGCCTAGATCCCATCTAAGGGAGGCGGCCAAGGGGGAGGGGGAGAGGGAGGCGCACCAGGTGTGGGCCTTAGGGCCCATCTGCCCTAGGGTTTGCCCCCTTTCCCCTCTTCCTTGCGCCTTGGGCCTTGTGGGGGGGCGCACCAGCCCACCTGGGGCTGGTCCTCTCCCACACTTAGCCCAAGTAGCCCTCCGGGGATGGTGGCCCCACTTGGTGGACCCCCGGACACCTCCGGTGGTCCCGGTACACTACCGGTGATGCCCAGAACACTTCCGATGGCCAAAACCATACTTCCTATATATAAATCTTTACCTATGGAACATTCCGGAACAACTCGTGACGTCCGGGATCTCATCCGGGACTCCGAACAACATTCGGTAACCACATACAAGCTTCCTTTATAACCCTAGCGTCATCGAACCTTAAGTGTGTAGACCCTACGGGTTCGGGAGACATGCAGACATGACCGAGACATTCTCCGGTCAATAACCAACAGCGGGATCTGGATACCCATGTTGGCTCCCACATGTTCCACGATGATCTCATCGGATGAACCACGATGTCAAGGACTTAATCAATCCCGTATACAATTCCCTTTGTCTATCGGTACGATACTTGCCCGAGATTCGATCGTCGGTATCCCGATACCTTGTTCAATCTCGTTACCGGCAAGTCTCTTTTACTCGTTCCGCAAAACATCATCTCGTGATCAACTCCTTGATCACATTGTGCACATTATGATGATGTCCTATCGAGTGGGCCCAGAGATACCTCTCCGTCATACGGAGTGACAAATCCCAGTCTCGATTCATGCCAACCCAACAGATACTTTCGGAGATACCTGTAGTGTACCTTTATAGCCACCTAGTTACGTTGTGACGTTTGGCACACCCAAAGCACTCCTACAGTATCCGGGAGTTGCACAATCTCATGGTCTAAGGAAACGATACTTGACATTAGAAAACCTTTAGCATACGAACTACATGATCTTGTGCTAGGCTTAGGATTGGGTCTTGTCCATCACATCATTCTCCTAATGATGTGATCCCGTTATCAACGACATCCAATGTCCATGGTCAGGAAACCGTAACCATCTATTGATCAACGAGTTAGTCAACTAGAGGCTTACTAGGGACATGGTGTTGTCTATGTATCCACACATGTATCTGAGTTTCCTATCAATACAATTCTAGCATGGATAATAAATGATTATCATGAACAAGGAAATATAATAATAACCTATTTATTATTGCCTCTAGGGCATATTTCCAACAGTCTCCCACTTGCACTAGAGTCAATAATCTAGTTCACATCGCCATGTGATTGCAATGATTCCAACACCCATGGGGTTTGATCATATCTCGCTTGTGAGAGAGGTTATAGTCAACGGGTCTGAACCTTTCAGATCCGTGTGTGCTTTACAAATATCTATGTCATCTCCTAGATGCAGTTACCATGCTCTATTTGGTGCTATTCCAAATAACTGTTCTACTATCGAATCCAGTTTACTACTCAGAATAATCTGGATTAGTGTCAAAGCTTGCATCGGCGTAACCCTTTACGACGAACTCTTTTACCACCTCCATAATCGAGAAAATTCCTTAGTCCACTAGTTACTAAGGATAACCTTGACCGTTGTCCTGTGATCCATTTCTAGATCACACTTGTACCCCCTGACTGACTCATGGCTTGGCACACTTCAGGTGCGGTACATAACATAGCATACTTTAGAGCCTACGACTAAAGCATAGGGGACGACCTTTGTGCTTTTCTCTCTATTCTGCCGTGGTCATGTCTTGAGTCTTGCTCAATACTCACACCTTGTAACACAGCCGAGAACTCCTTCTTTGCTGATCTATTTTGAACTCCTTCAAAATCTTGTCGTGGTATGTGTTTGTTTGAAAGTACTATTAAGCGATTTTGATCTATCCTTATAGATCTTGATGCTCAATGTTTAAGTAGTTTAATCCAGGTTTTCATTGAAAACACTTTTCAAATAACCCTATATGCTTTCCAGAAATTCTACATCATTTCTGATCATATGTCAACAACATATACTCATCAGAAATTCTATAGTGCTCCCACCCACTTCTTTGGAAATACAAGTTTCTCATAAACTTTGTATAAACCCAAATTCTTTGATCATCTCATCAAAGCGTACATTCCAACTCCGAGATGCTTACTCCAGTCCTTAGAAGGATTGCTGGAGCTTTGCATACTTGTTAGCATCTTTCAGGATCGACAAAATCTTCTGGTTGTATCACATACAACCTTTCCTCAAGAACAAGGAAACAATATTTTGACATCCCATCTGCAAGATTTCATAAATAATGCAGTGCCTGCTAATTCTAACAGACTCTTAGCATCACTACGAGTGAGAAAGTCTCACCGTAGTCAACTCCTTGAACTTGTCGGGAAGCATCTTAACGACAAGTCGAGCTTTCTTAATGGTGACATTTACCATCATTGTCCGTCTTCCTTTTAAAATCCATCTGTACTCAACAGCCTCACGACCATCAAGCCGTTCTGCCAAAGTCTACACTTTGTTTTCATACATGGATCCTCTCTAGGATTTTATGGCTTCGAGCCATTCATCGGAATCCGGGCCCACCATCGCTTCTCCATAGCTCGTAGGTTCATTGTTGTCTAGCAACATGACTTCCAAGACAGGATTACGTACCACTCTGAAGTAGTACGCATCCTTGTCGTCCTACGAGGTTTGGGAGTGACTTGATCCGAAGTCTCATGATCACTATCATAAGCTTCTACTTCAATTGGTGTAGGTGCCACATGAACAACTTCCTGTGCCCTGCTACACACTAGTTGAAGTGACGGTTCAACAACCTCATCAAGTCTCCACGATCCTCCCACTCAATTCTTTCGAGAGAAACTTTTCCTCGAGAAAGGACCCGATTTGAGAAACAATCCCTATTGCTTTCGGATCTGAGATAGGAGGTATACCCAACTGTTTTGGGTGTCCTATGAAGATGCATTTATCCGCTTTGGGTTCGAGCTTATCAGCCTGAAACCTTTTTTCACATAAGCGTCGCAGCCCCAAACTTATAAGAAATGACAGCTTAGGTTTCTCTAAACCATAGTTCATACGGTATCATCTTATCGGAATTACGTGGTGCCCTATTTAAAGTGAGTGCGGTTGTCTCTAATGCCTAACCCATGAACCATAGTGGTAATTCGATAAGAGACATCATGGTATGCATCATATCCAATAGGGTGCAGTTATGATGTTCGGACACACCATCATACTATGGTGTTCCAGGCGGTATTCGTTGTGAAACAATTTCCACAGTGCCAAACTCGTAACTCAGATATTCATTTCTATGATCATATCATAGACATTTTATCCTCTTATCACGAAGATCTTCAACTTCATTCTGAAATTACTTGAACCATTCAATAATTCATACTTGTGTTTCATCAAGTAAATATACTCAGTATCTACTCAAATCATCTGTGAAGTAAGAGCATAACGATATCCACTGCGTGCCTTAGCACTCATTGGACTGCACACATCAAAATGTGTTACTTCCAACAAGTTGCTTTCTTGTTCCATTTTACTGAAACCGAAGCTTTCAGTCATCTTGCCCATGTGGTATGATTTGCATATCTCAAGTGATTCAAAATCAAGTGAGTCCAAACGGTCCATCTGCATGGAGTTTCTTCATGCGTATATACCAATAGACATGGTTCACATTACTCAATCCTTTTTTTTCAAAAAATGAGTGAGTCCAAAGATCCATCAACATGGAGCTTCTTCATGCGTTTTATACCAATATGACTTACATGGCAGTGCCACAAGTAGGTGGTACTATCATTACTATCTTATATCTTTTGGCATGAACATGTGTATCACTATGATCGAGATTCAATAAACCATTCATTTTAGGTGGAAGACCATTGAAGGTATTATTCAAATAAATAGAGTAACCATTATTCTCCTTAAATGAATAACCGTATTGCGATGGACATAATCCAATCATGTCTATGCTCAACGCAAACACCAAATAACAATTATTTAGGTTTAACACCAATCTCGATGGTAGAGGGAGCGTGCGATGCTTGATCATATCAACCTTGGAAGCACTTCCAACACATCTCGTCAGCTCACCTTTAGCTAGTCTCCGTTTATTCCGTAGCTTTTATTTCGAGTCACTAACACTTAGCAATCGAACCGGTATCTAATACCCTGATGCTACTAGGAGTACTAGTAAAGTACACATTCACATAATGTATATCCAATATACTTCTATCGACAGCCTTCTCATCTACTAAGTATCTAGGGTAATTCTGCTCCAGTGGCTGTTCCCCTTATTACATAAGCACTCAGTCTCGGGTTTGGGTTCAACCTTGGGTTTCTCCACTAGAGCAGCAGCTGATTTGCCGTTTCATGAAGTATCCCTTCTTGCCCTTGGACTTCTTGAAACTAGTGGTTTCACTAACCATCAACAATTGATGCTCCTTCTTGATTTCTACTTTCGCGGTGTCAAACATCGCGAATATTTCAAGGATCATCATATCTATCCCTGATATGTTATAGTTCATCACGAAGCTCTAGCAGCTTGGTGGCAATGACTTTGGAGAAACATCACTATCTTATCTGGAAGATCAACTCCCACTCGATTCAAGTGATTGTTGTACTCAGACAATCTGAGCAAAAGCTCAACGATTCAGCTTTTCTCCCTTTGTTTGCAGGCTAAGAAAATCGTCGGAGGTCTTATACCTCTTGACGTGGGCACGAACCTGAAATCCCAATTTCAGCCCTCGAAACATCTCATATGTTTCGCGACATTTCAAAAATGTCTTCGGTGCCTCAATTCTAAACCATTTATCATTACCGAACTATCATGTAGTCATCAAAACGTGTATGTCAGATGTTCGCAACATCCACAGACCATGTTCGAGGTCCAGCACACCGAGCGTTGCATTATGGACATAAGCCTTCTATTAACTTTCAACTATATTTTCTCTAGGAACATATTTAAAACAGTAGAACTAAAGCACGAGCTTACGACATAATTTGCAAAGATCTTTTGACTATGTTCAGGATAATTAAGTTCATCTTGTGAACTCCCACTCAGATAGACATCCCTCTAGTCATCCAAGTGATTACATGATCCGAGTCAACTAGGCCGTGTCCGATCATCACGTGAGACGGACTAGTCAACGTCGGTGAACATCTTCATGTTGATCGTATCTACCATACGACTCATGCTCGACCTTTCGGTCTTCTGTGTTCCGAGGCCATGTCTGTACATGCTAGGCTCATCAAGTCAACCTAAGTGTTTGCATGTGTTCCGAGGCCATGTCTGTACATGCTAGGCTCGTCAACACCCGTTGTATTCGAACGTAAGAATCTATCACACCCGATCATCACGTGGTGCTTCGAAACGACGAACTTTCGCAACGGTGCACAGTTAGGGGGAACACTTTCTTGAAATTTTAATGAGGGATCATCTTATTTACTACCGTCGTTCTAAGCAAATAAGATGCAAAAACATGATAAACATCACATGCAATCAAATAGTGACATGATATGGCCATCATCACTTTGCTCATTTTGATCTCCATCTTCGGGGCTCCATGATCATCGTCGTCACCGGCATGACACCATGATCTCCATCATCATGATCTCCATCATCGTGTCTTCATGAAGTTGTCACGTCAACTATTACTTCTACTACTATGGCTAACACTTTAGCAATAAAGTAAAGTAATTACATGACGTTTATGTTGACACGCATGTCATAAATAAATTAAAGACAACTCCTATGGCTCCTGCCGGTTGTCATACTCATCGACATGCAAGTCGTGATTCCTATTACAAGAACATGATCAATCTCATACATCACATATATCATTCATCACATCCTTTTGGCCATATCACGTCACATGGCATACCCTGCAAAAACAAGTTAGACGTCCTCTAATTGTTGTTTGCATGTTTTACGTGGCTGCTATGGGTTTCTAGCAAGAACGTTTCTTACCTACGCAAAACCACAACGTGATATGTCAATTGCTATTTACCCTTCATAAGGACCCTTTTCATCGAATCCGATCCGACTAAAGTGGGAGAGACTGGCACCCGCTAGCCACCTTATGCAACTAGTGCATGTCAGTCGGTGGAACCTGTCTCACGTAAGTGTACGTGTAAGGTCGGTCCGGGCCGCTTCATCCCACAATGCCGCCGAATCAAGATTGACTAGTAACGGTAAGCATATTGAACAAAATCAATGCCCACAACTACTTTGTGTTCTACTCGTGCAACGAATCTACGCAATAGACCTAGCTCATGATGCCACTGTTGGGGAACGTAGCAGAAATTTAAAATTTTCCTACGTGTCACCAAGATCTATCTATGGAGAAACCAGCAACGAGGGGAAAGAGAGTGCATCTACATACCCTTGTAGATCGCTAAGCGGAAGCGTTCAAGTGAATGGGGTTGATGGAGTCGTACTCGTCGTGATCCAAATCACCGATGATCCTAGTGCCGAACGGACGGCACCTCCGCGTTCAACACACGTACAACCCGGTGACGTCTCCCATGCCTTGATCCAGCAAGGAGAGAGGGAGCGGTTGAGGAAGACTCCGTCCAGCAGCAGCACAACGGCGTGGTGGTGGTGGAGGAGCATGGCAATCCTGCAGGGCTTTGCCAAGCACCGCGGGAGAGGAGGAAGGAGAGATGCAGGGCTGCGCCATTAACAGGAGAGGAACTCGTGTGTTGTGGGCAGCCCAAACCTCAACTATATATAGGGGAAGGGGAGGGGCTGCGCCCCCTTTAGGGTTTTCACCCCTAGGGGTGGCAGCCAGCCTAGATCCCATCTAAGGGAGGCGGCCAAGGGGGAGGGGGAGAGGGAGGCGCACCAGGTGTGGGCCTTAGGGCCCATCTGCCCTAGGGTTTGCCCCCTTTCCCCTCTTCCTTGCGCCTTGGGCCTTGTGGGGGGGCGCACCAGCCCACCTGGGGCTGGTCCTCTCCCACACTTAGCCCAAGTAGCCCTCCGGGGATGGTGGCCCCACTTGGTGGACCCCCGGACACCTCCGGTGGTCCCGGTACACTACCGATGATGCCCAGAACACTTCCGGTGGCCAAAACCATACTTCCTATATATAAATCTTTACCTCCGGACCATTCCGGAACTCCTCGTGACATCCGGGATCTCATCCGGGACTCCGAACAACATTCGGTAACCACATACAAGCTTCCTTTATAACCCTAGCGTCATCGAACCTTAAGTGTGTAGACCCTACGGGTTCGGGAGACATGCAGACATGACCGAGACATTCTCCGGTCAATCACCAATAGCGGGATCTGGATACCCATGTTGGCTCCCACATGTTCCACGATGATCTCATCGGATGAACCATGATGTCAAGGACTTAATCAATCCCGTATACAATTCCCTTTGTCTATCGGTACGATACTTGCCCGAGATTCGATCGTCGGTATCCCGATACCTTGTTCAATCTCGTTACCGGCAAGTCTCTTTTACTTGTTCCGCAACACATCATCTCGTTTCAACTCCTTGATCACATTGTGCACATTATGATGATGTCCTACCGAGTGGGCCCAGAGATACCTCTCCGTCATACGGAGTGACAAATCCCAGTCTCGATTCGTGCCAACCCAACAGATACTTTCGGAGATACCTGTAGTGTACCTTTATAGCCACCTAGTTACGTTGTGACGTTTGGCACACCCAAAGCACTCCTACGGTATCCGGGAGTTGCACAATCTCATGGTCTAAGGAAACGATACTTGACATTAGAAAAGCTTTAGCATACGAACTACATGATCTTGTGCTAGGCTTAGGATTGGGTCTTGTCCATCACATCATTCTCCTAATGATGTGATCTCGTTATCAACGACATCCAATGTCCATGGTCAGGAAACCGTAACCATCTATTGATCAACGAGCTAGTCAACTAGAGGCTTACTAGGGACATGTTGTTGTCTATGTATCCACACATGTATCTGAGTTTCCTATCAATACAATTCTAGCATGGATAATAAACGATTATCATGAACAAGGAAATATAATAATAACCTATTTATTATTGCCTCTAGGGCATATTTCCAACACGACCACTAATTTATTACCATTTATGTCCTTCATATACGCGCTGACGGGTGGGCCCTATGGTAATGTGCACTGCTGAGTGTGGACCATTTGTCTGGTCAATTGATCGTGTTATCAACAAATTACAGAGCTGCATGGTGAGCCACTGACCGTACGATCACCCTAAAGTGTACTCCTATTTTACTAACATAGTACAGACTCAAACTACCATTTCTTTCTTTCATATACGGGCTGACAGGTGGGCCCCATGGTTACGCGCCCCGATGGTGCAACACTATTTGCGCCACGTGGAACGTTTGACTGGTCAATTGATTGTGTCATCAACAAAATACGGAGTTGTATGGGTGAGCCAGTGATCGTATAATCATGATATGTATTTGTTTAACACGGTACAGACGCAAGGGCTCATATATACGCGCAAGCACTCACCGCTATAAGCGCACACACGCGAACCCGACCCCTATGAGCACCTTCGAGAGAGTGGGCCAGCATATATGATCTTGACATTTTATGAAGTCACCATAGGTGCCTCGTAGTCGAGTGGAACGTCTCCTCCCACTGAACGTACGTCGCCAGAAAATACTAAAATTAACACAAGATAAATGCGAGCACCGGGACTTTAACCTTGGTGGGCTCGAGAAAGCACTGTCCTCTAACCATCCAACCACATGTTGGTTAGCACGACAAAATGTATGCGGTGACCATGATGAGCTTATTCTGAAGTCCAGTGACCGTATCGTGCTTTCTCTTCAAATACAATGACCGTAAGTGTCGTCAACAAAATACGGAGCACGCATCAAATGCAAAGTCCGTCAGTGTCATCAACAAAATATGGAGACGTATCGTGAGCTAGATACCGTTGTACTATTGTATATGCTTATTTTCTTAGTGGCCGATTGCGTGTGTGGTGTGGTGGGCACATCATTTCTAGTTGTGGTGGGTCAACATGAAGACTCATGGGTCGGTTCCATCCTGCGCCACCTATAGGTTGGACCGAGACGTGTTATACGAAGACCCATGTGGAGGACTCGGCGTATAACACGAAGCTACCAGAGTCGCGGAGGACTCTATCCCCACTGGTGATAAGCCGACTATATATGATTTGTAACCCTAGGCCCTTAGTATGTTATACAAGCTTGGGGCTAGTTCGTCGATAGTATACACACACGCACAATGCCTGGTATTCACGTGTACTTTGTACACACCCCTATCACTAATATACAGTACCAGGAGTAGGCTCTTTCTTCAACTGCAATTAAATTCTAGCATGTGCATGTGTTTATTTCATATTATCGATCCATAGAGTGAGAGCGGTTTGAAATACAGGCAATGGATGCTTTTGCAATTCATATATAAACATTAATTAGTGCACTCCATCTTGTTAGTGTGAAGAACTTTATACATTTGTCACTTGCATGGATATATAAACATTAATTAGTGCACTCCAAATTGCTAGCTATGAAATAGAATACATGTCGAATTCAACATAAAGGGGGTTTCGAAGATTCGAATTCATAGGAAGTGCATTCATCTATTTGAACCCGAGATAATGG
Organism: Aegilops umbellulata; assembly: GCA_032464435.1. NCBI lineage: Eukaryota > Viridiplantae > Streptophyta > Magnoliopsida > Poales > Poaceae > Aegilops > Aegilops umbellulata. The sequence continues at coordinate 475,160,444 of CP136060.1, forward strand.
CATTTGTAAATCAGATATAAAAGGGGGCATCAATCTTTGTTGTGAGTATGAACATGCTATATATATTCATACACATATCTAACTTTTTTTTGCAACCAAGGAGATTATATCTGGAACCATGCATGAACTGAGGTAAGTTGCATTTTTTAATATATACTCGTGTAAAAGATGGCCACCGCACCACACTCAACAACTTGGCCATGGGTTCGTCCAAGGCTGCACCGTCCTCCACAACTTCTGGTTTCCAGTGAACAACAAGAAGATCGTCAGAAAAACAGAAGGAGGACACAACACTGCCAGCAGAAAGAGGTAGTCCTCTTCCCATATTCGTGCAAATCTTACGTCTCCGCTCACACCGTATTCATCCCACGAAAGAAACTAGTTGAGCGCTTCTTACTGCATCTTCTTCGTGATACTAAATGCACAAGGTTTCCTCCCTTTTACTATTTCACCTCTGCTAGAGGTCAGTAGCCCGCCTGGATTTCAATTCAGGGTCAGTCGAACTGCAATTAAAAGAAGCAGCACCCGCTTAGGCACACGGAGCACCTAGTCCGCCTGCTCCTCAAGGAAGCGGGGTGCGGGGCGCAGGAGCTGCTTGCGCCCGATCAGGAGGTCGGCGGGGCTTGAATGCATGGCCGGGGGGGGTGCCAAGCACGGCGGTGCGGTGAGGTCGAGGGGAGGGTGCAGGCAGGGGAGGAATACTGGGCCGGTGGTCGCTGGCGTTTCGAGGAAGATCATCAACACTGACTGGCTAGAGGTAGATGAAGGCGATCTGCCCGTTCTTTGTACATCAGACGGTGCAAAAAAAAATGGACTGACCTATTTGCTTTTAGTCGACTGTTATTTTCATTGAATCCTGTAGTAATTTAGTGTGCCATGCATGTTGTAGAGCTATCATATGTCTCCCGTCATGTATTTCTCACCGACCTGCTATCTGCTACCTTTACACTATACTAATTGTGCACACACTTCACCCATACTCACACTATTGTTTTTTTATGCATGGGTATTTCAGACTCTGACACGGTGTTGATGAATGCAGAAAAGAAAAGACAGAAGTCGCTCCAGTGTAATTCGAAGATAAGCACTAAGCGTTCCAGTGCTCTAACGGGTGCAGTGTCAGCAGTTGGAGACAGTAAACGTAGCTCTGCAGTTGATGATCTCAATTGCCACACACAACCATCCCAGGTGCTTGCTTTAACTTTGCGCTGTCAAATGTGGTTGCATGTTGCATATGGTGTCTAGCTTGTATTGCTTCCAATTTGGTTAAATTGCATCTGCTTACTTTACACATTATACCTTTGATAATGACATGCCTTCCTGTTTTCGATACATACTACATATGTCTATTAACCATGTTTGTACATCAAACTAATGCTCTTTTGTATCCCTCGTCAATCACTTATGATGAGATAGTCACCCGGGTGGGTTACTGTGAGACCCCATACTCGTTTAAAGAGTGCATTGTCATCCTCCCCACATGATTCTCAAGAAATAGCAAGGCTAAATGAAGATAGTCAACGTAGCTCTCTAGTTGATCACCGCAATTCCCCCACACCATCATCGCAGGTGCTTGCTCTTACTTGGCAGTGTGATATGTGGTTGCATGTTGCATATGGTGTCGTACCTTGTAATGCTTCTAATTAGGGTAAATTGCATCTGCTTAGTTAACACATTATACCTGTGAATATGACATGCCTTCCTGTTTTCGGTACATACTACGTCTTTCTATTAACCATGTTCTTACATTAAACTACTTTTCTTGTGTATCCCTCATCAATGCTCCTAATTTGTTAAATTGCATCTCCTAGCTTACACATTATACATGTGAATATGACACGCCTTCCTGTTTTTGGTACATACTACATCTGCCTATCACACCATGTTCTTACATCAAACTACTGTTCTTGTGTATCCTGCGTCTATCGCTTATGATGAGACAGTCACGCGCTTTGGTTAATATGAGACGCAATACTCTTATAAGGAATGCAATTTCATCCTCTCCACATGATTCTCAAGAAAGAGCAAGCCTAAATGAAGATATTGAACGTAGCTCTGTACCTGAAGACCGCACTTCCCCTACACCACCATCACAGGTGCTTGCTCTAACTTCGCAGTGTGATATGTGGTTACATGTTGCATACGGTGTCTAGCTTGTAATGCTTCTAATTAGGGTAAATTGCATCTGCTTAGTTTACACACTATACCTGTGAATATGACATGCCTTCCTATTTTTGGTACACACTACATCTATGTGTTAACCTTGTTCTTACATGAAACTACCTCTCTTCTGTATCCTGCATCAATCACTTACGATGAGTCACCTTTATTCATTGCTTATTGCCTATTATTTCTAGCCTGTTGCCATGTATTGCTTCTAATTTGGTCAAACACATTTGTTAGGGCACCCTTTTAATTTGGTAGAGTGATATTGGTTTCATCTTTCATATGGTTTCTAGCTTGCATCGATTCTAACAAGTTCAAGCACCTTGTGCTTAGTTTACACTTTATACATCATACATGTCAATATGTCACGCCGTCCTCACTACTAGAAAAAGGGCTACTAATGGCGCACCTAATTTGGCCATTAATGGCGCATTAGTGGTGCGCCATTAGTAGCACGCCATTAGTAATACTTACTAATGGCGCACCACTGGTGCGCCATTAGTATCTGGTATACTAATGGCGCACCACTGGTGCGCCATTAGTATAGGAAATGGTGCGCCATTAGTATGCCTCCCAGGGCCATGTATAGCCAGGTGCTTTGGTATACTAATGGCGCACCACAGGGTGATGCGCCATTAGTAACCTCGGCATACTAATGGCGCACTGCATATGGATGCGCCATTAGTATCCTCTGGAATACTAATGGCGCACTGTTATGTGATGCGCCATTAGTATGAATATTAGGTTTTTTTTATTTTTTAATTTTCTGTTTTTTTGCACAGGTTACAAAATGTATAATTGGACAAAATATAGACAACACACATCAACAACAGATTCATCGAATACAATAGAAGATTAGTCTCTGAATACATTTCATCATATTAGTATCCAAATACAATTCATCACATTAGTCTCCGAATTGAAAAGACCGAACAAAGATAGAACATTATATTACAAGTCTCGAGACCGCGAGTAGCGAGTTTGTCTTCACATTACAAGTCGATATCGATCATCTAAACTACCATCACATAGAAGAGAGCTGCGGTCATCACGATGAGCATCATCACGATGAAACTCGTCTTCATCCGGTTCCTCCAACGCTCCCTCCCCTCTCGTGCTAGATAGCGGGCGTATCTAGATTCGGCCTTGGCCCTAGTGGTGTACCCTTTGTAACTGTTTCCGCTGAATCGGTGAACCTGTCTCCGACACTCCTCCCAGTCGTCGTAGACTCCGGGAACCTTACCCTTGTACACGACATACGATGTCATCGATATGCACTAGCGAAACGAAACGTTAGTACCAATTCACAGACAATACATAAGCAATATATAAGTATGCAACAGAACGATCGGAAGAGAAAAGCAAGACATTAATAGCATCAATTACATCTAAGTTGAACGACTCTCGAAACCAAAGAGACATACTACAAGTTCATTAAAGTTTAATTACAACATGAGCCAATCGATGTTTCAGAACTAGACACATCATCACTACTTTCGACTCGACTCAAGGGACCGGAGCGTGGATGAAGCCGCCGTCTATCGTGGGAGTCATGAAATTACGGGCGTTGTCAGCCTGCATTTGTAGCATTCCGTCTATCTCACTGTTGGACGGTTGATTTCTGAGGTAGAATTGCCCCGAGGTACGAAGGACATCTTGATGGATGATTTTCGCAAACTCCGACTGGATGCGAAAGAATTCTTGTCTGATGTCCGCGTCCTGGATTGCCGACACGCTCGCGGCCCAATCTTTGAGTTTACTCGGTAGCAAAAGTTGATGATGGTCCCGTACGATCGCCCGCATGTGATGGATGGCGTAGTAGGCACCCTTCTGACCGCCAGGCGGCTGCTTGACGCAGCAGAACATCGTATTGTGGGAGAACACGTGCTTGCCGTACTTACGAATAGGCCTGTTGAAGGTGCCTCCAGATTGGGCGTAGCCGGGGAGAACATCATCAAGAACCTTCTTGACATTTGTGTAGTCTACGTTCGACTGACGGTCCGGGTCGAAATACGTGGCCATGGAATATTTGGGCTTAGGAGGATGAGCGTGCAATGTGTGTCACTGCAGAAAACACGGAATGTTAAAAGAAAAACGATCGAAATCTAAGAATTCGTATGTTACGGGGCGGTTGAGGGGAGGACTTACTCAGGAAAGTAAGGCACGAGGAAGTTATCCTTATCTGGGTTTGCCAGAATGACGCCTTCAAGGTAAGAACTCGCGAGTTGCCGGTCCCCAGCGCTGCCCAAGATCTTGGGACGCATGTAGAAGGGGTCGACTATCACGATGTCCGGGGTCTTGTCGCGAATGATCCGCATCTCCATACTCAGCGAAAATAGCCGAACGAAGGTGTAGTGCAGCGGATGAAGGTTCAACATAGCGTGGATGTCATCAAACCGCAGGACGATCGTACCCCCGATGTAGTTATCCACAAAGCCCTTGCCCTCTGGCACCTTGGCCACGAAAACCGGGTATGCCACATCCTTCTCTCTGAGACGCCGCTTCTCCAAAGAAAGAACACTGTCATGCAGACTCCGCATAGCACCGGCTGCAACATCGAGCATATTTCTCGGTAGCATCGGCCTACCCGCCACATGCACCCTCCTCATTAAATCCTCAGGTGAAGGTGGCCCGTCCTGAGCACGGATCGTACTCGGTGCCGGCTGGCCCGCACCCTTGTTAGTCTTTCTTTTGCGTGCCTTCTTCTTCTCCTGTAATGGGACCGAGTTTTGCTCACAGACCGCCTTCTTGAGTGTGTTGGGGCTGAGAATATTTCGCACCTCGCCTATCTGAGGCTCGGTGAAGTCAGCAGCTGGAGGCGTCTCCTGAGAGCTGAACGGCAGACGACGCCTGTTGCAACTTGGCTTCTCCGTGGTACCAGCTAGATCGCGCACGTCTTTTGTTGGGTTGGGCTCTTGAGAAGGAGGCCCCATGAAGTCGCCATCGTACCCATGATCAGCAAAGTACCGATCGACGTTGGCAAATGTATCGTCGTCGTCGTCGTTCTGATCCTGTGCCATATGCATGTTTGGATCCAGTGGCATATGGATGTCCGGCACCGTTGCGGTGGTCTTGCCATGGGGCCGACTTGGCGCCGGCACGACTGGCGGTGTTGTCTTTGGGGTGGTGTCCCCCGCCCCCAAATGAATCTGGCTCTTCGGCCAAAGCAGGGGTCAGCTCAGGCAGGCGCTGAGGGTCATCACGTCATCATCGTCGGCCCCGACGGGTCGAATCGAAGGTAACAACTCGTCGCAGCCTGGCAGCACCCGAACCAGTTGAACCGTAAACACGTTGGGTGGCATCTGGGTACCGTGGAACAAGGGGTTGCCCGGTTGAACGATTTTGCCCTTGGCGACATCGACCAACTCATTGTTCACGAAGTGCAGGAGAGTGCACGGAACGTCGGCGGCGCCCTGCGAAAACATGTAGGGCGTCAGGGATGCCCAGTCAAAGGCAAGGAGATGAAGTCCTCGGCCGAGAGAGGCTTAATTAGTTACCGTGATGATGGCGTCGAGCTCGGCTGATGTCGAGGCACCGCCAACGGCGGGCGTGCAGTTGACGGAGGGGCCGCTTGCTGCAGAGGTGCCGGACGGCATACACCAGGGTGCATTAAGCTCCCGTGCCGGCGTCGGAGACACCAATGGCCCCGCCATCGCGTTCTGCGAGTTGCTGGCCGTGAAGCTAGGAATCGGGGGCGGCCCCTGTTGGCCGCCCGCAATCCACGCACTCAACCCCTGGATCAAGGTAGGCACAATGGCGGTGATCGTCACTCCGAGTTGTTGTTGCACTTGCTCTTGGACAATCTCCGGAATCCACGCCACCTGTGCCTTGAGTTCTTGAACCTCGCGCGCCTGGCTTTCCGAGCTGGTCTTTTTCTCCTTTCGCCCACCAGTGTTATAGTATGACCCCCATTTTGTCGACAAGCCTTTGCCAGCCACACGACCAGCTGACGTCGGCTTACTGAGCTTATCCTTGTTCTTCATTACATTCAACGCCCTATTTAGAGTGGTGTCCCAAGGGTTGCTCTTAGTCGACCTCGCGCTACTACTTTCTGTCGCCTGCGGAAGGAATGTGAACCATTTAGAAATTTGGCTTCATTAATTAGAATGCAACCATATGGAGCTAATTACGCGGGGGTGTATTCATTACCAGAACAAGCTCAAGCGCCCTGGTCTTCGGATCCGTGGTAAGCTCCTTTGTTTTCGGGTCCTTCTTGTACCGGGCCCTGACATAGTTCCTGGTCTGCTTGTCACCATATTTATCGAAGAGGGGTGGTAGGCCTTGCTCGGCACGGTCCGCCTCCTCCTTGTCCCATATAGGCTCCGCCACTCTATAACCGCCGGGACCGAGTGTGTGTTCCCCTAAGTTCAGCTCCCGCATTTCTTTCCCCCACTGACTTGATTGGGAGTGTGCGGTGCTCGAGCAATTGATCTTGAAGTCGTTGTAGTCATCTTCGGTGATCGAAGGATTTTTCTCCTTGATCTTCTCATAACTCTCACCTTTCTCGATCATTCTCTTCACATTGCTTTTCCAAGTAGACAGGGCCTTGCTCATCTTCGTGAGGGCAGCATTGTTCACTTTATTCCCTTTGAGGCTTGTGTTTTCAAATTCAGCGGGGAACTTGTATCGTTCATGTAGCTTCATGAAGAGGAGGTTGCGCAAATTCCCTCGGTCAGGATGCCTCAGGTTCTCGGTGTTGATCGAGACGGTGCTCCGGAGAATGCACCCGAGCTGAAGCGAATACCCCTTGACTATTCGTGCGGGCGCCATTGGATTCCCGTCGGAGTCCACTTCAGTAACTTCCTCCTTGAGGGTGCAGAGCACGGTCGGGCGCCGGTCCTTCCGTTGCCTCTTCTGGATGCCATCTATGCGTGCGCCTCCATCATCAGTGGTGGCATCCTCGGCGGCACCATCAGTGGTGGCATCAGTGGGGTCATCCTCGGCGGCACCATCAGTGGTCTCAGGATCGGTGGGGAAGGCAGTGTCCTCATACAAGTGAGGTTGTTCCTCCATCTCCTGGGACAGCTCCCAGAATGCCTTGCCGCCCGAACCCCCGGCCTCATCGTTGTGGGCCATGTTTCTCTCTAAATAGAAACAAAGTTTGGTCAAAAAGTTGGTTATTATCAAGGAACAAGATCATGGTCTCATCATTTAGGGTTTGTCGACACCGAGGCATCCTAAAATCTAAGCTTTTATCATTGAGGGTTTTTCGACGTTGAGGCACCCTAAAAGCCTAAGCATTAGTCACAAGTACGCCGGGGCACTTGATCCTACTTAATTAACTACTAAGATACCCCGGCCCATGCATTAGTCACAAGTACCCCATATGTCCTATTTTTAGCAAAGTCATGCTAAAATTCACGGAAAATTTCAGCATGACCTTTGCTGAAAATAGGACATATGGAGTACCCGAATTTGCCGGAACGGAAGTTAATCGACATTCCGGCAAACTCAAGGGCCTCTCGGGGTACCTGCAAATTCATCACGACACACTGGTCGGAGACAAAACCCAGCAAACTAGCAAAATCATCACAAATTGTTTTCTGTAAAAGATGATCATCATCTTTACAAGTCTTTCTCAATGTGATCACAAGTAATTCAGAGGCATCACAAGTAATTCAGAGCAAAGAAACAGCTTAATACATGCCTCAGCTTATCAACAGTCATTACTTGTCAAATACAGAAGAAGGAACAATTTATTTGTGACATAGTTACAAATGATGACAGAATAAAGCAAACACCATACACTAGCCTCAAGATGAGAAGGCGGGTAAACAGAGTTATCCATATGCAAAAATGAAAAAGGGTAAACAGAGTATTATCTTTCCAGCTTCAAGATGTGAGAAAATACTAAGTAGCATCAGCACAAGATATAAGGAAATGACATTCCTCCGAAAGCAAAGAAGGAAGAGTATGTACATTACAAGGAACTGTTGTCTGCATTGACGACAGAAGGTATGCTCATACATTTATATTATATTGTGAGTATAGCAAATATGCCGTAAAGCATATAAGCATATACCAAAGGTTACTAACCGACTTCCAAAGCTAATTACAAACCATTTCTACTCTAGCAATCACCAAAGGTGGATGCTTTCATCTATGCTTGCTCAAAAAATTGTGCTCATCAAAATTTATTACCAAGGGTAGAATTACACTGCAAGAACCTACTAAGCTAGACACAAGTAGGATGATCAACTGATGGCAACTTGACTTTTTTGTTTTATGTTCAATGCACCTTGAGTTCAAAAGGTAAGCGGTGAAATATACTACCTTACTACAAACACAGCAGGAGTCTCGTAGAAAAGGGAGAATAACAGGATTGTCGAAATAAAGCAATCCTCCTTCCAGCACATATAAAACTAGTATAATGCCGTTCCTTCTAATAATTGGAAATAACAGTAATATACCAGACTTTTTTTCCTAAATCTATAAAAACAAAAACAATGTTCTTATATGCAGCTAACAAGGTGAAGACCTTCATTAGAACCTAGGGCAAGCAGAAAGTAGCATATACATTGATGTTTAGTCACTATATCAGATAAAACAGTAAGCAAACAACCATCTTGCCGTACAGGTTTGAACACCAGAAAAAGGAAGGGAGAGGCTTTATGTCCTTCTATGCAGTACATCAAATAGTTATGCCGATTGCCGATTATATAAATAGAAGTAATATATGGGCTTATCAATCAGCACAGAAGATGCGTCCTTTCAACAATCAACTAGCACTAGTGTGTGCAATAGTTATCAGAGAGAAGAAATTAAGCCTCTACTCTTTCGCAAAAAAAAAGAAAGAAATTAAGCCTCCAATCAAGAACTATGGACTGCAAATAAGACATAGGTAAAGTATAGTGGCACTGACACTGCAAGAACCTTGAAATTACACTGTAATAACCATGAAATTGTGATGTTAAATGTCCTGGGAAATATAGTGGCACTGACAATGAAATGCCCTAAATTAACTACATTGAAATTACACTATAATTTCACTGGAACTTACACTTAAATTACACTGAAAAATGCACAAAATTTTACCTAAACTAACTGTATAATTCTTTAAACTTGCACTACACTAACCTTGAACTTGAAATTTACCTAAACTAACAGTATAATTCTTTAAATTTTACACTGCACTAAACTTGCACTTGCACTGCACTAACATCATGTAGCAGTAAAGTAAGAAGCTCACGGGGGAGGGAGAGAGGGGGAGAGGAGGAGTGGGAGCTCACGGGGGTGGTGGTGTGGACGGGGCGACGAGGTGGGGCGACGAGGTCCGGGTGGTGGTGGTGCGACGAGGTCCGGGAGGCAACGAGGTCCGGGTGGTGGTGGTGCTCCGGCGACGGTGGTGTGGACGGGGCGGCGTCCGGGCCACCGGCGACGAGGGCGGCGGGGAGACGGGGAGAGCGGCACCGAGGAGACGAGGACGACGGGGCGGCGGGCCGGCGGCGTCGGGAGAGGAGAGGGCGGCGTCGCGGCGTCGGGGCGTCGGGGCGGAGACGAGGACGACGGGGCGGCGTCGAGGCGGCGGGGCAGCGGCGTCGGGAGAGGAGAGGGGAAGGGGATCGAGGGTGAGGGCGAGGGAGAGAGAGGGGATAGGTGTGGGTGTAGAAAGACCCTTTAGTCGCGGTTGGGGACAACAACCGCGACTAAAGGGTAACCTTTAGTCGCGGTCCGCCTCCACAACCGGGACTAAAGGGTATGGATGGGGGCCTAACAATACTAATGGCGCACCACCCCTCGGTGCGCCATAAGTACATCCATACTAATGGCGCACCTCACCCTGGTGCGCCATTAGTATTTTTTTTATTTCAGCTCGAGCCAACAGGTTTATCTCCCACCTAACCTGATCCACATCAAGTCTTCTCTACTAGCTCGACTGGTCAGCAACTAGTTCTCACACCAGGAGGTCCTGGGTTCGATTCCCAGGCTCCACAATTTTTTTTTATGCATTTAAAATGTTGTTTGATACTTATTTGTGTTTAAATATGTTCAAACTTGTTTAAATTATAACAGTAATATTTTTTTATAAGACAGTAATAATTTTTTAAAAAATATCATCAAACAGTAATGCCGGTGGAGCGGGGGAGCGTGCAGGGGGTCGGCGGCGGCGGTTGAGTAGGGAAGGGGTGCGGGGGGTCGGCGGCGGCAGTTGAGTAGGGGAATCGAGGGTGCGGGGGGTCGGCGGCGGCGGCCGGTGGACCGGGGGGTGCTCGGCGGTGAGTGGGACCGGATCTGGCGTGGTGGGATAGCGATCGAGATGGAGGGGAATCGAGATCGAGTGTCCATGAAATTTAAAAATATTCATGATAGTTCAAAAAGTGCCCATGAAATACAATCGAGAAATGAAGGCTACGATTTAATTAAATACAATCTTCTTGCCCTTCTTTTTCGCAAATGGAGTTCTTCTGTGGAACGGACGTCCTTTAGGTAGGGTGGTCCTGCTTCTTCTTGTGGTGTATGCTGCTACTTCATCATCGTCGTCATGTTCGATCCTCGGGTCGCCGTACTTGTCGAAGTCTTGCTCATTGGCTACTCCATCCATTCCGATGATCTTCCTTTTGCCTCTCCTCACGACAACACGACTGGTCTTTGACGGGTCGGTAATGAAGAAGCATTGGTCCACTTGGGAAGCCAGTACCCATGGCTCATTTTTCGCGGTGACGTTTGCGCCCGCGGTCTTGGATTTGGCTTCGGGTATAACCATGGTGGTGAAATACCGGTCTTCTTTTAGGACGCACTTGGCCCATCTGACACGGAACATCGGGACCTTCTCTCCAGCGTAGCTCAGCTCCCAGATCTCCTCGATCCTTCCGTAGTATCTGTCTTTGTCGTTACCGATGTAGGATTCCATCGTTACCCCGGAGTTCTGATAACCATCGCTCTTCATGTCCTTGACCTCGGTGTAGAATGTGTAGCCGTTGATATCGTACGCCTCATAGGTCATCAGGTTGTGCTCGGCGCCCTGTGACAAGGCGAATATGAGTTGTTCTTCCGCGGAAGAATCCTCATGTAAAGGGTACGACAGAAGCTTCTGCTTGAACCAACGCGTGAAACATGAGTTGTGCTCTTTGAGTATATCTCCGTCCGTCCTCTGTTGGCCTTGGTCATTGTACGTCTTCTTAATAAAGGTTTTGTGCTCTACCACCCAAGGATCGACCACGTCTATGTGTTGTAGCGCGACTAGGTTTGCTCTTTCAAAGTCGGCGAGTCGACCCTCGAAGTCGACATGCATTTCGCGGCGACCCTCACGGTGACCCCATCCAGCGAGCCTGCCGAGGTGCCTGTTGACGGGCAGACCAACGGGGTTCTCGATGCCTAGATAATTCGTGCAGTACGAGATGCACTCTTCGGTCAGAAAGAACCTGGCTATGCTTCCCTTTGGACGTGACAGGTTGTGAACGTATCCTTTGATGACACCATTCATCCTTTTGAACGGCATCATGTTGTGCAGGAACGTCGGCCCGAGTTGGATGATATCCTCCACTATATGGACCAGCAGATGCACCATAACGTCGAAGAATGCGGGCGGGAAGTACATCTCAAGCTCGCATAGTATCACCACGATCTCTTCCTGTAGCCTTCTGAGTTGCCTCACGCCAATCGACTTCCGAGAGATGACCTCGAAGAAGTTGCATAGGCCAAATAGCGTTTCACGGACGTGCGCGTCCATGATCCCACGGATTGCAACTGGAAGTATCTGCGTCATCAGCATGTGACAGTCGTGAGACTTCATCCCACTGAACTTCTGCTTCGCTGGGTCTAGGTATCTGCTTATCTTCCGCGCGTAACCGTAAGGAAGTTTTACTCCTAGGAGGCAGGTGAAAAACTGCTCGATCTCCTCCTGACTTAGAGTGAAGCACGCGGGAGGGTAGTCATTTCCGGTCTTCTTGGCCTTTTTGCCTTTGAGACGACTTTCTGTGTCCTGCTTCGCCTCATCATCATCATCATCATCATCATAATCATATATAGCGTGAAGCTCCTGCCTGATGCCCATTGATTTCAAGTCTGCCCTTGCTTTCGGCCCATCTTTGGTCCTCTCTGGCATGTTGAGCAGGGTACCAAGCAGACTCTCGCACACGTTCTTCGTGATATGCATGACACCAAGGCTGTGAGGCACACGGTGGATCTTCCAGTACGGCAAGTCCTAGAAAACATACCTCGTTTTCCATACCTTCAGCAGCGGCTCTGGCGCCTTTCGCTTTTTTCCCGGCTCTGGCGCCTTTTGCTTCTTTCCCGGCAGTGGGCAGTCTTTCCAATTTTTCAACAACTTATCTATTTCCTCGCCGCTCCTCGTACACGGGCGTTTTCGGGGTTCGGTTTCACCATCGAACAGATCCTTGCGTTTCCTCCACGGGTCATCGTCGCGAAGCCACCTTCGATGTCCCATGAACACGGTTTTTGAAGACCCGGGATCTCTATCTAGCTGGCGATACGTTGTGTCATCCATGCACCGTACGCATCCATAAAATTCGTGGACTACCTGCCCCGCGAGATATCCGTAACCGAGATAGTCGTGCACCGTCGTGAGCAGTGCGGCTCTCATAGGGAAATATTCTTTCTCTGTGGCGTCCCACGTATTGGCTGGCGTTTTCCACAGCGTGTCTAGCTCCTCCTTCAGCAGCCCCAGATACAGATTGATGTCGTTCCCTGGTTGTTTCGGCCCTTCAATTAGCATACTCATGTGAATGTACTTCCTCTTCATGCACAACTAGGGGGGAAGGTTGTACATCCACACAAACAAAGGCCAGGTGCTATGTGTGCTTCTCTGGCTGCCAAACGGATTGACTCCATCGGTGCTCGCGCCCAGCACGATGTTCCTTGGATCCTTCCCAAATTCTGGGTATTCAAAATTCAACGCTTGCCACTGGCTCGCATCCTTAGGGTGACTCAGCATCTTGTCTTTTTTATCTATCTCCGGATCATTTGCGTCATCTTCTCGCTTCTTCTCCTCCCTATCCGCGTGCCAACGCAGGAGCTTTGCTACCTTAGGATCCGCGAAATACCGCTGCAGACGAGGAGTGATCTGAAAGTACCACACCACTTTTCGAGGAGCTTTCTTCCTCTTCTTGTATCGAGTGACGCTGCACACCGGACATATGGTAGACTCCGCGTGCTCGTCCTGATAAATGATGCAATTGTTCATGCAGACATGGTATTTCACGTGCGGTAAATCCAGAGGACACACGATTTTTTCGCCTCCTCCAAACTGGTCGGGCACTTGTTCCCCTTTGGAAGACGTTCGTGCCAGAATGACATGTTCTCGTCGAAGCATGCGTCGGTCATTTTTTGTTTTACCTTCATCTCCAGAGCCATGAGCGTTACTTTCAGGCGGGTATCCTCGGGCCTGCATCCTTCATACAATGGAGTAACCGCGTCTAACTCAAGTTGATCCACCTTGGCTTTCTCTCGGGCGGAGGCTCTTGCGTTATCCGTCTGCTTGAGAAGCAGCTCTTGAATATAAGGGTCCTGCACCCAGCCCATCGATGGTCCACCGTCGTATGCTCCGCCGGCATCATCATCTTCATGATCATGCCCGTCGTCTGCTCCAGCGCCATCTTCCTCATCATCATGTCCTGCATCTTCTACATGATGACTGTGTACAGCATCACCGTCGTGATCATCTCCTGGGGATTCTTCGCCTTCTCGCCCGCCCGAGCCGCGGTGGTTGCCTTGCTGCCCTTCCTCATTTCTTTCCCGGCCCCCATGGACGACTTCGTAGTCATCTTCATCACCTTGCCACCGATAGCCATCCATGAAACCACGCAAAAGCAGGTGGTCCCGCACCTGCCCGGAATCCGGGTCCGCAATAAGGCTCTCCAGCTTGCATCTTCGACACGGACATCTTATCTCCGTCTCATTCTTTTGAAGCATCTCGGCCTTCGCGGACCTCAAAAACCTATTCACGATGCCTTCGGTCATCGTGCGGACCATGGTTGCCTGCGGGGTAGAGCAAAACGATATTTTCGAACCAAGAAAAAATTTGGCATGACTTTCCCTAAAAATAGGACCAAAAAGAATGCTTAATGCCAAAATTATCGCCGAAACGGAAATGAATCAACATTCCGGCAAAATATTGGCAACTATCGCATTTCAAATACCGGTACACCTCCAAACACAAACACATATGCAACACCACAAACATATGCAACACCACGAACATACATAGATCTAGCTAGGCCATAAAAAGTGCATGTGCAAATTGTTGTAGGGAGAACAACATAAATATAGCTTCCCCCCTTACTTACCTATCAAAACAAGGTAATTTAACCACTTAATTTCAATGAATCTATGGTGGAAATGAGGTGAAAAAGAGGAGGCACCCGAGACAAGGAGAAGGTGGAGAGAATGGAGTGGGGAGAAAGTGAGTGTGGGTAGGAGAGGCTGCCCAAAATATCTTGTTGCTGACCACTTACTAATGGCGCACCAGCAGTAAATGCGCCATTAGTAATCCAGGTTACTAATGGCGCACCTCTACCTGATGCGCCATTAGTAGTTTTGCGAAAAAAAGAAAAAAAAATCATACTAATGGCGCACTCTCCAACGGTGCGCCATTAGTAGTTTGAACTAGTAATGGCGCACGGTGGGACAGTGCGCCATTAGTAGTTTTCCAACAAAAGGAATAAAAAATATAATTAAAAAACAGCATTAGTGGCGCACTCTGGTACTAGTGCGCCATTACTAGTTACAACTAGTAATGGCACACCGTGCCAGGATGCGCCATTAGTGTGTTTGGACAGACGCGCTAGTTTAAAAAAAATTAGGATACTAATGGCGCACCCTAGGCAAGGTGCGCCATTATGACTTTCAACACTAATGGCGCACCAGATTGTGGTGCGCCATTAGTATATACTAATGGCGCACTACCTCTCTGGTGCGCCATTAGTGTCAATCCCACCTATAGCCCTTTTTCTAGTAGTGCCTGTTTTTCATACATATTCCATCCTTCTATCATGCGGCTGCCTTACATGAAAGTAGTGTTCATCAGTATCATGCATCAATGAGTTCTGAAGAGCAAATTTTATTCCTTTTTCTTGTGGGTTTGACTTGACAAGGCAAAATCAAGAAAGAGGAAGGAAAAGAGTAAGGAAGGCGATGATGGTGGTCCTCTGCAGCAATGGAAATGGAGCATCTGTACCGATTCTCCTTGTACTGATAGTGCATTACAAGGTCCAAGTCTCCGCTCCCCTACTCCACCATCCAAGGTGCTTGCTCTAACTTGGCAGTGTGATATCTGGTTGCATGTTGCATATGGTGTCTAGCTCGTATTGCTCCTAATTAGTGTAAACTGCATCTGCTTAGCTTACACATGATACATGTGAATATGACACGCTTTCCTGTTTTTGGTACATACTATATCTGTCTATCACACCATGTTCTTACATGAAACTACTCTTCTTGTGTATCCTGCATCAGTCACTTATGATGGGACACCTTTAAGTTGGCAGTGTGATATTGGTTTGCGTCTTGAATATGATTTCTAGCATGTATTGCTTCTAGTTTGATGAACGCCACCTATGACGAGACAGTTTTAACTTGGTAGAGTGATATTGGTTGCACCTTCCATATGGTGTCTTGCAGCGTTTCTAATCCGTTTTTCCTATCGGTTTGACTTCACAATGCAAAATCATTACAGCTGAAGGAAATTAGTCCGGCAGTGGATGATGCTGGTCCTTCGGAGCAACTCAAACAGGGGGTCTCTACAGATTCTACTCCGCCATCCTCCCAACAAGATTCGCAAGACAACACAAGGCTGGACGACAGTCAACGTAGCTGTGTAGATGATGACTCCCCTTCTCCACCATCACAGGTTCTTGCTCTAACTTGACACTATTATATGTGGTTGCATGTTGCGTATGATGTCTAGCTTGTATTTCTTCTAACTTGAATTGCATCTGCTTACTTTACACATAATGCCTGTAAATATGACACGTGTTCCTGTTTCTAGAACATACATGTACATGATGAGCACATCTCCCCTACTCCACCATCACCGGTGCTTGCTCTTACTTGGAACTGTTATACGTGGTTGCGTTTTCCGTATGATGTCTAGTTTGTATTGCTTCTGATTATGTTGAATTGCATCTGCGTAGCTTACAACTTATACCTGCAATGATTACTTACCCATAAGACACGCTATCGTACGTGTGAATATGAAACACTGTCTTTTTTTGTATATATTCCATCCTCTTATCCCGCGCTTGCCTTACATCAAAGTAGTGTTCGTCTGTATCATGCATCAACCAGTTATGCAGAGCTAATTTTATTCATCTTCTTATGGTTTTGACTTCGTAAGGCAATATCAGAAAATATGAAGGAAAAGATTAAGTTAGGGGATGTTCGTGGTCCTCCGCACCGACGCAAACAGAGACTCTCTAGATTTGCCACTGCTACTGCTAATGAAGTTGAAGTCCCAAGTCTACATGATGAGTTCATCTCCCGTACTCCACCATCGCAGGTGCTTGCTCTAAGTTGACAGTGTGATAATTGGTTTCATGTTGCATATGTTAACTAGCCTATATTTCTTCTATTTTGATTAAATTGCACCTGCTGAGTTTATACGTTATACATGTGCGTATGACATGGCTTTCTGTGTCTAGAATACACTGCATCTATCTATAATACCATGTTCTTACATCAAAGTACTGTTGTTGTGTATCCCGCATCAGTCACTCATGATTGGACGCTTTTAACATGGGAGTTTGATAGTGGTTGCATCTTGCATTGATTTCTACATTGTACTGCTTCTAATTTTTCGAATTGCCACTTATGACAAGACACTTTTAACATGGCAGAGTAATATTGGTTGCATCTTTCATATGGTGTCTAGCTTTCATTACTTCTATTTTCTTGAAAACTAGCAGGGTAACCCGCGCATTTGCGCGGCTAGATTTTCAAGTTGTTATGTTTTTGTTATTACAAATTTATATATTATTATTTTGTTACGCAAACTTTTAAATATTTTATGAACTTGTAGCCTAAATATACCATGTGAATGCTTTTCGTTTATCTTAGCCATATATTTGAGAAATACAAAGTATTTAATTTCATTTGTTTATATTACACCATTGATTTATTGTTCAATATAAGAATGTTTAAGGCAATATGTATACCTTGTGCAACAATTGTTCAACTTTACTTAAAATTTTCATTAGTTGTATGGGTTTGTTGGTAAGGATTACATTATGTTAATGTGAAAGGAAATATCGTGGTTAGTATTTTAGCTCCCTATATAAACATAATAATATAAAGTCTCATTCTACTTTAGCTTTCACTTGCACTTTTTCAATCATTCATTTGTTTCTATCTTTCCATCAGAAACTTAGTTCAAAGCTAATGGGTAGCTTCTACATAAATATTGCTTGTATGCACTTCTGTTTTATCATTTTGGCAATACCATGCCATAAAATATTTAAATTGATTCTCAGTAACGCATGGATTGAATACTTCGTAACATGTGCATACGTAATCTATTACTGCTATAGAAGTTTCTATTTCTTTTAGTTTTTTATTCTATATTCTACTATAATTCGGTTTGCTAGCATGGAGCCTTTCATTCTGTTGGGAAGTATGCTTCTCTTTCATACGGACCCTTTCATTCTAAGTTTCTTTTTTAAAGTTTTGGATGATCGGAATTTTTCTTTACAATTTACTTCACGTTTCCAAGATAAATTTCCTTCCGATTCCAAATCTGTCGCAAAGAAAAATTCTTTTTGCTCTGGTGCAATAAAATAAACTTTTGGAAATTCAACCGTCTAGAATTTCAGTGGATATCTAATTGCAACTCAGGAATACTAAGCCCATAATTCAATCATTACCAATAGTATCTCAAGTGCATATGATCAATTATGGGGAGAAGCATTTTATGCATATGTAATATTTTCTTGCTAGAGCGGTTTCTATTTGTTTTCTTTTTTATTATCTCTATCTTACAATCATTCAGTTTGCTTGCATGGTCTGGGCTTTTGTTTTTAGTTTTAATCTTCTATATTGACCACACCATTGTTTTCTCTCTTGTGCTGTGCAGTATGTCGCTTTCGTAGGAACCCTTTTATTCAGTGTATTTTCATTAAAAATTTGGAGGACCTGGTTTTTTCCGAACAATTTACTTTACGTTTCAAATATAACATTACATCCAACAAAAAAACTCATGAAAATATATTTTTCTCTGTGGTGCAATTTTCATTTTACAAATTCGATCATGAGTTGATATCAAAATGTAATTCTATGTTCTTTGTTTCATTTTTATTAATCATGCAATTTAAAGGAGGCCCTAATTTCGGAAATATGTATGTATGTATCCTGCACATCATAAATTTATGCGTATTTAGCTCAGTATGGTTGATATGATAAGAACATATTTTTCCTGCACAGAGTGCTTCATATGGGCGTGCTACCCATGCATATATCTATTGAATCCCGGTCCGATCAGTACCAGAAAAGAAGCATTAAAATAGAGTTGGGATAATACTGCTTTGACGTACCAGAAAAGAAGCAGAACTAAATTTTCATTTTTCTATGGTGCAATAATTTCTTTTTTACAAATTCAACCATATTGCATGTGAGTTCATATCAAATTATTATTCTATGTTTTTTATTTCTATGTTTTATTAATCATGCAACTTAAAAGAGACCCTAATTTTGCCGATACGTATGTATGTATCCTGCACATAGTAAGTTCCATGTGTATTGAGCTCAGTCTGATTGATTCATGTGATAAGAAAAAATGCTTCATGCATGGAGTGCTTCATATGGACGTGTTCTCATGCATGTATCGATTGAAGCCAAGTCCGATCCGTGGTAGAGAAGAAGTGCATCTTTCCATCAGGCTTGTGGCCGTTTATATTTGAAATTAATGATTTTGATAATTTAACATATATGGACTAATGAAGCCAGCGTGATTGACTTGTCCGTGTCAATGCGCTGGGAGTAAACTGTACGTACAAAGGCTTTAAAAAATTATGTACGTATAAAGATAGGTCAATGCCGTGAGAAATTTGTACATACAAAGCTAGGCTTGGTGCAATCGATCATCCAGCAACAAAGCACACACGACGATGCAAAGAAAAAAAACAAAGCACACACGAAAACGGTCTATGGCCCAAGGCAAAGATGTAGTAGACTACAGGGTACGTACATGTACTTATACACGGCCAAGCGCAGACCAAACAACAGCTGGGGATGGATTTAGAAACCAGTCTGTTCAAGTAAGGATGGCGTGGCGGTGGTGGCATCCTCGTGGTGGACCTGTGTCCTCGGGCTCCGTCGTTGCGGCGACGTTTGCTCCAGCGTCGGCGCAGAGCTTGGGAGGTAGTCCAGGAACGGATGCAGATTGTGGTCTGCATCGACGACATCTGGAAGACGGAACATGTGCTGGGTTCGTGGTTCGTGGATGTCAGGTATGGTTTCCTTCCATGACGTCTTAGTCGCGGTGGGGTGCCAGATCTGGAGTTCGATGGCGTGTCTGGGGTGTTGCCCCGGTCTGATTCGTTCAACGGTAAGGGCTTCACTTTTGGTGAGCCACCTTGGAGGTCCGCAAAGCTGCTTATCAGCGATGGAGCCGCGTCGAGCTCGGGTGAGGAGGTGATCCATCATTCTTTTCTTCGGTGGCTGTTGTCGTGGTGCCGGAGGCAGGTGATGGGCGTTGGTGTCAAGCTCAGAGATATTCTGCTATCTTTTCAGTTTTGTCATGTCGGTCCTTACGTGACTTGTACTTTAATCTTTATGATATGAATGAGACACGTATTACCATGCAAAAAAATGATGTTTCCTAAAAAGACAGAAAAATTATCCTAGGATGTGTATGCATGCGATGGAATCAAGGCAATTGACTCTATCGTGTACGCGTGCAACTCTTCTTTCCTTTTTCTTGTCGGACTGTTTGTGATGGAAACCAATCTGCTGCGTCTTCGTGTCCTCTTCTCAGCTTTCCTTTTTCTTTTTGTATTAGACGGCATGCACAATCTAGGCCGTTTAAATTTCTTAACTATAGAGCGGTAAATCTTCACCGTTCGTTTTCTATCGTTTTAATAATATAATAGATCCTTCTGCTTAGTTTGCACATCGTAGCTGTGAATATGTCATGCCGTCCTGTTTTTCTTACATATTCCATCCTCATACGGTTGTCTTACATCAAAGTATTGCTTGTCTGTATCATGCATCAATGAGTTCTGAAGAGTGATTTTATTCTTTTGTGTTGTGGGTACAGCTTGACATGGCAAAGTAAAAAAAGAGTAAGGAAAATAATATAGTAGGGAGTGCTGTTACTCGTCCGGTGAAACGGAAAAGGTTCTGCCGTCGAGATTCTGCTGGTACTTATAGTGCAGTTGAAGGTCCAAGTCCACCGGCTAAATCTACAAACACAGTTTCACCTACTCCATCAGCTGCAGCATCCGCTTCAACTGTACCAGCATCTCAACCAGTTACTCATTCGTTTGCTCCAGAACTGGCCAGTCCCAAGCTGCCTTCACACCTAACACTACTTCCTAAGCACTGCTGACACAACAGGACTTGGCAAGATCAGATGAACCTCATGAGCATCAACACCAAGACGGTACCTGACCGAGTCAAGTTGCAGTTGCATGCTCCTTTATATGTACTCTCACAGTTTGATGTACACTAACACTTTCCATATTCGTTGTTGAACTAGCACCACGGCGCAAGCGGAAACAGACATCAGGGATAATGCTTGACAAATTAACAAAATCTAAAGAAGGAAGAATGGAGATCCATTTTGAGGCAGGTTTAAAAAGGCCACGTGATGCTATAGAGTCAGCCAAGTTAGTATTAGAGGCAGCCGTTGCCGTTAGGTGTCATGCACGTATCCTCCCAACGTGGATCCAGTACAGAAATGAGAAAGACAATACCCACTTTAACACCTTCCTTGACCATTTATCCGTAAGTAATGTTATTCATCACAATTAGTAATATTGTCTTGCTCTATCCCATACTTTCTAGCTTCCTCCTAATAAGACTCACATTCTTTTTTCAACAGATGAGGTTCAAGTTGGATCCGAAAGATGATGCAACTAGACAAGCATGCACTCATGTTTTTCAGTCTGCTCTGCGACAGTATCGGTACCACCTTAGAAAATCTCACTTTGAAGGCGAGGCTAACAATGAAATCGCCCAAACATCTCCAGTGGAATATATTACAGATGAAGACTGGACAACCCTCGTTAAACACTGGTCTGATCCAAAGTATCAGGTAGGCTATATGTATTTGATCAGACCACATATTGAACTTGTATTTATGTATGTTCCTTACAAGTGTATCTTCTTCTAGGCTAACTATTTGAAGAACAACCCCAACCGTTCTAAAGTGAAATTCCAACAGACCACAAGATCTCGTAGCTATATTGCACACTGCGAGGCTCTTTAAATAGCTGCTACTTCCTTCTTTTTTTGTTCCATATTATCGTATCTATATTGACTTGTTCCAAATACAGAGGAAATCCCGTGCGGACCAAAAAGAACCGGAACCGAATGCAGTGCAAATCTTCAAGGATTGCCACACCAGCAAGATGAAGGGCATGAGCACACCAGTTCAAGCCGCTGTTGTAAGTCCTTACTCCTCCTGCCTTGAACTGATTGGTACTGTGATGTGTTCATTTAACTACTTGGTTTGCAGCCAATGTCAGTTACTCTGTTCACTTTTATTCACAGTTGTCTTAACGTATCATTTCACCTTATATGGTTTAAAAGAGATGAAGGATATTCTTTTGGTCTTGATCTGTAATCTAGTTGTTATGTTCACGTGCGCACACAATGATAAAATAGCCTGTTTGTTTTATATCTGTTTGCCCATGATATGAATGATGTCATACTATGTTCATTCTACTTTAAACCATGTCTCTTTATCCTTAGATGTCAACGAATGTGAGGAAATAGACAATACAGTAGGCATGCTACATGGACATATGTTCCGAAAGTGATTTTATTATGTAGTTGGCACTACAATACATGCTAATGTATTACAATAGTTCACCAAAATAAGTTATGTATAAACGTTTAACCTACTTTGTTTGTTTTTGTCTCATTAGTAACTTATTTGGTACACTAATCTACAAGTTCAAACTTTCAGGAAGCTATGGAACAAATGATTGAACAGCCACAACCACCTGAAGGTGACGAGGCTACTACAGGAACAATGTCACCTCTTGCTGCAGTGCGTCAGTATCTCTCCACTAACAGTGCAAAAAGCACCTTCCTGCGTAATTCTGGGTTGGTTGTCAAGGTAACCTCGTCCAAATCGCCTACTGAACAAAATCTTCCTGCTAGATAGAGTGATATATCTGTGCTCCAGACACAAGTCCAATCCCTAATGGACGTTGTTTTGGAAACAAGAATAGTGGTTGAGAAATGTCGTCAAGATAAGAATGGTTTTGAAACCAGACTATCAGACATCCACTTCAGTGTTCAAGAGCAATGGCGGGAAAAAGGTGGAGATCGTGCTGCTCCATCAGATTCTACAGCCTGAAACATTAACACTCAGGTCAAATGATCAGTGCTTCTATACATCTGATGGTGCTTTTATCTGGAAGGACTGTAAACTTTATGCCAATAGGCCTTTTGTTGTATGGTTGGAATTTATTTTATAGTGATACAACATTTATGATGCTGCCTCAGGCTGTAGTAATTACGATGCTATTTTTGTATAGTGTAGGTTTATCTTAGTAATGTAATCGGCCGGAAGCTTCGTAGGAGCCCAACATGCCAACATTCGTCGGGCCCATTCCAATTGGGCTAAAAACGATTACGGGCCGAAATTGGCATGTAGCCCACTAAAAATATCTGGGCCTAAATCAGCATAAGCTTTCATATTTTTCTGGTAGGCCTGTGCCCATAGTGGGCCTTTAACAGGCCTAAACATAATTTGGGCCCTCAGTAAAAATAGGTCGTTTACAGGTGTAAATATCTCGAGCCCATAAAATACATGGGCCTTTAATAGACCGAAAGTGAGATTGGGCCCTGATTGTGCCAAATAACCCACTGGACTTTAACAGGCCAAAATTCGGACGGGCCGTAAATGCGCCGACCTAATACACGGGCCTTTAACAGGCCGAAACTTCGGTCGGGCTAGATTATCGTCATTTTTATATGGGCCATTAATGGGCCCGATATGACGTTGGGCCACATATGGCCCATGGTTTACGTCCGGCTTTAACAGGCCGAAAATGACAACAGGCCGAAAGTGGCCCAAAGCTATAGTGGGCCTCTAACAGGCCGAATGTCAGACATGGCCGAATATGACCCAAATCCTTCACGGTCGTTTATGGACCGAAAGTTTTGATGGCTTGTAAATGGGCCCAAATGAAGTCGGACCTTTAACAGGCCGGAAATACACCGGGCCGTAATTCGGCCCAATTACTTAGCGGACTGTTAACGGGCCAGAAGTGACCATGGGCTGCGTTGATGACAAGTTTAGGACAGGCCGTTGACGGGCCGATTTGACAGAGAATGTTGGGCCTTTAGCTGGGCTGGCCCATTATGGTCGGCAGAATCTTGTGGGCCTTTAGCTGGCCCGGCCCATTATGGTTCACAAAATCTTGTGGGCCTTTAGCTGGGCCGGCCCATTATGGTCTGCAAAATCGTGTGGGCCTTTAGCTGGGCCGGCCCATTATGGTCCGCTAAATTTTGTGGGCCTTAAGCTGGGCCGGCCCATTATAGTCCGCTAAATCTTATGGGCCTTCGATTGGGCTGGCCCATTTAATCTTTGTGGGCCACTTTTGGGCCGGTCCACGTGTCAACATATCATAGGCCCATCTCGCCCGTTGGATCCGTCAGCCAATGAGAATTTTACACGTGGAAAATCGGCATTGGTCGTGGCTGTTAACGGGTTATCGGATCCAAAATCCGACCGATAGCTTAATGGCGTTCCGTTACGGTGGATGCCACGTGTCGGTCACCCTTGACAAAAGCACTTTTGTGACGCGCGATTTATCGTCATGGAAGTGGACACTTTCGTGATGATAATTTTGGCAATGTCATGGAACACTTCTACGACAGCACATGTATGACTATCTTGATTCTATCATAAATTTGTCATGGATGTACATGCATGACAGAAAACGCGACCTACTGTGACAAACACGTATCATCACGGAAGTGTATTTTTTTGTAGTGTTGCCGGCCTTCACGACAGCACTCGCGATCTTGCCGGTCCGCTCGACCTCGTCGTCGCGGCCCACGTCAAGCTGGAAGAGCCGCTGGCAGAAGTGGGCGTGTGCCATCACCGTAAAGTTGTGGTCGAGGCCTGGGTGGAGTCGCATGATGTCAGCAGGGTTCGTGAAAAGCCAGGCTGGCCTCCCCTTGTTATGCAGCGGAGCAATCCGATGGCGGATGAAGTCCGCCCCAATCATTTCGAGGGTGAGCCCGGCCTGGGTAAGCCGTAGAATCCTGGTGACGGCACCAGAGAGCCTTCCGTCGGTGGCATCAACGTCGGTCCAATCGCTGCCGCGAACTAGCGGCGCCCGGCGAACTTTACAGAACACCGGCGGGTCCTCCTCTTCAATCCAGCACCACCGGCCCCGCCACTCATCCCACCTCTCCTTCATGGCGCCGTCCGGGTACGCCTCCTTGGATCTTGGGATCCAGGTGATGCAACCAGAGATGGCGCCCCCTGTTTGGATCCGAGGGTATAAGTAGTGGCGGAAGAGCTCCGTGTTGGGGTGCACCCCGACGAAGCCTTCGTGTCGGTGTCAAAACCGGCGGATCTCGGGTAGGGGGTCCCAAACTATGCGTCTAGGCGGATGGTAACAGGAGACAAGGGACACGATGTTTTTACCTAGGTTCAGGCCCTCTCGATGGAGGTAAAACCCTACTCCTGCTTGATTAATATTGATGATATGGTTAGTACAAGAGTGGATCTACCACGAGATCACAGAGGCTAAACCCCAGAAGCTAGCCTATGGTATGATTGTTGTTCTACGGACTAAACCCTCCGGTTTATATAGACACCAGAGGGGGCTAGGGTTACACAGAGTCGGTTACAAGGAAGGAGATCTACATATCCGTATTACCAAGCTTGCCTTCCACGCCAAGGAGAGTCCCATCCGGACACGGGACGAAGTCTTCAATCTTGTATCTTCATGGTCCAACAGTCCGGCCAAAGGTTATAGTCCGGCTGTCCGGATACCCCCTAATCCAGGACTCCCTCAGTAGCCCCTGAACCAGGCTTCAATGACGATGAGTCTGGTGCACGGATTGTCTTCGGCATTGCAAGGCGGGTTCCTCCTACGAATACTTCATAGAAGATTTTGAACACGAGGATCGTGTCCGGCTCTGCAAAACAAGTTCCACATACCACCGTGGACAGAATTATATTTCCACAAATCTATTCTGCTGACGTATTCTGTAGCGTGACATCACACCACAGCCAAGCCTTTATTCGAATCGTTTTTTACCCCCCACCTCAGCGCGTTTCGCGAGGTGGTTTCCTGGCACGTCTTGTCGAAGCAGAGATCGTGTCCCCTTTATTTACGAGATTCTCATCAACACGGACGTGGGTCACCCAATCGTGCTCGTTGGTATGTCCCCTCGATCGAAGGTAAGTCCCAAACGGTCACAGGGAGGGCTTTCGATATTCAACCTCTTTATAAAGAGACCTAGGCCCTACTCTTTTCTTTCGATCTCAATCGAATCCGCCTCCCGCCTCGAGTTCCAGCACCCGGAGCTTCAAATTCAGGCGCTTTGGACCTTTGATTATGTCCGGATCCAACTTTCAAGGCCGATGGGTGCCTTCCTCCGTCACGGAGGAAGACGTACTAAAGCTAAGGGAGGCCAGGTACTTGACCGGCGAAATCCCACATAGGCTACCTGCTCAAGGGCAGGTTATTCCCACTCCTAAGCCCGGTGAGAGCGTCGTGTTCGTATCTCACTTCCTCCAAGGGCTAGGCTTCACGCCGGACCCCTTCGTGAGGGGGCTCATGTTCTATTATGGGCTGGACTTCCACGACTTAGCTCTGGAGTCTATCCTCCATATCTCATCGTTCATCGTCGTGTGCGAAGCTTTCCTCCATATTACCCCTCACTTCGGACTGTGGCTCAAGACCTTCAAAGTGGAGTCGAAGATGGTCGAGGGACAGCACGCAGAGTGCGGAGGCGCTATAATAAGCAAAAATGCTAACGCCCCATGGCCCGAGGGCTTTTTCCAAGAGGAGTCCAGCTTATGGCAACAAGAGTGGTTTTATATCACAGCTCCCAGGATTACCAAGTGGGTGGCTCCGACTGTTTTTCGCTCGGGTCCCCCGCCACGACTAACGTCATGGGTCAACAAGGGGCTAGACTGGGGGCCAGTAAAGGATGTGCCCATATTGCAGAGCCGCATCCTTGATCTCCTGGAGAGAGATGTCAGTCTGGTCGTGGTGACACAAGTCATGTTAATTCGCCGAGTCCTGCGCTGCAAACGTCGTCCCCTCCGCCTGTGGGAGTTCAATCCAGAGGGACCACGAGCTCTTCAACATTTCTACTGAGGACGCAGGTCTGAGCTGCAATCGTCCAGATACCCAAGTAAGTAGCCCTGTGCCCGAACACGCCGTCCATTTATTTATCGCAACATCGCCCTTAAAAAAGAGTTGTTCTTGAACCAGGAGGGGATAGCGAAGGCAAAGTTGATCAGGTGTCCGGACCCCCTTCCTGAGACCTCGCCAGATCCCGTGCTAACCAGGATGCTGGAGATCGCGCCTTCGGAAGAAAACGAAGGGGGGAACAAGGAAGCTACCGCCTCCGCGGAGGAGGTTGTCTGGAAGGGAGGAATCGGAAATTCCTCTCCTCAGGGGAAGAAGAAGACCGCCTCTGAAGACCCGGAGACAATGGTCTCAAAGCAGGGGAAGAAATCTTCGCCAGAGGGTCCTGTGCCGGGGGATACCCCGGCCGTACTATGCCCTCAAGGGGATCAGCCCTCCATCGAGCCGTAAGTAAAAGGGTGTTTAATAATGAGAGAAATCCTTGCTTTACTCCTGAGGAAAATAACCGAAGATTTACCTTGCAGTTCGGATCTTAGCCCTTCTCAGCAGAGCTCGTCTTCGGGGGATCTTCTTCTGGAGATGATGGAGAGCGGAACACCTCCCCCTGCCATACCGCCTCATGAGGCGGGCGACCCCGAGGTGTCGTCGCGGAGGGTTTCCCCCGATCCGATAAGGCCAGAAGGTAGTCATATGGCAACCCAAAGCCCTCAGTGTCCGGCTTTTGAAAAAAGCAATCGAATGAGTCCGGCATCGTCTGGTGCACGGTCGGAGGTATTGAAGGATCTGCTAGGGAGGGCGTCTATCTTAGAAGAGCACCGTGTGTTGATGGGTACGGTAATTGAAAGGATTTCGTCCGCGGAGAGCGGGTTGCATGAAGCTGTCATGAGTTTACTGACAGGTTTTGAGGTACGTGACATGATGTACCTTTTGACAGTACCGCATACTTGAAAATGCGCCCTGTGTAGATAGTAGCCCCTGAGACTCTGGGTGCTGTCGAAGACGACGGCACGCAGAGGATCATAGTCCCAGGTATAATTTTGCCGCCTTCATATGCAGGTGGCGAAGTGTTCGGTGGCCAGCCGGACCGATGAATTTGCCGAGTTAAAGCGGCAGCTTGACGTGGCAGATGCCGACATCGTGCTTGTCAACAAGCAGCTTGATGAGGCACAAGGTATGTAATTTCTCCGGAGACACATGGTAAGAGGAGCATGATGCCAGTATCTTATAACGTGTGTGCTAATGCAGATGGAGCTGCAGCCATGGAGAACCTTCGGGCAGAGCTTGCCCGAGTGAAAGAACAAGCCAGAAAAAGCAATGCGGCTGCCCTAAAGGCGGTTGAGGAGCTAAAAGCCGAACAGGCTGCTCATTGCCGAAGCAAGGAGGAGATGGCCAAGATGGTTGTGAAGTTGAAGAACGCTACTGACCGTTGCAAGCTTCTTGAAAAGGAAGACTAGGCAAAGCGGGCAGACCTGGAGAAGGCCACGACGGCGGCCAAGGATACTCGTTCTGCAATGAGAGCGATGAAGGAGGAGATGCGTCAAGCCAGAGATATCGCGGCTGGGAAGCCCTTTATGCTGCGCATGAAGTTCGGAGATCCTAAATATGCTCCTTTGGACCGGATGTGGAGTTCTGCGGACGTGTATTTGGATTTAGCGGCGAGTGCTGCTGACGCGGCCGAACACTTCCGAGATCAAAAGGATCGCGAAGTGGAAAAGCTATTCTGGTCATAATTCAATAATCCAGAGCGTTCGCTTCCATTGACTGATGGTTGGCCGAATGGGCCGAGCTGAATAGATTGTCCAGACTTGCCATGAGATATGTTGTGGATCATCTGTGGCCGGAAAGGCCAAAGCCGAACAGTTATTTTAGCTTGGTGCAGCAGTTCCTTAGTGTGGTGCCGCATATCAACGTGATGAAGAGGTCAGCATGTGTGGAGGGTGCGCGGATGGCCCTTGCCCGTGTCAAGACATATTGGGCAGAGATGGAGGCCATCGCCATTGCAGCCCAAGATTCAGATGAAAGCCGAGTACCTGCCGAGCACTACTTTCAAGAAGTTCTGGAGGGCGCTCGTTCGATAGAGGCACAGTGCTCGAAGGATATTATGTTCTAATAACATGTATTCTTATTGAAAACAATGTTTTGCTGAAATGTAAAGGCTATTTTATACTTGTGCCTGCAAGAATTATAATACCTCCTGTGCGGCCGTTTACGTATATATACATATAACCTGAAAGATGGCAGTCGTCAGCTTCAGCCCCCACGCATATAATGTGGGGGCGTTCGCAGAAGACGCATTTTCACACTTGATCCAACGTCTTGGTCCGTTAAGGAGGTGATAGCGCAGTGAACTAGGCAATCGGACTATAATGCTTTATCACTTTCACTTAGCCATAGGAGTTTGACAGTGGGGCTACTATATAGCCC
Source organism: Aegilops umbellulata (assembly GCA_032464435.1). Lineage (NCBI taxonomy): Eukaryota > Viridiplantae > Streptophyta > Magnoliopsida > Poales > Poaceae > Aegilops > Aegilops umbellulata. The sequence continues at coordinate 475,189,498 of CP136060.1, forward strand.
CTAGTGGCTCCGAGCTCACCCGAATTCGGGGCGCGTGAGTGCCTGGCCGGGAAACGGCCCTTCGTTAAGGCAGAGGAATCCCGAAGATTCCGCTAGGTCATCGAGTGGTTGACCAGTCTCACACTATATCATGACAGTCAGTTTTCGGCTTTCTCTATTGAGGTGCTCGCCTGGCTGAACCGGGGCACAATCGCAGTAGTTCTCCTGGTGCCGCCTTAGCCGATAGAGCGGAACATAAGGCAGCAAAACACAGGAGCCGGGAAAACCCAACATTTGACCAAAGACATGATTCAGAGCTGATGCATATAAAGCCAAACTCGCGACGCCGAACACTCCCTAAGGTATTCGGTCTTTGTGATTTTAAACGGGCTGAACAGCGCCCTTTGTAATAAGCCCCTGGTGTCCAGGTACGTGCAATATTCTGACGTGGCCACATGCCAAGACGCCAGCCTCCTTCTCGGTTATGCAGAGAATCCGGGGATGTGTATCAACAAGAGACAGTAAAAAAGGTTTACGCAGGGTCTTAATCTGAAAAGAATCCTTGAAACGGGTCCCTGCTGCATGTCTGCGCCTGTGTCTCCGTTGTGCCGTATCCTGGACGGGTGTAGCACGATGGTCATCTGTAAAAGAGAGGAACCTAGTTGAAAAAGTAGTCGTGCAAAATGTGTGTTATACTTAAATAAACGAAGTATAATTCAAGAAGGGTAAAACTGAGCCTTATTGTCGCTTGTTTACATGCGCGGAGCCCCTTGTATAGGGGTATATAGCCGTCAAACCTTTATCAATTATATGGTTACGCCGGACTCGTCTAGCCATGTCCGTGGTCTTAACAACCTGTTAGATGCTTTGGTTGGTGAGGCCGTTTTAGTGTGTGGCTGCCAAGGCAGCCGCACAGTCTTCCACGCGCGAGGAGCGCTCAATATTTCCCTTTAATGAAATGATGCCTCGTGGACCGGGCATCTTGAGCGTGAGAGACGCATAATGTGGTATTGCGTTAAACCGAGTGAAAACTTCATGTCCCAGTAGTGCTTGATAACCACTTTTAAACGGAGCGATGTGGAAGGTTAGCTTTTCGCTACGGAAGTTACCGGGGGAGCCAAACATAACTTCTAGTAGGAGGGAGCCCGTGCAATGGGTTTTTGGGCCTGGCGTTACTCCTTTAAAGGAAGTATTTCTATGGCTAATCTTTGTTGGGTCCATCCCCATTTTGCGGATTGTGTCCTGATATATCAGGTTTAAACTACTGCCGCCGTCCATCAGGACTCGTGTAAAGTGGTATCCGTTAATTATTGGGTCTAACACCAAGGCAGCCCATCCTGCGTGCCGGATACTTGCAGAGTAATCCCGATGGTCGAAGGTGATCGGTTTGGACAACCAGTGGCGGAACTCCGTTGTGATAGGTCGTAGGGCACTTTATGGGCGCCACTTTGTTTCTTCCCTTTGTCACGTGTAACACGTTTACTGTTTTGACTTCTGGTGGGAATTTCTTCTGTTCCCCAGTTCTTTGTTTGCGGGGTTCGTCATCGTCTTCACTTGGTGTATCCAACCCCTTGTGCTCGGCGTTGAGTTTGCCGGATTGCTTGAAGACCCAACATTCTCTATGAGTATGATTTGCAGGCTTATCAGGGGTGCTGTGAATTTGACATATCTTGTCCAGAATTTTGTTTAGGCTGGACAGTTCATCCCTGTTGTCTTTGAGAGGCAGCTTTTGCTATTCCGGCGCTGGTTTTTGCCGCGCCGTGGCTTCCCGTTCCCGTCCCTGACTTCGGATGTACCTGGGTCGCTGGTGCTGCATCTTGCCAACCAACTGTCCTCGCCTGCGCAAAAGCGGGTCATGAGGCTTGTTAATGCATCCATTGTTCTTGGCTTTTCTTGGCCGAGGTGTTTGGCGAGCCATTCGTCTCGAACGCTGTCTTCGAAAGCTGCTAAGGCTTCGGCGTCCGGACAGTCGACTATTTGGTTCTTTTTAGTAAGAAATCTGTTCCAAAGCTTTTGGGCTGACTCTCCGGGCTGTTGAGTTATATGACTTAAATCGTCTGCATCCGGTGGTCGGACATAGGTCCCTTGAAAATTTGCCCGAAAAGCGTCCTCGAGCTCTTCGCAACTTCCAATGGTGTTTTCGGGAAGGCCTTGAAGCCAATGCCGGGCTGGCCCTTTGAGCTTGAGGGGTAAGTACTTTATGGCGTGGATGTCGTCTCCTCTAGCCATGTGGATATGGAGGATATAGTCCTCAATCCAGACCCCAGGGTCTGTCGTTCCGACGTATGCCTCTATGTTTACAGGTTTGAATCCCTCTGGAAATTCATAGTCCAGCACCTCATCGGTGAAACATAGGGGGTGTGCGACACCCCTGTATTTGGGTGTACCCTGGTGTTCGGATTTTTGTTGTGTTGCATTGCTTGCTGGAGCGTGCTTTCTTGGCCCATAGATAGATCTGGTTGGGCCGTCCTTTTGATGCGAGTACTCATGTGGATCGCGTGCTGGCTTGTGTGCGGCGTTGTTTGCTGCTCTATGTTGGCCATGAGGTCGTCTATCTGACCGGATGGCTGCTTTGTTTTTTGATTGCGGGGGGTCTAAGGCCTCCTCATCAAATTCCGGCAGTAGCTTTCGCTTCGGGTAGCTCTTTGTGTGGCGACTGCCGCCATATTTGTCTGCGGTGTTGAGTACTTTGCTCCATCTGATTCTGAGTGCATCTTCCGCAGTCTTGAGCTTCCGCTTCTGCTTTTTCAGGCTATGCGCAGTGGTGACGAGCCTTTTATGGAGGTTCTTCTGCTCCAGGAGCTTGTCTGGCGTGAGGTCATCCGGACTGTTATCTTCGCGGGACACGGGTTGTTCGGTTTGATTATCCGAGTTGCCCTGGTCGGACGGTTGTTCGATGCCATGTTCGTCGTCCGCCGGCTCACCCTGCTCTATGGCTGGGTCTGTGTGACTGCTGTTTTTGTCAAGGCAGGGTTTGGAGTGGCGCTTACGCCGCCGCTTTGACTGCTTTTCGAGGGAATGATCCTTCGCTGCGTCCTTCCGCTCTTCGTCGTCGTTTCCTTTGGGTGTGTCCACCATGTATACATCGTGGGATGAGGTGGATGTCCAGTGCCCTGTGGGCAGTGGTTCCTGTTCGTCTCCTGCATCGTCGTCCATACCGTCGATGTCTTCGGAGTCAAAGTCCAGCATGTCGGTCAAATTATCGACAGTGGCTACTAAGTGGGTGGTGGGTGGGTGGCAAATTTCTTCGTCATCTGCACCCCAATCATGCCGGTCAAATCCATCTAGGACTCTCCTGACAAGGAGAGAGACCTCAGTGAATTCAGTATGTCACCGAAGGGCGAGTGCTAAAAGATATCCGCGGCGGTGAACTCCATGATCGGCGCCCAATCGGATTCGATTGGCAGGGGCGCAGGTGGTTCGGGGTCCGGAGAGGAGTCCGGCAATTTGGAGTCACGGGCCTCGTGAAGGGTAAGGCTGGTATTCGGCTCGATCACCGTTGGGGCCGCGGCCTCCGTGGCGGGGTCTAACCACCCGCCCACGAATGGCGCAATTGGCTCTGAATTGGGAGCCGGAGCGGCTGTCGTGGTTCTAAGTCTGACAGTAGTGTAGGGGGTATGGAGAGGCAAGATCCTAGCTATGGAGTAGTTGTAGACACACGAGATTTACGAGTTCAGGACCTTCTCGGAGGAAGTAATAGCCCTACGTCTCGGAGCCCGGAGGCGGTCGACTGGATTATGTGAGTATGGATTACAGAGGTGTGAACCCTTTACAATGAGGAGGGGGTGGCTTATATAGAGTTCGCCAGACCCCTCCAGCCCTCAGTTATGCAGGGTTTAAGGTACATTAAGGTCGGGCATTACTGGTAACGCCACAAATAAAGTGCTATGATGACCATAAAAGCTACTTAATGACCGACCATCAGCATGCGGAGTGACTTTAGATCTCCTGGTGGTCGAGTGGTTAGCTTCATGGTCGAGTGATAGTCTTCATGGTCGAGTGTCTTCGAGCTTGTCGAGTGGAACACTTCTGAGTCGATTGAAAGATGATTTCTTCTAAGGATGTCCTTGGGGAGGGTATCTCGGACAGGTCCATGACCCTACCCTAGGTACATAGCTTCATCATTAGGCCCCGAATGGATCGAGGTTTGAGTGGGGAAGGAGTTGAACATATACACCCGACCCATCTTTAGTGCCTCGAGTGCGTCTGCTCTTGGATCATTGAACTGCAACGACGGCTTCAACTTCTTTTTGGTCACCTTGATCCATTCATATTTTTGTCGAGTGAGTTTCTTTACTTGAAGATCTCCGAGTGACTGTGGGGAGGGGATCTTCCATCTGACAAGTTGTTCTGCTGCCCGCGGATTTCGCGGGATTCGAATTTCGGGAAGCGCGCAGGGCGGAGGACGCCGCAGTAATCGGATGGGATAGGCGGAACCGTCTCGATCTCCACGCCAACTTTTTCGCCACGTATCACGCGCGCGACTGTTGCGGGATTTGACAGGATTGCCTGGGCCTACAGGTCAGCCACTCGGAAGCGACTCCGTATAAGCTGCCGGCCCAGGGCTTTTGAACAGTGCACCTTCACTTTTCCCCTTTCTTCTCGAATTCCTCCGCCACCTCTGCTCTCGTCTCAGCGCCGCCGGCCTGTTCGAGCTTCGCTTTCGGCAATGGTGAAGGAGAAGACGGCGGCCCTGGAGCGCGCAAAGAAAGTGACAGCGCAGGCGAAGGCGAAGAAGTCCGGTCGGGGCGGATCTTCTTCGAGGTCTGCTCTACCGCCGGGCTGGATCCAGGGCGATTGGATGCCTTCGGTGATTCGACAAGATGACATCGATGATCTGATTGAGGGGGGATTCATTCCTCACAAATCTACGCGTCTCCCGGGGAACGAGATCGAACCGCAGCCTCGCGAGGGTGAGTGTGTCCTCATCGCCACTCACGTCGACCGTGGATTCTCTCTGCCCCCTCATCCTTTTTTCGGGAGCTTCTTAAACTTTTTCGGAGCACAGCTCCATCACTTTACTCCAAATTCCATCGTGTATCTTGCTGCCTTCATGTCTTTGTTCGAGAATTTCTTGGGTTGCCGTCCTCATTGGGGCCTCTTCAAGCACATTTTCACTTGTCGCTCTCAGTCGGTTAAGAAAGCCAAGTCGAGTGACGATAAGACGCAAGTGATTGAGATGTGCGGGGGTCTTGGGACCCAGATGAGAAGCAAAAGTTCTTTTCCAGCTATGATTCTTCCTGATTTAGTCCGCGGGTGGCAGTCGACCTGGTTCTACTGCAGAGACTAGTCGACTCCAGGACAGGCGACGGGCCTTCCCCTTTCTCCCTGAACCAAGCAGAAAAACCTTCTTTTCTAAAAGTGACACCGGAAGAGAAGGCGCAAATCAAAGTGTTGGTCGGTCGAGTGGTTCAGCTCGTCCGTGACGGGGTGACTGGTATGGATTTACTAGAGGTCTTCCTCCGGAGACGCATCCAACCGCTCCAAGATCGTGACCATCCGATGTGGATGTATTCGAGTCTCGACGACACCACTCGGATTCATCCGGAGGAGGTCGATGAGGCGATGTTGGAGGGGTGGATGTCGAGTATCACAGGGAACAAGGACAACACCCGAGGAGCCAGGAGGATTCCTCCACTCGACCAAACATACGAAGTAGACCAGGTCCAATTCTGCATCTCTGACTGCAACCTTGCTTTCTTCATTCTGTTTGCTTAAAATCAGTCGATTGACTTTTGTCTTGTTTGTTGTCTTCTAGAACATTACTGATATGTACTCGATGCCCAACAGGGCGCAAGAGCAGGCCGAGGAGGGGGAGGCGAGCGGAGGCGAAAGTGAGGAGGAGTGGAAATCTGACGGTGAAGGGGAGGAGGAGGATGACGACGACTCCAGTGGAGAGGAGGAGGAAGAAGTCAATCCTCCCCGCACGGAAAGGCGATCCAAGCTCACCCACGACCCTGCGCACGAACGTGGCAAAGCGACTGCGCCTGTTGGGCAGTCGTCAAAACGCCCTCGGACGTCTTCTCCAGCGCTGACTGAAAAAGCGCCGAAGCATCCGCGAGCGGCGTCCTCAAAGCCGCCGAAGGCCCTGCCCAAGATGAAGATGACCGTTCCCACCATTTCCGGGTAACAGCAGGACTTGCGTTTTTTCATTGAGCATGGACATGCTCTTGGTCAACTCATTGACTAAACCGACTGGTTTCTGAAATCTACAGTGCTGCTACCTCCGAGACCTCTGCCAAGAACAAAGACCAGGAAATGGAAGACGTTGTCACCTCCAACCTTGGTACATTCTCTGAGGTTTCACTCTTGGTCGATTGACGATCTTTTCTGGTCGATTGGATTTTTGTTTTTAACTTTGGATTTTTCCTATAGCTCCTCCTCATGTCATTGATCTCCCTGATGATGATGACGAAGTGCCGTTGAGGGCGAGGAAGAACAGGAAGGCGTCAGCTGGCAAGACACCACAAACTGCATCAGCACCTGAGACAGCAGTTCAGGAGGGTGGCAATACCACTCGGACTTCTGTGTCCTTCGCTGTGCCGCTGACGAGTGTTCGGCCTTCATCGTCGACTGCTAATCTGCCCTCCCTTTTTGCCACACACCACGTCCCAGAGGACCAAGTGGGTGCTGCTAAGGAGGCTATATGCCAGGCGGGGATCATGATGGAGCAGGTGAAGGTGGTCCGGGAAGCCAGCCAAGCGGCCTATGACGCTAGTTCAGCTCTTCAAAGCAATGTTCAGGTTAGTTGATCACCGCTTGTTCTGTTAGGATATGCTATCTGAAGACTCTCTTTCCGAAGGTCTTTACATCTGTACACCCACTGGGTGTGTCGATTGAATGTTTTGTACTAGTGGGGGCACGCTGAGTGCACCCACTGGGTGTAGTCCCCGAGACTATGGTGGACTGCTGGCAGTCGACTGTAGTCTTTGTATTTTTTGTTTCTGCACTCGAACTTCTTCACTCGGTCCGGTCAGGCCATGTCGAATGGAATCTTGGAACCAGTGGGGGCACGCTAAGTGCACCCACTGGGTGTAGTCCCCGAGACCGTGGTCGACTGCTGGCAGTCAACTAAGGTCTGAAGAACCTGTTTTGTTTTGTTTGTTTTTTTTGCAGGCCCTGATGAGACCGTAGTTAACTGCTGGCAGTTGGCTATGGTCTGAGATCATAACCTCTTAGCTTCTTTCGGTCGACTGGTCGGGCCGAGTCGGTCAAACCAGTGAGGGCACACTGAGTGCACCCACTGGGTGTAGTCCCCGAGACTACTGTCGGATATTTTTGATTCGGCTGTAGTCTTAGAAATGTTACGATTTTTCTCTTAGTCGCTCAGAAGCAACCCATCTTTGATGTCTGTCGACTGACTCTTCGCAGAAATCCTGCGAGCTTGTGGCTCGCTATACTGAATTGGAAAACAAACAGATCCAGCTCAACCTTGACTTGAAGCTTGCCAAGGAGAACTTGCAGAAGGCGAGAGACGAAGCGAAAGGTATGGCTGGTGAGAACTTGACGACTCTCTTTTCTTTCTGCCCATTCTTGATGCTGATCCCATTGACATTTTGCAGATAAAATGGAGGAGGCTCTGAAGAAGAAGGACCATGACCTTGCCGAGGCGCAGAAAGCGGCTTCGGACAAAACGAAGCTTGCAGAAGAAAAGCTGGCTTCAGTGGTAATCTTGAAGAGGAGAACTCCAAACTGAAAGCTGCTCTCGACGCGGCCAACAAAGAGGTCAGCCGTCTGAAGAATGATAAGATAGCTTTGAATGACAAGGCAAGTGAACTGGCGGGGAAGAGGAACGATCTGGAGGCTTATCTGGGAGGGCCTGCCAAGAAGTTATTCGTCATGCTTCAGGGTAATCACTCCTACCCGACTAACTTGTTGTCATCAACCCAATGTAGAGCCACTGACTTATCTTTGAATTGTGTTTACAGAATTCTGCCAGAAGTTCGAGGAGGAGACCAGTCGAGTGGAGACAAGTTTGGACCCCATTAATTCTCCGGTGAAGGATGAGGCTGCTATGAATGTGCTCCGACTGGAGTCTCGTGTTGCTGGTGTGGTTGACTACCTTGCTTGACTGAAGGTTGCGGCGTCGCGGATCGACACAACGCTCTGGCCAGGAGCGACACTTCAAAATGACCTCGAGTCTCTAATGACTCGACTGAATGAAGTTCCAGGTCGAGTGCAGGAATGGAAGAAGTCTTCTGCCATGTGCGGCGCTGACGTTGCTCTGTCCTTGGTCCGTGTTCACTGCAAGGAGGCGCGAGAGGAAAAGCTGGCGGCTATCCAAGTTGCCAATACCAGGAAGCACAACTTCCAGTCTTTCATGGAGACTTTCATTGCTGCTGCCACTCAGATTGCTAACGGGATTGACTTGGACCAGTTTGTCGCGCCCTCCAGCCCTCCACTTGAGGAGTAAAACTTCTATGCTTCGCTTTAAATTTGCCTCGGAATGCCGAGTGGATTTTGTAACCGTTAAACTCTTTCGGGTTGAATGCTCGAGTACTTTGATCTGCGGTCCAGGACCTTTAGGATTTATCTGAACTTGGTTTATCGCTGAATTTGCTTGCATTTGCCTTCGAGCAAACTCTGTTCTTCACTCGAAATACACTTTGTGCTTCAGATGAAGTTCTGAGGTGGAAAATCCAGTCTCCCTGCACCTCGTCGTCCTTGCGGATCGAGATGGAGCGCACGTTGTACTTGTGGCGCAGCTCCGAAGGAGAAGCTAACAGTCAACTTGCACCTCGTCGTCCTTGCGGATCGAGATGGATTTCATACTTAGGCGAGTACTAGACTGCAGCTAAGCCTCCGAGTGGGAGGATTGCTCTCCACTCGGTAGGATTTTAAATACTTAGGCGAGTACTGGACTGCAGCTAAGCCCCCGAGTGGGAGGATCGCTCTCCACTCGGTAGGATTTTTAAATACTTTGGCGAGTACTAGACTGCAGCTAAGCCCTCGAGTGGGAGGATTGCTCTCCACTCGGTAGGATTTTAAATACTTAGGCGAGTACTGGACTGCAGCAAAGCCCCAGAGTGGGAGGATCGCTCTCCACTCGGTAGGATTTTTAAATACTTAGGCGAGTACTGGACTGCAGCTAAGCCCCCGAGTGGGAGGATCGCTCTCCACTTGGTAGGATTTTTAAATACTTAGGCGAGTACTGGACTGCAGCTAAGCCCCCGAGTGGGAGGCTGGCTCACCACTCGGTAAGATTTTTTGATCTTAGGCGAGTACTTGACTGCAGCTAAGCCCCCGAGTGGGAGGCTGGCTCACCACTTGGTAGGATTTTTCAAACTTAGGCGAGTACTTGGACTGCAGCTAAGCCCCCGAGTGGGAGGCTGGCTCACCACTCGGTAGGATTTTTCAATCTTAGGCGAGTACTTGACTGCAGCTAAGCCCCCGAGTGGGAGACTGGCTCACCACTCGGTAGGATTTTTTGATCTTAGGCGAGTACTTGACTGCAGCTAAGCCCCCGAGTGGGAGGCTGGCTCACCACTTGGTAGGATTTTTCAAACTTAGGCGAGTACTTGGACTACAGCTAAGCCCCCGAGTGGGAGGCTGGCTCACCACTCGGTAGGATTTTTTGATCTTAGGCGAGTACTTGACTGCAGCTAAGCCCCCGAGTGGGAGGCTGGCTCACCACTTGGTAGGATTTTTCAAACTTAGGCGAGTACTTGGACTACAGCTAAGCCCCCGAGTGGGAGGCTGGCTCACCACTCGGTAGGCTTTTTCAAACTTAGGCGAGTACTTGGACTGCAGCTAAGCCCCCGAGTGGGAGGCTGGCTCACCACTTGGTAGGATTTTTCAATCTTAGGTGAGTACTTGACTGCAGCTAAGCCCCCGAGTGGGAGACTTGCTCACCACTCGGTAGGATTTTCAAATACTTAGGGGAAACGGATTCGCAGCTAAGCCTCCGTGTGAGAGACTTGCTCACCACTTGGTAGGATTTTTTTTTACAAACTTAGGCAAAACAGATTCGCAGCTGAGCTACCCACTGGGGGATTTCTCACGTAAACAAAAGCAACAACAATCACTGGGAAAATTATAATACTTTTGTCTTTGATAAACAAACTACAGAGGTATCTTTTATTACATCTCATCCGAGTGAGTACTTAAGTATAAAAGGGGCGGAGAAGCTCCGCATTCCAAGCCCGTGGCTCGTCTTTCTTATGCTCGATATTGTAAAGGTGATATGCTCCGTTGTGGAGAACTTTGGTGACGATGAAGGGGCCTTCCCAAGTAGGAGCGAGCTTGTGTGGTTTCTGTTGATCCACTCGGAGAACCAAGTCTCCTTCTTGGAAGGCTCGACTCTTCACATTTCTGGCATGGAATCGACGCAAGTCTTGCTGATAGATAGTCAATCGGATCATGGCCATCTCTATTTCGTCTTCTAGAAGGTCGACTCCGTCCTGCCAGGCTTGTTCTGCTTCATCTTCAGAGTAGATCTCGACTCGAGGTGCATTGTGAAGCAAGTCACTCGGCAAAACTGCTTCAGCTCCATAGACCAAAAAGAATGGAGTTCGTCCAGTCGATCGATTAGGAGTGGTCCTCAATCCCCAAAGAACTGATGGAAGTTCGTTGACCCATGCGCCTGCTGCGTGCTTGAGATCGCGCATCAGTCGGGGTTTCAGTCCTTTCAGAAGTAGGCCGTTTGCTCTTTCTGCTTGTCCATTCGACTGGGGGGTGAGTGACTGAAGCATAGTCGACTCGTGTGCCTTGAGAGGCGCAAAAAGCTCTGAACTTGTCAGAATCGAAACCCATTATCAGTGATGATGCTGTGCGGAACCCCATATCTGAATATCAACTCTCTGATGAAACTGATAGCAGTGCAGGCATCAAGATTCTTGATAGGATTAGCTTCAATCCATTTGGTAAACTTGTCGACTGCCACTAGCACATGAGTGAAGCCGCCCCTGTCAGGACCCTGATCCTATGCCACATCGATCCAGCGTGTAACACATCATATCACCTTGCGGCCTCATGCATGGTACTCCCACTTTTGAAGATGATCCTAGATAGCAACTGCTGAGAAGGCCATCCCATGGAAATTGGCACGATGGGTGCAAGTTGGGAACAAAATGCAAATGTTGGGAGTGTTCCAACCATCATATCTGCGTGAGATTCAGATCCGATTGGTAATAGGATACTTCAGACTCAGCATGTCTGAAAGGAAAGTTTGCAACACAATTCGGCGAGATGACGTTGCGAGATTCTCGGGAAATGAACTACGATAGCATGCTCCAAAACATGAGCTGGTTCTGCTAAACACATGTGAACATGCTGTCCAAGACAAGCATGACCACATAGTAGTCTTATAATAAAACACTACCGAGTTCTGGTTGGGAACCAACATCGAGGATATCGAAGTCCTTGCATAAGGCATGCTCTTAAGAAGGAACTTCTTCTCCTTGAACAAATCAGTTAGTGGCTTGGTGTGCTAGGGATACATATGGAATGAAGGTTGCGAGCCTGTCAAACCATAGCATACTTCGCGCATGCATGACTGACTTGGGCTGATTCCGAAGGAAGCAAAACAAACCTTCCTCAAATTTATGGCGGCAACTTGCACCAAATGCACATGAATCCGAGGAAGTCACTTCTTCCATCCAAGCATAAGCTTCATGAACGGAACACGAAGGCATTGCTTACAAAGTTTCCAACACTAGGTTAATGTTCAACATGACTCATGGGGGAGACAGAATGCTGCTGATGGGCTCAACGGCAACTCATCGGAATTTCCATATCACTGGACTTCCACCATCATGTGAACACAGTGATAGCATTGGTCAGACCAAAAGATGTAATGGTGTATGCTCGAGGGATCAACCACGAGTAAGACAACATTATGAACATCGTTGGTTCTGATTTGATTTGATGATAGCCCATACTCAAATCAAAGTTTCATCAAGGCAATAGATCCAACAACTGATCACGAGGACCAATTGATGAAGATATCACCCTTCTTCAGCACACACACACACATGAGGATATTCCTTAGTGATGAACTAAGTGGATTAAGCTTTTATCTTCCAACTCTCCAAATTGTTGTTTAGCTCAACCAACTAGCTCAGGGTATCCAACACAGATTCTTGGAGAAAGGGTGGTTCACAAGAAACCAACTTGATCACGAGCTCAACATAACAGTCAGGGGACAACCTGGTAATACTTCCGAGAAGATATTCGGAAAATCACGAACCACTGATATGTTACTAAGCTCGAGAACAATCTTGCTTTTCAGGGCAAGATGATACGATCGAAAGAGTGAGGGATTGACAAAATCTCAACTCGTTGATCGAAGAGTGCACCAGGAATAAGGACTAGGTAGCACGATTAATCTTAGGATGATGAGTTGATAACCAACACGCTAAGAATGAGAATATTGTCCATTTACTACCAAGCAATGAGTTGCTCAGAGTATTGATTTCACACATCACAATTCACTTGTCGGCATTCCGGTTACAACAACATGGAAACCGAGGAATGAACAATGATGGCAAGAGGTATTACTGCGTCAAGAATTCATAAGAGGTGGTGCAATTCTCATGTCACTCTTGACATAAAGATGGTAACACTCCAAGATAGAGCAGAGCAAAAGCTGGATTGGCATTTTGATCCACGAAATACAATTTCTTTGACCCAATCCGAGAAATGGATGAGGTACTGGAGCTTGTTTCTTCTAGTCATTCTGGAATAGAATGGCTTGACGGACCACAAGAATAATAGGCATCGATGAACGAATGCACGCATACTCTTGACTATCAATTGATAGACGAAGGTCAGAAAACGACTAAGGAGGGACAACTCAAGGAACATATGATTTTCTGAGTTGTGGATGCATGGATTAGTATGTCAAACGAGTTCAACAAATTTCTTCCGGATAATCCATGCGGAGAGGTAGGACTGGCAGATTCACAATTATGGATGGAGAACTCCTCAAGAGTACTCTGGTTGTGATCTTTTGGTTCAGCAGAACTTCTTCCATAAGCAGTTCATGGTATTTGGAAGAATGAAATACCACGGACCTCGATGACTATCGCAAAGGTAACTAATGTCCTAAAGGAACTAGCAAGCACTATCAACATGAAGTAAGTAGGGTGAATCTCGGGTTCGAAAACCCAGGAGTAGAATACCTACTACTAAACGGCATCACGGGATGCTTTCGAGAATAGTGGCCAGACTTATCACACTGGGAACACAAAACATTGCTAGATTACTAGGTGATACTCTAGACACCAAGGGTCATAATAATAGCTCCAACATATATGTCGAGGCAACAGAGTACCACAACTTACTGATTAGTGTGGTTAAACTGGCCCAAAAGGACATCGGGAACTGGGAGGAAGGATTTGCAAATGCATCAGATTATTTAGAAACCTGGGATGACTCAGACAGCATAATGGATGTAAATGCTCAAAAAGATTTAAGACATCCTGCAAAATGGTGGCATAACCACTCAACATCACATAATCAAGATTCTGAGATCAACTAAGAACACATGGAAGTAGTAGGAACTGAACTGGGGCTTGAATCCAACAATCTTATAAGTCTATGGATTAGTAACACGTCATCCTGATAGATAGATGAGAAGGCCTAGTTCTTAATCCCCGTAGAAGAGAAGAGATTGACTCAGATCAGAAGCCATGAGGTATAAGGAGTAAAAAGAGCCTTACGTTCCCTTCCACAATCAATTCCCTTATATAACTAAAGCATTTCTAGACTCAACTTCGACCAGTTTGGCTTGGTAATCCTACAAGCAGTCAGGCTCTGATACCAACGCTGTCAGGACCCCGATCCTAAGCCACATCGATCCAGCGTGTAACACATCATATCACCTTGCGGCCTCACGCACGGTACTCCCACGGGTGCCACCTTACCTGGCCCGGGACCGTTTGCGCCTTTTGGCTCACGTATATGATAGTGTCGCTAGCATCCATATGACAGAGAACCCGGGCCGACATGGCTAGTCGTGAACCCAAGGCGGCACTAACCCATGAGGACAGGCATACATGAATCACATCGAGCATGTCGGTCAACAACGTATAAATCCGGGCTGTAGCACTGGGCTAACAGGACTCCGGTAACCCGGGCTGTAGCAGGCTAGGCAGGACTCCGGATAACACCGCGTGACATTTCCCCGAAGGGACAGACACAGGAACGAAGTGAATCACATGCCGGCCAGTCAAGTGTTCCGAGCAGTAGTGCTGGGCTAGCAGGACTCCGGTGAACCGGGCTGTAGCGGACTACTATCGCTCAGAAGCACTAGACTACATTTCCCCATATGATAGGCTGCCAAGGATAAACAACTAGATAGTCGGATCCCACTCATACCAAGCATTTCAATCATACACACAATATGCCCGATATGAGTAAATACAACATGGCATCACAACATAACTCTACGACTCAAAGTATTTATTCATTAGGCTCCGAGGAGCGAGATAGTACAAACATGGGTCTCATGACCCAACATTCAGAGCATACAAGTCAAACACATGCGGAAGCTTAACATGTCTGAGTACAGACATCTACAAATGAAAAAGGCCGAGAAGCCTGACTATCTACCAGATCCTGCCGAGGGCACAAGATCGTAGCTGAGGTATCAAGCTAAACGTCGAAGTCCAAGCGGTACTACTAGCGAGACTGAAGTCTCTCTGCAAAAACATAATATAGGCAAATGTGAGTACAAATGTACCCAACAAGACTTACATCAGAACTAACTACATATGCATCAGTATCAAAAGGGGGTGGTGGAGTTTGACTGCAGCAAGCCAGCTTTGACTCGGTGGCTATCCTGAACTACGACTGCAAGTAACTCTTTTGAAGTGGCGCACACGAGTCCACATATTCACCATATCAATACACCACTATGGATCCGCTCCCGTCTCCCTACGAGAAGGCCATCCATAGCACTCACGCTTATCTTGCGCATTTTAGAGTATCCACTTTCACTTGTCTATGAACTATGCAAGGGGTCCAAGTTTCCATATCCGAGGAATCCGGCTATTCGAATAGATAATGATAACCCTGCAGGGGTGTACTTCTTCACACACGCTCTCGCCACTTATCGCCCTGTACACGACATGTACCTCGGCAACCTTCAAGCGGAAGCCGGGCGAGGGAGTCGGCCACGACCTGACTAACCACACAAGTCTCTTGTCCAGGTTTATCGCCTATTCGGGTTCCATCCGCAAGGAGATCCGGCCGGGGTGTCGCTCACGGCCCCAAACGATGTGTACAGGGTTCCAAGCCCATCAAACGGGCGGCGCTCGGCATACCCGGCCACGGTGCCTAGTCTGTCCCAAGCCCGCCTGTACAGGGTGCCACTTGGTAGACTACTAACACTACCTACTAACACCAGAAACTAGTTGCAACTCCTGGACAGAGATCAAGTTGATTAATAAGTCGAGAGGGGCCGAGTTACCGGAACCCAATGTGTGGTAGTAACTGTTCATGGATCACAAACACAGAACTCAGTTCCTGAGGACGGTTGCAATGAGACAACCCACCATGTACTCCTACATGGCCTCTCAACGCTACCTTTACCAAATCGTGTTCCCACACTTAGCTCTCAACAGTAGGATATGTTCACCACATTCCAATTCATTCCCGATGAATCAGACCCGACTCAACTCTAAGCAGTAGCAGGCATGACAACAAGCATGAATGAGTAGGCACATCAGGGCTCAAACAACTCCTACTCATGCTAGTGGGTTTCATCTATTTACTGTGGAAATGACAGGTCATGCAAAGGATAAAGGGGTTCAGCTACCGCAACAAGTAACAGATGATTCGTTGTTGTCCTAATGCAGTAAAAGAGAGCAGGAGCGAGAGAGTGGGATTATATCGGAATGAACAAGGGGGTTTTGCTTGCCTGGCACTTCTGAAGATAATATAGTTCTTCATCGGTGTCATCGAACACGTCGTCGGAACGTCGTCTACCGGGAGGGGATAACACCGGCAAACAAGAAAGAACACAATCAATGCAATGCAACAATATGATGCATGAATGTGACATGGCAATATGCTGTGGTTTGAGCTAATGCAACTAGCAACAGATTAAATGAAGTTGGTTTGAATAAAAGATTCAAATTCAAACTCCATATGTGAGAGTTTAGATGCCATTTATATGATTTGGCCTAAACAGTGATGTTAGCTTGCTCAAACATGCATGAACATGGCATAAACAGATTCTTCATATTTTTCTGATCATTTTTCATATATAACTTATTTCCATTGGAGTTACGGTTGAATTTCTATGGATTTTAGAAGTTTAGGGCATTTTCTGAAATTTCCCAAATAAGAATAAATCCAGAAAATGTATTATTGCGTCAGCATGACGTCGGGGTGACGTCAGCAGGTCAAAGGCGCCAGCCCAGGTCAAACCTGACGGCTGGGACCCATATGTCAGTGGTTAGTTGACTAACTAATCAGAGTTAGTTAGTGTTAGGTTAATCACTAATCTAGGTTAATTAGCGCTAGACTAACCTAACTACTAATTAACAAGGGTGGCCCACATGTCGGTGACCCAGGGGGGGTCAAACTGTGGTCAACCCCGGGTCAAACTCACCGGAGTTGACCCACGGCTCGTCGCCGGCGAGGCCAGGGACGGCGGAGGCGCTCGGGTTTCGCCCACGGTCGACCAAATCGACCGTGGTTTGGTCCTACGCGTAGGTGGGGCTCGCGCGCATCCGGTAGGACAAGCGGGAGGGGCTGGGGTGGAGCGAGCTCGCCAGAGTCGAGCTCGTGGCGGCGGCCGGAGTTTGGACGGGGTTGGGTTCGGCGCTACGGAGCACGGGAAGGCGAATGGATGCATGCGTTAGGCTCCTGGGGGCCTCTTGAGCACGTTGACGCGCTCCAACACGAGCGGCAAGGGCTGTGGCCGCGGCGACGCCATGGCCGGCGGCGGTGAGCTCTCGGCTGCGACGTCTAGTGCGGCTAGGGAACGAGGACGAGCTCGAGGAGCAGGGGGAAATACGGCGGGGCTCACAGCGGGGTCGAAGCGGAGCTCAGCAGACTCGGGGAGGCGACGGAGACGGCGAATCGGACGGCGGCATCCGGCGGCCGTGGTCGGGGAAGAAGGCCACATGCGTCGTCTTGGGGCCGTCCTGGCTCGTGTATCTCGGCGAGGAGGGAGAAGAGGTTGCAGCGGAGCCTCTGAGAGCATCGGCCGGACGAGGCAGTGGTCGTGGCCACGGCGGCGCTCGTCGGTGGCGACGGCGGCGCTCGGGTTCGGGAGAGATAGGGAGAGAGGCGAGGCAGGGAGAGAGGGGAGCGGTCGAGGGGGGTCCAGGGGTCTGCGTGGCGTCGAGGAGGGGCTTCGAGGCGCCCGGTGAGGCAGGCGAGCAAGGAGGAGGCGTGGCGCCTCGCGCGTGCGCTGTCTTCCTCCTCTGCCTACTGGCAGAGGTTGGGGATGACTGGCGCAGGCCAGTAGGCTGGGCCGTGCTGGGCCAGGCCAGGTGAGCACCAGGTAAAACTCTCCCTCTCTGCTTTCTGTTTTTCTTATTATTTGTTTCTGTTCTGTGTTTTGAAATAGTAGAAATACTATTCCATTTAGAAAAACCCTGAAAATATTTAGAGGCACATTTGAAAATATTCTCAACAACCTAAAAATACCTTCAAGATTATTTGGGCATTTTAAATTATTTATAGAATTTAAATTTCCCAAATGCAAATACTTATGGCTTGGTGCAAAAATCCAGAATAGCCTCCAAAAATATGAAACCATTTTTGGCAGAGGGTTTAGCCAGGACCAAAGATGGTGAATATTTATGAAGGGCATTTTGGGTTCATTGAAATAATTTTAGTAAACCCTAGTTGGTTTCAGGGGGGTGCTAGGGGTTCTGTCATCCCCATTTCAAAATTCCTTTGAAATCAAACATGATGCATGGATGCAGATGCCACTAACTACAAACAAATCTGGGGCTGTGACAACTCACCCCCACTAAACAAGAATCTCGTCCCGAGATTCAAGACATGAGGTAAGAAGACAGAGGGGTCGCAAGCTATCACAATCTTCTCGATCCAACTGTCCTTCTTGAAGGTGTAGCTTCATTGCATCATATTGATCTTGACGTCCTCGCTTTTGAGATCTTCATCCAACACGATGGCGATAGAAAGAACTCTATAGGAAATGATCTCCTCGAAGATCGAGCATTCAAGACCAATTCGTGGAATGAGATGTTGGAACATCTCGAGTTGAGGCACAAAACACATCGTGAGGGACGGAAGAACAACAACGAGGTTTGATTTGGTGGGCAACAATTCAACGCTTAGAGAGATAGTGGATGGTGTTAAGGTGGCGAGGGAATAGTTGCCATGATCCAAAACAGGGCACCTCAGGGAAGGTGACTCAAAGAACTATTTCCCTAAGTGGCAAAAAGAATTACTTTTGATACAAGATCATTGAAATTCTTTGTACCAGCCTAAGGCAATCACAAACGATCGTGTGAATGAATTCGAAGGAATGGCATACCCGAACTGGATGGATGATGTGGACTACCTTGTTGAAGACAACGCAATGGATGACTTTTGCTTATCACCGGAAATGGATGGGACCCATGACAGGACCACTTTTGAAGATGATCCTAGATAGCAACTGCTGAGAAGGCCATCCCATGGAAATTGGCACGATGGGTGCAAGTTGGGAACAAAATGCAAATGTTGGGAGTGTTCCAACCATCATATCTGCGTGAGATTCAGATCCGATTGGTAATAGGATACTTCAGACTCAGCATGTCTGAAAGGAAAGTTTGCAACACAATTCGGCGAGATGACGTTGCGAGATTCTCGGGAAATGAACTACGATAGCATGCTCCAAAACATGAGCTGGTTCTGCTAAACACATGTGAACATGCTGTCCAAGACAAGCATGACCACATAGTAGTCTTATAATAAAACACTACCGAGTTCTGGTTGGGAACCAACATCGAGGATATCGAAGTCCTTGCATAAGGCATGCTCTTAAGAAGGAACTTCTTCTCCTTGAACAAATCAGTTAGTGGCTTGGTGTGCTAGGGATACATATGGAATGAAGGTTGCGAGCCTGTCAAACCATAGCATACTTCGCGCATGCATGACTGACTTGGGCTGATTCCGAAGGAAGCAAAACAAACCTTCCTCAAATTTATGGCGGCAACTTGCACCAAATGCACATGAATCCGAGGAAGTCACTTCTTCCATCCAAGCATAAGCTTCATGAACGGAACACGAAGGCATTGCTTACAAAGTTTCCAACACTAGGTTAATGTTCAACATGACTCATGGGGGAGACAGAATGCTGCTGATGGGCTCAACGGCAACTCATCGGAATTTCCATATCACTGGACTTCCACCATCATGTGAACACAGTGATAGCATTGGTCAGACCAAAAGATGTAATGGTGTATGCTCGAGGGATCAACCACGAGTAAGACAACATTATGAACATCGTTGGTTCTGATTTGATTTGATGATAGCCCATACTCAAATCAAAGTTTCATCAAGGCAATAGATCCAACAACTGATCACGAGGACCAATTGATGAAGATATCACCCTTCTTCAGCACACACACACACATGAGGATATTCCTTAGTGATGAACTAAGTGGATTAAGCTTTTATCTTCCAACTCTCCAAATTGTTGTTTAGCTCAACCAACTAGCTCAGGGTATCCAACACAGATTCTTGGAGAAAGGGTGGTTCACAAGAAACCAACTTGATCACGAGCTCAACATAACAGTCAGGGGACAACCTGGTAATACTTCCGAGAAGATATTCGGAAAATCACGAACCACTGATATGTTACTAAGCTCGAGAACAATCTTGCTTTTCAGGGCAAGATGATACGATCGAAAGAGTGAGGGATTGACAAAATCTCAACTCGTTGATCGAAGAGTGCACCAGGAATAAGGACTAGGTAGCACGATTAATCTTAGGATGATGAGTTGATAACCAACACGCTAAGAATGAGAATATTGTCCATTTACTACCAAGCAATGAGTTGCTCAGAGTATTGATTTCACACATCACAATTCACTTGTCGGCATTCCGGTTACAACAACATGGAAACCGAGGAATGAACAATGATGGCAAGAGGTATTACTGCGTCAAGAATTCATAAGAGGTGGTGCAATTCTCATGTCACTCTTGACATAAAGATGGTAACACTCCAAGATAGAGCAGAGCAAAAGCTGGATTGGCATTTTGATCCACGAAATACAATTTCTTTGACCCAATCCGAGAAATGGATGAGGTACTGGAGCTTGTTTCTTCTAGTCATTCTGGAATAGAATGGCTTGACGGACCACAAGAATAATAGGCATCGATGAACGAATGCACGCATACTCTTGACTATCAATTGATAGACGAAGGTCAGAAAACGACTAAGGAGGGACAACTCAAGGAACATATGATTTTCTGAGTTGTGGATGCATGGATTAGTATGTCAAACGAGTTCAACAAATTTCTTCCGGATAATCCATGCGGAGAGGTAGGACTGGCAGATTCACAATTATGGATGGAGAACTCCTCAAGAGTACTCTGGTTGTGATCTTTTGGTTCAGCAGAACTTCTTCCATAAGCAGTTCATGGTATTTGGAAGAATGAAATACCACGGACCTCGATGACTATCGCAAAGGTAACTAATGTCCTAAAGGAACTAGCAAGCACTATCAACATGAAGTAAGTAGGGTGAATCTCGGGTTCGAAAACCCAGGAGTAGAATACCTACTACTAAACGGCATCACGGGATGCTTTCGAGAATAGTGGCCAGACTTATCACACTGGGAACACAAAACATTGCTAGATTACTAGGTGATACTCTAGACACCAAGGGTCATAATAATAGCTCCAACATATATGTCGAGGCAACAGAGTACCACAACTTACTGATTAGTGTGGTTAAACTGGCCCAAAAGGACATCGGGAACTGGGAGGAAGGATTTGCAAATGCATCAGATTATTTAGAAACCTGGGATGACTCAGACAGCATAATGGATGTAAATGCTCAAAAAGATTTAAGACATCCTGCAAAATGGTGGCATAACCACTCAACATCACATAATCAAGATTCTGAGATCAACTAAGAACACATGGAAGTAGTAGGAACTGAACTGGGGCTTGAATCCAACAATCTTATAAGTCTATGGATTAGTAACACGTCATCCTGATAGATAGATGAGAAGGCCTAGTTCTTAATCCCCGTAGAAGAGAAGAGATTGACTCAGATCAGAAGCCATGAGGTATAAGGAGTAAAAAGAGCCTTACGTTCCCTTCCACAATCAATTCCCTTATATAACTAAAGCATTTCTAGACTCAACTTCGACCAGTTTGGCTTGGTAATCCTACAAGCAGTCAGGCTCTGATACCAACGCTGTCAGGACCCCGATCCTAAGCCACATCGATCCAGCGTGTAACACATCATATCACCTTGCGGCCTCACGCACGGTACTCCCACGGGTGCCACCTTACCTGGCCCGGGACCGTTTGCGCCTTTTGGCTCACGTATATGATAGTGTCGCTAGCATCCATATGACAGAGAACCCGGGCCGACATGGCTAGTCGTGAACCCAAGGCGGCACTAACCCATGAGGACAGGCATACATGAATCACATCGAGCATGTCGGTCAACAACGTATAAATCCGGGCTGTAGCACTGGGCTAACAGGACTCCGGTAACCCGGGCTGTAGCAGGCTAGGCAGGACTCCGGATAACACCGCGTGACATTTCCCCGAAGGGACAGACACAGGAACGAAGTGAATCACATGCCGGCCAGTCAAGTGTTCCGAGCAGTAGTGCTGGGCTAGCAGGACTCCGGTGAACCGGGCTGTAGCGGACTACTATCGCTCAGAAGCACTAGACTACATTTCCCCATATGATAGGCTGCCAAGGATAAACAACTAGATAGTCGGATCCCACTCATACCAAGCATTTCAATCATACACACAATATGCCCGATATGAGTAAATACAACATGGCATCACAACATAACTCTACGACTCAAAGTATTTATTCATTAGGCTCCGAGGAGCGAGATAGTACAAACATGGGTCTCATGACCCAACATTCAGAGCATACAAGTCAAACACATGCGGAAGCTTAACATGTCTGAGTACAGACATCTACAAATGAAAAAGGCCGAGAAGCCTGACTATCTACCAGATCCTGCCGAGGGCACAAGATCGTAGCTGAGGTATCAAGCTAAACGTCGAAGTCCAAGCGGTACTACTAGCGAGACTGAAGTCTCTCTGCAAAAACATAATATAGGCAAATGTGAGTACAAATGTACCCAACAAGACTTACATCAGAACTAACTACATATGCATCAGTATCAAAAGGGGGTGGTGGAGTTTGACTGCAGCAAGCCAGCTTTGACTCGGTGGCTATCCTGAACTACGACTGCAAGTAACTCTTTTGAAG
Organism: Aegilops umbellulata; assembly: GCA_032464435.1. Lineage (NCBI taxonomy): Eukaryota > Viridiplantae > Streptophyta > Magnoliopsida > Poales > Poaceae > Aegilops > Aegilops umbellulata. Next base: position 475,211,864 of record CP136060.1, read on the forward strand.
TGGCGCACACGAGTCCACATATTCACCATATCAATACACCACTATGGATCCGCTCCCGTCTCCCTACGAGAAGGCCATCCATAGCACTCACGCTTATCTTGCGCATTTTAGAGTATCCACTTTCACTTGTCTATGAACTATGCAAGGGGTCCAAGTTTCCATATCCGAGGAATCCGGCTATTCGAATAGATAATGATAACCCTGCAGGGGTGTACTTCTTCACACACGCTCTCGCCACTTATCGCCCTGTACACGACATGTACCTCGGCAACCTTCAAGCGGAAGCCGGGCGAGGGAGTCGGCCACGACCTGACTAACCACACAAGTCTCTTGTCCAGGTTTATCGCCTATTCGGGTTCCATCCACAAGGAGATCCGGCCGGGGTGTCGCTCACGGCCCCAAACGATGTGTACAGGGTTCCAAGCCCATCAAACGGGCGGCGCTCGGCATACCCGGCCACGGTGCCTAGTCTGTCCCAAGCCCGCCTGTACAGGGTGCCACTTGGTAGACTACTAACACTACCTACTAACACCAGAAACTAGTTGCAACTCCTGGACAGAGATCAAGTTGATTAATAAGTCGAGAGGGGCCGAGTTACCGGAACCCAATGTGTGGTAGTAAATGTTCATGGATCACAAACACAGAACTCAGTTCCTGAGGACGGTTGCAATGAGACAACCCACCATGTACTCCTACATGGCCTCTCAACGCTACCTTTACCAAATCGTGTTCCCACACTTAGCTCTCAACAGTAGGATATGTTCACCACATTCCAATTCATTCCCGATGAATCAGACCCGACTCAACTCTAAGCAGTAGCAGGCATGACAACAAGCATGAATGAGTAGGCACATCAGGGCTCAAACAACTCCTACTCATGCTAGTGGGTTTCATCTATTTACTGTGGAAATGACAGGTCATGCAAAGGATAAAGGGGTTCAGCTACCGCAACAAGTAACAGATGATTCGTTGTTGTCCTAATGCAGTAAAAGAGAGCAGGAGCGAGAGAGTGGGATTATATCGGAATGAACAAGGGGGTTTTGCTTGCCTGGCACTTCTGAAGATAATATAGTTCTTCATCGGTGTCATCGAACACGTCGTCGGAACGTCGTCTACCGGGAGGGGATAACACCGGCAAACAAGAAAGAACACAATCAATGCAATGCAACAATATGATGCATGAATGTGACATGGCAATATGCTGTGGTTTGAGCTAATGCAACTAGCAACAGATTAAATGAAGTTGGTTTGAATAAAAGATTCAAATTCAAACTCCATATGTGAGAGTTTAGATGCCATTTATATGATTTGGCCTAAACAGTGATGTTAGCTTGCTCAAACATGCATGAACATGGCATAAACAGATTCTTCATATTTTTCTGATCATTTTTCATATATAACTTATTTCCATTGGAGTTACGGTTGAATTTCTATGGATTTTAGAAGTTTAGGGCATTTTCTGAAATTTCCCAAATAAGAATAAATCCAGAAAATGTATTATTGCGTCAGCATGACGTCGGGGTGACGTCAGCAGGTCAAAGGCGCCAGCCCAGGTCAAACCTGACGGCTGGGACCCATATGTCAGTGGTTAGTTGACTAACTAATCAGAGTTAGTTAGTGTTAGGTTAATCACTAATCTAGGTTAATTAGCGCTAGACTAACCTAACTACTAATTAACAAGGGTGGCCCACATGTCGGTGACCCAGGGGGGGTCAAACTGTGGTCAACCCCGGGTCAAACTCACCGGAGTTGACCCACGGCTCGTCGCCGGCGAGGCCAGGGACGGCGGAGGCGCTCGGGTTTCGCCCACGGTCGACCAAATCGACCGTGGTTTGGTCCTACGCGTAGGTGGGGCTCGCGCGCATCCGGTAGGACAAGCGAGAGGGGCTGGGGTGGAGCGAGCTCTCCGGAGTCGAGCTCGTGGCGGCGGCCGGAGTTCGGACGGGGTTGGGTTCGGCGCTACGGAGCACGGGAGGGCGAATGGATGCATGTGTTAGGCTCCTGGGGGCCTCCTGAGCATGTTGACGCGCTCCGACACGAGCGGCAGGGGCTGTGGCCGCGGCGGCGCCATGGCCGGCGGCGGTGAGCTCTCGGCTCCGACGTCTAGTGCGGCTAGGGAACAAGGACGAGCTCGAGGAGCAGGGGGAAATACGGCGGGGCTCACAGCGGGGTCGAAGCGGAGCTCAGCAGACTCGGGGAGGCGACGGAGACGGCGAATCGGACGGCGGCATCCGGCGGCCGTGGTCGGGGAAGAAGGCCACATGCGTCGTCTTGGGGCCGTCCTGGCTCGTGTAGCTCGGCGAGGAGGGAGAAGAGGTTGCGGCGGAGCCTCTGAGAGCATCGGCGGGGCGAGGCAGTGGCCGTGGCCACGGCGGCGCTCGTCGGTGGCGGCGGCGGCGCTCGGGTTTGGGAGAGAGAGGGAGAGAGGCGAGGCAGGGAGAGAGGGGAGCGGTCGAGGGGGGTCCAGGGGTCTGCGTGGCGTCGAGGAGAGGCTTCGAGGCGCCCGGTGAGGCAGGCGAGCAAGGAGTAGGCGTGGCGCCTCGCGCGTGCGCTGTCTCCCTCCTCTGCCTACTGGCAGAGGTTGGGGATGACTGGCGCAGGCCAGTAGGCTGGGCCGTGCTGGGCCAGGCCAGGTGAGCGCCAGGTAAAACTCCCCCTCTCTGCTTTCTGTTTTTCTTATTATTTGTTTCTGTTCTGTGTTTTGAAATAGTAGAAATACTATTCCATTTAGAAAAACCCTGAAAATATTTAGAGGCACATTTGAAAATATTCTCAACAGCCTAAAAATACCTTCAAAATTATTTGGGCATTTTAAATTATTTATAGAATTTAAATTGCCCAAATGCAAATACTTATGGCTTGGTGCAAAAATCCAGAATAGCCTCCAAAAATATGAAACCAATTTTGGCAGAGGGTTTAGCCAGGACCAAAGATGGTGAACATTTATGAAGGGCATTTTGGGTTCATTGAAATAATTTTAGTAAACCCTAGTTGGTTTCAGGGGGGGTGCTGGGGGTTCTGTCATCCCCATTTCAAAATTCCTTTGAAATCAAACATGATGCATGGATGCAGATGCCACTAACTACAAACAAATCTGGGGCTGTGATAGCTCCTGCCCGTTCTCAGAGGTCCAACCATATCCAATCCCCAAACAGCGAAGGGCCAGACGAGTGGAATGGTCTTCAGGGTTGACGCGGGTTTGTGCGACATATTGGAGTAGAACTGACATCCTTTACATTTGTCAACTATCTCTTTCGCCATTTCATTTGCTCTTGGCCAGTAAAATCCCACTCGGTATGCTTTAGCCACAATGGTCCGAGAGGACGCATGGTGACCACAGGTCCCCGAGTGGATATCGTCAAGAATTATTTGACCTTCTTCCGGCGTTATACACTTCTAGCTGACTCCAGTCGCGCTTTCTCTATACAATTGTCCCTTTATGACGGTAAAGGCCTTGGATCGACGGATGATCTGTCGAGCCTCTTCTTCGTCTTCTGGGATTTCTTTCCTTAGGATGTACGCGATGTACGGCACCGTCCAGTCGGGTGTGATGACCAAAACTTCCATGATCAGGTCGACCACTGCTGGAACCTCAACTTCAGTCGGATCCGTGGCACTTTTTGGCTGCGGGGCTTCTTCAATGAAAGGATCCTCTTGAACTGATGGCGTGTGGATGTGTTGCAAAAACACATTGCTGGGACCTATTTTTGCCAAATCATCAGCTGCTTGATTTTTCAGTCGGGGTATGTGATGAAGCTCTAACCCCTCGAATTTCTTCTCTAGCTTTCTCACTGCATTGTAGTAACCAGTCATGGTTGGACTTCTGATGTCCCATTCCTTCATCACCTGATTAACCACCAAATCTGAGTCGCCATAGACCATGAGGCGACGGACGCCGAGTGAAATGGCCATGCGCAACCCATACAAAAGTGCTTCATATTCTACTTCGTTATTGGAGGAATCAAAGTGGATTTGGAGAACATATCTGAGCTTATCTCCTCGGGGGGAAACCAATACTACCCCAGCACCGGAACCATTCAGCATCTTAGAACCGACGAAGAACATGGTCCAGTGCTCCGAGTGGACTTGAGTCGGCAGTTGTTGTTCAATCCACTCGGCAACGAAATCTGCTATTGCTTGGGACTTGATAGCTTTCTTTGCCTCAAACTTGATATCTAGGGGAAGGAGTTCAATCTCCCATTTTGCCACTTGACCGGTTGCATCTCTGTTGTGCAGAATCTCTGACAATGGAGCGTCACTGACGGATGTAATGGAATGGTCAGAGAAGTAATGTGCAACCTTCTTTGTGGTCATATAAATCCCATATACAAGCTTCTGATAATGAGGATATCTTTGCTTTGATGGAGTCAAAACTTCAGAAACATAACATACTGGGCGCTGAAATTTAAAAGCCTTTCCTTCTTCTTCCCGCTCAACCGTAAGTACCGTACTGACAACTTGTCCGGTGGCTGCAATGTAAAGCAGTAAAGGCTCTTTGCTGATTGGAGCAGCAAGCACCGGCTGGGTGGAGAGCAGGGCTTTTAGCTCTGCAAATGCTGCATCAGCTTCAGGAGTCCACTCGAACTTGTCTAACTTCTTCATTAGTCGGTAAAGGGGCAATGCCTTTTCACCGAGGCGAGAAATGAATCGACTTAAAGCGGCCAAGCAACCAGTAAGCTTCTGGACATCATGCACGCGCACTGGGCGCTTCATTCGGAGTGTAGTACCAACTTTTTCTGGGTCGGCGTTGATTCCTCGTTCCGAAACGAGAAAACCGAGTAACTTTCCACCAGGAACTCCGAATGTGCACTTTGATGGATTAAGCTTGATATCATACCTCCCGAGGTTGGCAAATGTCTCAGCAAGGTCAGTCAGTAGGTCGGAACCATTCCGTGACTTGACCACAATATCATCCATGTATGCTTCCACATTCCGACTGATTTGAGTGAGCAAACACTTCTGAATCATCCTCATGAACGTGGCTCTGGCATTTTTGAGGCCGAATGGCATGGTAACATAACAGAAGCACCCAAATGGAGTGATGAAAGCTGTTTTGATCTCATCGGGCCCATACAGACGGATCTGATGGTAACCGGAATAAGCATCCAAAAAAGACAGACACTCACATCCCGCAGTCGAGTCGACTATCTGGTCGATGCGGGGGAGAGGAAAATGATCTTTCGGGCAGAGCCGGATTATATGTTTGAAGTCAATGCACATGCGGAGTGACTTGTCCTTCTTGGGGACCATGGCAACATTGGCGAGCCTCTCGGCGTGGTAAATTTCTCGGATGAACTCTGCTGCTAAGAGCCGAGCCACCTCCTCACCAATGGCCTTTCTCTTTCGGACGGCGGACCGTCGAAGATGTTCTTTGACAGGTTTCACTTTTGGGTAGACTCGTAGGCGGTGCTCAGCCAGCCCCCTGGGAACACCTGGCATGTCAGAAGGCTTCCATGCGAAGATGTCCCAGTTCTCATGGAGGAACTGGATGAGCGCTTCTTCCTATTTGGAGTCGAGTGTTGTTGAGATATGGGTCAGAGCAGCATTGGGATCGGTCGGGTGAATATGAATCGGCTTTGTCTCACCGGACAACTGCACCTGGACAGAAAGACCCTATGAAGCTTTACTGTTCCCTGGGATTGGCTTTGGGCCTTTCCTGCGTAACTTAGGTGGAAGGCGAAGAAGGCCCCCTTCCGGGGGGCGAGCCATCAGTGAGATACCACTCTGGAAGAGCTCGGATTCTAACCTTGTGTCAGACCCGCGGGCCAAGGGACAGTCTCAAGTAGACAGTTTCTATGGGGGAAAACTTTGTTTTTGCCACTCTAGTTTTTGCCAACTTCGCTTATGCCACTCTAGAATTTGACATCTCACTTTTGCCACTCTTAGCTTTTGACAATACATCATAAATGCCATTCCGTGGCAAAAACGATAATTTTTTATTTCACTTTTGCCACACTTAGCTTTTGACATGTATCACAATTGCCACTCTAAAACTTTTGCTTTTGCCACGGAATGGCAAAAATGATATATTGTCAAAAGCTAAGAGTGGCAAAAGTGAAATCTCAAATTCTAGAGTGGCATAAGCAAAGTTGGCAAAAACTAGAGTGGCAAAAACAAATTTTTCCCTTTCTATGGGGCGTAGGACTCCTCCTTTTTACTTTTGGATTTTTTTTATTTGAAACGCTGATTCCATAGCGGGCTTCTTGGCTCACAACAAATCACTCGGGTCTGCCGTTTTCTGGTATTCCTGCAGCTCTACCACTGCCATCTGAGCATCGGCGATCTTTGAGCCTTTCTGAAAGCACTCTTCCGCCTTCTTCCGATTGCCAGTAATAGTGATCACACCTTTGGGACCAGGCATCTTCAATTTGAGTTACACATAACATGGTCGAGCCATGAAACGTGCATAAGCTGGCCTGCCTAAAATAGCGTGATAAGCACTCTGGAAATCCACAACTTCAAATGTCAACTTTTCTTTGCGGTAATTCTTGGAATCACCGGAAACCACATCAAGAGCAATTTGGCCGAGTGACTCAGCCTTCTTTCCAGGAATAACTCCATGGAAACTCATGTTGCTAGTACTGATTCTGGACATTGGAATGCCCATCCCTTTCAACGTCTCAGCATACAGTATATTCAGGCCGCTGCCTCCATCCATCAAAACTTTGGTCAGTCGAGTGCCTTCAACAACTGGGTCGACCACCAAAGCTTGCCTCCCAGGGGTGGCTATGTGCGTCGGATGATCGGACTGGTCGAATGTGATGGCAGTCTGAGACCATTTCAAATAACTGGGCGTCGCCGGAGCAACCATATTCACTTCTCGGTTGATAACTTTCAGTCAACTTTTGCTTTCAACATCAGCAAAAATCATCAGGGTGGAATTGACCTGGGGGTATCCATCATCACTATCCTCCTTGTCCTCAACTTTGTCCGACTCCTTTTCCTTATATTTTGGCTATTTCCCTTGGAACTGCTGGATCAGGAGCCGACACTGCCGAGTGGTATGTTTTGGGTAAATGAGTTTACCCTCTTCATCTTTCTTTGTGTGAATGTGGCATGGCAGATCCAACACATCATTTCCGTCTTGGTCTTTCACCTTCTTAGGGTTCCAAGGCCCTTTGGGATTCCCCTTGAACTTTCCTTGAGTCACGGGCAAGGCTTCTCCAGGAGCAGCTGGCTCGGCTTTCCTCTTCTGCTTCCGAGTGGAGTTCCCTCCTCCGGTTTCGTGGGCGACTGACTTGTGCTTGCCACTCCGGAGCCGATCCTCTTCTTCACCATTGGCATACTTGGTAGCAATCTCCATCATTCGACTCAGAGACATGTCTCCAGTTCGACCGAATCTCAGGTTCAGTTCTTTGTACTTAACGCCTTCCTTGAAGGCACAGACTGCTTGGTGATCAGATATGTTCTCTACTTTGTGATGCAATGTGATCCATCTCTGGATGTAAGCCATCAAAGTTTCATTCGGCTTCTGCACACAAGATTGCAGCTCTGTCAACCCTGTTGGTCGCTTGCAAGTTCCTTCAAATGTTCTGACAAACACTCGGGCAAGATCTTCCCAAGTGTAAATGATGTTGGGTGCTAACTGAATCAGCCATGCTCTGGCCGAACCCTCCAACATAAGAGGCAGGTGTTTCATGGCCACTTCATCGTTACCGCCGCCAATCTGAACAGCCACTCGGTAGTCCTCAAGCCAAGTATCAGGCTTGGACTCACCAGTGAACTTACTGACTCCAGTCGCCAACCTGAAGTTGGGTGGAATCACCGTGGCCCTGAAGGCCTTGCTGGAGCACTCTGGTCCTGAGACGTGTACTCTTCTATTGGAGGGTACATCTCTGTCATTACCTTCTCGGTGAGCTATGTTCCTGTCAACTAAACCTTGAACGAGAATAGATCTCCCATCAAAGCCTGGTTCCCTGGGGTCGACTGGAATCCTTTGCCCCACACTATGAGGGCGTCTGTCATCCTGTTGTCGAGGCACGTACGATCCACTCCTTGGAGGAGGGGTGGGCACTCGACGTCGATCATCATGATCGAGTCAGTGATCATACTGCTCACGGTTCCTGTACTGATCACGCCGGTCCCCACGTCCCTCATGCCTCAGGGGCAATCTTCAGCTGTGGGCCGACTGGACTGTATCTGCAGCGACGGATCTACTGTGGATCCTATTCCGCGACTGAGATACAGCTGCATTCTGATCTCCTTCCGCCCGGAGTAGTGCTCTTATTTGTAACAGGCCTCTGCCAGCCTCTGACTGAGAAGGCTGAATCGACTTTGCTATACGGGCTGCAGCTGCTAAATTCTGAATCGGAGTTCAATATACCTGAGTCGGTGGCGGAAAGAGCTGACGTCGACTGGATTCTGGAACCCGTTGTCGCGCACGCTCGTCGAGTACTCGCTGGAGGTTCTCCAGTCGAGTGCGCTCAGCCAAGTTGGCCAAGCGCGCGTCCTCTAAGGCACGGGCCTCAGGGGTTTCTCCAACGATAGGAGTGTGCAGCGCATTCATGTTCCGGCGGCGAAGTTCTTCTCTCTGCAGCGACGTGAGGGGCTCAGGGAGATATTCTTCATGGGCATGCGACGGATCGCCTCCGCCGGCGTATCCGTCGGTGCGGGGAAAGCCGGGAGGACTGCGCGGTCCATCGACCATCAGAACCTCCGCCGCTGGATCACTGCTGTCGCATTCGGATGCAGTCTCTGCGGAGCCAGTCGAACAGGCCGTAGAGAGATTCGTCGGGCTCGATCGCCGCGAGTGGCCGACTGGCGAGCCACCGCGTGTCTCACCCACCGCTGGAGCCTCGACCGGCCAGAGCATTTGCGCCGGCGGGAAACAGGGAGGGAGGACGACACAGGAGCCGATCGATAATGGGTCGACGGTTGCGGCAAGAGGATGCCGCGGACGCACGCGCGAAAGTGTGTTGCCCCGCGGACAGGGAGCGCGTCGACGTCGAGCGGAGCCTCCTGAAGCCAAGCGGAGTCGTCGGCGATGAACGTGAGCGCGCCGAGACGGATCTCGCGGCCCTCCACCAAAACTCCGCCTGAAACCATGATGAAGGGGATCGAAAAAATCGCAACTTCTCCAACAAGTCGCTAAGACACCTGCCCCACGGTGGGCGCCAACTGTCGTGGTTCTAAGTCTGACAGTAGTTTAGGGGGGTAGGAATGGAGAGGCAAGATCCTAGCTATGGAGTAGTTGTAGACACACGAGAGTTACGAGTTCAGGCCCTTCTCGGAGGATGTAAAAGCCCTACGTCTCGGAGCCCGGAGGCGGTCGACTGGATTATGTGAGTATGAATTACAGAGGTGCGAACCCTTTACACTGAGGAGGGGGGTGGCTTATATAGAGTTCGCCAGACCCCTCTGGCCCTCGGTTATGCAGGGTTTAAGGTACATTAAGGTCGGGCGTTACTGGTTACGCCACAAATAAAGTGCTATGATGACCATAAAAGCTACTTAATGACCGACCGTTAGCATGCAGAGTGACTTTAGATCTCCTGGTGGTCGAGTGGTTAGCTTCATGGTCGAGTGATAGTATTCGTGGTCAAGTGTCTTCGAGCTTGTCGATTGGAACACTTCTGAGTCGATTAAAAGATGATTTCTTCTAAGGATGTCCTTGGGGAGGGTATCTCGGACAGGTCCATGACCCTACCCTAGGTACATAGCTTCATCAGTGGCTGCAGGTGCGGTCTCCTGAACACTGTTCGGCGGCAGAGCTAAATCATGCCCATCGTGACAGTGCGACGCACTCGGCCGGGGCTCTAATCCGTTGAAGATCAAGTCCCCGCGGATGTCAGCCATGTAGTTTAAGCTTCCAAACATGACCTGATGGCCAGGGGCGTAACTTTCAATCTGCTCCAGACGGCCAAGCGAATTGGCCTGCAGTGCAAAGCCGCCGAATACAAAAATTTGTCCGGGGAGAAAAGTCTCACCCCGGACTGCATCGCTATCTATGATCGAAGGAGCCATCAAGCCTAATGATGATGACACAGAGGAACTCTCAATGAAAGCACCAATGTCGGTGTCAAAACCGGCGGATCTCGAGTAGGGGGTCCCAAACTGTGCGTCTAGGTGGATGGTAACAGGAGACAAGGGACACGATGTTTTTACCCAGGTTCGGGCCCTCTCGATGGAGGTAAAACCCTACTACTGCTTGATTAATATTGATGATATGGGTAGTACAAGAGTGGTCTACCACGAGATCAGAGAGGCTAAACCCCAGAAGCTAGCCTATGGTATGATTGTTGTTCTACGGACTAAACCCTCCGGTTTATATAGACACCGGAGGGGTCTAGGGTTACATAGAGTCGGTTACAAGGAAGGAGATCTACATATCCGTATTGCCAAGCTTGCCTTCCACGCCAAGGAGAGTCCCATCCGGACACGGGACGAAGTCTTCAATCTTGTATCTTCATGGTCCAACAGTCTGGGCAAAGGTTATAGTCCGGCTGTCCGGATACCCCCTAATCCAGGACTCCCTCACTTCGCAAAGATGCACGAAAAGGGCCATGCATGCCACCGCGTTCGGAGTGAAATCCAAAATACGGAAGCTGAAGGTGTGCATGATATTGCTGAAGAAATCGGAAAAGGGAGGAGAGAGCCTGCAAGAGAAGTAATCAACGAAAAAGGGGTACCGATTTGAGGCAGGCTCGGCGCAGACTGCGGGGATGACACGCGTAGCCAGATGCCCCGAACCCTCCCGCCCATCTTCACTCCCCACAGGGGCCTGAAGAGGTCCCGAAGCTCGAACATGTCGACCGTCGAGGGGAAGAAGAAGGCGGACCGTGTCCGATCCCCCGACAACGCGCTCTCCGGCGGCTCCACAGGCCCGGCGTCATTGGCCACCCCCTTGCCCTTGGTGGATTTTGGCGCCATGGTGAAAAAGGAGGGAGAAGCGAAGGGCGGAAGGAGCACGACGGCGGCGGGCGAAGACGAAGCTTGGAGAAGAAGAGGGAGACAAGAAGAGGCCTCTGAGATTGAGGTTGCGCGAAGGGTAAAAGGAACAGTGCGCCCAAAGTTATCCCTTTTTATGGGGAATTTGCGGGGCGCGTTGCCCATTTACTGCGATGTGACGCATGCGTGCGGGAACCGCCCCACGCATGCCGCCCATGTCACGCACGCCCCCTCCACGCCGCGCTGCGCGCGCGGGTCGTGGGAAGCACAGCGCGCGAAAAATCTTACCGCGGTAAAAACTGCCCCGCCTGCCCGCGCACCGTTTTGGGCCTGACCCAACAACGTGTCGCGCATATTTGTGGCCCAGGACCAGGGGCTCCTGTCAGTGTACAAAACTAGGGCACATTTTTGTACCCCTTAACCTGTGCACGGGCAGTCAGAGCCACGCCCACGGCCACAGCAGGCAGAGTGGAGGAGGTGAGCCAAGGTAAGACCGAAGCCCAAGACGATGCAAAGCAACGGCAAGGACCAAGGCCACAAAGATCAGATGGGCGAAGCAGGTTTCCCCGGCAAGGATCCTTGCCGGGGCGGCCTCAGCGGCCCCGGCAAGACCCTTGCCGGGGCAGCTTGCCCACGCCAGCCGAGCGGGCCACCCTCGAGCCCACCAACACTCAAAACATGTGTTGGGACAGGGCTCGGGAGGCACCTCTGTGGTGGTATGCAGATCTTTGTGAAGACAAAGAATAGTCAAGATCAAGTAAGGATGGGAAAGGCAGCCATCCTCACCGAAGGAACCCACAAGACCCCCGGCAAGATCCTTGCCGGGGACGCCTGCGCGCCACGGCAAGACCCTTGCCGGGTCACCCGGCAAGGCCCTCGCCAAGCACGCCAGCAGGGCCATCATCAGGCCCGCACCAGCCAAGGCTCCGCCGCCGTTCGCATGTAGCTGCCGACCCAACCAACTGGGCAGGCACCTGCGTGGCAACATGCAGCCCTTCGTGGAGGCTCCACCACCGCGCCATCTCAGCTGCCTGCCTGCCTACATGGCACCGCATGCACCGCTAGCCAGGGCGCGTGTCGAAGCCTGGAGGAGCGGCGACGGACGGGACGGGCCTCGCCCCCGTCCCCGATAAAGTGAGAGGACACCTAAGAGATGCATTAAATGCACCTTGTCCTGTAATACGAGGGGTAACCTTGCAGCACTGTACCCTTTCCACCTCCTGTGTGCCACTGTGGCAGCCCCTTTCACCTACAAAAGGAGGCTCGAGGCGACCAGGAGAAGGATTCGGCTTTTTGGAGCTCGTTACGCCTTGTAGCTAGCTCAAGAACATAGAATACAACCACCAAAGCAGGAGTAGGGTTTTACGCATCCTCGCGGCCCGAACCTGGATAAACGAACCGCGTGCTTCTCTGTCAGACCCGCTCTTCTCTTAACCCCACACCCCGCAACCGTAGTAGGGATTCTTGTGATCCCATAGGTGTCATTTCCCACCGACAGACCGCAGCAGCAATGATTTCCGGATCAGTAGCGGCGACAGCAGCCGGGGCAGGAGGCCCTGCGCGATCGCCGGCTCAGGTTTTGTCCAACTTATTTGACGCTTTAGCAACGCTACTAGCGGCAGAAGTTAATCCGGTGAATCAGGATGAGCATAACACGGAGATTGCGAAAGTGAAGGATCAGATAGCTCAGGCCAAAGCAGACATGGCAGCTGAGGACACCAGGATGGCTGTAGAGCGGGCCGAGTTGGAGGCACAGGATTAGCGGCTTATGTTGGATCAGAGCGCGTCAAATGATGTCATGAGGAGAAGGTACCGATCTCACCTGCCTCCGGTTTATGAGGCAAGGAATCTCTTTAACACGCCAGGAGCAGGAACCAGTAACCAGCTAGTGGCAAACCGGGTGGAGGCACCTGGAACAGGGGTGCCGGTTCAGCGCGCACGATGGAGCCACCTTGTCAGAACAATGTACTGTCGTAACAGGTTTCAACGCCTGCGGGTCATTACTCTAACCCACTGGATAACATCGTTGCCGCCGCTTCATGATTGGCAGCTCTCCCGATTGAAGGCGAGTCTCCGGTAGCAGTTGAAACACGACGGGCTAGAGAGCTCCTTCAGACAGCTTTGACTCAGCAGCAGGCCTATTCATACAGTCGCGAGAGGATTCATTCCACCCCTCGCCCAAGCTGGAGTTACAGCAGGCATATGGTTGCGCGGAATCATAATCCGCCTCGTGGCCATAACCCGGCGGGTGGAGGTGTTGATGCTCAGAACGTGGTGGATCAAGGAAGAGCACGTCGAGAAGCCGAGTTAGCGGCACAGTACGTGGCCCGTCAGCTTACTCCGGTTCGTCTGACAACTTCAGTAGAGCCAGAAGTTACCTCCAGTTCTTTGGGGGTGCCGTGTCTCACCCCGCTTTACGTAATGTACGACTGCCCAAGGATTTCAAGGGTCCACGTAAAGTGCCCAATTACACTGCCGACTTATCCCCCGAGTCATGGGTCGAAAGCTATGAGATGGCGATGGAGATGCTAGATGTGGATGATGCGGTATGTGCTAAATATTTCACCATGAAGTTGGAGGGAACAGCTCATACTTGGTTGAAAAACTTGCCAACTAACTCCATTGGGTCATGGGCCGAGTTAAGGGTCTAGTTTATCCAGAATTTCAAGGACACGTGCAAGCAGCCCATGTGAATTGTGGACTTAGCTGCCTGTGTCCAAGAGGAAGGAGAATCGACAACCCATTGGGTGCGCCTGGTTTCAGAAATCTTGCATTCATCAGACCGCACCAACGCTGATACAACAGTTTTAACGTTGGAAGGCAATTGCCGGTTCGCGCCTCTGAAGCTAAAGTTGGGACGGCTCAAGCATCATTGCAATGACATGGCGACGCTTATAGCAGCTCTGGTTAAGTATGCCGACTCTGAGAGTACCAAGGACCCTGAGTGTGATGATGAGAAGCCGGGAAAGGGAAAGAAGAGTGGCAGCACCAAAGGGCAGCAGCATAACCTGGCGGGTCATGGAAAGAACGGTAAGCGTAAAGTGGATAACAGTTTAGATATTGTGGCTAACACCAACACGCAGGATAATGGTCAGCGTCGTAAGGGTAAACCGCCCCTGCGGAGTGGAGGATCAAGTCCCAATCTTGAGCGCTTGTTAAACCAGCCTTGCCCAAAGCACGGGTCACGAGAAAGGCCAGCCACGCATCTCTGGAAGGATTGCTTTATTATGCGGGAGTTCAAAAATTCGGATCTTTTCCGATATGATCATGGACCGTCCGGCGGTTCAGGACCCGGTTCTCATGGGCCGGGTTATGGTGGAGGTAGTTCTGGCTCAGGATTTCAAGGTAATCAAAGCGGGCATGGCAATCAAGGCAGTCAGGGCAGCCAGGGTGGTTATAATCATCAGGGGAGTTAGCAACAATAGCAGCAGTCGGGTTACCAGAGCAACCCGAAGCAGTTGAATAGTGGGCAGTATTATGTCTTCACCACTAGCCTATGCAAGCGCGATAAGAAGCTTCATAAAAGGGCAGTGAACTCCGTTGAACCGGCGGTGCCCCGTTACTTGCGCTGGTCTGAATAGCCCATTGTGTGGAGTTGAGAGGATCATCTGCCCCGGGTTGATAATCCGGGTCATCTGGCATTGGTGGTGGCGCCTCAGGTTGGAGGATATAAGTTCACCAAAGTGCTCATGGATGGGGGGAGTAGTATCAACATCCTTTATTATGAAACCTTCCATCGCATGGGGTTAACAGATAAAAATCTTAAACCGTCAAACACCGTTTTCCTTGGTGTGGTACCTGGTAAATCGGCGTATCCAGTTGGTAAGATAGCTCTGGAGGTTGCTTTTGGAGATAAGCATGATTCAAGATCAGAGACCTTGACTTTTGAAGTAGTAAAAATCAGGAGCCCGTATCATGCCCTGTTTGGGCGGCCGGCTTATGCTAAGTTCATGGCAAGGCCCTGTTATGTTTATCTGCAGCTCAAAATGCCAGGTCATAAGGGGACCATCACAGTACATGGAAGCCGTAAGATCGCTTGGGAATGTGAAGAAGGCGATGCGGCCTATGCAAAGTCGGTTTGTGCGACAGAGGAGTTGAATTCTACAAGGACAATGTTGATCCGGCGGATATGACCTCGTTGAAAAATCCAACGGCAGAGCATGATCCCGCCTTGAAGTTTAAATCGGCTGATGAGACTAAGGTGGTTGATTTTGTTCCTGGCGATTCATCCAAGCAATTTAGCATCAGCGCTAACTTGGATCCGAAATAGGAAAGCACGCTCATCGAGTTCATCCGTGAGAACCGGGACATCTTTGCATGGAAACCTTCTGACATGCCGGGTGTATCGAGGGAACTCATTGAGCACACTCTTTATATCGATCCCAAGTTTAAACCGGTCAAGCAGTTTCTCCGCCTCATCAGTGAAGAAAGACACAAGGCTATTGGTGAGGAGGTCACCAGGCTCTTGGCGGCTGGGTTTATCATCGAAGTATTTCATCCTGAGTGGTTGGCTAATCTGGTGCTAGTACTTAAGAAGAACGGCACTTGGCGTATGTGTGTGGATTACACAGGTTTGAACAAGGCTTGTCCAGCGGATCCTTTTGCTCTCCCTCATATTGATCAAATCATTGATGCTACGGCTGGTTGTGAGCGTTTGAGCTTTCTGGACGCTTATTCTGGTTATCATCAGATTAAAATGGTAGTTAAGGACCAGGAGAAGACAACTTTTATAGCTCCCTTTGGAGCCTTCTGCTACGTATCTATGCCTTTTGGGCTCAAGAGTGCCCAGGCGACTTATCAGCGTTGTGTGCCGAATTGTCTTCATAATCAGATTGGGCACAATGTTCATGCTTATGTGGACGATATTGTGGTGAAGTCCAGAAAAGAGGAGACGTTGATAGAAGAGTTGAAGGAAACTTTTGATAATCTTCGGGTTTATAAAATGATGCTTAATCCGGCCAAGTGTGCCTTTGGTGTTCCGGCAGGCAAGCTCTTGGGTTTTCTGGTGTCAAACAGGGGCATTGAAGCTAATCCGGAAAAAAATAAAAGCTATTACGTCTCTGGCTAAACCGGCGTGTATCAACGATGTTCAATGTCTGGCAGGTCGTATTGCAGCGCTGAGCCAGTTTATCAGCCGTTTGGGAGAGAAGGCTATCCCTCTATATCAGATGATGAAAAAGACAGACAATTTTGTCTGGAGTGATGCTGCTAATGCGGCGTTTGAGGACTTAAAGAAGCAGTTAGTCGAGCCACCTGTCCTTGCTGCTCCGGTCGATAAAGAGCCGATGTTGTTATATGTGGCTGCCAATGCCCGGGTTGTCAGCGTGGCCATTGTGGTAGAGCGCAAGGAGGCCGGGAAGGAGTATCTGGTTCAACGGTCGGTTTATTATATCAGTGAGGTGCTTATTGAGTCCAAGCAGAGGTACCCACATTGGCAGAAGTTGGTGTATGGAGTTTTCATGCCGAGCCGGAAGCTTAAGCAGTATTTTCAGGGTCATCCCATCACTATGGTTAGTTCTGCCCCTTTGGGAGATATAATACAAAACAGGTAAGCAACTGGCCGGGTTGCCAAGTGGGCCATTGAGCTTGGACCTCATGGGATAAAATATATGCCTCAGACGGTGATTAAGTCCCAAGCGCTTGTGGATTTCATCAATGACTGGATAGAGTTACAGGCGCCAGAAGAGAAGCCAGATCACAGTTATTGGACTATTCACTTTGATGGGTCCAGGCAATTGGATGGCTCGGGGGCTGGAGTTGTGTTAACTTCCCCAAGAGGTGATAAGTTTTGTATGTTCTCCGTTTAATGTTCCCTTGCACTAACAATGCAGCTGAATACGAAGCCTTACTCCATGGTCTTCGAATGGCTAAGGAGATGAATTTAAGCTGGGTTAAGTGCTTTGGTGATTCGGACCTAGTAGCTCAGCAAGTGTCTGGTACTTGGGACTCCAAAGACCCGCTCATGGCAGCGTATCGACGAGAGGTGGATATTGTGGTTGGTCACTTCAAGGGTTATCAGGTTGATCATTTGTACCGGCGAAAGAACGAAGCGGCGGACACTTTAAGCCGTTTAGGTTCCCAACGTAAATCGATGCCACCCGATGTTTTTCTGGATGTTTTGCATAACCCGTCGGTCAAGCTACCTATAGAGGAGGATTTGGCTGTTCCTGACCCGGAGGCTCAGTTGGTGGCGACTCTTCACGTTATCCCGGACTGGACGGTCCCATATTTGGCGTATATGAACCGGGGTGAGTTACTGGAGGATGAAACTTTGGCCAGGTAGATAATCCAGCGATCCAAGTCAATGACCATTGTCAATGGAGAATTGCATCATTGCAGTGTAACAGGGGCGTTTCAGCGCTGCGTATCTCCTGAAGAAGGCCGTGAGATTTTACGTGAGATCCACGAAGGAGATTGTGGCCACCACGTCGGTTCAAAGTCCTTGGTAGCTAAAGCTTTTCGTCATGGTTTCTATTGGCTAACGGCTCATGCTGACGCTGAGGACTTGGTGAAAAAATGTGATGGTTGTCAGAAGTTTTCACGCCGAGCTCATGTTCCGGCTCAAGAATTAAGGATGATTCCAATCACTTTGCCGTTTGCAACTTGGGGACTGGATATGGTTGGGCCCTTTAAGAGATCCAAGGATAAGAAGACTCACCTTCTGGTGGCAGTTGATAAGTTCACTAAGTGGGTAGAGGCAGAACCAGTCAGTAAGTGTGATGCAGCCACGGCGGTTCAATTCATCAAGAAGGTGATTTTCCAGTTTGGTTTTCCACACAGCATCATAACTGATAATGGCACTAATCTATCCATGGGTGCTATGAAAGAATTTTGTCAACGTGAGCACATCCGACTTGATGTATCATCAGTGGCTCACCCCCAGTCTAATGGTCAAGCGGAGAGAGCCAATCAAGAGATCCTGAGAGGCATCAAGCCCCGGCTCATGGTTCCTTTGCAACGGACGCTGGGTTGTTGGGAGGAGGAGTTACCTTCTGTGTTATGGAGCATCAATACCACACCCAACAGATCTACGGGTTACACGCCTTTTTTCATGGTTTACGGAGCAGAGGCGGTTCTCCATAGTGACATCCGTCATGACTCGCCTTGTGTGGCGGCTTATGTTGAAGCTGACAATGAGAAGGCACGACATGAAGCACTTGACCTGTTAGATGAGGAGCGTGATATTGCAGCAGCTCGTTCGGCGATTTACCAGCAAGATCTGCATCGCTATCACAGCCGCCGGGTTAGAACCAGAACTTTTCAAGAAGGCGATCTGGTGCTCCTACTCATCCAGGATCAGACTGATATGCACAAGTTATCCCCGCCTTGGGAAGGACCCTTTGTGGTCAGCAAGAATCTGCATAACGGGTCATACTACCTTATCGATGTTCGAGAGCACAAAGACTCACGTAAATCGGAGGAGGAGACCCACCAGCTATGGAATATCGCTCATCTTCGGCCTTACTATACTTGAGCCACAGGCTCTTCTTATGTACATAGTTATGACACTGTATATATATTATGATCAATATAATAAACCGGTGCCTCAGCTAAAGCGGGGTCTCTGTTGTTTTTTCTTACGTCATGTGTGGTTACATGGGGGCTTCTGTTTATAAAGAGGAGTTCTGTTTACCCATTGATCCGGCTTATAAAGCCATATAAAAAATCACTTGGGGGCTTGGTCGTATTCAAACCATAGCTACACCTCTTGATCGGCGTAAGGCCACCAGGGAAATCACTTGGGGGCTTGGTCATATTCGAACCATAGCTACACCTCTTGATCGGTGTAAGGCCACTAGGGAAATCACTTGGGGGCCAAAGAGAGTGTTGCAAAAGCACAACTCAAACATAGGCACCCACTGAGCACAACTCAAAATATTGCTCGGGGGCTCTTTGCTTCTCAAAGAACAAAGAGTCTACACCCTTGTAATAGGCTATCAAGCTAGGCTTGGAAGCCAGGTGTATTCACCTAAAACCCCGGGTTATCCTGCCTTTTTTAAGTAAGCCACTCCGTCCAGGTAATCCTGGTATGAACCGCCGAACGTTTGGCAAGTCAATCTTATACAGACCCTGAACTTGTCAAAGTTAAAACGACGATTGGTTAATGTGAGGTCCATCTTAAAAGGCTTTGTACAATGGTTTAACTCGGTGGCCTGGCAGCCCATGAAAAGCCCCGATTTTGGGCCTGGCAGCCCATGAAAAGCCTCGCATGTTCTTTTTATGTTTTTATTTGCTAAGTTTTTTCTCCTTTGATGAGGTTTATAATATCTTATGATAAACCGGCGTTTATTGACCCGGCTTGGCTTTCAACTATGAGTTGTCAGTACATGATCAGTTATAATCCGGTGCTTATTGACCCGGCCTGGTTTCGACTATAAGTCGCTAGTATTATATATGGTTACTCCGGTGTTTATTACAACCCGGTACAGTTTTATTATAAACTGGCAAAACATGGGAGGAGTTATCTATACTCAAGATTTGGGTTATCACCCTTATTACAAAACTTTGGTAAACCAACGATGTGATTCAATATCACAGGTATCATCTATTTCATATTTGATTATTCTTAAATACAGCCTTGGTTATAAACCGGGTTATATGTTGGGTATTATGACCCGTCCGGCGATAAACCGCCAGGACACTTTCAATTTATTATATGCAGGAACACCTTGAATAAACCGCTATGGATTATGAGCAGACATAATATATCCTAAGCATGGCGGATTAACAATGTCATGCAAAATAAATGTGCACGATGGCATAGCAGACCAAGTGTTTACGCTAGCCTATTACAAGGCGCTTTGATGCCCAAAAGGATAATTGTTTTTCAATCAAGTGTTGCAGTGTGCAGAAAGATAAACCAGCTTCCGGTTCATGCATTGTCGTCAGGCTGACTTGAAGGTTGTGGATCATCCTGCGCCGGTTCATCCTCCTCCTCACCACCCAGTGGCTGGAAGTCAGTGGTTGCCCAGTTGATTCCAGTTAAGGCCTTGAATATAGCTTCATCACTTATAAGGGTGGAAGGTTCAACATCAGGGGCGTAAGTATGCTTATAGACTGGAGGAATAAGCGTTGGAGTGTCATAGGTTGGCGGATTGACTCTCTTATTATCAGCATCATAGATCGATTGATAATGAGAAAGATCAGTTTCTTCGGCCAGTTTGCTAGCTAAGGGGCGCATTTCCCTCGTCAAAGCTCGGAGATCATCATTAACAAAATCTGATCCATCCTCCCTTAAGCTTGGATAGCCATTCCACACGTCAGCCGGATCAAGATCACGTACCCACGCTTTGGCCCGAGTCAAGGCTGTCAGAGCGCCTGCCCTTGCAGCTGATCTTTTTAGCTCCTCAAACCGGGCAGGAATAATCGACAATCTATGTAGCGTTTCCTTGATCAAGGTCGGGGGCGGTTTATTGTGGGAAGTCTTGCAGATGATCCGTTGTGCACCGGTATACAGTTGCTCTATGAGAGTATAAGGAGCTTTCAACTTTTTCCGCACATCTGAGCCAAGGTGAGTGATGCGAGATCCTGCATTATACACAATAATTAGTAAACTGGCAAATTTATGGACATTCTATGCTAAAGGGTTATGAAGAGGTTTGTTACCGAAAACAACAGAAGTCATGGCATCTATTTGCCGCTTCAAACCAGTCAGCTCTTCTACCACCGGTTTAAGGGCTGCTTCTGTGTCATCAGCTCTCTTTTGCAATGTGGATTTCTCTATATCCCAATCCGCTCGCTCCTTCTTGAAACTCTCTTTCAGCTTCTCCATGGATGCTAAGGCACTAGTCAGCTCATCTTTGGCTTTAGAGGTTTCTGCTTGTTGGGACTTGATGTTTTCTTGAAGATCAGCGGTTTGGGATTCCTTTTTGCTCAGCTCAGCCTATAAGTGACATACATATCATGAGTTGGCAGCACATATTTGAAGTACCAAGCCCATAACAAGTTCTACACTTGGTACTTGGGGGCTAATGCCTATTTGCTCGTTATCAGAAATTTTTACAAGTCCCAAGCTCAATACAAGTATTATTCTTGGCACTTGGGGGCTAATGTATATTTGCTCAAAATAACATCATGGGTATTCTCCCATTAGTCAACTTAGTAGATGATTGGTGTAAAACTATATTCAGCAAAGAAAATTGACAGGATACAAGTCCCGATTCATCTTGAAAGAATAAACCGGCCCTTGGGGGCTACACAGGCGAAAGTTGCAAGATTAATATTCTAAAGTCCTGGTTCATCTTGAAAAGATAAATCAGCCCTTGGGGGCTACGCAAGCAAAGCTGAGGTATTACAAAGTCACGATTTACATTGATATCATAAACCAGCCCTTGGGGGCTACTGGAGTTAAATATTAGAAATTTGACACAAGAGAGAAACAGTTATGCAGAGTTAAGCAACAGTTACCTCATATTGCTCTTTCATCAGGTTCACTAAACCGGCTTCATAGTCACGGCTTGTGTACAGACGGTTTAAAAAGCCAGAATGAATGTCTTGGGCGTTGAGGTGGGCATAGCTTGACAAATCCGCATTCCACTTGCCTTTGTCCACAGCAGAAAATTCTTCCTTGGCACTATGCTTTGATAAAGCGACAGGATTGCCAGGAGTGGTGTAGCCGAAGCCAGTAATCATAATATCATCCGCCTTGTCATCAGTAGCTTTCGCTGGACTTGGCGGTTTATCAACAGCTTTAACTGGACTTGACAGTTTATCAGCAGGTCGGACCGGGCTTTTTGGTTTATCAGAATGGTCCGTTGGATCAACTTCCACTTGTTCAACAACAAAGTCATGATCTTGCGGTGGCGGGTCATCAAGCATGGCGTCAGCATTGGTTTCTTCCGGTTCTGGAGTTCTCTCCGGTTCAGTGACCACATTGTCATCAGCCGGTTTATTTAATTTGGCCTTTTTGCTGGGTCTAGGCTTGGCACTGAGAAGAACAAATATAAAGGTTAGTGCATCGGGCGAGCATAAGGTGTTAAAGGTAAATTTGAAGCATAAACTCACCTAGGAATCGTCTTGAGAGTGGGAAGTTGTATCGCCGTTGACTCGCCGGATGATGAATGAGGTGTTCCTTGATAGTTTGAATCAGACGGATTAAGAGGGTATCAGAAATGACCCACCTTGGGATAGGAAGTATCAGAAATATAAGAGACCTTGGGATACGAAGTATTCGGTAAACCAGCTGAGGTAACTACCTGGCCGCTGTGCCGGGTTGTGCGGTGAGATTCGTGTTGCTGCTTCTTCAAAAGAAAGTTTGGGTCCAAGTGAGCTAGGGGTGAGAAAATCTTACTTTACGGTTTGCTTGACGGATTTTCTGTGTTGGCAGAGGATCTGAACCGGAGGAAAGAATAATTACCTCTACATCATCAGCATGGCTGGCTTCAGCGTCATCCTTATAATAGTCATTGTCAATGAGGTGTATGAAAAAGGAGCCAAGAGAACCAAGTTCTACCTCTGATTCCGGGTTTTCCGGATCATCATCAATGTTTAACTCAGCAGATTCAGCGGTTTTCTTCTTGGCAGGTTTTTTAGTAACCTTGGTCTTGGGGCGAGGTGTCTTGGCCGGTTTGTCCTGTGGTTTCTTCTTCCAGAACGGATCATCACCCTGCCAAAGATTGACAAAATTTTGAGGGAATATTTAAAAGGGTCGGATTAAAGCAAGAGTTATATGATTCTTACATATGGCGGTTTGTTGGAAGCACAGAAGGGATTCAGCCATGTTTTGCTGCAGACAGCCACCGATTCATCCAATATCTTCTTAACAGCTTCAGTGACTTCATCTTCTGTTAGTTGAATTTAAATATGTCGTTGAAGATCTTTCAAGTCCCCTGTGTACTCGCACATTAAACCGTCGCGTCGGCTTAAAGGCAGAATGCTCCAGGAGATCCAGCAATGAACAAAATCGACGTCTGTTAAACCGTTTGCAACAAAGGCCCGAAGCTTTGAAAGTCGTGGTGCATACTTGGATCATTCCTTGGCACTAAGACGTTGGGGAAATGGATGCGTATTGCTAAGCCGGTGAGGACGATAACTTGGCAGAGGATTTTCGTCAGTTGGAGACGTATCTCGACAGTAAAACCAAGTCCGATTCCAGTCCTTGGGGTGACTGTGATGCTTGGCGTGAGGTAAGCTTACATCTTTCCTCTTTTGAATTGCCATCCCGCCAAGTTCAATATTGGGTCCGTCTGTAAATTCTGTACAACAGTTCAAGTAGAAGAAATCCCTAAACAGTTCAACTGTGGGCTCCTCTTGAAGATAAGCCTCGCAAAATACTTGGAAATTGCAAATATTGGACACAGAGTTTGGTCCAATGTCTTGAGGATGGAGTTGGAGGCTGGCAAGCACATCTCGGATTTTTTTTGATCTGGGAGGGCTAAACCCTCGACCCATATGATCAACGAACACAATCACTTCTCCGTCCTTAGGCTCAGGAGGATTTTCCGGGCCAGGGACCCTCCAGTGGATGGCCTCCTTTTTTTGCTAAAGCGCCCATGTTGACTAAACCGTTCAATTGTTCCTCGGTAACCCGGGACGGAACCCAATTACTGGAGTAAAATTGCTTGGCCATTTCAAAGAAAAGCTGAAAGAAAAGATTAAATGCCGGTTTATGACTGTCAAGTATAAAGCGATGCAAGATCAAAGGAAAAGACGTTGAGGCATATACACATGTTAAACCAGAGTCTAACATTGAAAGGGTTACAAAGATAAACAAATCGGCAGTTTAAAAGGGGACTAATGGTACCTGCCGGATAATCATTTTCTAAAGCTAAACCGCCTATGCTAGTACGGAAGGTACATATCTAAAATAAATAAGTGATGGAGAAACAGTTTCCACAAATTGGTATTACAAATCTAGATCTATCATGTGTGAGAAAATGGAAAATTATTCAGGGTTAAATACTCTAGTACTTGAACAGTTGAAGGATTCAGATGGGATTTTCTACTTAGATGCATTAGTAGAAAGGAAGGATCATGGTGATTTCTAGGCGGAATAAGCATCAAAGTTTAGATCAAGAACTATAGCACAGAGATGAACAAGGACGAACACTGATGAACATCGATGGTACAGAAACCCTAAAAATAGATCTAGGGTGGAAGGAAAGAGGACTTACCGCTATCACGGGAACATCGGGGAAGCGTCGCGGTTCTCTGGTTCGATCAGGGTGATGCAGCGGCCAAAGTTGAGGTCGAGGACGAAGACTTGGTGGCGGCGGCTGAGCTTGAACGATAGAACAACGCGAGGAGGAAGATGAAGTGGAGACACGAGGGGGAAAGGTGAAAAATGACCCTCGGCCTTATTTATAAGGTGAAGGGATAAGTGACAGGCGCGAGAATCGAGGAGCCCAAAAAATTGGATATGTGACAGAGTTGTCGCCTCGATTGTCGGAGGCTCATTAATGAAGGTGAGGTATATACAATTTTTAATAACATGTGACGTCATGGCGGTTTATTACAATCTTGGAAGATGACGTCATGGCGGATTACAAGGTTTATGCGAAGGTGTTAAAGGAGGAATTTTCCTAAGTATTGAAGACTGACATGAACAACTTCAAATCAATCTGGGGCCTAATGTTGGGGATATTACTATTGAATATAAACCGGCTATGAGGGGCCGGGTTATACCCATAATGAGTTATTCATATTGAAGCCCATGAAGATAAGGAGTATGGCGCTTTACGGAGGAGATCTACACGAAGGCCCAGGGCCCAAGGGCGGATTAGGGCCCGTAGACATAAACCGCCATATGATATGTAACTTCTGTTGTAAGTTAAGGAAAGAGTAGAAACCGAGCCGGACACATTTATGAGCCGACCGGGATTCTGTGAACCGCTGGGCGTCAACCTGTGTATATAAAGGGACGACCCGACGGCGGTTTAGGGACAAGAAACAACAACTCGAGAGCCAGGCATAGCGGATTCGCTCCCTGGTCATTGAAACCCTAGCAATTCCACATCAACTGGATTAGGCCTTTACCTTCACCGCAAGGGGCCGAACCAGTATAAACTCCTTGTGTCCTTTGTCCCGCTTTAACCCCTTTAAGCTAACCCGTCGCGATGGCTCCACGACTAAGTCCTTTCACTAGGACATCTGCCATGACAAAACCACGACAATAGGTTTTCTATTTTACCGGTCTCATGGTGGTTGTTGGGAGACCGGGTTATAGGATCGATTGCCGTACTATCAAGGGGGGTTCTCGATCATATCATTCGTAGACAGTTCAAACCATTGCATCCTTGCATCATCTTTCTTGGTTCTTGTTTGCTTCTCTTTGTGAGTTTTGGAGCTTTTGGTCATCTTGTTGACAAGCTCGAGTTCATCGAAAACGGAGTTCACGTGCATCTTCTATGATGTTTTCGATGTTGGAGGGTATGCCGGTTCTTCTCTGTTGGAGGTTTCACTCCTCTGTTTGTTAGCCATACCTCCCCTGCCTCTTCTTACTATAACCAGTCGCTGTTTTCATGCTACTCATCTTCCTCTATCCAACAAGCTTGAGTTTGCTCAAGTCGGAGCTCTCATGAAGAAGTTATGGCAGTTTTGGGTTTTCTCCCGGCGGTAGTACCGTGGTCGGTAGCGGTAGTACCCCTCATCATGCGGTAGTACCGCTCCAGTACCGCTCTACAACTACCGCCTCGGTTTTGGGTCTTGCACTTTTCATATCGGGTTTAGCAGTAGTTGCACAGCAGTAAGGCACGACAGTTCCGCCTATAAGCAGTAGTACCGCCCCGATTGGGCGGTAGTACCGCCTATAAGCGGTAGTACCGCTACTGCATTACTACCGCCGTACTCTGCTCTGCCCTGCCTCATTTGGTCCTGTGTTCTGCTCCTCCAATTAGGTTGTGGAGATCGCCCCAAGCAAATTGACGGGTACCGGTTACCGCCCCCAAGGGTTGCCAAAGTGTACGGGTTCGGTGACCGCCCCCAAGGGTTGCCATTTGTACGGGTTCGGTGACCGCCCTCAAGGGTCCCTTAGTGGAATCACGACATCTTGCATTGTGCGAGGGCGTGAGGAGATTACGGTGGCCCTAGTGACTTGTTGGGGAGCATTGTGCCTCCACACCGCTCCAAACGGAGATTAGCATCCGCAAGGGTGTGAACTTCGGGATACATCGTCGTCTCCGCGTGCCTCGGTTATCTCTTACCCGAGCCCTTTACCGATGCACTTTACTTTGTGATAGCCATATTGTTTCTTGTCATATATCTTGCTATCACTAGTTGTTCATCTTGCTTAGCATAAGTTGTTGGTCCACTAGGTGAGCCTAGTTGTTTTTAGGTTTTGTGCTTGACAAATTAACCGTTAGGTTTATTCCGCATTTGTTCAAGCCTAAACCGTAATTATTTTAAAGCGCCTATTCACCCCCCCCCCCCCCCCTCAAGGCGACATCCACAATCTTTCACAAGATACATGGGCCCTCAAATTACACCCGAATCTTTCGCAGACAGCATTTGCAGAACTCATCCAACTCACGTTGTGTCAGCTGATGTTGAACCAGAACACAATGGCCGGGGCAGGCGCTTAACATCCTTGCATCGCTCAGACATGACTACTTCTTCCTTCTATCGTCTGTTGACCTTAGTATCATGGCAATATCCCAAGTTTGTTTGGCATGCTATCATTCCACTCAAACACAAGGTCTTCTTGTGGTTGTTTTTTCGTGGACGTTTGAACACCAGGGACAACATGGTCTGCAAGCACTAGAATGGCATATGCCCTGTCGCGGACTGCACATTGTGCCCTGCTACCGAATCCATTAGCCACATCATTTTGCGGTGTCAGTTAAACTATAGGCTATGGTCGAAGTTGGGCATTGCAAACACGGGCACCAATGCTGCAAATATCTCCGATTTTGTGGAAGTTATTGCTCAGCAAAATACCTTTGATCGACCTCTGGTTTTTGGTCTTTATTGTCTGCGTTGTTGCTTCGTGGAACACAAGGAATGACCACACTTTCAACAAGAAGCTTTGGTCATCTGTAGTGTTATCTTACAATGCCGCAGAATTACTGAAACTTTGGAGTAACCCTGCAAGGCGGCAAGTAGATAAGGAGATGCTCCTGTTGTGGGCTGATAGACTAAGCAGTTGATTTCGTCTAGGCTTTCAGCCTATCCTTATCTCTTTCTTTCTTTCATATCCTTTCTTTGTTACAAAGGGGAGAAGCTCTTAACGTTCACCCAAACTTATACGTGTAATTGACCGCTGGTCATCCAAGCCACGACTCGTTTTGAATGCATAAGGTAGACCATTGTCTACCTTTTACTCTTTAAAAAAAAACTTTGCTCACCGGCTTTCTCCCGCGGTGGCAAGGAGAACAGAGGAGGAGGTGGTGGATAGGGGCACAACGGCTAGGGTTTTCACCCACGCGCCGCCCCCTAAGGATGACACAACACATTTTTCTTCCACGGTTCATTTTATTTTCCAGCTACTCAATATTTTATCAACAGTTCACTCTAATTCTCTCTCGTTTGACGCCTATTATATTCATCTATTATTATTTTTTGATAAATACGTTTTATTTACTAAATAATACTGCATCTAAGCGATACAAATGCAACAGTTCACACCTACCAAGATACACACAATCCATACAACAAATATCAAAGTCTCAAAGAGGAAAAACCTCCTAGTAATCGGATTTTAGCAGAATCCGAACTACTCAAATACACATGTCTTTCTCTCTGTGACGAAACATCTGGAGGTAATCCACATCTAGTTCACTGTAAGAAGAAAACAAATACAGTATCGGGTATGGCACCCCGAATCTTTGCATGCCACTACACAATTTTGCAAACCCCGTCCTCTGTTACTGAACCCAGCATGCGACCAACACATGCAGACGTGGCCTTCTTCAGCTCTCTGCACTGCATTTCCTTGTCCTCGAGCAACGCAGCTAGCTCGAACTTTCCCTCTGGACATCGATCAGCCTGTACAGATCCCCTCTACCCTGCGTTTCCAAAGGGAGGTTCTCCCTGCAAAGATTTTTCCTCCGACTCCTGAGCCCAAATAGAACACACGCCCAAGTAGAAAATCAACTACAAAAAGATGAGTCTCATACCTGACGGCTTCAATCGAACACAGGTCGACCTCGCCGATGACGGTCCCTTCCTCGTGCCCTGCCGCCGCAAGAACCTCGCCAAACTAGTAGGACAAAAAAGTGGATGCCTACACGGTTAGCTTCAACCTTTGGCTGGGGTCCAAATTATCACAATGGAGCAGTCAGCACAACTCTGCTTCAGTGATGCGTGCGTAGTCTTACTGGTCCGATGAGGCTTGAGTGGCCCCAGGCCACGAAGTCCGACTGCGAGTTGGAGTCTCGCGCAGGTGAGCAGGTCGCCACGAACAGCTGAAACCAAGACAGTTTGAGGGTAATACATACGGCTTTTACATGGATTTCAGTAACTGCAGGTCACAGTTAAGTTCAGTAGTAATCAGGTGCTAGTGCATGTGCTGGATGAGATCACCTGATTGTCAATGGCCCTGTCGGAGTTAAGTGAGCAGATGCATGGGTCAAATTCAAAACAAGGGAGAATTAGCTGACTATCTGTACAAGTACATCATGGTATGTTAAGAATTGACTGGAAAAGGTGACAAAGTAGTTGGAGAAGAGAGATAACTGAACCTGGACTTCTGCATAAGGTCCCAGAGGAGCTGCCCGGTGCTCATGTTAAATGCAGAAGGGTAGCATATCAAGTTTGCACCTGCATGTTTCACAAGGGACTGGAATTTTACTGGATACGACAGACGCTTGTGTTGCTTTTTTCTTCGAAAAGGGGGGACTCCCCGGCCTCTGCATCAGAATGATGCAGACGCTTGTGTTGCTTGGCATCAAGAACAGAACTTGCAAGGCATACCTCTTGATCGATACAGCATTGCCAGTTCTGGGAACCGGATATCATGACAAATCCCAATACCAATCCGTCCAACGTCTGTAATAAGACTACAATTATTTGTTATGATCATGCAAACAGATGACAAGAGAAAATTAAACTGTGCATAAACTTCAGAAAAACGTGTGTGCACACTGAAATATGAGGCTCCAGTGCATTCTATTGACAGGCGCGATGCAACTAGTTTTATAAAGCCAAAATATACAGTAATTTTGATCCAGAATTTTCAGCACAAACGGTGTGCACACCTGTGTCAACCACAGTGGGTTCTTGCCCAGCAGCGAAGGTATCGGATTCCCTGAAAGTGATGTCTCCGGGGATGTCAATTCCAAACAGATGCAGCTGGAAAGATCTCCCTGAAAGTCAGTCGCTGCAAGTGACATGTCAAATTTTTGATGCAGAAGAGGGCATAAGCCTGGCTCCTTTACCTTCCTGTGCTTGGCCTTGATCTCCCCGTCGGGCCCGACCACACAGCAGGTGTTGAACAGCTGCCCCGAGGCCATCTCGGGCACGGATCCGCCGACGATGGTGATCTTCCTGGCAGCGGCCACCTCGGACAGCATGGAGACCGACGGCGAGCGGCCGCCGTCGATGTCCTCGGCGTAGCTCCGCATGGTCTCCATCGCGTAGGGGCAGCTCCATATTTCCTGGAGCAGAGCAACGTCGTCAGAGGAGCGAGCCTCGTGAGCCTCCGTCAGTTCCTGGCTGCTTCGAGGTGAATCTCGGTTCCGTGGCAAGAAAGTAACAGAGGAGGAGGAGCCGGGGACTTGCCGGCAGGACGACGAGCTTGGCGCCGGCGGCCGCGGCGGCGTCGATGCGGGCGCGCGCGCGGGCGATGTTGCCGTGCTTGTCCGCGGTGACCGGCAGCTGGCACAGCGCGATCTTGTACCGTGCTGCCTGTGGCATGGCAAGAGAGATGAAACGAGCAGGCGTTGCGCCCTGGAAGGAGGAGACGGTGAATCAATACTGAGCAACCGAGACAGAAATTACAGGAGCTAAGTTTTTCTGAAGAGAGCATAAGATTGCTGGAGTGAAGTGGGAATGAAAAGTTGGAATAGAACGGTGAAAAGCTGGTTGGTGGATGTGTACCCTGTTGGTTGGCCTTGGCCTAGAGGAGTTGACCTCGTACTGTGTGGTTAGAGCAACTCCAGTAGTTTATTGAGTACGTATATCAGTAAAAAAGAAGCTGCCGGCAAATTGGAGAAAAGAAAACATTTCCAACAGTTCCGGTAAACCATTCAAACTAGGCCCTTTCTTTCCACAGGTTCATGGAAAGATGACATTCCCGTATATTTTTTTACGATTTTTGTCGGGCTAGAAACCACCTGAACTCCACTGCACGCCTTGTCGGAACCTCGTCGGAAAGCCTCCCAGCAGAGTAAATTGCAGAAAACCACCAGTTTGAGGGTTAGGTTATCAGAAAACACTAGATTACAGTTTCTTGACAAAAAACACCACCTCTTTCGTAAACATTTTGCAAAAACCACTGATCTGCGGATTAGTCTCGTTTGAGCGCGTTTATGACAAGTGGGCCCCTATTTGGCTTACGTGGCATAACTTTTCATGCCAAATGGGTTTTTATCTATATTTACAAACTAGTCCCAACAATTTTATATAGACACCCCTTAATCAAAAATAAAAAACGCAATCAGGCCCTCGTGTGCACAAAACCGGTTGCACGGTGCCCATGGCTCATGCGAGCAGAAGGAAAGTGGATGGGGCGGACCATGGGTCTCGTCGCCAGCGAGAGGGCGCACCATCGGGGCTTAGGGAGCGGCGGCGCGCCACTGGCCGGCCAACTGCCTGGGGACGGCCTGCGGAGGGAGCGGTGGTGGCGACCTCGGCCTGCAGACGGAGCGTTGCCCGTGCCTCCAGCGACGACGAGCTCAAACGGCGGCCGGAGCTGGGGTCACATGGGCGCGACGCTACGGGTTGCGAGCGAGCGAATTGGGCGGCTAGGCGTTAGCTACTGGGCACGGGGAGCGCACCCATGTCCCCATACATAGCAGGAGAGCACGGAAACGACGCGCTCGTCGGCCAGGGCGGCGGCGAGCTTTGGCCATGGTGGGAACCGGAGCTAGCGAACGAATGGAGCGACGGAAATAAGGGGGAAATCAAGAAGGGCTCACGGCGGAGCTGCAGGGATGGTTAGTGGGCTCGAGGACGAGCTGCAGATGGTGAATCGACGCCGGTGACCGTCGGGGCAAAGGACGAGGACGAGCTCGATTCGGGCATCTCCGGGATCCTTTGCTTGAGTTCTTCCATGGAGAGATCGAGGGTGACGAGGGGGACCTCCTGGATATTCCTTCTTGGCGAGGTCTAGTCGGTGGCCGCGCGGACGGCAAGCGACGGCGATGGCTCTCTCTCTCTCTCTCTCTCTCTCTCTCTCTCTCTCTCTCTCTCTCTCTCTCTCTCTCTCTCTCTCTCTCTCTCTCTCTCTCTCTCTCTCTCTCTCTCTCTCTCTCTCTCTCTCTCTCTCTGGAGCTCTCGAGCATCGACGGCGGCGGTCCGCGGAGGGAGTGTCGACGGTGGCGGTTGCCTGCATAGGGAACGACGGCGGTTGTTGCCTGCGAAGGGAGCGACGATGGCCTGCGTAGGGAGCGGCAACAGCGGCGGTTGCCTGCGAAGGGAACGAGGCGGCTTCCCGCGAAGGGAGCGGCGACTGCCCGCGAGAGGGGAGGGGAGGGGGGCACGAGGGGAAGAAAGTTAAGGGCTTTTATGCTTTAAACCCAAACAGTGATGCCACGTAAGCAAAAAAGGGAGGCCCACCTGTCATAAACATGCTCAAACGAGGCTAATCCGCCGATCAAGGATTTTTGCAAAATGTTTACGAGAGAAGTGGTGCTTTTTGTCAAGAAACTGTAACCTAGTGTTTTCTGATGACCTAGCCCTCAAACTGGTGGTTTTCTGCAATTTACTCCCTCCCAGCACCATGCCCACCGTGCTAACGTGTCGCCGCTCGGCGCCATCCCTGCGCCGCCGCCTGCACCGCCCCTCACCGGCAGCCATCAAGTGCCTGCGCCCGACGGTCACGCATGTTACTGACTGGGGGGGGGGGTCCTAAACCATTCATTTAGGGGAGGGTTTATGGGAATTGACAAAAGTAGCTCTCGGCCAAACCTAAATACCATAAGCAAGGCCCTTCATGGTTGTTTCTTGCATTGTTGCAAGTGCTTGTTTGTTGTCATGGGTTCGAATATGATCTTTATAAACGCCGCCCACTGAGAATATATACCACCGGTATGGTAGTACACCATGTTATAGCGGTGCTAGTTGACATTGTGGTTGCTCGGCAACGCTTCCCCGTTACAAAGTCTCCTAAACAACGAATATCGCTAGAGCATATTGATGTCGTTGTGAGAACCAGACATGCCAAAGAAAGCATGTCAAATCTACAAGTCCCTTGATGTCATTGCTGACGGTGGCCTCTTTGGTTTGACCTTGATACATCACGCGCAAACCTTTGGGCAGTTTTTCATTGCCAATGCATGCAATTAACTGAACCGAGCATACTGAAAGAAAAACTCTTGTTGCTTCAGTAGCCATCAATATTTTTGTATCTCGCACATTTGGTTCTATGGGATACTCGGCTCCAAACACCCACTCCATGGTGGGAGCAAACCTCATAGCGGTCTCTAGACATGTGCTCTCCTCCATCCGGACCATCCCACCAATGGCATTGATGGAGGTACCTAATTCAAGTAGCCGTGCATTTATGGTTAGTTGAGAACGAGAGTTGTCCACAACAATCTGCGTTGAGCCTGAAGTAGTGATCATGTGCCTCCACTCCCTTCTCCATGCGCAAGAACAAGGGTTTGTGCATACGGAAGCATCGACAAAACCATGTATCAGAGAATGTTGGTTTGTGCTTAAAGTAGTACTTGTAGAGCAGCCATGCTCCAGCGACCCTATCACAGTTCAAAACCCATATACCTTTGATCGGGCCCTTGAAGTCTACAATATGCTCTGACTCCATGTCCATCTCCTTCTGGATGCTCATGATCATCATCCTCTCGGCATCTTTGTACGAATCTGACGAACCGAAGAACTCCTTCTGAATTAATTCATCAAGTTCCCTGTCTTCTATACTCCTCATCCGATGAACCCTACAAACCTATTGTTTTGCCTATAAAAGAATCACAAAAAGCTGCTCAGACAATCTGTAGAACACAAAAAAGCCGAACATACTGCAACAACTAGGCGACTAGACTGGCGCAGGGGACTTTTTCTGCCGGTGGTGGCGACGCTGAGGGTTTTCGGACGACAGTGAAGCTAGGATCGTGGCGGAGCTAGGGAAGGGTCAGGGTGGACAAGGGAGAAGAGAGGAGAGGAAAAGGGTTGGTCCAACAACGTGGGTCCTGGTTTGGTGGAATTCTGTGGGTCCTGTCTGTCGAATCCGACGTGGCGGATGTGCCCGTGCGCGTCTGTTTGTTATGTTGTGATCAAATTCATAATAACCTCTCCTGATATAGTGAAGTTTCGTTGGTTGGCATATGTTATTTTTCCTCCTTCGTGTTGACGGGTTTCCCACACTAAAATCTTGGCCCTTGTGATTGATTTCGTTCCTCGTTCTTTTTATTACGTGTCGTATTTCTAACACATGCCTCCTCACATTCACCAAATTTATGGGCTGAATATGAGGGTATGGGTCACCCCAGACGTATAGGGGTGGTTTGAGGTGTCCGGCGCGGTCATGATTTTGTAACCGGTCAGCCCGACTGTCGATGCTCTATCCAGCATGTACACAAGCACAAATTTACTTGGGGTCGAGCTTGAGTTGAGAGAAAGAACTGCCAAATAGGGCCAGGAGCCCAGGACTGAGGTGTCGTCATGTGTGACTGAATCCAGGCGACGAGCTCACTGTCAAAAAGGTAGGAGCATCTATAGCCCGGACACCTCAAACCGGCCTCACACGCCCGTGCAAAATTGTCTAGTAAAAAAACCAGACACACTCGGACGTCTCAAACCGGCCTCAAACGCCCAGGCTGCTAGCGCCCCTCATATCCAGCCCAAATGTAGGGTGGATATGGGGCATGCCCGGACGAGTGTGCCATGTAAGCCCGGTCCACCGTCGACCTTAGTCCTTCCCCACAAAAAACCCAATTCGGAAACCCTACATTCACTTCGCTCCGCTCACGCTCCTTCTCTTCTCCTCCTCTTCTCTGATTCGATCCAACCAATCTCCGGTGACCATGTCAAGCTCCGCCAGATGCTCCGACGGCTCCGTTGATAACGAGGACGAGTTGGCCTTCCGTATTGTGATGGAGCGGTCGCGGGTGGACATGGGGAGCAGTTCCAGATCTGGACCGTCACTGCTCGCCCATCGGCGCAGCACCGACGCCGGAGCTGGCCCCTTCCAACCCGCACGGGATGCTCAATCCGTGTTGCCCCTCCGTCATACACCTCCCCCCGCCAGGAGCTGCTCCGCAAGGGCAATGGTGGGTTCTAATGCCCGCTCTGCAGGCCCCGTGGATACACACGCCGGAATCGGAGGCGCGAGCTGCCCGTCGTGAGAGGCAGGGAGCAAGGTAGAGGGAGGTGGTCGAATAGTCCATTTGCCACTGCCGCGGATTGCCAGTGGTGCCCGACGAGGAGGAGCGGCTCCTTGCGTGGGTATACCGCCGATCACTTACGACGACGGAGACGAATGCTCATCGACTCCGGAGGAAGAACGCCAAGGCACTTCGGCTAGCCATTGAGTAGTCCGAACATGAGGCGGGCGCGCGAGGGTGGCCAAGCTCAAGCAGAAACATGACCGGGTTGTCCGGCGGATGAAGGGCTTCATCATCATCTTTGATTCCTCTGAAGACGACGGCTTTTGCTACGATGACTCTGACGGCCCATTTCCTGCCGCAGATGCCTACAACAGCATCGGTGACCGAAAAGGCAAAGGGTCGACGTGGAAGTGATGAAGCTCGGCCGTCTGAGCATTTAATGCCAAGTTCTTAGTAATATAGTTTTAACTTGTCCGTCGTCTATGTGGATTACTATGTGAACTCTGGCGATCTTTTGAAGATCAGTTGGTGATTAAAATGCGTAGTTCTATGTACGATTAATGATCTATGTAGTTTTATTCGTATTATGTACTTTAGTATAGATATAATGTGGATGATAGAATTTGAGGAGCGTCCAGCCGGTGCGTGCAGACATGTCCGCGGGGGCCAGGTATGTCGACCGCGTGTAGAGTACCGTGTCAGAGTGAGCTGGAGCTCTCGCTCGCTCTTAGGCAGTGAGGCTGAGCTGAATCCACCGCCTCCGATAGCTGGGAGTACTATATATTTAGAGCATCTCTAACAGATGCGCGGTTGCGCGACATGCTAAATTATTTATTCAGCGTTGAAATAGTGTTATTTAGCGTGCAGGAGGGCGTTTGCTTTAACAGACGCTGCAAAATATGGCATGCCGCTATAGCTTCAACATGCGCTGCAAAATCCAGCACACGAGCAGTCGATGCTTGGAAAAAAATTGAAGCAACACATATGAAACAACATATAGATTAAATTTATAGCATAGTTCAAGCACAACACCACAAGATAGTCCACACGATACAAATAAATCTAGATAAAAACGATATTATGATGCAAATATAGTAGATAAACGCGTTGATGATAAACCAAATAACTATTCCTCGTCCTCCTCGGTGGTGTAGTCCGACGGCAGAAACACGTCGACCCACCGAGGATCATTCTTGTCCCAGGTTGACATAGGTCCCAGTTCGCATTGGGCTTCCGCAGTGCCTTCCGCTCACGCCTGTTCGCCCGATCCGCGGCTCGCTCCACCTTCCTCCGCGTCCAGAACTCATTCTCGGCAACGACATCTTGCGGGAAGCGCTTGCACCACACCGCCATGGCGTGCTCATCCGCCTCGGCGATGAGGATGCGGCGCTCCCGCCTCTACTGGATGCGGCGATCCTCCGCGGTGACTAGCCGCGGGGGAGGCGCGAGTTCCTGCGCCTGCTTGCGCGTCCGCGCGTCCGAGAAGTTCATCTGCGCCCGTGGCCTCCCGAGGCGCGGGCGGCCTCATGGACGGTCTCGAACGTCTCGAGCCCGAGGCGTGTATCACCGAAGCAGATTTCCGCGTAATACACGCCGGTGGGGCGGAGGCAGACGCCGCAGTAGCCAGAGCTACTCCGGTGGCGCGGCGGCATGACGTTGGCAGGGGAGAAGGCGCTGGAGGCGAGGAAGAAGGGCGTAGTGGTGATGGGGCATCGGCAGAGGTGAAGAAGAATGTCACGGCGGGAAGAGAGAGGCGATGAAGACGATGATTGGCGGACGCCCGCGCGCGGATTTTTAGAGCGTGCTGGATGCCGCGCCCCAAAACTACCGCGCGTGTGTGCACAGTTTTTTTAGCGCCCCCGACTTTCCGGCACATGCTGGAGCGAGCCAACCGAGTTCTCGCGCGCAAAAACGGCGTTTTTTCTGTTGGAGATGCTCTTAGACCGCGACTAGACCGAGGATTTAGAGCATCTCCAACAGGCGCCGAACGCGCCGTGCGCAAAAAACTGATTTGCCGCGCGCGCATCACCTGGTTTGGCGCGGCGCGCAGCACTGGCTCCAGCAGCCGCGCTAAAATGCAGCGCGCGCGCCGCTCCAGCAGCGCGCAAAAATGCAGCGCGCGCGACTCGCCGGTGCATTGCATATGGCATTTTCAACACAAAATGAAGTTGATGAAACATTCAAACTGCAATGAACATGACATATAAAATTTCACACAAACAAGTTGATGAAGAAAAGTTCATGCCCACAAGTTCAAAATCATGCCCACAAGTTCATCCAACAAGTTCAAAACGCAAATCAAGTTCAATACACAAATGAAAGACACATCATTCCTCGTCCTCGTCCTCATCTTTGGAAGACGATTCTTCCGCCTCCGAAGATGAATCTTCCTCCCTCTCCTCATCGCGCATCGCATCATGTGAAGCTCCGACGGTGTTGGCAAGATCTTCAACGGCATCTTCATGGGAATGTGTGCGAGGAGGCACATCGAAAGACATTCCGCCCATGGCGGCCGGAGGTGCACCCATGCCTCCCATGAGAGAAGCAAAACTCATGCCTCCCATGGTGGCCATAGCGTCGGGGGGTGCTCCAAAGCCAGCAATGCCTCCTGTCGGTGTCAAAACCGGTGGATCTCGGGTAGGGGGTCCCGAACTGTGCGTCTAGGCGGATGGTAACAGGAGACAAGGGACACGATGTTTTTACCCAGGTTCGGGCCCTCTCGATGGAGGTAAAACCCTACTCCTACTTGATTAATATTTATGATATGGATAGTACAAGAGTAGATCTACCACGAGATCAAGAAGGCTAAACCCTAGAAGCTAGCCTATGGTATGATTGTTGTTCTGTTATTCGTCCTACGGACTAAAACCCTCCAGTTTATATAGACACCGGAGAGGGGTAGGGTTACACAGAGTCGGTTACAATGGTAGGAGATCTACATATCAGTATCGCCAAGCTTGCCTTCCACGCCAAGGAAGTCCCTTCCGGACACGGGACGAAGTCTTCAATCTTGTATCTTCATAGTCCAGGAGTCCGGCCAAAGGTATAGTCCGGCTATCCGAACACCCCCTAATCCAGGACTCCCTCAGTAGCCCCTGAACCAGGCTTCAACGATGACGAGTCCGACGCGCAGATTGTCTTCGGCATTGCAAGGCAGGTTTCTCCTCCAAGTATTTCATAGAAGATTTTGAACACAAGGATAGTGTATGGCTCTGCAAAATAAGTTTCCACGTATTGCCATAGAGAGAATAATATTTACACCAATCTAATCTGCTGAAGTATTCCGTAGCGTGACATCACACCATGGCCAAGCCTTTATTCGAATTGTTTTATTGTCCCACCTTAGCGTGTTATGCGAGGCGGTTTCCTTAGCACGTCTTGTCAAAGCAGAGATCGTGTCCCCTTTATTTCGGGATTCTCATCAATACGGGCGTGGGTAACCCAACCGGCCATTGATTACGGTGCTTGGAAGATAAGCGAGTTTGACCAAGCGGGTGGGGACGCGTAGTTGCGTCCGCCCATATAAGGGGATAAGGATCCACCTTTCTCATCCACGCCCTCTTCCTCCTTTGCCTATCCATTTCCGCACACTCAAGCTCCAGCGCCCAAGTCCGCACTCCCCACCTCAACCTTCTCCAACCATGTCCGGAGCGGGAGGCAAGTGGATGGTCTCCTCCATCACGGAGGGACACATCAAAAAACTGAGGAAGGCCGGATACTTGTCTAACGACATTGCGCATCGGCTTCCCGAAGGGGGGCAGCTCGTCCCCACCCCAAGGCCCCATGAGAGGGTGGTGTTCCTTCCCCATTTCCTCCGCGGACTGGGTTTCCCTCTCCACCCATTTGTCCGGGGGCTCATGTTCTACTATGGCCTAGATTTCCACAATCTGGCCCCAAACTTTGTCCTCAATATCTTGGCGTTTATCGTCGTGTGCGAGGCCTTCCTCTGCATCCGCCCCCATTTCGGCCTATGGCTCAAGACTTTCAATGTCAAGCCAAAGGTGGTGCGCGGCAACCAGGCGGAGTGCGGAGGCGCCATGGTGGGCAAGATGCCCAATGACCTATGGCTCGAGGGCTCCTTCGTGGAGACCCTGAAGGGGTGGCAATCGGGGTGGTTCTACATCACCGAGCCGCATGACCCTGAATGGGTCGCAGCCCCCGAGTTTCGATCCGGACCCCCTACGCGGCTCACATCTTGGAAAGAGACGGGCCTATCGTGGGGCAACAAAGGAGAGGTGACTGGACTGCAAACATGCATCCAAACCCTGGTGAACAAGAAGCTTAAACTTGTCAACGTAGTCCAGGTTATGCTCATCCGCCGGATCCTCCCGTGTTAACAACGGGCCTTCAACCTGTGGGAGTTCGACCCGGCGCAGCACCCAACTCTAAGCAGGCTCTTCGACACGACGTACGAAGATGCCTGGAAGGTGCTATTCAAGGGCGCCGAGGCTCCCGCATCCGCTACCGAGGATCGCGGATTCAGCACGCAGCGTCACGCTAGTGCGGTAAGCCGTTTTTACCTTTTACCGGGTATTTTAGCTTTTCATAGTTTTGCCTTTATGCGGGATCTAAGCTCCCTTTCCTTTGACAGGAGTGGCAGGCGAAGTCCGGACAGATCAACTGTCCGGCTCCTTTGCCCGAAGACCCAGCAGATGCTCTATTGGCAAGGCTGCTGGTTCTGGCACCCTATGTGGTGCCAGAGAAGAAGGCCACGAAGAAGGCCACGGGGACTCGAAAGAGTGCCCGTCGTGCGGCGGTGTCGGATTCGTCGTCCGACGACTCCGAGACGCAATCCTCCCGTGAAGACGAGGAGGAGGAAGAAGAGATCTCTCCCCCCCCCCAATGGGGGAAGGAAAGAAAAGGAAGGCCGCCCCAACTGGGGAGGCCGGAGGGTCCAAGAAGGGGAAAACCCTTCTTCCGGACTATTCCACCAACGCCGACAACGGCGAAGAGGAGTGGCCGCACAGGGCTAAGCCCCTGGCGAAATCGTAAGTATCCGGATACCAGAGTAAGTCATAGTATTCCTTTACTGCACACCTTTTCCTTACGTCGAATATGATTATGCAGTCCACCCAAAGACCGGCTCGACGTGTCATCGAGCGGCTCCCTGGACTCGTCAGACATAAACTCTCTTCCGACGGCTACCTCCCCCCGTCCTATGGGTGACGCCGAGGTGGCGTCCCAGGAGGTTCCAAACCAGGAGGTTCCAAACCAGGAGGAGGTGGTCCTGGAGGCGCCGCAAGGCGACCTTCCGGACCCCAGGTGCCAAGGGGATAGAACCCCTAAGGGCTCCAAGTCTGTCCCTAGGCCGGACACCACTCCAGAACCTTCAAAGGTTCCAGAGTCCGGCGGGCAACCTCCTTCCAAGAGGAGCAAGCCCACTGAGCAGGTGGCCCCCGTCCAACCGGAGGCGCCGAACAATCTGCTGGAGGTGCTTAAAGGCGCCTCCATCGCGAGGAGCACCGCGCCATTATGAGTGCGGTGATTCAGAAAGTTCAGTCCGCCAAGAGCAGGCTGACCGAAGCATGTGCCGGCCTTTTGACAGACTTTGAGGTATGTAAAAAATATGTAAAAATATTACCGCATAGACAGTAGCCCATGATGCTTTGTTTGGCGTTCGGAAAGAAAAGCCGAATAGAGGATCTAATAAAATTCGCAGGAGTCTAACAAAAGTAAGTCAATATGCGTATGCAGGCTTCACTGCTGGCGTCCGCCGCACTGACTGCGGAGGTGGAAACGCTAAAGCAGAACCTCGAGCGGTCCGAGCAAGAGCTCGGCCTTGCCAAGAAGCAGCTCGAGGACGAAGAAGGTAAGAAATACCTTATTTAAATATAAAAAAGTGCAATTGCAAAAAGTGACAGGACTGACGTGGCTATTGTAGGGGCCACAACGGAGGTGGCGACCCTTAAGCAAGCGTTGTTCGAGGCCGAGAAGAAGGCGGCCACGGAGCGCACCGAGCGGTAGAAATATGAGGCGCAGGTTGACGAGGTGCGGCAAGAGCTCCAGGTTCTCATGAAAAAACATGAGAGTTTGGAGCTTGACTCTAAAACCCGAGAGTCCGAGCTCGCGGCGGCCATTGAGAATGCCAAGTCTGCCAAGGCCGAAGCCTAGAAGGCCCTCCAGGAGGTTGAGGCGATGAAGAAGATAGCGGCGGGTAAGGCTTTCTTTATGCAAAGCAAGCATGTGAAAGTCAATTACTTGTTACTTATCCGAATCCGGAGCTCTCCAGGAGCATTCACAGATTTGCCCCGCAGCGTGTCCGATGCCGCCGCGTTCTACCGAGCCGAGGAGGGCAGCTCGACAGAGAAGGTGTTCTGGTCTTAGTATGCTGAGGCCGGACTCCCTGTGCCCTTGAGCGACCAGCTGAAGCAACTGGTCGAGCTCCACAAGGTGGCCGAACAGGCCATGAAGGGCCTAATAGTTCGGCTGTGGCCTGGAGAGACTCTGCCTGGGAGCTACTTCGGGCTGGTGAGGCGGCTGGTGGAGGCCTGTCCAAGGCTCGAAGCCATCAAGCGCTCCGTCTGCATCGAAGGTGCCCGTAGGGCGCTTGCCCGTGCTAAGGTGCACTGGGGCAAGTTGGATGCGGAGAAGCTTGTGAAGGACGGGCCGCCGCCGGGCAAGGAGCATCGCCACCCCGAGATGTACTATAAGGGCGTTCTGGAAGGCGCCCGCCTTATGGCGGGCGAATGCTCGAAAGATGTAATTTTTGAGTAAAACTTGTTTATTTTGTCCTGTGCGCTGAAAACTTGTTAATGTGCGCTAAGCAATG
The DNA here is from genome assembly GCA_032464435.1 of Aegilops umbellulata. Classification (NCBI taxonomy): domain Eukaryota; kingdom Viridiplantae; phylum Streptophyta; class Magnoliopsida; order Poales; family Poaceae; genus Aegilops; species Aegilops umbellulata. Next base: position 475,252,898 of record CP136060.1, read on the forward strand.
CTTTTTGAATTTAAAATATTACCTTCTGTGCGTCCGTTTATCAAATTTTAAGAGATGGCGAGTCGTCGGCTTCTGCCCCCATGCCACGAGTGCTGGGGTGTTCGGGATAAACTTGAGCGCTCTTTTTCCCATTCTTGGGTCCTTCAAGGGAGGCGCTCAACACAACGAACAAGGCAATCGGACTATAATGCTTGAACACTCTCACTTATCCATAGAATTCTATAATTTTAAATTTCGGTGAAGCCCCTAGTGTTCGGAAGACCGAGTTCGGAGCGCTATCCACGCCTGGGCCGGACAAAGCCGACTCCGCGCTCTAAGCGGCATAAGTCTTTAGGGACTCGAAAACCTCTCGAACAGCGACCAGCTCTCGCCTACAGTCCTCGCTCTGACTTTGAACTTTGTTCGGGCAGCGGCCAGCGAGGAAAGCAAACACAACGCCAAGATTGAACATATGGAGCCCGGCTTTAGAAAGTCAGCAAATACTTAATGTCGATGCATCTTTTTGTGAGGAAGATTACTCGGGTTGTTGTGGTGCCATGGTCAGAGATCATCGAGGAAACTTTATCTCGGCATCCACGGCTGGACTCAAGCATGTGGCCAACATTATTTCTGCAGAAGCTGTTGCGTTAGTTGAAGGGCTCAAACTTATGCGAAACATAGGAGGCAACAATGTTCTGGTAAGAATGGTCAATATCACAGTGGTGGAAGCTTTAAGGCTAAATGAAGGCCATTTAATGATTGCAGCTCCTATATTCGGAAGTTTGAGTGCGGCATTTCGGTGCCCAGGCTTATCTGCACCTGGTCAGAAAAAAATCAAAACAAGTATTAGAATTTTTTTTAAAATTCCAATTTATTTTTGTGTGATAGACAATTTGATGCGTGAGGTCCGCCTCAATTTTTAGATCATTTAAACATCAGAGCAGCTCTTAGCAAAAAAGACAATTCTGATCAGAATAGTACGTGAACAATAAACATTCTTACAGACTCCAAATTTGTCTTTTTTGCCGCGAGTTGCTCAGGTGTCCAAATGATTTAAAATTTGGAGCGGACCTCACGCATCGAATTATCTAGCACACAAATTTTTCTAGTATTTGTTTTCATTTATTTCGTCAGGGCGGGTGCAGCTGAGCCTGGGCTCAGAAGTGGATTATCAAGTTGCAGAGTTTTACTTAGAGAGATTGGAAATGTTACTATTGAGTATTGTAATAGAGAGTCTAACGTAGTTTTTTTTTGCGAAAAAGAGTCTAATATAGTTGCTCATGAGCTAGCTCACTAGGGTCGTGCAAACAATCCATCTTTGTGGGTGGATGCACCTCCTGTGTTTATTGCTAAATTTTTAATGGACGATGTAAGCGTTATTTGATGTTAATAAAGCTAGCCGTAAAGTCCTTCTTGTGAAAGAACACGAACTAGGCTAGCGCACCTCTTCATGAATCCTTACATCCTTTCCTCTTCTTGACTTGTACAAACTGTTTTTTTCTATTTCTTTCCTGTTTTTCTTTTTCCTACTTAATTTTTTTATTTTCAAATTCAATGAGTTTTTTTAACTCAATGATTTTTTTACAAATTTGATGATTTTTTTTCAAATTTGTGAACTTTTAAAAAATTGCTGGACTTTTGTCAAATTTGATGAATCTCTTTGGAAATTGAACGATTTTTAAATTCTATGAACATTTTTTCAAATTTATGAACTATTTAAAACCGATTAACTTTTTTCAAATTGGATGAACGTTTTTTTAAATCAGTGAATATTTTTTAAAATTGCTGAACTTTTCTTAAAAACAGATGAGTTTTTTTCAAAATCAATAATCTTTTTGAAGTTTGCGAGCTTTTCTCAAAATCTGGGAACATTTTCAAATTCATGAATTTTCTTTTGTGATTTTTCATTATTTCTTTTTTTCCCTCAAATTCAACGGTTTGACCGACCAACTGCTACTGGTCAAACTCGATCCAGCGACCAGCAGAACCAGGCGCTTAAGGGGTGTGAGCGCCAGTTACACTCCCTCATGCTTAAGGCACCAGCCACTAGGGAGGAGCTCTTCGTATGAAACAACCAAAATTGCCTAAAGAAGGGACAAAAAAAAAAGCAGTGGCTAGCGAGGATTTGAAATCGTGAGCTCAATCTTATGAGCGGATGTTGTTTGTCACTCTAGGAACTGCTGACTGCTAGTGGGCAACTGAAGCACGAAATATTTAAGAACACTATAAAGCGTCGAAATTTGAAACAGTCTTGAGAAATTACGAAACATTTCTTGGAAATTGTGGAATTTTTTTAAATTCTAAGTATTTCAAAACGCAAAGAATTATAAATTCCAAAACATATTTGAAAAATGTGAACATTTTTTGGAAAACACATTTTTTTAAAAACCCTGAACATTTTTTTAAAATTTCGAACATTTCTCGAAAAACACGAACGTTGCCGGAGAGACTTGCTGAGAACCCCATGTACTCATCAAGACTTGTTGAGTACCCCATGTACTCATCCATTTGTATTCTGACCCTTTCAGACTCTAAATATTTGGAGGAGATGCCTGGTGATCCCAACATTGCGGGAGAATACTTCTACGAAGAGCTATACCTCATCAGAGGAGTCGACTACGTCCTCGGCTATGGAAGCCGACAGTGGCGGAGAAGACCCAGAGCAACAAGAGTAGTGTAGGAGTATTAGTAGCAGCCGGACCAATTATGTGGGACATGATCTGAACTCAATAAGTGACCGCAGGATCAATAGTGAATTAGTGATACCATGCATTTTGGTACCAGTAGTCTGTGGTTTGTAACTTTTTTTAGAGGAATAGGGCTCAAAGCCCCGGTTCCAATTGGATTACCAAAAAAAACCACACAAGGTCCAATACGTTACAAGTACGCGGGGGAATAAACAGCACACGCTCTGCCCCAGCAAAGTAAACAGACCGTGCCCATAGGCCTTAGTCACCAGTTTATGAAAAACATAAAGTAAAGTTTACAAGGGGAGCTGTAGCCAACACATATGGTGTTGGGGAACGTAGCAATAATTCAAAATTTTCCTACGTGTCACCAAGATCAATCTAGGAGATGCTAGCAATGAGAGAGAGGGATTGCATCTTCATACCCTTGAAGATTGCTAAGTGGAAGCGTTACACGAACGAGGTTGATGGAGTCGTACTCGCGGCGATTCAAATCGCGGAAGATCCGATCTAGCGCCGAACGGACGGCGCCTCCGCGTTCAACACACGTACAGCCCGGGGACGTCTCCTCCTTCTTGATCCAGCAAGGGAAAAAGGAGAAGTTGAGGGAGAGCTCCGGCAGCACGACGGCGTGGTGGTGGAGCTTGCAGTTCTCCGGCAGGGCTTCGCCAAGCACTACTACGGAGGAGGAGGTGTTGGGGAGGGAGAGGGCTGCGCCAGGGGAAGGGGTGCGGCTCCCATGTGCCTCCCCGCTGTATATAGGGGTGGAGGGGGCTGGTTTCTTGCCCTCCAAGTCCATTGGGGCGTTGGCAAAGGTGGGGGAAAGAAATCTCATCATTTCCCTTCCCCACCGGTTGTTATCCCCCTTTAATGGGATCTTGATCTTATCCCTTCAGGATATGATCTTATTCCTTCTAAGGGGAGATCTTGGTGCGTCTTGACCAGGGGTGTGGGGCCTTGCCCCCACTACCCACGTTCATGTGGGTCCCCCATGCAGGTGGGCCCCACTCCGGAACCTTCTAGAACCTTCCCGGTACAATACCGAAAAATCCTGAACATTTTCCGGTGGCCAAAATAGGACTTCCCATATATAAATCTTTACCTCCGGACCATTCCGGAACTCCTCGTAACGTCCAGGATCTCATCCGGGACTCCGAACAACATTCAGTAACTGCACACTAATTCCCGTAACAACTCTAGCGTCACCGAACCTTAAGTGTGTAGACCCTACGGGTTCGGGAATCATGCAGACATGACCGAGACAGCTCTCTGGCCAATAACCAACAGCGGGATCAGGATACCCATGTTGGCTCCCACATGTTCCACGATGATCTCATCGGATGAACCACAATGTCAGGGATTCAATCAATCCTGTATACAATTCCCTTTGTCAATCGGTACGTTACTTGCCCGAGATTCGATCGTCGGTATCACAATACCTCGTTCAATCTCGTTACCGGCAAGTCACTTTACTCGTACCGTAATGCATGATCCCGTGATCAACCACTTGGTCACATTGAGCTCATTATGATGATGCATTACCGAGTGGGCCCAGAGATACCTCTCCGTCATACGGAGTGACAAATCCCAGTCTCGATTCGTGCCAACCCAACAGACACTTTCGGAGATACCTGTAGTGCACCTTTATAGCCACCCAGTTACGTTGTGACGTTTGGTGCACCCAAAGCATTCCTACGGTATCTGGGAGTTGCACAATCTCATGGTCTAAGGAAATGATACTTGACATTAGAAAAGCTTTAGCAAACGAACTACACGATCTTGTGCTACGCTTAAGATTGGGTCTTGTCCATCACATCATTCTCCTAATGATGTGATCCCGTTATCAATGACATCCAATTTCCATGGTTAGGAAACCATGACCATCTATTGATCAACGAGCTAGTCAACTAGAGGCTTACTAGGGACATGTTGTGTTCTATGTATTCACACATGTATTATGGTTTCCGGTTAATACAATTATAGCATGAACAATAGACAATTATTATGAACAAGAAATACAATAATAACCATTTTATTATTGCCTCTAGGGCATATTTCCAACATATGGATCAATAGAAATCACTCGCTCGCAGCCCCTCTCGAGTACTTCTTCAGTCCTAGCCAGGATCCGGCCATAGCAGGAGGGGTGGGGATCTTGCTATCTGTTCCAGCTTCCGCACCATGTGTAGCACTTTTCCTTTGACAGGATCTGAGCAACGGACTGCCTAGCTGTCTAAGGTAGTAGCAATCTTCCTCCACAACACCTGCATCCCAGACCAGGGGGTATGATTGAAACACATGTCGTTACGATATTTCCATAAAGCCCATAAGGCAGCAGAGTGCAAAAGGCAATCTACCGGGTGATTCTTGTTAAAGGACCACCATTCTAGCATGTCAGTCACACACATCCCAGAATGGTTGTTTGAAATGTCCCCAATCACTCTCCATAGCTTTATCGAAACAACACAGCCAAAATAAATGCTCAACAGTTTCAGGATCACTACAGAAAAGGCAGGAAGCTTCCTCTACTATTTGTCTTTTCTGTAGATTATCCCTAGTCAACAGTTTGTTATTAGACATGAGCCAAAGGAATATATGAATGCAAAGTGGAACTCTGATATTCCAGATGGATATAATGTCCCCAGGGAGGACCCCTCTAAAATTGATAATGTTGTAAAAGGACTTGACAGTGTAGACACCTTTAGAGTCATAATCCCAACAAACCGTGTCTCCCCTATCCACCAGCACAGTATTTTTGATGAAGTTGAATAGATCATTCCACTCAGCTAACATATCAAGATAAAAACATCTCCTAAAGGAGATTTTTAGGTTGGTGCAATCCCAGGCATCGCACACAGTGATGTTCTGTTCATTGGCAATACTATATAGATTCCAATATTTAGTAGCTAGGGTGGTATGACCAATCCAACGGTCTTCCCAAAACCTGATACTTTACCATCCCCTATTACCTAGGAATATCCTATGTTTGCAGCTTTAGCAGCCCATAGAATTCCTTTCCAAAAGGGGGAAGCACCAAGATTATAACAAGCAAAAATATTAGGATTATGAGTGTTGTATTTGGCATCAATGACTTGTTTCCAAATCTTGCCCTGGTCTAAAAAATATCTCTTAATCCAAGAAGCTAACAAACATAGGTTCATATCTGCAATGTTAGGGATACCAAGCCCCCCATGCTGTTTTTGTTGAGTCACACACCCCCAGGCTGCCATGTGATATTTGTGGTGACCCTCATAATTATCCCAGAAGCAGTGAGCCAGCTGAGAATTGATCAACTTAATGGCCCACTTGGGAAATTTGAAAATACCCATAAGGTAACTAGGTATAGTGGCCAAGCAAGTTTTCACTAATGTGAGTCTCTTATCAGAGGACAGTAGCCTGCATCTCCACCCAGCCCCATTTTTAATTATCTTATCCACAGTAGGCTGCAATTCACACTTCTTCAGCTTTCTGTGATGGAGAGGGGCTCCTAAATATTTAATGGGAAAATCACTAAATTTACAACCAAGGATTTGAGCAAATATGTTTGCTTCATCCCTATTTACATTGATAGGAACCAGATCACATTTATGGAAGTTAATGCGCATCCTAGAAATTTTCTCAAAGCAGGATAGTAGCCATTTAAGGTTCCTGGCTTGAGCAGAGTTATTACTCAAAAATAATAAAGTGTCATCAGCATATTGCATGCTAATGATGCCAGCTGGGTTGGAGCTAGGGAATAGTCCTTCCAGGATGTTATTACTAGCAGCTTTAATAAGAATTCTGGTAAAGACATCAGCTACTAAATTAAAAAGTAGGGGGAATAAGGGTCCCCCTGCCTGACTCCCTTACCAGTGATAAATAAATCACTGTTGGCATTATTGATATTAACCCCAACAGACCCTTTATGAAGTAGAGAAGAAACCTTCTTCATCCACCTAGGGCTAAAACCTCTCTTACTCATCATGTCAAGCAGGAAATCTCTGTTGATCATGTCATAAGCTTTCTCATAATCTAGTTTAAATACAAAACCAGATTGTTTACTGGAGTACACAGAGTGAATAATTTCATGTGCTGTGATTATACTCTCAGCAATATATCTGCCTTTTATGAAGGTTGTCTGGTTTAAAAAAATTAAATATCTACAAATGGGGCCAAACTTATTAGTGGCACATTTGGCAAAGATTTTGAAGCTGCAATTAATCATAGCAAGAGGTCTAAATTTCTCTATCTTGCTAGCATCAGCCTCTTTAGGAACTAGAGTTAATAGAGAGAAGTTAAGTCTATATAAATCTAACTCATCTTTCTCCCAATCACGAAATAGAGCAAACAGGTCACCTTTAATAAGGTCCCAGAATTGTTGATAAAATAAAAATGAAAATCCATCCGACCCAGGGGCTACTTCTGCATAAGAGCCGAAGACAGCCTCTTTAATCTCTTTTTCAGAGAAGGGGGTATCCAGGTTGTTGTTATGAACATCAGTCACTTTCTCTCCATCTTCCCAAAAGTCATCTTTTAGGTTGATGTTGATTTTCTCTTGGAAACCAAACAATTTTTTATAATAATTGACAGCATCAAAATACCTGTATCTCCTTCCAGCATCAAAATCTGCTTCCTCCTTCTCTTCTGATTTGCTATAGCTTTAAAATATCCAGCATTCAAATCTCCTTCAAGTATATCTCTCTCCCTGGATCTCTACCTGGCCTTGATTTCTTCCTTCCTCCAAATATCCTCCAAATCACCTGCAATTTTTTTAATTCTGCTATTAGTGTTGGGGGAAGGAGGGTTAGTTTCAGAGAGAATATCTAGGCAGTTATATTCAGCCACCAGAGCTTGTTTCTGCCTATTTTGCATAGCCTCATAATTGGCCATCCAGCCTTTGATGGCTTTTCTGGAATTCCTAATTTTGAACTGCCAAATGTCTATAGCCTTAGTAAAAGGGCATTTGGCAGTCCAGGCTTTAGTAACAACCTCCCTAAAGCCCTCAACCTCCAGACACCATTTTTCAAATCTAAATTGTTGCTTTTGGGAATGGGGAAGACACATGTGTTAAGTACCAGGGGGTGTGATCACTCCCCAATCTAGGAAGGGCTTTGAGATGAACTCCAGGGAATTCAGAGGCCCAATCAGTGGACATGAAAACTCTGTCAATAGTAGCCATCACTAGATTGTCCTGGTTGTTACCCCAAGTAAACTTCCTCCCATTAATTTTGAGCTCAATCAAACCAAATTTGTTAATCCAATCATTAAAAAGGTCAGCCCAGTGTTGATTTATAGCACCAGTGCTTTTCTCACTAGCCTCTCTAATTAGATTGAAATCACCACCTACCAGAGTGGATCCTGCCCAGCCAGTTAAAATGGAATGAAGCTCAGTAATGAAGTCCATTTTAAACTGGTCATAGGCAGAGCCATAAACAGAAATAATTCTCCAAATAGAGCAATCTTGTTTGTTCCTAATTAAACAAGAAATACAGTAATTGTGTAGATCACATTGAACAATGTCAAATGTATCTAACTTGCTACCCAACAAGATCCCTCCTGCAGTGTTTATAGCAGGGAGCCATTTCCAGAGGAAATTGGATCTGGGGTCAAAAGCTTCAATTTGAAGAATAGTGAAATCTTCTTTTTTGGTCTCAGAAATACAAATGAAGTCAGGATTGTTGGCTCTAATGAGCTCTTTTAATTTGTCTACCTTAGTAGGACTATTAAGCCCTGTAATATTCCAGAAAATACCTATCATTTACAATCAAAATTAATTTTTATTCTTCCTTTACAAGAAGAGTTTTTATGAACCTTCATCCAAGGGGAGTCTGAAGTAGGGAGCTCAGTACTCTGAGCACCCACTTCTGTCTCAATACTATTCCTAGGAACAGGCTCAGTACACATGAATTCATCACCAGTAATATCTATACCGAGAGGCAAAAAAATATCAGGATTATCAGAATTAAACTTAGTAATTCTATCTAATTCTACATGCTTGATAATGCAAATATTTTTCTTGATGTTATCACTGCTTTTGCCCAGGCTAATCCCTGAACGTTTGTAACTTTATTTAAATAAGTTTTATAATATAATGGTGGTTTGGATCTGCTATGTTTCTGTTTTAGACACTCTGAGGGATATCAACGACTTACATACGATACCATACAGTGGTATGCTGAGTCACCGCACGAAACCAAGAAAACTAATGGTTTTTCTCTCACATGACATTTAAGTGAGAGTACTCTTAGATACAACTCTAAAATATGATCACAACATAGAAATTGTATCTAAACGCACATTATATGATATAGCTTATTAAGATATAGGTAATTGAAAATGTCTAAGAGATGAGAGCCAACCGCTAGCTCTATCTTTCTACCAAGTAATCTATACCCAATCTAAATGTCCATCCATATAATAATTGATGGCTCTACATACCATGCCATTAATGCTTTAACCCATGAGTCTGTCGGTGTGAATAGTAAAATCAAATAAAGTAGCAAAATAATTTTAAAAATCAGAACCTTTTGGTATCAAGGTGGTGCTTCTTGAGTACTCGGTCTCGAGCGTGGAGGAAAAAATCTTAGGCCTTACCCGGGTGGACCTGACAATGGGATGATTTCACACCATTATCTTGTTGAAGGCATTGCTCGGATATGCTCCTACACGTTCTTCAGGGTGAAAACCTAGAATCTAGCCTCTAGTGGTTGGATCAAGTGATGACGGCACTTGACCATCGATCCCTTCATAAAGGCATTGTTGTTGAAGAACACCGTTGTCCTTATGATGTCAAAAGATGGTTGGTGCAGCTATGGCCGTTGTTGTAGTTTGTCAACCGCCTTTTTGATCGCTTTGGAGATTTTTTTTTTTGTTTTCCTCTCTTAGAGCATCTCTAGACGAAGCCCAAAATTTAACTCCTCAAACACCTCCTCAAATCTTACCTCCTTAAGTTTAAGGAGTTAAAAGACCGCAAACCTAACCAAACTCTCAAACTTAGATGCTCAAATGAACTAGGGCCCACATGGAAGCCTCTCTCCCTCATCTTCTTCCTTCTTTATTCTTCTTTCAGATTTCTTTCACGTGGCCAACTACGGCTTTTCGGCATTAGATGATTTACATGAGCTACCTAGTGCTAGCATAGATGCTCTACAAAAGTAATTTGGCAGAGTCTCATCATGGGTGATGTAAGCGTGCGACGAAGTAATCGACATAGTAGGTTAAACTCATCCTCCACAGGCCGTGGGTTGGGCGCTCCCTCATCTGAATGGGTTCTTCCCCTCATCCTTCTCCTAGTGGCATGATGGCATTGTCCCGAACGCAAGGATTCATCGGAACCTGCGATGGCGACCGGTGACCACTCTTTCTGTGCGACTCTTCCTATAAAGTGAACTTTTCCTCTATGTAGGTGTCCTCCGCACGTGTTGTAACTTTGCTCATGGTTGGGGACGATGGCAGGAGTGTCACCTGGCTAGGGATTACGCGAGGGAGCGCCGCCGTAGCCGGACACGGGGAAAAGATGAAGAATTAAAGAAAAAAGATTGCCAAATTCTCGTCGAAATTCGGTGGGGCTGCAAGGTGTCGACCAGCATGCGGGGTGGTCGTCGTAGGCAATGAACGCGGTGGGGGTGGTGCCTGCAGGCAAACGGGGGCGAATGCCGGCACGGGGGGTGGACCAAAATTATTCTGAGAAGTGGTCACAGCTGAGTAAATGTAAGTGGCGGACGACGCGATGATTTCTTTAGGGAGTTAATAAGGGATTGGCTAGGACTGGTTTAACTCCTCAAAGCGAAACTTTTAAGGAGATAACCGGTTTAGAGAGATCGTCTAGAGATGCTCTTAAGCATAGTTTTGATCTTGTATGTCTTTGCTCTTTATTGGTGTAATTTTTTTTGTGTGTGCTGGTGTTGACTACGTAACAAGTGTGTGTTTATTGTGTTTGTATTTGAAACTTCATATTGAGTCAAAAATTCCACCCTTTATCAGAGGATGTTTGTCGGACTTGTTTTGTGTGTACAAGTAATGAAGCACCCGTTGTAGGCAGAGCAATCAAACAAGCAAGCATGGAGAGCTAAGGAGACAACAAACGTACTACTATTAACAGATATCTGCTTGCTGGCTGATGAAATTAACAGTTAGTTACTTTCTCCATCACCCAAAACTTGTACTCCTTCTGTAAAGTAATCACTCTTATATTTGTTTACGGAGGGAGTACGAGGTGCTATGGTGAGTTAACTGTTTACTTGTCCCAAGAAAATGCCCAATACGAACTACATGCAACACATAAGCAACAGGAGACATAGACAAATCTTAAAAGCATGAGAAAGGTGTAACAGCTTCCGGATGACTAGGCACCTTCTATGAACAGTAAAAAAACACTCAAAAAAGTCTGAAACTCTGCAACATAGAAGATGGTCAAACTTTGTAGGTTCTTGCAAGTTTTCATGCCAAAATATCATGTAGAGAAAGATGTACAAACGAGTTTCAGATTTCAGTGCTAAAACTGCTCAAAACTTCAAGCACTGAAATCTTTTCCGTGTGTAGAGCTCCTCGAATGTTTTTTTGGCTTGAAAACTTGCAATCACCTACAAATTTTGATCATCTTTGATGTTGCAAAGTTTCAGATTTTTTTTCTTTCTATTTTACTGTTCAGAGGGTGCCTAGACATCCGGGAGCTGAAAATCCACCCTCTAAAAGCATACAGAGACCAGCAAGAAAGAAAGCTTGTCACTCCAATAAGATCACGAACATTTTGGTGATATAGCGATCAAAGATCGTCCAGTTGGACTAAATACTAATAACTTGATACTCATGCTGCGAAGCTAGTCAATATCCAACTTTGTTTCTCTATGATAAAAGATGTTGACGCTATTGCTCCTGCTGGCTCCCTGGGGATTGTTCTCCTTGTGGGTATACTTGTTTGCCCAAGTGAACCAAAGTACCCATAATCATATAACCAAGACACCATCTCCCCGCCGTACGCACGTAATTACTGAAGGTTGTTGCTCGATGACATGATCGCCTGCATATGAGAGAGAGAGAGAGAGAGTGCAAAAATCAGAAACCAAAACTAAGAGGAGAGGATGTATAACTGGAGAGGGAGAGAGAGCAAGGTGTGTGAGTTTACCAGTGAGGATCATTTGGTCTAGGCTTGACTTGGTGAGAAAGATACTCGAGCAGCTGACCGTGTTCTAAGCCTGTCGACCCACCAACAACATAGTTACGTTCACAGTGAGCGATCAGATCATACAGCTCCTCTTTCTTTGTTTTGATTTTCGCCACGAGACTCGCAGCATCTTTCGTCTCATCGGCGGTGAGCGGCTGCAGCAGGTGTTGCAAAATTACAACATGAGTTAAAAGAATCCGTGGTTTCCTTGATATACAAAAAAAAAAGTGAAGGCCGGGGAAGCTGGTTTGCTACTCCTTTTGAGTGGCTAGCGACCTAGCGTACCCTGGTGCGCACCATCCTTGCGCGCCGAACCGCCGGCTGAAACGCGCGACCAGCGAGCCTCCTCGCCGCGTTGCTTATTAGCCTGGCCGCCATTGCCGGTTTCGCCCCCTTCCGATCCTCGCCTTACCGATCGTCTTCTCTTTTCCTGGGATCCTCGTCTGGCCTCGCCTCGCCTCCTGTCCGTATTTATGGATTCAGCGTGCTGATTTCCGAGTCAGCGGCGAGCTCCTCTACTCCGTTTCCTTCTCCTACCCTCCGGTTTCTATCTGCTTCCGCATCCGAATTCCTTTCATATTTCCTTTTGGAAATTCCAACTCCTTTCTCTAATCCTTCCGGTATGATGATTTGTTTAGAACACCTTCAGGTTTTGAGCTGTTTTACGGTGATTGGGTTAGTACTCGGAGTACTTAGCAGTACTTACATGGCTGACCACGTCTGATTTTTATTAGCCGTCAGATCTTGCGGGGAATTTTAATTGATTAAATTTAATATGTTAATTGCGATAAGGGCATAATGGTCCAGGGGAAAATATATTTTTTTGAACCGATCACCTGAGGACCAGATCCATGTCTACTCGATCCAGTTCAGAATCCTCCTCCGATCTATTCGTCGCCGCTCGCCGCTCCTGACCTTCTCCGTCCTCGACCTGCCCGGCGAGAGGAATAAATTCATCGTCCTCGTCCTCCACCCGACCAACCCCAACCCCCCACGCCGTCACCGAAGAAGAAGAAGGCCGGATCTGCGACGGCTGAATCAGCGGCGACCGCGGCGGGCGATCCCATCTCTTCGCGCGTACCATCCTTAAGGTATGAATTCGGCTTGGCGTTCTGCTCGTTCTCTTGGCCGTTGCGCCCCTCCACCGTGCATGCAGTACAACCTCAACCCCAAAAGATCCGGATACGGACTAGAACAACGAATGGAAAGCTTCATCGTGGCATAGTTTCTCTTGAGCTAATTGCATCATGTTTGTTTAAGTTAGATGTTGAGGGCATTGCTTACTTCCTTTGGTACCGCAGAAAAAAAGTGACTTACTTGACGTTTGAGATGAGATATACTAAAGGAAGATGAGATACTGGTTCCATAGTTCACTTAATTTAGTTTATTAAAGTCATCATCACTTTAGGTTTGCATAGCGCATGAAATATAGTTTAAAGGAAGATGAGATACTACTTGTTGGACGTTGATGATTGGTTTCCCTCACATGTCAAACCAGCAAAGTCTTTTCCATGCACTTGTCTTTGCCTATGAGCTATTTTACACCTGCAACATTGATAAGCAGAAAGATGTTGATGATTGGTTTCCCTCACATGTCATATGCAGGAAGACATGGCGTATGCAAGTGATGAGAGTATGTTTGAGTATCTAAATGTTGTCAGCAAGATGTTTGATAGTGAGGCTGAAGGCTATGAATTCTACAACAAATATGCTCTTGAAAAAGGTTTTAGTGTGAGGAAAAGCTACGTTGAGTGGGATGGATCCAACAAATACACAATTTTAAGGAAAATTGTGTGTAGTCGTCAAGGGTTTCGCGAAGAGAAGCACATGAAAAGAAAGATGGAAGATAGAAAGAGGAGGCCACAAAGTTTAACTCGTGTTGGGTGTAATGCTAAATTGGTCATTACGAGGCAGGAGGAAACCGGTCGGTGGTTTGTCAAGGATTTCATCGATGAGCACAGCCATCCTCTAGCCCCACGGGATCTTTCTTGTCTGCTGCGTTCACACAGACGAATTAGCGATGAGCAGAAAGCGGACATTGCGGACATGAAAAAATGTGGGATCCGCAAATACCGTATTATGGATATTTTGTGCTTTCAACACGGTGGATTTGATAAGGTTGGATGCATAAAGAGGGACATTTATAATTTCTGCCATGCTAATAAGCAGGAGACAATCAGTGCCGGTGATGCTAATACGGTGATCATGCACATGATGGCGAGGCGAGAGCGAGATGTGGATTTTTTTTCAAGTACTTGGTAGACGAGCATGGCCATCTGAAGGGACTGTTCTGGGCTGATAGTCAATCGCGACTTGACTAGGAGGCTTTCGGAGACGTCATTGTTTTCGATAGCACATACAGAACCAACAAATACAATCTGCCATTCATGCCGTTTGTCGGGTTGAATCACCACCGCAGCACTGTTATATTTGGTTGTGGTATAATTTCTCATGAAACAAGCCAGGCATACGAGTGGATGTTGCGGACCTTTTCTGATTGCATGACACAGAAGCATCCGATATCTGTGATCACAGATGGGGACCTTGCAATGCAGAGAGCAATAAGGGTGGTCTGGCCAGACTCAAACCATAGACTATGTATATGGCACATTCAGCAGAACATTGTACGCCATCTGCATGATGACGACGTAAAGGAGGAATTTAGATCTTTCATTTATGATACTTCTTCCATTGAAGAGCATGAGATAAAATGGATACAATTCTTACAACGGAATAAAGTAACCAGTGAGGAGTCTTGGCTGCATCAGATGTATCAGATGAGAAAGTTGTGGTGTGCTCCATATCTTGAGGGGCGTTGTTTCCTAGGATTGAGCCGCAATCAGAGGAGTGAGAGCTTGAACTCTATGCTACATACGCATCTTGAGGGTAAGATGTCGTTGTTTGAAATGCTAGAGCACTATGAGCGTTGCCTTGCGTCGCGACGAATTAACGAAGCTCTCCATGACGTCAAAGCCTTGCAGTCCGTTCCATTTACAGAGGAAAATGCTTCGCCGCTTGAGAAACACGCCGCAACAGTTTTCATACCTAGTGTCTTTAAGATGGTCTTATGGAGCATAGATGCTGTCAGCAAATGTCAGATTAGAGAGATACTAGATGGATCAGAAGATTCCACTTGTGTTGTGTCCAAGCAGGAAAGAATGGATAAAAAGTTTGGAGTGCGCATTGAAGAGCAAGGAGGTCTTTTGCACAGGGTGAGTTGTTCTTGCCGTAAGTTGGAATGCGCAGGCACACCATGTTCCCACATTTTTTACATATTGGGGATTTTAAAACAAACAAGTCTGCCCGGTTGTTGCGTTCCCACTAGGTGGACTATGAATGCAAAATGTGCATACGCACCTACCAGAAAAAACCAGATGTATGACTATTCGGTAAGTCTGCAGAGGTACCGCGAGTTGCGGAATTGTAGTCACGCCACAAGTTTCAAGGCATGCCACTCTGATGAGGACTATCACCGTCTAAAGATGCTTTTGCAAGCAACATCATGGCAAGCAATCAAGTTTTGAACAAGCTGACAGCAAGGAGTCAACTAATGCTCAGCATAATAGCATTAGGTTTGGCCCGTTGATGCCGCACTCGCAGAAAGTTGATAAGGTTCTGGATCCCGTGCATGTGCCAGGACGAGGTGCACCGAAGAAAAGGCTACAGGCAAAGACAAAGAAGTCAACATCACAGAATATCTGTGGCTATTGCAAGAAACCAGGTCACAATCGACGTAAATGCGCTAAATTGCTAGAGGTACGAAATATGTTCATATTTTTTTGCATGTGTTTTACTCATAATTGATGTCCATGTGATTTATTGTATTCTTCTGTGTAGGATCTCGAGGCTGAACTGTGATATCTACATACAGCATGAACCAACGATGAGCCAGAGAAAGTCGTGTGCCATTCAGCTTTGTGTGACGTGGTCTTTACATTCTATTTAATCGTGACAGTAATTTAGTGAAGTGCGGTTGTACTGCCATGTTACTGTATTAGTTCGACATTTTTCGTTTCCATTTTCTGTGTGTATCATTTGATGTCCAACTTTAAGAATGATGATGTATTTCGATAAATTGGGCACTATGATTCTTCACCCTTACTATGGTTGTCATGCATATTCATAATCATCATGCATATTCTTCATTTACAGAGCAATAATGACTGGCGTATTTTTTAAATAAGCGGGGCCCACTGGGGAGTGCTTGGAAATCTTTGAAAAATCTCCATACACGTTCATCTTCGCTGCATGCAAATCGGGCGGCAGCCGCTGTGCCAGTAGCTGTCAAGGCCTTGATGAATCACTATTCACATGCAGGTCCCCGACTCTTGCATGCAGGTCCCCGACTCTTGCATGCAGGTCCCAAATTTTCTTGTACATGGTGACCCACATGTGCCAAACATGTGTATGAAAGAAAATTTTGGAAAAAATTATTTCACAATGCCCCCTTGAGGCATAGACCGATGTTTTCAGCAGTCAGTCTAGAGGGCATTATAAATTCATAAAAATACAAAAAAATACAAAAACTTGGAAACCTAGTTTTGTTTGTGGAAGAGATCATGTGTGCCAAAACTGAGGTGATTTGGAGGTGGTCGAAAAAATGTCCGCATTCCGGAGGGACCATTTGGTCAACTTAAGCCAGTTTTTGAAAAAACATGAATTTTTCCACCACCTCCAAATCACCCAAATTTTCTTGTACATGGTGACCCACATGTGCAAACATGTGTATAAAAGAAAATTTTGGAAAAAATTATTTCACAATGCCCCCTTGAGGCATAGACCGATGTTTTCAGCAGTCAGTCTGGAGGGCATTATAAATTCATAAAAATTCAAAAAAATACAAAAACTTGGAAACCTAGTTTTGTTTGTGGAAGAGATCATGTGTGCCAAAACTGAGGTGATTTGGAGGTGGTCGAAAAAATGCCCGCATTCCGGAGGGACCATTTGGTCTAACTTAAGCTAGTTTTTGAAAAAACGTGAATTTTTCCACCACCTCCAAATCACCCAAATTTTCTTGTACATGGTGACCCACATGTGCCAAACATGTGTATGAAAGAAAATTTTCCAAAACAACCGCTGCGACGCGACGCTCCCAGGGCTAGGGTTTGATGACGACGCGCGAGCAGCAGATGTGGGCTCCCGCCGCCGGCGACGAAGTGCTGATGGGGAGGCTTGAGGAGCTCAATGGCTGGTTCCCGACGGCGAAGGCCCTCAACGACGCATCGGAAATGGTGAGAGACAACCTCAGGGGAGAAGAAATCCTCCGCTGCTTCCCCAACTACGAGCGCCAGCCGGCGATGGGGGTGCTCCTCTGGGCGATGCTGGAGGCGGAGTCTCTGGATCCAGAGCAAAGGAAGAAGTGGAAGGTGTTCCGCTCCCTCCGCTACCGCCTGATCCAGCCGCGGGCGCCGCCGCCGGCGCAGCCATAGGCGCCACCGCAGGCGGTGGTGATGGGGATTCCGTCTCCTAGATCCAGATGGCTCCTACTTGTGATCGAGGAGGACGAAGTGCTGGCTGTGACTCCAAGACGCAGGGCCAGGACACCAGCGACTCCATCCACGCTTCCCCACCGCTCCCCTCGCTTACCGAGGCGCTCGCCTCGCCTCCTTGCCCTCTCCCGCTGCCAGTAGGACGCTCGCCGGCTGGTAGCCGTTTCTGGTTAATGGCCTGTGGTGGCCTTTTGGTGGGTTGTTTTTCATGTTGGTTGTGGGTTTTGTTCCGTTCTGTAATGTCTAGTAATTTGTTATGATTTCTACCCGTCTATTTGATATGTCGTTGGTTAACTGGAAATTGTTTTTCGACGTTGTATGGTTTTGTAGGCTATAAGGATTACGCACACGTGTAGATGAAAGGCACAAAAAAAACAGTTTCAACAAAGACAACATAAATGGTTTTTTACAAGTTTTATAGATGGAAACTTCTTTAGATTCAATGCCATCTCACAAACAA
This sequence comes from Aegilops umbellulata, assembly GCA_032464435.1. Lineage (NCBI taxonomy): Eukaryota > Viridiplantae > Streptophyta > Magnoliopsida > Poales > Poaceae > Aegilops > Aegilops umbellulata. The sequence goes on from CP136060.1 coordinate 475,270,655, forward strand.
CTGTATGATTGATCATAAAACACATGCATTGTTGTTCAAAGAACTGTCTCATGAATAAATTGTACCATAATTGCGAACATAGTGTGAAACAGAAAAAAATGTTTGTTTGCAACAAAATAATCCTGGTTTGAAGCTTAAACTGGTCTTGTAGTCCTAGGTGCTAGTACTATATTACAAGTTTTAGAGTGGTTGGGCTTTCTTAGAATTGTTCTCGACTCCGAAAACAATTGAGCCTACTCCATATGGTCTTCTGCACTGCCAAAATCCAGTGACCTCTTGCGTTGCGTCGTTGGAGATTGCGTCGGGCTTGGCGACGACCCATGTGCTTCAATCTTTTTCTCTTTAACATCAATGTAACCATACGACTGAAGTTGTTCTTGGTCTTTCTCCGCCAACTCTCTAGCAAGACCCTCCATTTCTTGGATTCTCACTTCCTGTAGAAAACCATAGGAATTGTATTAGGAAGAACTCAAAAAAGACGTAGCCATAAACTAGATGCATGTAACATTTAAAATTTAAACCTCTGGATCAATGTCATCCTCGGGAAAACAACCTGTTGTTGTATTGTACACAGTGTACAGGTGACATGTCTTGCTGCCATTCAGATCAGAAAGCATTTTTTCTACATCATCTAGTCCTGCAATCAAGAACATTCTTTCTGGCAGCTTCCACGCGGACCCGGCTAAGAAGTAGTACAGTTCTGCTCCCATTTTGCAACCAAAAGAATCTCTCATTTCACTCATAATGAGATCGTAGGTCACTTTGGCGGGTTCAAAAATTCTGACTTCTGCCGGGTGTTCATCAAAGTATGCTCTCGGGACATGTGACATCTCATCATCCCTACTAACAAAAAATTCCATGACCAGCACCTAGTATCTCACATCAGAGTTAATACATTCAATGAGTAAAGGGGCAAACATAATTTTGTATGTGCATAGCAACATTGCGGCATTGTTACCTGCTTTTGTGGAATGTATCCTTCATGTGGAGTGACTGGGGATTGTGCCATCTCAAACCTTCTCACCTTGTTATGTGGAGTGTATCCTTCATGTGGTGTGACTAGGGACTCTGCCATCACAGGTTTCTTATCCTGCGTATGAAACGTCGACAGTGGGTTTACACACAAGTTTTGAATGGTCATACCATATCTTGGGTATGCATCGTTGTGAGGTACTTACAAGGGGAGAATTGATGATATGTTGTTGGGGTGGACTGATGTGGCATTGAACGGGTGACTCTATCGCAATGTCTTGAGTGAATGGCGACTATGCCGTCTCATGATGCTTAGCCTACATACAATCGCCGACATAAGGTTGCCACAAATTGAAGATGTTTGTATCATAGAATACGTAGGTCCTTAATATATAGAATCGGTGCGGGATACTTACAGGGGGAGAATAATTGAAGACATGTTGTCGGGGTGGCCGTGAGATCGCACGGTCTTCTAACATATGTCCTTCCAAGAGGACCTTCTCCAGCATGGCCTTATAATCCATGTCCGACCGCTCCTGTAGCAGCTTACTGTCCATATCCGCACGTGCCTGCAACACATAGGCATCCATCCTGACTCGCTCTGTCTGTATAATACTGTCCACAAGCTTCCGGTCCTTCTGCAGCGTTTGATGCATTTCCTTGTAGCCAAAGACAAACTTTTTTTCATGTACTCACTGTCCCGCTTATACTTTTCTTCAATCTCAAGACGCATCTTCGCCATCTTACGGGAAAACTCCTCACGCTCCTCCTTTATCATCCTGTCCATGTACGAACGTTCTTTTTTCAGTTTCTTATCTACCTCAGCGCGATCCTTTTGCACCTTCAAGTCGATCTCCCGATGCGCTTCATGCAAAGACTTGTCGTACTCCGCACGGTTGTTATGCGCCTCTGAGACCATGGTCCCTACAGCAACACATATACCCATAGTATGAAAACTGTATCCACAACCTCATCCAACTAATTTGAAACAATACGACCGTGAAAAAATATTCATAATCAGTTCGTACAATCAACTACTACAAACTATCAATCAAAAAGATCTTGCATGACATCCTGTACTCGAATTACACCAGAACTACTCAAATATGGCAAAAGCTGGATTTTCTAATCTCTTCGGAAATTACTTCTTGGTCGAATCAATGGAAAAAAATAATCAGCACTGCAATCGAAGATGAGAGGAGCCGTGGAGGAGACCTTTTTAATCCGGCGTCGGCGTGGTCGCTTGAGAAGCGATGGCGTGATCCCGGCGATGGCTATGTGAGGAGAAACAAGGTAGATGGGGACGGTTAGGATAGGATAGATATGCAGTAGAATGGGAAGGTATATATCCGTGATTGTAGGGTTAATTAGTTATTTTGAAGTAATGCGCTTCGATGCAAGTTTTTTTTAACGAGCGCGGTCTTTTCGGGGGCTTCCAAAACATGTGCACTGACCGCGGGTCGAACCACATATCACACAAGCCCGAGCCATCGCCGTGCCCGTGCCAACCCGCGGCCCACCATTCTAACTTATTGTTCTCTAAAAAAGGAAGAGCAATAAATTCATTCCAAGAATTTCCAGAAATAATTGCCAACCCATTTTCGTTGGTAATTATGAGATATGTTTGGCGCAATTAGTGGCTAACTGGGTTTTTTTAGGAATAGTGGCAACTTGGTTTGATACATGCCAAACGTTACGTTCAGATTAGTTGCATTATTTCGTTCATTTTTTACCAAAAAAATCTATACAAAGTGTTAATTGGACAATGTGAACAATGTGGCGCGAAGGTTGTCGGCCCAGCCAGTGGATGGAACGGATGGTACATGTACACGCAAGTACGATCTCTGACACGCGCATTTTGGGTCCCTGTACATGTACATGTAAACCAACCCAACATCGATCCGGTTCAATGGATGCATGCATGCTCTATATGGCACAAAGTATGTCGGCCGAGCCAGTCGACGGAGCAGATCGATGCTACAGGAGGGAATCCATTGTAGACCAACGCTCCATCAATGTCCGGTGTGTGTGCTACGTCCACCGTAAGACAAACATAGTTCCGTCAACCCTAAAACCCTTAAACCCTAAACCCTGATAAGCCTAACCCTCCCCCCCCCCACTAAGCCGTAAAAACATTCAAATTTTTGCCCCACATGGAAACCATTATGCATGCATTCTCTATGGGGTCATTGGATGCCATGAAAAAAGTTTGGGATTATACAAGCAAGTATGATCTCTGACACGCGCATTTCCGTCCTAGCATGTCAACACCCCGAAAGCACTAGCTGGTTTCCTCACCTGTATGAAACGAACCCAACATTGATCCGGTCCAGTGGATGGATGCATGCTCTATGTGGCACGAAGTTTGTCGGCCGAGCCATTCAACGGACCGGATCGATGCTACCGGAGGGAATCCATTGTAGACCAACGCTCCACCAATGTCCGGTGTGTGTGCTACGTCCACCGTAAGACAAACATAGTTCCGTCAACCCTAAAACCCTTAAACCCTAAACCCTGATAACCCTAACCCCTCCACTAAACCGTAAAAACATTCAAATTTTTGCCCCACATGGAAACCATTATGCATGCATTCTCTATGGGGTCATGGGATGCCATGAAAAAAGTTTGGGATTATACACGCAAGTACGATCTCTGACAAGCGCATTTCCGGCCTAGCATGTCAACACCCCGAAAGCACTAGCTAGTTTCCTCACCTGTATGAAACCAACCCAACATTGATCCGGTCCAGTGGATGGATGCATGCTCTATGTGGCACGAAGTTTGTCCGCCGAGCCATTCAACGGACCGGATCGATGCTACCGGAGGGAATCCATTGTATACCAACGCTCCACCAATGTCCGGTGTGTGTGCTACGTCCACCGTAAGACAAACATAGTTCCGTCAAGCCTAAAACCCTTAAACCCTAAACCCTGATAACCCTAAACCCCCCCCCCCCACTAAACCGTAAAAACATTCAAAATTTTGCCCCACATGGAAACCATTATGCATGCATTCTCTATGTGGTCATGGGATGCCATTAAGAAAGTTTGGGATTATACACGCAAGTACGATCTTTGACACGCGCATTTCCGGCCTAGCATGTCAACACCCCGAAAGCACTAGCTGGTTTCCTCACCTGTATGAAACCAACCCAACATTGATCCGGTCCAGTGGATGGATGCATGCTCTATGTGGCACGAAGTTTGTCCGCCGAGCCATTCAACGGACCGGATCGATGCTACCGGAGGGAATCCATTGTATACCAACGCTCCACCAATGTCCGGTGTGTGTGCTACGTCCACCGTAAGACAAACATAGTTCTGTCAAGCTTAAAACCCTTAAACCCTAAACCCTGATAACCCTAAACCCCCCCCCCCCACTAAACCGTAAAAACATTCAAATTTTTGCCCCACATGGAAACCATTATGCATGCATTCTCTATGTGGTCATGGGATGCCATTAAGAAAGTTTGGGATCATTAGTACATATACATGCAAGTACGATCTCTGACACGCGCATTTCCGGGCTTGCATGTAAACACTCAACCCTAAACCCTGATAACCCTAACCCCTGATAACCCTAAACACTGAACCCCTAAACCCCTAAACCCTAATAACCCTAAACCCCTAAACCCTAAACCCCTAAACGAGTTGACAAGATTTTCTTATTTATTTATATCATTTATCCAAATCTCACATAACTCACGCGGCCCACCCCTCCCTAAATCTCGCGATTACAGCTCCGCATTCTAACCACCTGGGCCGTCCGCACCTCCCATGACCGCTGCAAGATCAGATCGGAGATGCCGATCGCCCACGGAATACAGGAGTCGGCGGCCACCACTCGCCGCCCACCGCCAACGTGATCTGAGGGCTCAGACGTCAGTGTTCTTCTCGCCGCCTCCTCCTCGCATGAACGCGCCATTTTTCCTTTGCGCCGTCGACCGCGCTATACCGGCACTTATAGTTTCCGACGCACTAACCGCCGCCATCTACTCGGTGGCACCGTCTCCGAGATAAGGTATTAGCTGATCGTAACTCTTTATAATCGTTGTCCGCCGCTGCTTTAGTTGTTTAACCCTCATAGGTTTTGCACCCAAATAGGTTCTGTGCTTAAACCCATAAGTGGATCATATGTTAAATGAGCCAGTTAATTTTGTTCAGATTAATTGAGCCGGATTTTATCATTGCTTACGAGCCAGCAATGTCAGTTTCAGATACGAACCTTCATAATGGAGAAAAGCCCATCTCCGAAACTACCGATGCGGTAAGTAATTGACTGTTTGTGTACAATCGTTTCGTACACATAATTCATGTGTACTCAGTATAATTTAATGGAATGTAACAGGAACTCGCCGAAAAGCATGGTCATATGATGTTAGTATGCTCACAGACAAGGTTCGGAAAAACCATGAAACTATTGTCACAAGACCACAAAAAGTACATCATATCAGAAACCAGTCTTGGCGGTCTAACCCAGATGCATGAAGTGACTCTACGGCGCATAATGTTGGTTAGACTACCAAGAGCATAGATATGGACACGAAATCCATTACCATCGGTAAAACGCCAAATCCTATAACAAAAGAGGACGTGCAAGGTATATTTGGCATTCCGATAGAAGGGGAGGATATAGAGCCACATCTGAAAAATCAAACCGACACAGAATTGTTTACCGCCTATGCAAACAATGGGCAAATTTTGATTTCTGACCTTGAAACAGCGATCCGAGCTTCCAAAGCCCCAGACAGCGATTTCCTGAGATGGTTCATTCTGTACGCAATTGGTACTGTTCTAGCACCAACAGCACAACATTATGTGGATTTGAAATTTCTCAACCTTGTTACAGATCTTGAAAACCTTCGGAAATTTAACTGGGGGTGTTTCACACTTAATCACTTCTTCAAGTCCGTTCACAAGTTTAGAAATCGAGATCACGTAAATCTACAAGGAAATCTAATTCTGCTCCAGGTTAGTGCTAGATCACTACTTAATGTCCTTTAATTATTGTTCTGTTGCATATATGTATGGTGATGAAATAATTTAATGTGCAGTATTGGTACTGGGAGCACGTGCGTAGTGGCCGATTAATGTACGCTTCTAGACCCCCTCCATTGATCGCACAATGGGACGAAATGATGGCTACTTTAAGAAGTGATGCTTACGAGAAAGGAGGTCTTCATAACGGGCTGGTACCTATCTACAATTGAACTTTCTATATCCGATTTTTTATTTGGTACTAAGGGTTCATTATATTTTATAAAAATAGGCTGTCATGGAAATTTGTGCTCCTCAACGACCGTCCGAGAATTCTAATAATTTTCCAAGAAAAAAAGATGAACATGTGCATCAACATGATTCGTATTGAGCACCATCACAAGGACAGCAATTTAGTAGCCAGCAAGTATGTACTCCAAAGACTATTTGTTTTTGCAATATCACAAATAGGTGTCATGGAACCTCATTCATTTAGCTATTGTTATCAACGGGGTTTTATATTGTTTACACAGATTGAAATGGTAGTTGAAGTCATGAATGCACGCATTGCTGATCATGAAAAGAAGGTAGGCAGGAAGTTAATGGAAATTGAGCACAGATTCGATGTCAAATACCAAACTCTAGGTGAAGACTTGATCGACATGAAGACTAAAACTGGCACTAATCCTAGGTTGTCGAAGGCCGAGAACGAAATTAAAGACTTAAGGAGGCAACTCCATGTATGTCATACTGTGCATTTTGTATTTTTTATGAATATGCTCCTTCATGTTCATTATTGTTTGCATTGTTACAGGAATTAAAATACGAATTTACAAGCAACCGACAATCAGTGTCACAGAAAGGAGGCGTGTAGGTGATCAATATGGCCCAACACGTTAATATCTAAAAGTAACAAACTAATGATGAACTACCTTTGTTCATTGTAGGATCAAGTCAATGTGTGCAATTCATCCCTGATAGGAACTCCTAGGGCTAGCCAATTCACGATAGGGACTTCGAGTACACCAAGTGCAAGACATGTGACGGAAAACAATGAGGAACCACAATTAACTCCGATGAAGCCTGTCTTTGGTAATGATTACAAGTTCACGGATGAGGACATAGAGACAGCCGTGTACATCCGCGGAACATATGACCCTGTTGAAATAGCTAGAATCGGAGACATTACCCTCACAGCAGAAAATCTGAAGTGAAATTTGGACGACAAATACATTTATGGTGATGTAACCCCATTATACTCTATTCTACATCATTACTGCAACAACTGTCTTATTATTGTATGATTGAAAATTTGGCAGGTTATTATGGCATATGCTAGCATTAGCCGAATTGAGAAGGATACTACCTCAATCATATCCCCTCAAGAAACCGAAAAGCTGTTACAAATGAAGGGGGTGGTTCCTGTTGGACGTGCAGCCTCATGGTTAGCTCGTGTAGCAGGAAAATTTGTAGGGCGCCGAAAGGTACACATTTTCCACACTTTCATAGTTTACGTACACACTGTACACGACAAATTTCGGTTCTCAACCCAACCCAAATTTTACTGCAGGTGCATGTCCCACTGAATGTACACCAAAACCATTGAATGCTAATGATGTTTAATTTTGACAAAAAAGAAATTCAGACTCTGAACTCCATAAATTATCATTGCGACAAGACCAAGGAAGATTCTCTTGTAAGTGTTCTCTTGCTGCCTCTTTTGATCCGCATGGAACATGAGCTCCCAAAGTACCGTAACCCTATGTATAACTCATCGTACCCTAGGTGGACTCGATTCATTCTGCATTGATGAAGTTGTCAAGAAAGGGTTGATATCACCAGCTAAGAACATCAATTTTGCCGAATGGACCAAAAAACGCTATGAGAACATACCACAACAGACCGATGGGTACGCATGGCCTCATAAATTATTATTTGCGTACACGAATAAGATTACTGATCTTTAACTAAACATCGCAGGACTTCCTGTGCGGTTTGGACACTGCAGTACATGTTGTCATGGAACGGGGATGAAATGACCGATATTTTGAAACAGGTAATTGAATGCCTAATTTAAATTTGTACTTTGTTTAGCTTGAAAGCTATGCTGACGTCAATGTCGGTTATCCAATATAGGCAAGGATAGATATTTTTAGGTGGAAAATATGTACAGCCTTACTGCATTCAAATTGCAATGCGCTTCGTCTCGAATCATATAAGTTCCCCATAACGGTTAGCGCTACATCAAGAATATATCATTTATTTCACAAGTCTCATGATTAGAACTAACGCAACACTCTCTCTTATACAGAAGGAGGTGTACGATGCCCAGCAAGCAGTTCTACCTGATGCTTCAGAAGAGGACATACAATTAGTCAACAATCCTGATGGTTCCAACGAACCTGACACATCCAACTCCCAGAAGGATACCGGTGCACCCAACTCCCCCAAAATGGTGCACCCAACTCCCCCAAAAGGAAGAGAGCACATGGACGCCCGAGAAAGCTAGTCGATCCCGAGGAAGCAGCAAAAACAAAGAGTCTTAAAGAACTGAAACTTAAATTTGACAGCAAGACCATAGCCAACCAAGTGTCTTCGTTACCATCACAGTCACGCAGAGAGCATAAACCAGCACCAGCTTTATTGAGCCCATTCAAACACAGATAGGTAGCATCAATTGATCATTAATTGATACATGCTCATGCTCATGCTCTACTTTTAGCATCATTTGATACACGTTTTTTTTTTCTTATCAGAAAGTGGAAATAGGTACTTTTGGCAATCATGAGCATCCTCTACTTATTGCAATATCTAATGCATTGATACATTCTCATGCTCATGCTCTACTTTTAGCATCATTTGATACACGTTGAGTTCTTATTAGAAAGTGGAAATAGGTACTTTCGGCAATCATGAGCATCCTCTACTTATTGCAATATCTAATGCATCATCAGTACAAAGCTTGATTTGGCAATAGGTGGAATCGGCAATCATTTGCATGCTTTAATTTTGTCAAAAATTAGTGCATAGTTCAGTTGTAACTGCTCATAGATATGGCAGGAACATGCTGAGTTATACACTAAACATAGTCATGCCAAGCTATAACTACCATAGTCATATTATTAGAGTTCCTAGCATGCATCACCGTACGGCAGAATAACACAGCAACCATAACATAGACCACTGTACGATACTTGAGTTGCTAAGGCCTTGTACAATGCAAGGTGCTTAGGGGAGTTGCTTATAGAAATAAACCAGGCTTTTCTTAAGCACAGGTGCTTATTTGTACAGGGTAGACGCATAACTAGGCGTCTCTCCTGTAGAAATAGGCACCGGTGCTTCAGAAAAACCCTGTTTATTTTTCTAAGCACCATCCTAAGCATCTAGCATTGTAGAAGGCTTAAACATGCATCACCAAAATAGTATTAACAACTAGGAACACTAAACCAGAGTAGCAGCAAACTCTTAACATAAACGGCAGATCAACCACCGCTCAACATAGGTTCAGACACACCATAGGACATCAGTTTTAGACTCCAACAACAAAGAAACATAGATAACATAAGAGGACATGGCGGTACTGGGGCAGCAACAGCACATCACTTCTCTCCCTTCTTCAATGCATGTTGTAGGGCTCATTGACTCTGACAATCTCAAGGAAGCGTGCGTAGGCAGCATGTTTAGCCAGAGTACTGGCACTATGATTCTTACCATGTCCATTGCCAGTGTTGAAGGCATGCTGGATCATGCCATCTATGCCGCCACCGATCACCTTGCAACAGAAAGGGCACCCAATCTTGCCAAAGAAACAGTACTTGATCTTCCCAGCAATCAGATGCCTCAGGGTGTACCGGCTCTTGCTGTGCCTGCTGTCCGTGCTGTAGTCCACATCGTCGTCATCCTCCTGTGAATTAGTGAATTAGTACACATAGAACAACTCAGCTAATCTATTATGGTACGTTGACTTTAATTACAATGTTTTGAAAGTACACATGTGTAACATGGCAACTATCTATTTGCTAGAAATAAGGCATATGTGCACATACATAATTGAGCCAAATAAATTGACATGCATAAATATGGACGGTGGAATAGTTGCATTTATAGATTAGTGCACAAGTAGTACATAATTAACACATGAAATACTTCATGAAGTGGCTTGGTTTAATGATATTTGATACTTGTTACAGGTATAATCCTTATTGGAATCAGAAAAATGGCTTCATTGTACTCCTCCATGTTTCACACAAGGGGGGTTTGTTCTATCTACTGGAATGAAGAAACCATTATTCTTTCTGACAGCGGCAATACTGCTTCTCCAACATTGTTAGACCCTGATAACTTTCAGAAGGAAATTGGTAAAGGAGCTATGGGGTGTCTCACTGCTCATATTGATGAGAGATGTGGTTGTGATCATCTAGATAACATACTGTGGAAAATTGGCTAGATGAAATGTTTTGATTTTTTGGTATCCAGTGGATATGTAATGTCAGCCCATAATTACATAATTATTAAGGGAGCGATCACTTCCTTTGCAAAATGGAAATCTGTATAGAATTTGCAAATAGATCATCTATGAACATGTGTGCAAACTAATCATCTATGAACATGTGTGAAAATTAATTCATCTACATAAACTAAAATGAATCAGGAACTGCAGTATTTTGTCAGTGTCCTGGGGAAGCCAATGGAGAATCCTGCCATATATCCATTGTTTAACCCACTTTTTTCATTAATGTATCCCTGCCATGAACATTTTCTTGTATTTGGGTTCATTACCCCACTTATTTCATTAATGTATCCTTTGTGAAACTTATGCTCATCTAGTTAACAAGACTAACCCCAATGCCATGAAAAAAAACCAGAGTATCTGCTGGAATCAGAATGTGAATCAGATTTAAAAATCCACATCCAACATGAAGATCTATGCTAGATCCCTACAATCCTACATACATACAACTAGCACGCCCAAGTGAAATTGATGCTCATCTAGTTAACAAGAAAAACCCCAATGTCATGAAAAAACAGAGCAAAAGACAGAGTACTACCTCAGATAGCTCGTCGATGGCATCCTCGTCGAAGTCGCTGCCCTTCCTGCTATCTAAGTCGAACTCCTTTATGGCGTTCTCCTCGAAGAGCTCTTCGATTTCGTCATGCACCTTGCGCTTACGCCTTCTCATCTCCTCCTCCTCCAGATCTTCCCCGACCTTGTGCTCGCCGACGGGTGCCTCGACGACTGCGATGGCAGCGGGAGCAGGCACAACGGTCGCTGCACCGCCAGCTTCCGCCGCTATGGCGGACTCAACCGCTGCAGCCACGGTAGCAGACTGCTCTGCTCCGATGGTTGCCTCCGGCTCGTCCGCCGCATCTTCACGCCCGCGCTTCATCGTCGGTCGAAGACAGGAGGAGGGAGGCGTAGGAAGGGAGGAGGGTGGTGAGGAAGGAGGAGAGGGTGGTGAGGTGGTGAGGAAGGAAGAGAGGGTGGTTAGGTTCGGGAGAGGACGAGGGTTTTCTACCCGATTTGGGGAAGAAAGGCACTGCTCCTGCCTCTTGGAGTTACTGAGAAGCCGCGGGTGCCGATTTGACTTGACACACCCACCCAGCCGTCCCCATTCCACGTGGGGACGTGGCGGTTGTGCACGCGGTCGTGCACCTCCTGCGGTTTGCCATCAATTGCTATCGGTCTCACAAGTGGGTCCCCTTGTCATCCACACAACCGAGCCACCACATGTACCACATTTTTCTTTCTCCCCGTCTCGACCACTCCACATCTTTCTTTCTCCCCTTCTCGACCAGCGCCGCCGCCTTCGTTGCCATCTCCCGACGACCCCTCTCTTCGCTGCCGGTGCGCGGCCGCCGCCAACTACGGCAAGTACGTGAGATCTCCCCTCTTCTTCCCTTCCCCAAACGCGTCTCCCTACGGAGGCGGATCTGAGCCGATTGGTTTGGACTGAAACTTAGTTTTTGGATTGGATCTTGATTTGGTTTATATGGTTTGAGACCAAATCAATCAATTAGTTTGAGCCGCCACTACCACCTACTACTGCTTCAAATCCAAGAGCCGTTGTTGCCGGCCGGAGCTCGTCGGCTCTCTCGAGCTTTGACGCCATGCCTGATCTTGATTCATGACGTGCCCTCGCATATGGCTTTGTCCACGGTTTGAACCTTTGGATTCAATTCAAAAGTTGAAAACGGTTTGGACTGGGTTGGATGACGCGCATGTATAGTTCGGTTTGGTCTAGATTCTAAATGAAAATATCTGGATTGGTTTGGTTTTGATGTGTGTCATGGATTGGACTGGTTTTAGTTTCGATGCCGAACTATTCCCAGGTTTAGATGAGACGGGCATTGCCATTGTCATTGGCATTGCTTTATTACGTAGATGATAGAAAATAGATTGATTGGCCATTGCCAGTATAGGTTATCACTATGATTTATTATATCTATGATCTTTGTATTGTACTATGTACAATTCAACTTAGAGTTCAACATGTTCTGTGTAGAATGGAGGAAGCACAATGTGGACGCTGCAACTCACGGTGCCGGACCAGCTTTTCTACTGCCACGTTGTTTGGCGTCTACTTCCAGCCTTCTTTTGTTGTTGCAGCGGTAATAATTTATACGAACCTTCTGACAGTACATTCTTTTTGTTTTGTTTTTTGCTATTTCCACTAATGTATTGTGTCTGCTATTTGTTTTTATCTTACACAGATCGTACCATGCAATGTGAGATTGGCATTCAATGAGCTCGTCGTAGACACCGTGACCTTCGACGCTCTTGGGGGCCCATACACTATGCCGGTCGAGAAGGGGCGAAAGATAACCCAGATAGGAGGAGATGATTGGGATCGTTTCGTCGCCCGCGTGCGTCTTAGTGGGGGTGAATTGATCAGCTTCTCCTTCAGAAGAGATAGGCCCAGGATTTCGGTTATCTATCTAAATTTGATTCCGGATAGTGAGGATGAAGTTCATGAGGAGGAAGATGGTGCTGATTCAGATGATGATGAGAACCCACTTGTTGAATACATGTATGCCCAAGGACTCAGACTGGGCGACGAGGAAATCGGCAACCTCTGGGACATGCTTCCGCTACGTGAAGACTACCTAGGGAAGCCATTCGTGACCCGCCTCACAAGGACGAATGTTAAATGGCATATCATGGTTTGTTACTTAGTGTGGTAATTACATGATATGCATGCTTAGTTAGTGTAGTAGTTCATATGATATGCATGTTGTAGTACTGTGATGAGAGGCCTAGTTTAGAATTCATTTAGTGAAGAATTTTATGACATGCATGTAGTGTAGTAATATGCGATGATATGCTTAGTGTACGCAGTAATCTAATGATATGCCTAATTACTATAGTAATTTGATGCTTGGCGTATAGTGTAGTGATGTGATGATATATATGCTCAGTGTTGAATCCAATGATATATGTGTCTTGAAGTGTATGCTTTGTTGATAATTGCACGTGACATGATCATATATCATGTCAACTGTTTTCAGAAATTACCTAAGAGGTTACTTGATAGATGTGGCATCGACCCGGGCGAAGAAGGCATGGCTGCTGAACTACGCCTTACCAGAACGGGCTCCATCACCAGCTGTGCCTATGCAGTGGACACAGACGGTCGCACTGTCTTGAGCAGGGCAGGGTGGAAGAAGTTCCTTCGTACCAAGAATCTTCGGGTAGGACAGGCCATCCTACTCACTGTTACGAACACCCGTCGCCATGACTTGAGGATGATGATCACCATCCACCTCATTTAGAACTGGGGTGGGCCATGTATCAATGTGAAATGAACTTGTTATGTTAGCTCTTGTTTGCGAGTACTTGTCGTGTATTACCGTACCTATATCTACTCATATCTAGGTACTATTGCTTGTGATGGATTGCAACTATTATTAACTAGTAACTAATGCTCTACTAGCTATGATTATTCCACTGTGTGATGTTTTATATGCTGTAGTGTGACATGGTAACTGTTATATATGGTAGAGGCTGGTCTCTAAGACCTTGTATAATGCAAGGTGCTTAGGGATGTGCTTCCACTATGTGATGTTTTGTACGTGCCAGGTTGTAGTATGAAATGCTCACTGTTCTATATGGTAGTGGCTGGTCTCTAATTGGACCGACATGTTGAACTATAGTATCAATGGTAGAGGCGTTTCGTTGTGCGCCACATCCAACAGTTCACATAATTAATTATCCAAAGATTAAGGTATGAAACCCTTGGTCCTACATAGCAACATTTCGTTCCAAAAATTAAGGTACTTCCACATTCAAACTAACTAATACTACAAATTCCAAGGAACTACTTAATACATTAACAGCACATAGGAAAGTAGCCCTGGTCCAACGGCTTGAGAAATGATGAACAAAAACTGAAAGAAGAAGGATCAGCCATTAGCAACACCATCAGCCTCCCAGCCTCACAACTTCAGCCAGCCTGGTGAACTCCAGGTTTTTTCCTGCAAAACACACATGTGATGTAGGAGGCAAGAAAATAAATATGTCAGGGGTCTTGTCATGGCATCTAATCGCACGGAATGCTAGTACAAATGATGGAGAACAAAACATCCAACATGAGCAAATTCATAGGAGTTCTAGATCCATGGATACCATCAAGAAAAAAATGCTCAGTTTTAACTCAGACACAAGACTTGGTGAAAATATGCATATTCATATCAGCAACATTAATATGGCATCTTTGCAAGCTTGGGTCAGTGACTTGTCTTGTGTTTCATGGCATGACAATAATTTTAACAATAAATAGACATGAAATTGACCCAAACTCATGTACAAAGTTATGCCATATGATGCATGGATTAATTCACACATAAATGACAAAATGCCAACTTTGTATAGAATTTGCAGTACTGAAATTTATCAGTGTGTACTGAAACTGCAGTAGTGAAATAATTTAGTGTGCATCGGTGTGTACTGAAATTGTAGTAACGAAATATTTCAGTGTCTACCGGTGTGTACCGAAATATTTCAGTGTCTACCACTACAACATTACAAATTTTGCCTAGGGCAGTACCGAAATATTTCAGTGCCTACCGGTGTGTACCGAAATATTTCTGTGTCCACCACTACAACATTACAAATTTTGCCTAGGGCAGTTCCGAAATATTTCAGTGCCTATCGGTGTGTACCGAAATATTTCAGTGTCTACCACTAGAACATTACTAATTTTTCCTAGGGTTCATATGATGCCTAGGGTTCACATACATCATAATCCATCCTCCAAATCCATGTACTCAAATATTCATGCAATTCATTGAGATTAAAATGCCATCTAGCATTCCCTCTCTGAGCTATTACGATCAGTATCACCACGATGTAAGCACGAGCAGTAGGAAGATGAGGAGTGGGGAAGCTTACTCTAAACATAGCTACCGCCGCCGTTCAGACGAGGAGAGCGGCGAGGGAAGCGTGGAGAACGGCGGGGAAGCGAGGTCACGACCACTGTCCTCCTCATCTTGCGCTTCGGAGTCTCCGGTGACTCGGTTGGAGGCTTCACAATCTGCAACGGCACCTCGTGCATGGTGGGTTCCTGATCCAGTGGATGCTCTACCCTGGATCTGAACGCCCACCACCTCCGCCTGGTCCACTCGCTGGACGAATTGGCCTGCTCCATCGCCCAGAGGAGGATCTCGATCTTGTGAATCGGTTGTGCGGGCGGGGGGCAAAGCTTTGCCCTCTCCTTCTTCGTCAAATTATTGAGAGTGGCCATTGCCGTCCAGTTCATCTGCCTTGTGTTGTCAAACCAACAACGGATCTCCCTCAACCTGGCCAACTTGACCTGGTCGCCGCCGGCGATCTTCACGAAGTCGGTGTTCTCACCGCCGGCCATCAGCTCGATCTGCCGTGGAAGAGGGGGTGGGGGTGGGGGGGTGCCTGAGTGGAGCGAAGTTGCAGCGGCAAGAAGGAGGAGATGACTGTGGTGGACTTGGAGGAGAGGGAGGAGATGGCCGCCGATGAGTAATTGTGGAATGTGTAGCACCATGGCGGCGGTTATGCATTCGACGAGAGGGGCGGCGCGTGCAAATTTTCCTAGGACTAAACTGCCCCTAGATTAAAACACGTCCCCACCTTGTCACGAGTACCGGCCCCACTCATTTTAGTACTTTCGCGTACTTTCATCGGAGTACTACCCAGTACTTCGTATTTATCTGCCGTTAGATCGACATCAACGAACGGTTCTAAAAAAACCCAACCACTCTAAAACTTGTATCAGGTTTTATGTAAAAAAAATCCTTTACGATTCTAGTGAGCTAGGTTAGCAGGCCTAGCCCATATGCTTCTGACGTCTCGAGCAAATATGCCCCCAATCTGAAAGACCAACTTCAATAAGATGATGGCAGAGCATCTCCCAACAAATCTCCATAAAGACTCCCCCTAGAAATGGTTATACAGAGTGTCCAATAATTTAAGGGAGGTTTGCAAGGGAGGTTGGCCGGACAGCATCGGTTGTGGACCTCTGATAGACGTGCGTGACACGGCTTACAGGACGAGATGTCATAGTGCTTTCTATGCTCGCGGGAGGAGGATAACGTTGAGCACATCTTGGTGCAATGCGTTTATGCGAGGGAAGTGTGGCATACTTGTTTCGACACACTACAACTGAACAGTCATGCACCGGAAGCACAAGACACCTGGGAGGCTTGGTGGGGCACTACAAGAACAGGTTACCAGGGAAAGGATAGGAGAGGGTTCGATTCTCTTGTCATTGGAGTGGCTTGGTCCTTATGGAAGCAAAGGAACGCGAGATTGTTCAACCGGCCAGAGCAACGCAAAGGTCCAAGGAAACTAGTTAGCTGGATCTTAGAGGACATCTTCGATTGGAGACAAGCGGGTGTAGGAGTAGGAGGACTAGATAGATTTGTGAGACATTGACCAACGTGTAATGGATGGTGTGGGAGTTCCGGAGGTTGATGTTCGCAACGACCAACGGATTCTTGTAAATATTTTGCTCTCTTCTATAAAAATATGGTACGCCATTGGCGTACTCTCGAAAATATAATAATATGCCCTTTTCATTTCCTCTTTAAACTAGCATAGAACGAGATGTGTTGATGTGCATGTCTATTCTGGCAATATAAAAAATTAAATAATGTTATTTCGACACACCTATTTGAATATAATTTCAAACTGAAACTGATAATTCAAAACTCTGGTAAATGATTCAAAGTAGTCATAACAAATGGTCCACACACGAAAATCAAACATGCAACATATGATTCACCTAAAAAGGACAACAAACATAAAGTGAAAGTACCTTTCTACACCCAGGAGCAAATGCTCCTGGTGTGAACAGTACAATAAAAAAATTCAAAAAATTCTGAACTTTTTTGTGGCATATTTTCACAAATGTTTGTTGTGCATGCAAAATTTCATCATGAAATCACATTGGTGGAAGTGTGCCAAAAAAAACAAAATCAGAGCTCCAAAAATGCTTTTGTAAGTAACATTTTCAGAGCATCAATTTTGTTTCTTTACCACGCCTTCTACCAACGTGATTCTTCGATGAAATTTTGCACGCACAGCAACCATTTGTGAAAGTATGCCACAAAAAAAATTCAGAATTTTTTGAATTTTTTTTGGAGTTACTGTTCACACCAGGAGCATTTGCTCCTGGGTTTAGAAACTCCACGTCCAACATAAAGCATAAACAGAAAGATCAATCATAGAGCATCAATCTTGACTTCCATTACCATTGCCATTCCCACTTCTGTTACCATCCACACTGTCGTGTCTACCCCCTACCATCTCCGATGCTATAATTTGCGCCTTCATCAACTCACGACACTGGAGTTGGAAAGTGTGTCTTGGTAATTTACCGACAATATCCATCTGGGATAGCAAACGCGTCAGAGATCACGATGGTGTATACGAGGAAAATTTACCCAGGCTTAGGCCCTTAGATTGAGGTAATACCCTACTTCTTGCTTGTTGAGTTGATGATCTAGCCTCGTATGAGAACTAGGGTTGTGTTGACAAGGGGGTCGATGGCGGGATCGTCTAGGGGCTGAAGCTTGAGATAATTAACTTGCAAGAATAAGGTACCTATCGGGGTCCCTGCCGAGCCTTATATAGGTGGTTGAGGTAGGGTTACAAGTCCTGAGTCAGTTGAGGAGTTGTCCTATGCTACGTTTTGCTAGATCACCGGGGTCGGTTAGTACATGTTGTACCCAGATGATCCCTAGCCTAGTTGGAAGAGTTGTCTTCGTCTTGTTCCCCAAGGTGGTGATGCACTCCGGATTGTCAGTAGGTGTCGAGTCGTTGGGCTTCTTATGTCCTCTATAGCTACACGAGGGGCGCATGGCATCGTCAGTAGCCTGTGAGCTCTTTAAGATCTTGTCTACTGGTCTTCCACTTATTTATGTGGATTCGAATGATGTTCTTCAGAGGTGAGGACCAGATTGAGTGTGCCCCATCATTTTGATCAGCAGACTTGCCTTGACCAGCTCACAAGTACCTAAAATAAGATTGTCAGAAATCAATGGTTTGTAGAGACCTGTGATGCATGACAAAAGATCTTTATACCGTTGTTTGTGTGACATATGAATTCTGGTAACACACGAACTTAGTTTGTTTGGCAAAGCTCACTTTGTGGTCGTATTTTAGGCACATCATAAATTCTGACGAAGTGTCTCATCTCTTGAAGAAGCCCATCGAAATAATTACTCAAAGACAAACAATGCAGAGATAAAACTAAGCAAATAATGACTTAGAGAGGAAACTAGGCAGATCTACTGAGAAATATCTATTAGAATAAATGATAGAAGAATAACTAGGTAGAAATAAAGGCAAACTACACGAGCATACATGCATACGATCTTATGTACTGTGAAACGGAATATGAAATCTAACATGGCTAGCAGTATAGAGATAAATGCAATACAGTTGCAAAGAACCGAACACAAAGAACAATGACAAGACAAAGGAACAACTCGAACAAAGACAAATACTGAAAATAATGCAAGTTGAGATGGAACTAGTGGTGTTCTACTGAGAAGTATCTATTAGAACAGACGACAGAAGAATAACTAGGTAGAAATAAAGGCAACCTACATGAGCATACATGCATACGATCTGAAGTACTGCGAGAAGGAATATGAAGTCTAACATGGCTATCAGTATAGAGATAAATGCAGTACAATTGTGAAGAACTGAACAAAAAGAATAATCACAAGACAGGAACAACTCGAAGAAAGACAAATACAAAAAGTAATGCAAGTTGAGATGAAACTAGTGTTGCTGGATGGCGACAAGTAATTTGTTTGACCATTTCACACTTCAGCCAAAGTTCTATGTCTAATTGGAGGGGACTTGTGATTGAACGCAAAAACAAATCTCTTTCCATCCTATTCTCCTCGACATGAAATTTCTTGAACTCCACTCGATTTACTCCTAGTGGATTCTTCAAGACAATCTCCACAATTTCACCATTTTCTAAATACATGATTAATATTGTTCAAAAACTTATATTTTTTATGCCTACTTTTTTCCATACACATCCTACACTTTTTTATACACCAGGAATAGTTTTTACATAGATGTTTAATATTTTTCAAATACATGATTACATTTTTATAAATATATAATTTTTTGTCTACTTTTTCCATACGTGTTGTAATATTTTATTACTAAAACATTTTTATATACACATTTAACACTTTTAAAATACAAGATTTACATTTATCTAAACATATATTTGTTTACCTCTATTTTTTGCATACACATTGTACATTTTTTGCCATCAGGAATATTTTTTATATAACATTTAATATTTTAAAATACATGATTAACATTTTCTAAACACATTTTTATGTCTACTAGAAAAATACCTGTGCATTGCAACATGATATAAATATTCTAATATATTAGATTGTGATTTACCTATAAAATAATAATGTGATTGTCTAAATAAATGTTCATCAAATTTTGCCCATGAATTACCTTATATTTTGATTAGAAGTTTGGTAAGTAAATTAAAGTGGAATTGTTCAGAAGGTAAGTAAATTAAGGTGATTGATTATCATATACATGAAAGGTTGGACGAAGGGATGGTGAGAAGAAAGGTGAAATGGAACCTTCGTTCTTTGTAAGTAGTAGAGATTTTTTGCATACACATAGTACAATTTTCATATACATTAGAAACATTTTCATATACATTAGAAACATTTCCATATACGTTTTTATCATTTTTCAAATGCATCATTAATATTTTCTAAATTGTATGTAAAGTAATTTTCATATTGACATATTTGGAATATTTCGAAATATAAGCAAAATAAAAAATAAGTAAAGCCAAAATGTGAAGAAAAAACGATAAAAAGAGCACTGAAGGCCTGTGATCCATGCTGGGCCAGCCCATTCCGGAGACGTGCTACTATCTGGCATCAAGCGAAATATAGGTCCACTTCTTTTGGCAGCATAAAAAATAAGCTGTCTCCTTCCCAGCTTTTCCATAAACCGCTTCCCTCACTTTGGCAGCCCATTCCAAATTCAAAAAAGTACCAAATTGAAGAAAAATATTAATTTTAAAATTTGTATAGGAAGTCATTAAATGTTTACGGATTGAAAAAAAATGTTCTTGATTCTAAAAATATCTGCAAAATATTTTTAAAACGTTCACAAGTTTCATAAAAAATGTTCAACATTTACTTGTCAATTCAAAAATATGTTCACAAGTTTCATAAAAGATTTTGAACAATTATTTTTCAATTCAAAAATATGTTCAAGAGTTTCATACAAAATTTTCAACAATTGGTTTTTTGAATTCAAAAATATGTTCATGAGTTTCATACAAAATGTTTGCGGATTCAAAATGTTCATGAATTAAAAAAATCATGAATTTGTAAAAGATGTTTGCGAGTTTGATAAATGTTTGCGAGTTCATGGAATTTTTGGAGAATTCAGAAAATACTCAGGATTACCAAAAAATGAAAATAAAAAATAAAAGGGAAAAGTAAACATGGAAAAAGAAATAAGGAAAAAACGAAAACAAAATGAAAGAGAAAAACACCAAAAAAAAGGTAAACTGGTTTGGGAAGAATCTAGAACATTTCCAAACCCGGAAAGTGCTAATAATCCCGTTTATCTCTCTCTCAATTCCGGCGCAGGAAATCCGGTTGAAGACGGCGGAGCCGGCCAAAGTTCAAACAACACGTTGTGGTACTGCTATTATTTTGTGCTAAATAAAAGTAAGTACCCCTTTTGATCCATATTAGGGCTGCTTGATTTCAGATAATAATAATAATTAGGGCTGTTTTAGTGTAGCTTTATTTTATTTTCTTGCGGAAAAAAAGAGAGCACCGGCCGATTAGCATAGTGCGTCGCGCACCTGCGTGTAGGGCTGCAAGAAAAGCTCGAGGCTCGTGAGCCGCTCGAGATCGACTCATTTTTTGACTCGATTCGAGATCGACTCGAAAAGAAACGAGCTGAGTTTGAACACTTTATGTAGCTCGACCGAGAAACGAGCCGATCTTGAGCCAATGTTGGCTCGCTCGATTTTAGCTCGATAGCTCGATAGAATATCATTATGTTAAATAATCATGCCTTATATTAAATGGAAATACGATAATTTATTACCATCTATGTTGTCCATAATTTTTCTCCATTTTATTTACCAACGAACATAGAAACTTAACTAAGTGCAGAGAAGATTTAGGTCTTATTATGGGACGTGGTCGACTATGTGTTAAATGACCTATAGTTTTGGCAAAGTTTATAGCATATTCACCTTAACTTTTTAGTTTTTCATTCATAGATTCATATTTTTTTACCATCTCATTTAGCTCGAAACTAGCTCGAGATCGATTCGAGATCGTTACAAGCTGAGCACGAGTCATGTTCTACAGCTCGATCATAAGCTTCACTCAGTTTGAGCTCGCTTTCATATGAGTTGAGCTGAGCCAACTCCAGCTCGCTCGAGCTCGACTGGTTTGCAGCCCTACCTGCGTGCAACGCGCACCAGCGGCGCATACACGGAGGGGATAAATCACGGCGGACCACAGGCTAGCCGATCGATCACGACACCTCTGCACACCAGCACGAGAACGCACCTGCCCCACAGCAGCGCTGCCACGCACCACCCCACAGCACTGCCACGAGCGCACGCGGCGGCACATGCGGCCCTTCGAAATCATAGCCAGAACCAGCAGCGCCCGGCGCGGCTGCAGCCTTTCTCTTTCCGGTTCTCCACGCCGCGTCGTCCCGTGTTTGGTGGTGGCCCTAGTGGGCACGAAGGAACGAGCACAGGGACCGCGTGCGGTGCGGCGCGGTGCGCGCCGTACGAGATATCGATGAGATCCGCACGGCGGCGCTCGGGTTTTGCTGGGAGGACGGGAACCGCCGCTGGGAAGACGGCGTGGGTGCATGCCCGTCGCTGTACTTTTGCCGTTGGATGCCTCTAGAGCGTGCCGTCCTCCGCGTCCATGGATTGACATGCACGTGCAGTCGTACGTGCTCGCTGTAGTGCCGGCGCTTACTAAATTCCTTAACACCACTGTCAGTATGGAGCAGAGAGATCTAGTAGTTTTTTTCTTCTTCTTTTTGCAGGTGATCTATACAGTAGTTAACTTGTGGTCTTCTACGAGCGAGTTTTACTTAGGCTGGCCACAGTGGGATAACATAACCGGTATCATGTATTTGAGACTAGCAAACATGTTTGTGACAGATAATTAAAGAAGAGAGATGGTTAAATATTTGTCTTTCTAAATAGATATGGTCATCTATAATACTAGTAAGCTTACACGTGCAACGCACGTCTTGCTTTATACTCTAGTATTAATTTTGTTTCAGATATTTACAAACATTAAAGAAGAAAACTTGTGTCTTTTTATCCAAATAATTACAAACGATGGCGACCGTTTTGCTTGGATTTATTCTATGCCAACAATTCAGAACAATTTACGATTTACCATGGATGCCCAGGAACGGTCTTAAATATACAAACTTACGCACAAATAATTATACTATAAAGTCCAATCATACAGGGTTATAATAGGGATGCGATGAAGAGATTATCCATCAGTAAGGATACTGGTATCAGTAGTATACATGTTCTTTGATGTGTTCATCTTTTCGAAAGGCCATTGGCCGATCTTTATTAGATAGAAAAGAGAGTACAGCAAGGACAGTCTAGGAAGCTTAGACTGAACCCAGAGTTTACAAACAGCCCTGCCAAGGGTCGGCCTCCAAAAAACAGAGGCGCCCCCGCTACAGCAACGATCTCAGACCACCCAGGTGAGGGCCGGTCTTGCAAAACATGAACACCCCCACAGCAACTAAGTTGGCAGATCAACGATGCATCCGGCTGCCCTCCACATGGCCACATCTTCTACTACCCGCTCCAGAACGCCGGGCGGCGAAGTTGCCACCTGGTCAAAGATCCTGGAGTCTCGTTCTTTCCATATCCTCCAATGCATCAAGATCACCACCGTGTCAAAATTCCTTCGGATGTGCTTGGGAATGACAGCCCTAGCCTACAACCACCACTCCCGAGTGGAGGCAAAGGTGTTATCGGGGATAAGGAAATCGGCGCCGGTCCAAGATCTGAAGCGCGCCCAAACTTGTTGCGTAAAACGGCAGTGGAGAAACAAGTGGGTGCAGTCTTCCGGCGCTTGAAGACACAAGGGGCAGACTCCGTTGGAAGGCCAATTCCTTTTCTGCAGATTGTCCGCCGTAAGGCAACGACGGTGCACCACGAGCCACATGAAGAATTTGCCGCGGGGGGGCGCCTTCAATTTCCAAATAGGCTTGTAGCAGTCGAAGCGAACGTTGCCCAGAAAGAACAAGCGGTATGCACTTTGGACAGAGAACTGCTGGTTTTCCGTCAGGAGCCATCGCGGTGTGTCTCTCGCCTCCGGGTTTAACAAGGTGGCGTGTGCAATATCCCAGACCAAGAGGTACTGAGCAATGGCAGGGAGGGAGAGCCCACCCGCAATGTCATGTACCCAAGCCTGCCCGGTCAGCGCCTCCTTGACAGATCTCCCCTTGTCCTTGACAAAGGAGTAGAGTTGCGGTGCTGTTTGAGCAATTGAGCAGCCGGTGTCCAACCACTTATCAGTCCAAAACTTGGCTACCTCTCCTGACCCGAGCGTGATGCGGCAGGCTGCATTGAAGATTGCGTGGACCTCCTTCTCTGTAGTATCAGGCAGGCCATGCCACGGCCGCTCCTCTGCACTCCAACGTAACCAAGGCCATCTACAGCGCAGAGCGAATTCGAACCATTTGATATTCAAAACACCCAATCCTCCGAGCTCCCGCGACATGCACACCCTGCTCCAAGGCATAAGGCAATGGCCACCACTAGTCTCCTCCTCCCCCTTCCAAGTAAATCCACGGCAGCGCCGGTTGATAGTCTTGATAGCCCAATGAAAGTGCGTTATATCGACTAGAGGGGGGGTGAATAGGCGATTTTTATGAAATTCTTCACTGAGGAATTTGCTCATGAGGAAATTCCTTAGCGAAGAACTACTAGCAGCGGAATAAGTACTCAGATGAAAACATAACAGAATCCTAGCATGGTCGTCATGATGAAATGAAGACACACACAGAGTACAGAAAGCGTAAACACAGGATAACACAAATTGAAGACAAACAGACTGAAGAAATTGAACTGAGGAAATTAAGAAAGTCTTCAGTCAAAGTCTTTAAACACAGATATGATACACAAACAGCACACTACTGAGGAAATGAAAGAGTTGAGGAAATAGAACTAGTAAGCTTGGTGAAGACAATGATTTGGTAGACCAGTTCCAACTGCTGTCTCAGTTGTACATCTGGTTGGAGCGGCTGAGTATTTATACTCGAGGACACCCAGTCCCGGACACACAGTCATCACCGTATTCTCCTTGAGCTAAGAACACACAGTCCTCGCCCAATCACTCGTGGTAAGTCTTCAGGTGACTTCCAAACCTTCACAGACTTGGTCACTCGGCGATCCACAATTCCTCTTGGATGCTCTAGACCTTGACGCCTAACCGTCTGGAAGAAGCACAGTCTTCAAAGGTAACAAGCGTCGGATCCACGTAGGATCAATCTCTTCAGTGATGCTCAATCACTTTGGGTTTGTAGGTGTTTTGGGTTTGGGTTTGGATTTTCCTCACTTGATGATTTTCGCTCAAAGTCCTCGGAAGATGGGTTGCTCTCAAATGACAAGTGTCAAGTTCTCGCGGAGTAGCCAACCAGCTAGTGGTTGTAGGGGGCGGCTATTTATAGCCTAGGGAGCAGCCCGACATGATAAGACATAAATGTCCTTCAATGATATGACCGTTAGGTGGACAAGATATTTTAGGACAGCTGGCGTGCAGCACAGCAACGGTCGGAAATTTGAGGTACAAATTCCTCAGGGCTATCATGTTCCTCACTGTGTAGGCAATTCGCACTGGCGAATTCCTAACTCCTCAGTCAGAGCAAAGTCCTCAATGACCAGAAGAACTGCGTCTCTGTCACTGAAGAAATTGACTGAACTGTATGAGATTTCCAATGGCTCCACTCAAAGGGATTGGTAGGTGTAGGATTTGAGTTGAGCATCACATGGAAATTTTCTCTTTAGTATTTCCTCGACCCCCTTTAACAGTACGGTGTTTCCTATGACTCAAGAAAGAGAAAATGAAACTACGAAAACAAAAGTCTTCACGCTTCATGTTCCTCGAATGAATAGCAAGTCTTCAAGGTCACACCAATTTCTTCACTTTCAAATCTTCACAAAGTCTTCAGTATATCAAAGTCTTCAGTCGAAGAACTTCATTTTTAGGGGTCGACTTTCTCTGTAAATATCAAACTCCTCATAGACTTATAGATCTATGTACACTCATAAACGCATTAGATACTTAACCTATAAGTCTTCAATACACCAAAATCACTAAGGGGCACTAGATGCACTTACAATCTCCCCCTTTTTGGTGATTGATGACAACATAGGTTAAGTTTTCAACGGGGATAAATATATGAAGTGTAAATACTGATATTGAGGAATTTGATTGCAAGATATAGAAGAACTCCCCCTAAAGATGTGCATAGTGAGGAATTTGCTTTTGAAGCAATGCACACTTGAAGAGTTGAATCATGGAGATCTCCCCCTATATCTTGTAATTCATACACGCATTTGATGTATAATATGAAGAATTTGAAATGCATGATGAAATATGGTGCCTGATGTAATTCAGCATGCGTGCAATAATATTAACGAGGAATAAGCATGCAGAATAGCGTATCAAGGTATCAAAGCATAGTGCAACAAAAGTATCAGCGCACCATCGGACTTAAGATTACAACTCGATCCAATAAAAGTTTCGGAAAAACGAGAGTTGTAACTTAGCAAAAAAACGAATAAGCCCTTATTATAGACCCGCTTGAAGACTAACTCAGATTTCTCCCCTTTGTCATCAAATGACCAAAAGGATCGAAAATCTGAGGACTAATGCCCCTAAAGATTTTCAAGTTGATGAAGGAGCGCCAGCGTTGTTGGGGTCGGTCGTTGAAGTAGGGCCTGCTGCAGTGTCGTCCAAGTATTCATTTTCATCAGTCTCACGCGATGAAGAATATGAACTGGCCACCAAAGAAGGAACTGGGACCTTCTTGTATTTCTTCGGAGGAGGTGCAGACCAGGCAAATTCTTCGTTGAGACCCATTTGCTTCAAATCATCAGCACTGTACACTTGAGATAGAACAGCCCAGGTGCGGTTGAGGGTTTCATGAAGGTAGTAGTGGTTTTTCTTCACTGCATTGTGTGTGGAAGTCATATTGTGAAGAATTGAACCAAACTGACGCTTGACCCATTTGTGATTGCGATCAACCTTTTGATGAAGACTGAGGAGTAACTCACGGTCAGTCATCACCCTGGGTGCTGTGGCTTGAGGATTTGGCTTGGCAGTGTTAGCAGCAGAGTAATGTGTGGCAAAGTCATCATTGGTGGAGTAAGATGCAGCTTTGCGAAATTGGCCATCCAATGGACGAATGCCTTCATCTATCACAGCAGTGGCCTTGCCTTTTTCTTCAGCCGAGGAAAATGTCCGTTTGAGGACTTCAATGGGAGGCAAGTAGCTGCAGTGGTTGAGCGTTTCAGCTTTGTAGTTGAGTGAAGACCTTATCCTGATGAATTTCATTATCCAAGGTGCATAAGGCTTCAGCTCAAATGGTGACATAGCAATGTTGGCCAGAGTCCTCATGAAGAAATCATGGAAGTTGACGGGAACGCCATGGATGATGTTGAAAAGCAGATTCTTCATGATGCCAACGACTTCTTCATCAGACGAGTCGTGGCCTTTGATGGGACTCATTGTATTCGTCAGAATGCGATAGACAGTCCTTGGCACATACAGCAATTCCTTGATGAGGAAATTGGTTCTAGGAGCTTGCCCTAGCTTCAAAGGCTTCATCAGCACTTGCATATAATGATTTGAAAGCTCAGGTTCGTTGTACACACAGCGAGCATCTTCAGTGGGTGGACTCAGAGGAAGGACCCGAAGCAATTCAGATGCAGGGGCCTTATGGTGGGTGTTCTCAGTCATCCAGTCCAAAACCCATGAATTGATATCTTCAGAGTTGCCGGTGATGTGCAACGTTGCATAGAATTGAAGAATAAGTTATTCATTCCAATCGCATATATCTGTGCAGAAATTGAGCAGCCCAGCGTCGTGAAGAACACTGAGCACAGGTGTGAAGCACGACAAAGACTCCATATCCGCGTGAGGAATATGAGCATGGTCGAAGACTTTGTCTTTGTTGTAAAGCACTGAGAAATAGAAATTTGCTTGGCTGGCAGTCCAGAAACGCCTCTTCCTTATGCGAGCAGAGTCATATGGGTTGTATTCAGTGAAGAACACGTGCTCGCCGTAGAAGTCTTCAGCCTTGAATTTCTGTTTTCGTGAGAACAGATCCTTTGGCCTTGGCAGAGGAGTGTCAGTGAGTTGCATCACGACCTCAGGAATTACGATCTCAGGTTCTTCAGGCTGAGGAATTTCAGGATTTTCCTCAGGTGCAGTCACCTTGTCTGTATCAGCAGCAGTTTCTTCAGCACTAGTGGCTGGAATTTCTTCATTCACAGATGCAGAGGGATGAGTTTCTTCAGAGCCCAATTGTACTGTTGGTGAAGGAGAGTGAGGAATTTGCTGCAGGGGAGTGAAGAGTGGGGAATTGGGATGCTGACTTTCCCAAAAGTCGTCATTCATCACTGGAGTGGTGCTTCCAATATCCACATCTTCATCAATTTCTTCAACACCAGCCTCTTCAGCATCAAACTGAGGCATTGGTGATGAGACCATTGGGGTTGAAGGGATTGCATCCGCTTCAATTTCTTCATCAATCTGCTCTGACGAAGCAGCAGATTGAGTTTCTTCATCTGATCCACTAGGGATCTCATAATCTTCACCAAAAGGAACAAGGTCCTTTGATGGTACGGAGGAGATAGGAACGGCATCAATGGGATTTGCAAAAGAGCTTGTCATCGGCTTCATCTTCTTGGGAGCTGAAGATTTTGAAGCATTGGATGCCTTCCTTTTTCTTCACAGCAGCTCGTTCTGCAGCCTTTGTTTTCCTCACATCCAATGCAGATGGAAGAATTGGAGTTGGCGTAGGCGCAGGTGGAGCTGAGGAATCTGGTTGATTTTCCTCAGGCGCAACTGATGCAGTTGCCCTGGTTTCTTCAATTTCTTTAGGCGCACCACTAGTGGATGCCCTGGCAATTTCATCAACGGCTGGAGCAGAGTCATCAGCCTTGGAACTAGCATTTTCTTCAGCAGCCTGAACTTCATCAGCGGTGCTGGCATGTTCTTCAGTTTGCTGAACAGATGCTTCAGCTTGAGGAATTTGTGGCGTTGAGGTTGCACCCTTGGTGAAGGTATCAGTCAGCCTCACAAATCTGACCTTGGCTCCTTGCCAATCAGCATAATACGAGTCAAAGTTGTCGCTGAGGGCTTTGATCTCAGCCTGCATCTTGACAAGTTCCTCAGGCTTCATTTTGAGAACATTTTTCTTCAGTAGCTTCTCTTTGCGGTACTGCGATTTCTTGATCTCTCTGGCCTTATCATATTTCCACTTCTCCTCTTGGATGAAGTGAGTCAACATGTGACTTTGACCAGGTGTCAGCTTGAAATCAGGCATAGGTGTGTGAGGATCCTTATGCCAGAGATCAATATAATCTAGGATCGCCTTTGGATCCAATAGCAGGGGCACAGGTGTGCCTTTGGCTTTAGCAGCCCGTTCTTGTCGGTCCCTGATGATTTCAGTAAGTTCTTCTTCATCAGCTTCATCATCATCAGATGGCACAGTGAAGACTACCTGCTTCTTCTGAGGACTTGTGCGAGTGACGCGTCCAGCAGTAGCCTTTTTCTTCAACAGTGAGGGTCTTGCTGAGGAATTTGGTGCAGCTGAAGAACTAGGTGAGACACCAGAGGCAATAGAGATGACAGTCGTCCTTTGGCATGAGGCCAGATGCAAAGGTGCTGAGGACTTTGTCGGGACAGCTGAGGACTTTGGTGGAGCAGGAGCAGCATGAGGAATTTGCTTTGAAGATTTTGAAGATTCTGACCGTGAGGGCGCAGCTGAGGAACTTGGCCGTGAGGGCATTGAAGATGAAGCACTTGGCTTGCGAGCGGGCTTCTTTAGCATCGCTTTCTTCGGCTTGACCGAGGCCTCAGTGGCAGTAGCAGCAGCAGCAGAGTCTTCATTGAATTTCCTCACTGCTTCTCTGGCTTGCCTTGCCAGTTTAGCTTGGCGCTTGGCCCATTCTTTAGGAAATTCCTCACCACGCTTGATGCTGGTGGGATCAGCCAATTGGCCAGGTGCCAATGGAGGTCTTTGGCATGGAGGGTTTACTGCGAATTTCTTCATGTACTTTGGAGTAACATATCTGTACTCCCTCCATTCACGTGCCCATCTCCGTTCAATCCTCTGGATTCGCACCTTGCGCTGATTTTTATCTTCTTTGCCAAACTTGGCTTCATCAGGCGTGCAGTACTCATCATAGATGTCCTCAAGTATTTCAAAAGGTGTCATAACCTCAGACTTCTTTCCTCCTTTCTGTGGCCTTTTACCTTCAGCCATTTTCTTCAGATGAGGAATTTGAACAATTGAATTCTCTGAAGAAGTATGCAACTTTTCTTCAAGGAACGCTGCAAACGAGTTAAGTTGATGAGAACCTAAAGATTCAGCAGCGGACATGTGTACCTGTGAACAGAGTATAGTTGCGAAGAATTTGAAGAGGTCATATGCGTTCTCAGAGGGTTTTTCATAAAGAACAAGTTTGAGGAATTTGACCAGATTCGTCTTGAGGAATTTCACTAAGCGCTTTATATCTTAGGTTCCAGAGTTGTATAGATCGAAGATCCACACAATTGAGGAATCTCTGAAGAAATTGAGGCTTAGGGAAATGAATCAAGAACAGATAACATGTGGGGTGTTTTGTGTGTGAGGATTTGAAGAATAAAACACCTTTGAAGATTTTGTAGAAAAATTTCGAATCAACGAGGGCAGTAAAATTAGATTTTAATTACCCTGAGCGAAGAACACGACGAACTGGGAGTTGGAACAGTGAAGTTCGTCGATGCAGATCTTCCACACCCTAACTTGGCGGAGGAAGACGTCTACGGCGGCGGCGGAGGTGAAGATTTCCGCGGTCGGCGCGAGTACGACGGCGACGAGGTCGAGGCAGTGAAGCTCTTCCTCACCGGCGACGATGGAGTAGCGATGGCACTAGGGTTTGGAGAGCTCGAGCGAGGGAGTGAGATCGAGCGGGGTAAAAGAAGTGAGGATGGCGAAGGGGGTATTTATAGCCGCGGTGAAAAACTGTTCGTCCGAAGATTTAGAACGAACGTGCCCCTGGCCGTTCTCCTTCTTGCGACATGTGTCACCCACGTACTGTGTGGTGGAGATCGTGTAAGATCGTGGGTGGATAAAATAATCCATCGTGGGATGCGGAACGGTTTGAGCGGCAAAACCGAAAGTTTGGATAAGATTTGTTTTAACTTTCCGTTCGCAATTTCTTCAGCTGACAAGGACACAGTGAAGAATTTGAACGAGTTTCAAATAGAACGCACATGAAGAATTTGTGAAAAGATTGGATTGAGTATAGCATAGAGGGGAAGGGTCCGATCACATTCACTTAGCAGAAAAGTTCCAACTTGAAGAAATAGCTATAAGTGAATGCTGTAGAGGACATAAACTCATATATATATATAGCCAATGAAGAAAAACGACGGCACAAGTGAAGACTTTGTAAAGTTTGAAGAATTTGAAAAACTGAAGAATTTCAAAAGTTGAGGAAAACTCAAATTGAAGATTTTCAACTTTTGTGGTGGCGTGACCCACCATGTAAGAATGATGATTTCAGACACCGCGTACAATTGTCGTAGGGTTCTGAGAATCAAATTCTTCATTAATTTCTTCACACTTAGAGTGTTATTCTTCATTGATTGAAGAAAAATGTTTCTTCATGTGTTGCACATCTAAGTCATCAATTTTGCATAAGTGTTAGGATGAGTGCCTTTTCAAAGTACATTCGAAGATTCTAAGATATTTAGCTCACACCGCAACTTGCAAAAATCTCTTCTCATCCAAGGGCTTAGTGAAGATATCGGCTAGCTGTTCTTCAGTCTTCACATGCTCAATAGAAATGTCGCCCTTCAACACATGATCACGAAGAAAATGATGACGAATCTGAATGTGCTTTGTCTTCGAGTGCTGAACTGGGTTGTGAGCAATCTTGATGGCACTCTCATTGTCACAAAGGAGAGGCACATTTTTCACGTTGATGCCATAGTCCTTGAGCGTTTGCTTCATCCATAGCAGTTGAGCACAGCAAGAACCAGCAGCAATGTACTCAGCTTCAGCAGTAGACAGTGATACACAGTTCTGTTTCTTCGAGGACCAACAGACCAAGGATCGTCCGAGGAAATGACAAGTACCAGACGTTGACTTGCGATCCACTCGGTCACCAGCATAGTCAGAATCTGAATATCCAATGAGATCAAAATCTGAGCCCTTGGGATACCATAATCCTAGTGTTGGTGTGTGAGCTAGATATCGAAGAATATGCTTCACAGCCTTATGGTGTGATTCCTTCGGTGCAGCTTGAAATCGTGCACACATGCAAACACTAAGCATTATATCTGGCCTAGATGCACATAAGTACAATAAAGAACCAATCATGGAGCGGTATACCTTATGGTCGAAGTCAGTACCATTTTCATCAGTGCATAGTTGACCATTTGTGGGCATAGAAATTTTGATGCCTTTGCAATCTTGCATGCCGAATTTCTTCAGGACATCCTTAAGGTATTTCTCCTGAGATATGAATATGCCATTGCGCTGTTGACGAATTTGAAGACCTAAGAAGAATTTCAACTCTCTCATCATAGACATTTGATATTCTTCTCTCATCATATAGGCAAATTCATCACTATAACGTTGGTCAGTACATCCAAAGATAATATAATCAACATATATTTGGCACACAAACAGTTCACCATCATATGATTTAGTAAAGAGAGTGGGATCGAGTGAACCGGGTGTGAAGCCTTTCTTCATGAAGAATTTCTTCAATATATCATACCATGCCTGTGGGGCCTGCTTGAGGCCATAGAGGGCTTTATTAAGTCTGAAGACTTTGTCAGGATGCTTTGGATCTTTAAAACCTGGTGGTTGAGCAACATATACTTCTTCCTCAAGCTTACCATTGAGGAATGCACTTTTCACATCCATTTGGTGTAAGATGATATCATGATGGTTAGCATAAGCAAGCAATATGTGAATAGCCTCAAGTCTAGCAACAGGTGCAAAAGTTTCATCGAAATCAATTCCTTCAACCTGTGTGTAGCCTTGAGCTACTAGTCGTGCCTTATTCCTCACCACAACACCATTTTCATTTTGCTTGTTGCGGTAGATCCACTTTGTGCCAATGATGTTATGCTTGCGAGGATCGGGACGATCGACTAATTCCCATACGTTGTTGAGCTTGAACTGATGTAATTCTTCTTGCATGGCCTGAATCCACTCAGGCTCTAGAAATGCTTCATCTACCTTAGTGGGCTCTGTGATAGAGACAAAAGCAAAGTGCCCACAAAAGTTAGATAGATGTGAAGCTTTTGAGCGTGTGAGAGGACCTGATGCTCTAATGTCATCGATGATCTTCTCCACTTGCACTTCTTTTGCAACGCGAGGGTGAGCTGGTTGTCATTGAGGAATTTGATCAGCATTTTCTTCACCATCAATTTCCTCAGCATTTTCTTCAGGTGCATCAGCTCGACGTTCTTCACGTTCTGGAATGAATTCTTCAGCAGATTCTTCAGTAGGAATAACATCTTCAGTAGCCTTGTGCTTGATTGAATCCTCAGGTGCAGGTTCATCTAACACAGAAGGTAGGTGCTCTCTTTGCGAGCCATTAGTTTCATCGAACCGCACATCTACAGTTTCAACAATCTTGTGAAGAACATTGTTGAAGACTCTGTAGGTGTGCGAGTCCTTTCCGTAACCAAGCATAAAACCTTCATGTGCTTTCGGTGCAAATTTAGAGTTGTGATGAGGATCTCTAATCCAGCATTTAGCACCGAAGACTTTGAAATAACTCACATTGGGTTTCTTGTCAGTGAGGAGTTCATATGCAGTCTTCTTGAAGAATTTGTGAAGATATACTCTGTTGATGATATGGCACGCAGTATCAATTGCATCAACCCAGAAACGACGAGGGGTTTTGTACTCATCGAGCATAGTGTGAGCCATCTCAGCAAGAGTCCTGTTCTTGCGCTCCACAACGCCATTCTGTTGAGAAGTATAAGGAGCAGATAACTCATGAGTAATACCAAGTTCATCAAGGTAGTCATCGAGACCCAAATTCTTGAACTCAGTGCCGTTGTCACTTCTGATGTGTTTAATCTTCACACCAAAGTTGGTTGAAGCCCTCGAGAAAAATCGTTTGAAGACTTCCTGCACTTCAGTTTTGTAAGAGATAAGGTGTACCCATGTGTAACGAGAGTAATCATCAACAATAACAAAGCCATATTGAGATGCTTCATTTGAAACAGAGGAATAATGGTTAGGACCGAAGAGATCCATGTGAAGCAATTCAAATGGACAAGTAGTGGTCATGATAGTCTTCGCTGGATGCTTGGCCTTTGTCATCTTTCCAGCTTCACAGGCACCGCACAAGTGATCCTTGAGGAATTTGACATTCTCAATGCCAATGACGTGCCTCTTCTTTGCAAGCGTGTTCAAATTCCTCATGCCTGCATGACCAAGTCGTCGATGCCATAGCCATCCTTCTGAAGCTTTTGCAAGTAGGCACACGGCTGGTTGCGAATCTGCAGAGAAATCAACAATATACAAGTCTCCTCTCCTAAAGCCTTCGAAGACTTTGGAATTGTCAGCTTCCATAATCACAACACAACGATACTTGCCAAAGACAACAACCATATCAAGATCACAAAGCATTGAGACAGACATAAGATTATATCCTAAGGACTCAACAAGGATGACTTTGTCCATGTGTCAATCCTTTGTGATAGCAACCTTACCAAGACCCAATACCTGACTTTTGCTTTTATCAGCGAAGATGATATGCTTCATGTGTGATGCTGATAAGGGAGCATCCATCAACAGATTCTTGTCACCAGTCATGTGATTTGTACATCCACTATCAAGTACCCATTCAGTGGCTTTGGGTTGATCATCCTGCAGATGAATTAGTGCAACTTACGACCTCATATACTTCAGCAGTGAAGAATATGATATCACAATTCATCAGATCAATTTCATCAAGTAGTAGACAGATAAAACAGAGGGAGGACGTGTGAAATGAAAGTTCATTTCATCATGGTTAGCCTGCGTCCTTTCAGGCATTTTTGTCAGGTCCCCAGCAAATTCTTCAAACGTTATTGCACGTCTGGAGACCTGACCCTGCAGAAGGGATTAGTTCTTTTTCTTCACCACCCACATATGAAGGGGTGGCAAAGAGTTCATCACTCTGCGAGCTCCATGTGAGAATGGTGGCAAAGCAGCCAAACCATTTCGTTTCACATAAGAGGGGTTAGAGTAAGCATATGCATAAGCAGAGAAATTCTTCGAGGACTTATGAACATAATAATTTGAAGAATAATGCTCATATTCATAGCCCTTGGCTCTTCCCTGCGAAACAGAGTTGTTAGCACGATGATGTTCATATGAGTACTTTGATCCATGTGAGGAATTTGATCCATATGAAGAATTTGATCTGAGGTTCCTTTTCTTCACAGGTGGTGTCATGAGGACATTCACCTGAAGACTTTCAAGGCACCTTTTGGGAACCCAGATTTTCTTCACAGGGGAACCGTTCCTGTAGTTAGTGCCAACATATCTAGCAAATACTTCACCATTCTGATTTTTGAACAGTTTATAGTTGGAGTCAAAAGACTCATCATAAGAATGAGAAGATTCACATGTATAGCCAGATAAATTAGATGGATCAACTGTAGGTCCCTTTGCAACAACCCATGAGGTTTTGGGGTACTGCTCAGGCTTCCAATATGTAACATCAACATTGAGTTTCCTCTCAAAGGCAATACCCTCTTTCCTAGGGTTCCTGTTGAGGATCTCCTTTTTAAGCACATCACAAAGAGTCTGATGCCCTTTGAGGCTTTTGTGCATGCATGTTATGTACAATTCCTTCAGTCCTGCATCGTCAGTAATACTAGCAATGTCCTCAGATGAGGAATTAGTGATAGCAGAGGCAGGTGAAGAATTTGTAACATTTGAAGCATTTGAACATTCAGGTGAGGAATTAGCAGATTCTCGTTCAATGCATTTTAAACATGGAGGAATAAATTCTTCCTGAGCAGCGCTGATTTGTTGAGCAAGTAATGAATCGTGCTCCTTCTGAAGATCTTTATAACTCTCTCTTAGCTTCTCAAGATCTTGCTTCTTTTGAAGATATTCATAAGAAAGCTTCTCATGATCAGATAAGAGAGTGTTATGATGATTTTGAAGGTTGTCAAACCTGGTTTGAAGTCTGAAGATTTTCAGTTAAGGCCTTAGTGCGATCCAATTCTTCACCCAACATATCATCACTTTTGTCTAGCATGTTTTGAACCTTTTCAAAAGCCTTTTGTTGTTGCACAGCAATCTTAGCAAGTTTAGAGTAGCTAGGCTTAAGATTTTCATCAGATTCATCAGGCTAGATTCAGAGGAGGCGTATTTGAGTACCTTGGCACCCTTTGCCATGAAGCAATAGGTGG
Source organism: Aegilops umbellulata (assembly GCA_032464435.1). Classification (NCBI taxonomy): domain Eukaryota; kingdom Viridiplantae; phylum Streptophyta; class Magnoliopsida; order Poales; family Poaceae; genus Aegilops; species Aegilops umbellulata. Next base: position 475,306,825 of record CP136060.1, read on the forward strand.
GAGCGTAGTCATCACTGCTTTCATCAGCCTTGTTGGTGAGTTCACTTTCTTCAGTGTTGAAGATGGATTTGCTGACGAATGCAGTAGCGAGGACTAGGCTTGCCACACCAGACTCAGAATCTTCAGATTGTTCCTCTTCCTCATTTTCTTCAGATTCAGCCTCAAAGTCCATTTCCTTGCCAATGAATGCCCGAGCCTTCTTGGAGCTGCTCTTCTTGTGAGACGAAGACTTTGAGGATTTTGATGATGAAGATTTCTTTTTCTTCGCATCATCAGAACTGTAATCCTTGTATTTCTTCTTCTTTGATTCCTTTTCCCACTGAGGACAGTCTTGGATGTAATGTCCTGGTTTCTTGCACTTGTGACAGAGCCTCTTCTTATAGTCACTGGATGAGGAATCATTGCTCCTTGAGGGTTTTCCAAAGCGACCACGTCTTGAGAACTTCTGGAATTTCTTCACAAGCAGTGCTAGATCACGACTCAGTTCTTCAGGATCACCAAGGCTGCTACCAGAGTCTTCATCTTCGGACTACTACCTTGGCCTTCAGTGCACGTGATCTGCTATAGCTTGTACCGTAGAGATCTCTCTTCTCAGCAAGCTGGAACTCATGAGTGTTTAGCCTCTCGAGGATATCAGCGGGGTCAAGTGACTTGTAATCACCACGCTCTTGTATCATCGGTGCCAGAGTGTCAAATGAGGAATCAAGCGATCTCAGCAATTTCTTCACCACCTCATGGTCGGTGATGTCAGTGGCACCAAGTGCTTGAAGCTCATTTAAGATGTCAGTGAGGCGATCGAAGGTTTGCTGCACATTTTCATTGTCGAGTCTTTTGAAGCGATTGAAGAGATTGCGAAGAATATCAACTCGAGAGTCACGCTGAGTTGAAACTCCTTCATTGACCTTGGATAGCCTATCCCAGATAAGCTTTGCAGTTTCCAAAGCACTCACTCTACCATACTGACCCTTACTCAGATGGCCACATATGATATTCTTCGCTTGGGAGTCGAGTTGCTTGAATCTCTTCACATCGGTAGCGTTCAGTGAGGGAGTGACGGAGGGAACACCATTTTCCACAACGTACCAGAGATCGTTATCAATTGCCTCAAGATGCATTCGCATCTTATTCTTCTAGTAGGGATAGTCCGTCCCATCGAAGGTAGGACACCCAGCAGAGACCTTGATCATACCTGCGGTCGACATAACTAAAACTCCAGGCGGTTAAACCAAAATCACATAGAACAAGGGAGTACCTAGCTCTGATACCAATTGAAAATGCGTTATATCGACTAGAGGGGGGGTGAATAGGCGATTTTTATGAAATTCTTCACTGAGGAATTTGCTCGTGAGGAAATTCCTTAGCGAAGAACTACTAGCAGCGGAATAAGTACTCAGATGAAAACATAACAGAATCCTAGCATGGTCGTCATGATGAAATGAAGACACACATAGAGTACAGAAAGCGTAAACACAGGATAACACAAATTGAAGACAAACAGACTGAAGAAATTGAACTGAGGAAATTAAGAAAGTCTTCAGTCAAACTCTTCAAACACAGATATGATACACAAACAGCACACTACTGAGGAAATGAAAGAGTTGAGGAAATAGAACCAGTAAGCTTGGTGGAGACAATGATTTGGTAGACCAGTTCCAACTGCTGTCTCAGTTGTATATCTGGTTGGAGCGGCTGAGTATTTAAACTCGAGAACACCCAGTCCCGGACACACAGTTCTCACCGTATTCTCCTTGAGCTAAGAACACACAGTCCTCGCCCAATCACTCGTGGTAAGTCTTCAGGTGACTTCCAAACCTTCACAGACCTGGTCACTCGGCGATCCACAATTCCTCTTGGATGCTCTATACCTTGACGCCTAACCGTCTGGAAGAAGCACAGTCTTCAAAGGTAACAAGCGCCGGATCCACGTAGGATCAATCTCTTCAGTGATGCTCAATCACTTTGGGTTTGTAGGTGTTTTGGGTTTGGGTTTGGATTTTCCTCACTTGATGATTTTCGCTCAAAGTCCTCGGAGGATGGGTTGCTCTCAAATGACAAGTGTCAAGTTCTCGCGGAGCAGCCAACCAGCTAGTGGTTGTAGGGGGCGGCTATTTATAGCCTAGGGAGCAGCCCGACTTGATAAGACATAAATGCCCTTCAATGATATGACCGTTAGGTGGACAAGATATTTTAGGACAGCTGGCGCGCAGCACAGCAACGGTCGGAAATTTGAGGTAGAAATTCCTCAGGGCTATCATGTTCCTCACTGTGTAGGCAATTCGCACTGGCGAATTCCTAACTCCTCAGTCAGAGCAAAGTCCTCAGTGACCAGAAGAACTGCGTCTCTGTCACTGAAGAAATTGACTGAACTGTATGAGATTTCCAATGGCTTCACTCGAAGGGATTGGTAGGTGTAGGATTTGAGTTGAGCATCACATGGAAATTTTCTCCTTAGTATTTCCTCGACCCCCTTTAACAGTACGGTGTTTCCTATGACTCAAGAAAGAGAAAATGAAACTACGAAAACAAAAGTCTTCACGCTTCATGTTCCTCGAATGAATAGCAAGTCTTCAAGGTCACACCAATTTCTTCACTTTCAAAGTCTTCAGAAAGTCTTCAGTATATCAAAGTCTTCAGTCGAAGAACTTCATTTTTAGGGGTCGACTTTCTCTGTAAATATCAAACTCCTCATAGACTTATAGATCTATGTACACTCATAAACGCATTAGATACTTAACCTATAAGTCTTCAATACACCAAAATCACTAAGGGGCACTAGATGCACTTACACCCAGGCCGGCAGCGGGAGCGCTGCCATGATGTGCATGGGCAGTGCCATGAGGACCGAAGAGGTGAGCGTGAGCCGGCCTGCAACTGCCAACATCTTCGGTTTCCAGCCCTTCATCTTGTTAGAGAGCTTATCAACCAAGGGCAGCAACTCGTGCCGCTTGAGCCTGTATATTGATAGAGGTATGCCGAGATATAAGATAGGAAAGGCCTGTTGCCTGCACTTGAAGTGTCCAGCTACCTCTGCAGCCTGCGCCTCATCACATCGTATGCAAGTAATGGTGCTCTTGTGCATATTGATCCGAAGCCCCGACGCCTCCCCAAAGAGCTGCAGAAGGGTTGATATAAGCAGGAGATCGTTATGCTCTGGCTTGAAGAACAGAACCGCGTCATCGGCAAAAACAGATGCACGCGGCACCCCTCTATCGCAGCCAAGATCGGAGAGAAGATGGCGCTGCCTTGCCCATTCCAACATGCCGTGAAGGGCGTCCATAGCCAGGATGAATAAGGCCGGGGATACGGGGTCGCCCTGGCGGACGCCTTGGCCGAGGGCGAAGGGGGGGCCAAGCTCTTCATTGATAAGGACGGAGGTGGAGGCAGTGGATAGCAGCCCGCAAATCCAGGAACGCCACCTCCGACCGAATCCCCGAGCGGACAGCACCTCCAGAAGAAATTCCCATGATAGAGTATCAAAGGCCTTGGATATGTCAATTTTCATTAGCACCGAGGAGCAGCGCCGTCTGTGCAGCCACCTAGCTTTGTTCCTCACAAACTTGAAGTTCTCGTGGATATTGCGGCTGGTCACAAAAGCACTTTGAGCTTTCGAAATCAGACTTGGCAGAAGCGGAGCCAGACGGGTAGCGAGGACCTTAGCAAATATCTTGGCTACCCCGTGTATGAGGTTGATGGGTCTAAAGTCACCGATCTCCAGCGAGTTGGCTTTCTTGGGCAGGAGGGTGAGTATCGAGGTGTTAAGACCTCCAAAGGAGTAGAAGCAGCCGTCGTGCAGAGCCTTCATCACCGCCATCAGATCAGTGGCTATGACGTCCCAGCATGATTTGAAGAAGAGCCCTGAGAAACCGTCCGGCCCTGGTGCCCTGTCCGGGGGCATGTCCATGACAACACGCTTCACCTCATCGATCGTGAACTCCGATTCAAGCCTGTCGGCCATCTCAGGTGACAGCATCCTCAAGCCCAATTCTTCAAGGCGCAGGCAGGCTTTCATGAGGTTCTGATCTGGTGCGCCCATCAGCCTGCAAAAGAACTCGCTGGCCATACTCACTTTGTCTTCCATGGCAGTAGCAGTTCTATCCCGGTGTTTGAGATATGGTATGAGGTGTTTTCGACGTCGCCCATTGGCCTTCATATGAAAGTATCTGGAGTTGGCATCCCCTTCTCGAAGATCCCGAATCCTGGCTCTCTGCCGCAGCCGCACCCGCTCAAGGGATGCGAACGCCAGGCACTTCCCCCTGAGAAAAGCACGCAGCTTCTTTTCCTCTTGGGAAAGAGGATGTCTTTCTTGTGCACTGTCCAGGCGTAAGATCACCTCGCTGGCCACCTGGAACTGAAGCGTCAGATGACTCATGCTCCTTTGACCCCAGCTGCGTAGGGCTTTAGCAGTTCTGTGAAGTTTAGTGTTGAAGATTTTCATGGGGTCACTCCCCGGAACCTCTGGAGCCCAAGCGTCTTTCACCACATCCAAAAAGCCAGGCAGCTTGCACCAATAATTCTCAAAGCGAAACCGAAAGCCCTTGGTCGTGTGGACGAACAGGTGAGCAGCATAGGGGTGTGATCTGAGATGCTGGAGCTAAGCGGAAGCAAATCACTGATGGGGTACAAGTCCTCCCATGCATTGTTGAAGAGCACACGGTCCAGTCTTGCCAAGATGGCGTTCTCCTGTTGATTGCACCAAGAGAAGCGACGCCCAATCAGAGGCATGTCGTGGAGCCCCAACTTGTTGATCGTGTGCCGAAACTTATTCATCAGCCTCCTGTTCACTCTCCCAGTGATGCGCTCCTCTGGGCTACACACAATGTTGAAATCACCATTCAGGATCCACGCCAAACTCACGCGGTCTCCAAACTGCACAATTGCCTCAAGGAATCTTGCTTTGTCTGTGTCTTCTTGCGGCCCATACACCGAAGAAACCAAGCACTCTTTGCCCTCTGCTAGAGAAAGAACTTGTGCCGATATCATGAACTCATCTTTCTGGATGTTCGTCACCCGCAGCATATCAGACTTCCAAGCCAACAGTATGCCACCACGTGTTCCTTCAGCCGGCAGGAAATCAAAACCATCGAAGGCAGGCCCCAGAGTTTCCCGAACCACAGTGTCATTCACCAGTGCCAATTTGGACTCTTGAAAGCAAACTAGGGATACATTGAGAGATTGCACGAAAAGCCTAACTGCATTCCTCCGAGCAGGGTTATTGAGCCCCCTTACATTCCATGCCATGACATCTAAAGACATACTCATGATGATGAGAGCAGAACCACCGATAAAACAGAGCAGCTTTAAGCGCCACACGGCTCTACCATCTCCGGCAGGGAGAAGGCATCAAAGCCCGCCTGTGGAGGCTCGTCGAAGTCGACCTCCCCGGGAGCGAAGATCGCGGTGATTGCCTTGACGTGGTGTGGAGCAACCGGCTTGTCGAACAACTTGAGGTACTCGTCCAGAGCTTCTGAAGAGACATGTTCTTCAGCCTGAATCACCCCCATCCGCTTCAGAAGCACCGATTGTGCCCGCTGCACAAGCCAGGTGAAAGCACAAGTGCTCCTCAGGTGGTTTTGGTAATTAATGTCAACATATCTCTTGTTGGACTAACACTTTTATCTAGTATATTTCAGATAAGTTCAACAATGGAGTGGCATGGACTAAAGGTTGTGGGAACTCCTTCAAGATGCTAAGGACAAAGGATTGGCTAAAGCTTCAAGCTCAAGACTCTTCAGTTTACACTTTTAGTGATCCAAGATCACAATGAGTCTATAGGAAAAGCCAATACTATCAAGAAGGGATGAGGTGTTGCTTAATGAGCCTTTTGCTCCATGTGCTTAATGATATGCTCCAAAACCCTCAGCTACTTTCCCACTTCCACATATGACCTAAACCCTAAGCCAAACTCGGTCCTACCGATTCTTTATATCTGGCGCCACCGAGTTTTCATATGTCATAAGCCACTGCCAAAACCCTAGCAAATCGGTTCTACCGATAGGGATCTCGGTCTCACCGAGATGGGATTGCAATCTCACTGTGTATGTCCATTGTCAAAATCGGTCTCACCGAGTTTAGGCAATCGGTACTAACGAGATTACAATGCAAACTCTCTGGATAACTCATTACCAAAATCGGTCCAACCGAGTTTAGTAATCGGTCCCACCGAGTTTGCCTGACCAACTCTCTGGTTAGCTAATTACCAAATCGGTCTCACCGAGTTTGTGTAATCGGTCACACCGAGATTACGTTATGCCCAAACCCTAACCATATCGGTCCTACCGAGATGCATGTCAGTCCCACCGAAAATCTCTAATGGTCACTAGGTTTACCTTTTCGGTCCGACCGAGTTTGTTGATTCGGTCCCACCGAGATTGGTAAATTGTGTGTAATGGTTGGATTTTAAGTGGAGGCTATATATACCCCTCCACCTCCTCTTCATTCGTAGAGAAAGCCATCAGAACACATCTACACTTCCAACTCATATGTTCTGAGAGAGAACCACCTACTCATGTGTTGAGACCAAGATATTCCATTCATACCATATGAATCTTGATCTCTAGCCTTCCCCAAGTTGCTTTCCACTCAAATCTTCTTTCTACCAAATCCAAATCCTGTGAGAGAGAGTTGAGTGTTGGGGAGACTATCATTTGAAGCACAAGAGCAAGGAGTTCATCATCAACACACCATTTTGTTACTTCTTGGAGAGTTGTGTCTCCTAGATTGGCTAGGTGTCACTTGGGAGCCTCCGACAAGATTGTGGAGTTGAACCAAGGAGTTTGTAAGGGCAAGGAGATCGCCTACTTCGTGAAGATCTACCGCTAGTGAGGCAAGTCCTTCGTGGGCGATGGCCATGGTGGGATAGACAAGGTTGCTTCTTCGTGGAACCTTCATGGGTGGAGCCCTCCGTGGACTCGCACAACCGTTACCCTTCGTGGGTTGAAGTCTCCACTAACATGGATGTAGGATAGCACCACCTATCCGAACCACGGGAAAAACATCCGTGTCTCCAATTGCGTTTGAATTCTCCAAACCCTTCTCTTTACATTCTCGCAAGTTGCATGCTTTACTTTCCGCTGCCTATATACTCTTTGCATGCTTGCTTGATGTGTATTGTATGTGCTGAAATTGTGCCTAAAACTTCACTCAAACCAAAAAGGCTTAAAAACTGCAACTTTAGTACTAAGTGTCTAATCACCCCCCCTCTAGACACACCTACTTCTAGATCCTACAAATGGTATCAGAGCTTTGGTCTCCATTGCCTTGGTTTAATCACCATTGGAGGAAGATGGATCTGTCTACTTTAGGGAGTCTTAGACATAGAGTGCCTATTCTTGATGGAGAGTATTTTCATGAATGGAAAAATGAGATGCTTGTGATTTTCACTCAATATCATTTGAACAAGTATATTGCTAGTCCTTGTGCTCCTCATGTTGATCCCATGCATCCCACTTTAAATGAAGATATTGACATGGTTCGCAATCTTAGAACCGTTGAGCTCATCATTAGAGGATTGCCCAAATACTTGATTGCTAGTTTACCTACTCTTAATTGTGCCTATACTATATGGAAATTTCTTGAGGAACGATTCCCCAACTATTCCTTGAAAAACCTGGATGAAATTCTCCATAAATCTATTGCCTTGAGTAAAATGAACTCTAGTGATCCTAGTTTTGGTGATTGTCTATTTGAGCTTACCAATCTCATGCGTGCTAAAGGAAATGTTGGAATCATTGGTGATATCATAACCGAATCCATAAGAATTCATAAAAGTGACCACTTTGATGATCATTTATCTAATGAATCACTTTCTCTAGGAAATGATGAATCACAAGATCATGGATACTACGATGAGAATGATGATAGTGACTTCGATCTTGATGATGCAATGAGACACTTTGGTCTTATGGCAAACCTTCGAGGATATGTGTCAGGAGGAAAGGAATGGGTTCTCGACAGTGGATGTACTGATCATATGACCGGAGACGAAGAGATGTTCCGTGAGCTTGCTGAAAATGACGGCCCTCAAAAGTATGTCACCTTTGGTGATAATTCAAAGGGTAAGGTGGTTGGCCTAGGTAAGGTGGCCATCTCACACGATAGCTCCATTCAAAATGTCATGCTTGTTGAATCTCTTGGCTACAACTTACTTTCAGTATCTAGACTTGCTGATTACGGATTGAATGTGCTATTTACTGAGGTAGATTGCCAAGTGTTTCGTCGAGATAATCATAAAATGGTCTTTACCGGTATACGTAGAGGTGACCTTTATATTGTCTATTTCTCTAAAAAGGCACAACCTAAAACTTGCTTTATTGCTAAATCCTCAAAAGGTTGGTTGTGGCATAGACGACTAGGTCATGTTGGCATGAGAAACCTTGACAAGCTTATTAAAGAAAATCATATCCTTGGAGTTAACGATGTCATATTTGATAAGGATAGACTTTGCAGTGCTTGTCAAGCAGGTAAACAGGTTGGAGGAAGGCATCCCGTGAAGAACATCATGACCACAAGGAGGCCACTCGAGCTACTTCATATGGATCTTTTTGGTCCCAATGCCTAAAAGAGTCTCGGTGGAAATTCTTTTGGTCTAGTCATAGTTGATGATTTTTCAAGATTTACGTGGGTGTTCTTTCTTGATGATAAATCGCAGGTCCAAAAGATCTTCAAAAACTTCGCTACAAAGGCCCAAAATCAGTTTGACGTGAAGATCAAGAAGGTTCGGAGCGACAACGGAACGGAGTTCAAGAACGCAAATGTGGATACCTTTCTTGACGAAGAAGGGATTTCACATGAGTTCTCGGCTACGTACACACCTCAACAAAATGGAGTTGTTGAGAGGAAGAACCGGACGCTCTTCGAAATGGCGAGAACGATGCTTGATGAGTACAAGACGCCGAAGCACTTCTGGGCAGAAGCGGTTGAGACGGCTTGTCATGCAACAAATCGCTTGTATCTTCACAAGCTACTCGGCAAGACGGCATACGAGCTCCTCACCGGTAACAAACCCCAAGTTGGATACTTTCGAGTATTTGGCTCAAAGTGCTACATTCTAGATAAGCATCGTCGTTCAAAGTTTGCTCCTAAATCTCATGAAGGTTTCCTACTTGGTTATGGCTCAAACTCTCACACTTACCGTGTCTACAACAATTTCACCCGAAAGGTTGAAGAAACGGTAGATGTGAAGTTTGATGAATCCAATGGCTCGCAAGTAGAGCAATTGCCAATTGATGTAGGAGACAAAGACCCTTCGGAAGCAATTCAAGACTTGTCTATTGGCAAAATTCGTCCAACGGAGGTGAAGGAGAGTACCTCGTCCGTCCAAGTGGAAGCTTCTACTTCACGACAAGGTGAACCAAGAATCGACACGGAAGCATCCACAAGTGGGACACACCAAGATGAAGAAAACGAGGAAATGCGTCAAGACGAACATCAACAACCTCCTTCTCCACCACGACAAGTGAACGACAACGCCATCTCCTGAGTGCCTTTCCCCGCCTGCATTTGAGACGCCGGGCTGAAGGACAGCCTTCGATGTGGCGGCGTGCCCCAGAGCGCGGAATTCCGAACGGGAGGCGTGCTTCCAAATGCCTTAGATCCAACCGCAGTGGAAGCCTCGGAGCAGAGCAGCAAGGGCGTGTCCGCCAGGGCCCTCAAGCCAACAGCAGTTGATGCCAGAGAACCACAAGAGCGCACGGCGGCCAGGGGCGACCCGGCGACTGGACTCCCAGCCACATTCCCAGCCGGCAAGCCAGCGTGCACACCTGTTGCGGCCGCTGAAGAGGACGACGAGCCAGGCCTCCCAGAGACCGCCATCGGCGTCGAGCGTGTCGCCTGGACCAGAGCATCCAGAGGAAGAGCAGACCCCGGAGCAAGGAGGCGCGCGGGTACCGCCATTCCCCCTGCCGGCGCCAGGACACCCATGACCCTGCGGCCACCTCCCCAGTCACCTGCCATGCCATAGCCACCAGCCCGCCGAACGGATGCCCACCGGAGGTGGGCACATTGCCCCTTCCGGTACCATCAATCCTGCCCCAGTAGCAGCTTCTCGAATAGTCGTGCCGCCTTATGAGATCCTCGTCGTCATCTGGTTGGAAATTGGGGCGCAGCTCCAAGTATGGGACGGTACGATCCACCACATCGATGACATGGATGGTGAGCGGGTGGATGAGCATGATCCTCTCAGTCGGCGGGGCAGGGAGAGGAGGTGATGCCGGGTTGTCTTCGTCGAAGGAGGCCGGTAAGCCCACCGGCTCCGGAATCTCCAAATCATAGATCTTCGGGACCGCCGACGGATTCTTCAACCAGGCAGTGACCTGGAGTTGCCACCGGTCGTCCGGCGGAAGGATTTCAACCAGCTGGCCATTGAGATTGTTGAGCAGCTGGCTGATGGCGCCGCACTCCCACACATTCGCCGGCAGCCCCTCAATCCCTAGCCGGCAAAAGAACTCCATGGAGCCACTGGAGGCAAGCGCACTCCGGTGCCAACGCTGGAACGCGATAGGCGCCCCCTTGCAGCGCAGCTTGCCGAAATCGAGGAAGACCCTATCACAGTCCGCAGTGGAGGCAAAAGTGATGAAGAAATCCGCCGGATGAGAGACCTCCACCAGGACATGCCGCCGCTCCACGCTGCAGATCCGGGCGAGGGATTGGTCCAGGGCCTCCGGAGAGATGGGCGGCCGCCGGCCCCGCACCGTGGCCAGCAGCGCCCGGCTGCGAAAGTCCGCCTCCAGCACATCCATACCCGGGGTGCGGGAGATGATTCCGCCGCCGCGCTCCGGCCGCAGATCTGGGTCCCCGTGCATGAGGACCTCCCCTGGGAAGCGCACCTGGACCAGCGGAGGGTAGTGCGCCATGGACTGCAGCGGTGGCGGGCGGCGGTGACGACTCAAATGAGGAGGGGGCGACCGGACCAGCGAACGGGCGGCGCCGCGCTGGGTAGCCCGGCCGAATCTGGGCGGCGGGGTGGGGGAGGCGAGGAGCGAGAGGAGGGGGGCAGTCACGGGCGATGTGTCCAGAGACCCAGCACTTATGGCACCGGTGCACACCTCTTTATGGTGCCCCGACTCCAGACACCTAAAACACCTGTCCAGCAGCCACCGAGAAATCCAAAGCTTGGGCCCCGGCGAACGGCTGACAGTGGGCAACTTCTCTAGACGGCGCTGGTGGCGACGGCTGCGCACCTCCGTCCAGCCATCATTGTCAGGTTCAAGATCCGGTAACGGGACATCGGAGGCCGGACGGGCGGAGCCATCCGTACCAACACGCGAGCAGGCAGGAGCGTTATCTGGCCGACGGCCGTCGGAGCGACGGACCGGCGGGTGGGGCTGAGGGTGGGCACGACGGGGGCCGGAGGCGACACGGGGCGCAGGCGGAGCGTGGGAGCAAGATGACCGTTGGGACGCCATCCCCACCTTATCCTTCCATGTGTTCATCTTTTGAGCGAATAAGTCTAGCAATGCAAGTGAAGACACAAAGAAAACCTGGAAACTATCAGGAACTGGTGCCAATGGCAACAAGGCAGGACATGTGTGCACAATTGGATCATATTCTGGTAGTACATCAAATGTGCCGGTTAACTGTACAATTATTTCTTCCACATTGAAAAACAACCTGACTTTTTTTTCCTGAAACATACTTATAATACAACTATTAATGGTACCAAAGGTTAGTGAAATCATGCCTTGCCGGAATTTTCCTTGTTTCCTATGATAGTGTGACAAGTAAGCCTCCATGACTCCGGTTTCTGACCAAGCCAATGAGCTGCAAAGAGTAGAGTTAATTGACAACTTCACAATAAAATCATCAAGCACAATCTTCGTGGGTGGATAGTGTTACAGTGCATAATAGTGTTATATCACGAGGTTGCAAACTTGCAATACAAAATAGTGGTAAATCAATAATGAGTATGTATAAGCATGCATGAGACCAATATTCGGCCTCCAGTACATATTAGTGGCAAATCAATAAAAAAATCTGTATAAGAATGAGAGAAAATTAGAAGAGCATCTAAGCATACGTGTGTAGGTCACATACCAAGAATAGGTATAATTAGCACGCACAAGCGTCAGGAGAATCCACCAGTTCTTCAATCAACAAAAAGAAAGCCACCTCCATCCTCCAACCAATTTTAATGGAATCAATTGAGAAATCAGCATATAGAGATTGGAGGTGCTGCCGGCGTCAGGGTTCCCGGCGGGAGAGGAGCGGCGCGTCACTGTTTCAAATGAGTCAATGAGACAATAAAGGTCCAGATTTTTAACAAATTAAACAATCAAACTGGTTTAAGATGCAAAGTTCATGACTTCCACAAAAAGAGCTCTTTTGGGATTGTAAGATGCATCAGCTCAAATTAGGAACTATCATCCTCACCGTTTCTAATAAAAAGGAAATGATAGGGGAACCAGTAATTCACATTTGCTTCACCATGAAACCTTGAGCATGCTGCAATTATTTCAACGACTGCACGTAATTTGGCAATTGAATAGGAAAATGGGTTCAAAGATGACACATGCTATGTAGGTAAAGGGCAGAAAAGTCACACTGTCATCTTCAATTGCAAATGGAAATAATTTCACTGAAATAAAGAAGCAAGATCAACCAATATTGACTCGACCGAAACCTAAAATAAAAAGCAAGAGTCTCCTATCTAATGAAACATGTACATCAAACCTCAGTATTCTTGAAATCTGTCACATGCATAGAATAGTGGAGCATTGACCTGCAAAGTAACCTGGGCTCAGGTGTTCAGCCATCTCAGTCTCCCCCATCCTCATGGCTAGCATAATTGGACTTTAACACAGTGCCAAATGGAAGTCATTTATTTTTCGGAAAACGGAGTCATTCTCTCCGTCCAGTTAGTTTCACAGTTGAATCTATCTACAGGAATCAACTACTCCCTCCGTTCCCAAATAATTGTCTTTCTAGAGATTTCAACAAGTGACTACATACGAAGCAAAATGAATGAATGTACACTCTAAAACATGTCTACATGCATCCGTATGTTGTAATCCATTTGAGATGGCTAGAAAGACAATTATTTGGGAACGGAGGGAGTATTTGTATGTGGCCATCTATTAAAGGCAGAAACACATCGTCAAGCATGATCTTTCACGGATCTACATACATTTATATGTTCGCTTTATCAAATCAAAGAAATATTAAATTGGTCCATCCAGAGCTTATACACGACCATCAAAGAACGTGTCTACCTTTTTACATGGAGGATTCAGATGAAGGAATTCTCTCCAAAGCCCTCCTCACGTACGCATGGTGCCAGAGATCTCGCTGTTGAGGGAGCACGGCAGGGAGAAGAGGCGCCGGGGCGCGGCGCGGCAGGCCCGGAAAGCGTGACATGGCGGGAGGGGGCCTCAGCGGTAGCGCAGGCGCGCGGGGGGCGAGACAGGGGAGGCGGCGGGCCGGGGCATGGCGCGGCAGGCCCGGAAAGTGTGACATGGTGGGAGGGGGCCTCAGCGGTAGCGCAGGCGCGCGGGGGGCGAGACAGGGGAGGCGGCGGGCCGGGGCATGGCTGCGGCATGGTGCTCGGCATGCTGCGCGCGGCACGACACGAGGTCGGGGGTGCGGCGGCTCCTGCTCCCTGGTGGGCGCGGCGGCGGGCGGGGAGCGAGGGTGGGGATGGTGTTTATCAGAGGATGCGTGATTACAGGGATTGCATTGTGTGACTATATGAGGGTGGGTAATTTTCAGGATTCCTTTTTTCGTGCTATTATGGGCGATGCGTTTGCCGAAGCCAGGCGTGAAGTTTCCTCTGCGGAGCGGTGGAGTATGGTCAGTCAATCTAAATTATTATGTACACACGGAAGGATAGATTGGATTAAGGCTATTCGTTAGATTAAGTTTAGTGGTATCCCTGTTTTCCTCTGGTCCCTGGCGGCTGGAACCCTAGCTGCCGCCAGGGGAGGCCGATCTTCCAACGCCGCTCTCCGACGGCTCCCCTCCATCGGCGACCTCGGTCGTCGGTGGTGAGGGAAGCCGCCGGATCCACGCGTGTGGATCGTTTTTATTCCCGTAGTCTAGGTTTTTAGGTTGTTCATCGTCTTTGCTTTAGCGGGGACGATGACAACGCTGAATAAAGATTCTTCGGATCCTTCCCTGACGAGGCCATCGGTTCTATGGTTGGGGATGAATTTGAAAACCAGTCTGTTCAAACAAGGATGGCGTGGCGGCGGCGACATCCTCGTGGTGGACCTGTGTCCTCGGGCTTCGTCGTTGCGACGGCGTTTGCTCCAGCGTCGGCGCGGAGCTTGGGAGGTAGTCCAGGAGTGGATGCAGATTGTGGTCTGCATCGACGACATCTGGAAGACGGAGCATGTGCTGGGCTCGTGGTTCGTGGATGGCAGATATGGTTTCCTCCTTCGGCGTTTTAGTCGTGGTGGGGTGCTAGATCTGGAGTTCGATGGCGTGTCCGGGGTGTTGCCCCGGTCTGATTCGTTCAACGGTAAGGGCTTCACTTTTGATGAGCCACCTTGGAGGTCCGCAAAGCTGCATATCAGCGATGGAGCCGCGTCGAGCTCGGGTGAGAAGGTGATTCGTCATTCTTTTCTTCGGTGGCTACTGTGGTGGTGCCGGAGGCAGGTGACGGGCGTTGGTGTCAAGCTCAGAAATGTTCTGCTATCTTTTTAGTTTTGTCATGTCGGTCTTTACGTGACTTCTAATTAATTCTTTATGATATGAATAAGACACGTATTACCATGAAAAAAAAAGATTAAGTTTAGTGAACCTAATCACATGATGATAATGCATCTGTGTACATTTTGTGAGGTGCACCTAAGAAAGTTGTTCGGTTGTTGTTTGTTTAATACTTCCTCCGTTCCTAAATATTTATTTTTCTAGAGATTTCAAATGATTACCACATACGGATGTATATAGACATATTTTAGAGTGTAGATTCACTCATTTTGCTCCGTATGTAGTCACTTGTTGAAACCTCTAAAACGACAAATATTTAGGAACGGAGGGAGTAGTAATGAAGAGGAGATGGAGATGGAGACTAGTATATGAAGCCCCTCATTATAAGTAGCCTTATATATACTCCCTCCCTTCGGAATTACTCCCTCCGTTTCCAAATAATCGTCTTTCTAGCCATTTTAAATGGACTACAACATACGGATGTATGTAGACATGTTTTAAAGTGTAGATTCACTTATTTTGCTCCGTTTGTAGTCACTTGTTAAAATCTTTAGAAAGACAATTATTTAGGAACGGAGGGAGTACTTGTCTCGAAAATGGATGTATCTAGATGTATTTTAGTTTTAGATACATTCATTTTCGAGACAAGTAATTCCGAACGGAGGGAGTACGTGTGAGCGAAAGCGACGGACCAGTAGTATACGGAAGAATCAACACAGATAGGCCATTCGTGTTGGAAGGCATGCAATTCAGTTATCGGCGCCGAGGAATAAACGGGCGCTGTCGTCGCCGCCAAGAACCGCCATGGCGCCTCGGCCTCGTTCAACAGTACGCTTTGCGTTGGAATAGCACGCTGGATATATCCTGGATTCGAACACCTATAGCCGATTTCTGTCATGGTTGTTGAAAGATCGACCAACTGTTCCTACTTCAAGAGTAACCCTCAAGTAGACCTAGCCAAACCTCGGGCCGGGCCGGGCTTCGGGCCGAGCCTAGCCAAGCCCGACGAAAAAAATCCAGTCCCGAGCCCGGCCCGGCCCGGCCATCGGGCCTGTTTTCTTGGCCCGAACCCGGCCCGAACATGCAAAAGCCCGCCGGGCCTTGGGCTAGCCCGGCCCGACCTTCAGTAAACTGCAAAAACGATGGGCCCGGCCACCGAGCTCAAAATCTAGGCCCGAGCCCGGCCCGGGGGCAGCGTCGGGCTTTTTCTGGCCGGGTCGGGCCGGGCCGGGCTGCACATGGCCAGGTCTACCCTCAAGAGACATGATGACACCGGTCGTTTTCGCAACTTCTTTCCTTGCATCCACGAGTCTATAACTCTTTCTGCATTCTAAGACTAGCCATAATGAATAGTAACATAAAATAGTAACATGCCCATGTTACTGACTCTATAGTGGGGAGTAACATATGTGTGGTAATATGCAACACTTCATTTATTAGGCTAGACTCATCTTGTCTTGATATGTGTGATGTTACTTATACTAGTAATAACTAGCTATATTACTACATGCCTTTTTTTCTTCATTTATTGCTTGCCACATAATCTATTCTATCTAAATATGTGTGATGTTACTACCTACTCACTCCGTTCGAAAATACTTGTCATTGAAATGGATGTATCTAGATGTATTTTAGTTCTACATACATCCATTTTGGTGACAAGTAATTCCGAACGGAGGAAGTATTTACTTCTATTATGGGTAGTCTAAGCCATGGCTTGGGAGACCAAGGCAATATGGACAGGACTGAGCTTACGGCTCGAGGAACAAACGAAAACGTGAGGCTTGGGCTGAAAAAAGGAGTTTGTGGCAATCTGAACCTGCGAAGCAAGTGTTGCATGGCACGACCAAATGACTGAAGATGTGTGGCGAGGTGCGTGCCAGCTGCCTCCTACTACCATGTTTCTTTACTCTTCAGCACGAGTTACGAAATGGACACATCGTCGCCGCATGGATTCAAATCAACCAAAGCTGGATGGGGCTTCTGTGGTTGCGATTACAATACTAACGAACGGAGATTAATAACCCCTCGCTTATCGATCATGGAAGGGTTGGCTCGTGCTCCTGCTCGCCGCACTTGATGACCATCTCTACGCAGTAACGGTTGAAGACGATGATGATGTAAACATCCTGGTTCGGGGCTTTAAAGGTCAAGAAGTAGCCGATCAGCAGCGACTGAGCAATGGCAAAGCCTAGCCACACTTAGATCCATGGCAACCCTTTCATTGACATCCTCGAGCCTCATCATCCGATTGCATCCGATGTTCATCTTCAAAGCAATGATTCTTGAAATAGTGTTCATGTAAGGACGGAAGGTATCACGGATGAGAAACAAATCCATGGAAGTGGGTTAGAGGAACTTCCTCGTAGAAGTGGTCAACCTTCCTCGGCCTCCCCTTTTGCTTCTTGGAGGCGTTGCCTTCTCCTGCATCATTCGAGAAGGGTCAACTTGCCGGTAGAGCATAGCAAAAAAATTATAGCAAAATTAGAGCATCTACAACCGAACCTCTCAAATTGACGGGCGCGGGGACCACTGACCTGTCAGGAGAGAGAAGCAAAAACTAGCAAAATGTTGACCCAACCGGACCCCTCATATATTCCATATATGTCCGGGCTGTCCGCGAACCTCATATCCATCTCAAATATGGGGAGGATATGAGGGCTCGCGGACACGCCCGAGGGCACTCGGTCAATCTGCCACGTAGGATGCGGCCCCACCTTAGACCATCTTTTCTCTTTCTTTATTCATTCTTTTTTCTCTCTCGCCGGGTGCATCCGCGGGCGTATGAGGGTTCGAATTAGAGGTACATGGCTGAAGATGCTCTTAGAACCTATCATACTACATTCAAATCTACTCCAATCTACCACATGCTCACAGATCTAATCTTGAAGAAGTACGGTTTGATATTACTTACAACCATCAGAGCAACGGGGAGGAGGCATGAAGCAACTCAGATAAGATGAGGAAGAAGGATTGTGGCTGATGTCCACCGCCGACCGAAGAAGATGACTTTATGTACTAGGTTGTCGGTGAAGAAGCTTCTCGGGACAGAGAGCTCAAAAGGAGGGGGTGGGGGATGGTGGCCCGGGTAGGGGCAGTGAGCGAATGGGGTAAATAGGCAAGATAATCGACTGGAGGTGACCAAATTATTCCCGCCATTTTTTGTTCACACAAGCTCGGCGCCACGTCCCCCTCCGTGCACAGACTACGTCTGGCTATAAGGAAACCGACAAATCGAGCATTCCTCCGGAGACATGTTGAGCACCGCTTTGAGGTTCGTGCGGGCATGTTTCTCCAAGCGGCCCAAGCATCACGTTTCATGATACACCTGACACTTTTTCTAAACCTTATAGTGTTGACATGAAAGTTTGATCAATGAAAAGCAATAATGATTTTACTTGCATATTTTGATGTTATTTGCTTTGTACCTGTAACACCCCGAGAATCATGCTACAGTAATCTCCTCTAATGGTGGCCATGTCATTGTGATTACTATGCAGCTTTCCACTTGTCCAAAAATCAAAGCCCTTTTCATTGAAAGGAGTTAAGATCTGTTGATTTATTAGCATAAAAATAACAAAGGAATTGTATTTGAATTGTAAGCAGTACAGAATTCAGAACTCAAGAGGAAGAGCATTGCCATTGATTTGAAAACTTTGTGGAGTAGAGTTGGGAAGAAATCTAGAGCATGTGCAGGGGCTCTAGTGAACACAAGTCCAATTGCAGAACATGTTCAGGTTGAGCAACAAGTGCAGGTGCAGAACACTTCCCCATCGAATCAACTTCATAGCACTATGAGCTCCCCTTCAGTTCAAAATCAGCAGCAGCTACAGATTGTTGGTGACATGAACACAAGTCCAATTGCAGAACCTAAGATTGAGCACGAAGCAAGCGAAGAATCTGAAAATATAGATGAAGAGAATGACTCTGAAGATGCAGTTTACGATGTTCAGCTGCTTGAACCTGATCCTGGGAAGAGGATTGCTATTGCATATTATGATGTTAATGACCAGAACAGGATTAGAAGAGGATACATTGCAAAAGGGGCTTGTCGACCAAAAAAGTATGCTTTTCCACAACACCCTGTTGGAGGTATGCGTCGATTTGTAGCTAAATGGTTCAAGTCTTATAAATGGCTTGAGTATAGTAAAGAACTAGATGCTGCTTTCTGCTTTGTATGTTATCTTTTCAAGGATAATTCACATGTTGGTGGGGATTGCTTTGTGAATGGAGGATTTAGAAATTGGAATCACAAGGCTAGTTTTGGGAAACATGTTGGTGGGATCAATAGTGCACACAACAAAGCACAAGAGAAATACAATTTCTTCATTGCACCCAAAACAACTATCGTAGAGTCATTTTCTTCAACCACCAAACAAGACAAGGTTCTATATATAGCTCGCTTGACATATTCTCTTAAATGCCTGAGGTTTCTTTTGGGTCAAGGGTTAGCTTTTCGTGGACATGATGAAAGAGAAGTTTCACTTAATAAAGGTAATTTCCTTGAGCTTCTACATTGGCTAGCAAAGAATTTTGAAGAAGTGAATAAGGTGGTTCTTAATAATGCTCCAAAGAACAACAAAATGATAGCTCATGAAATACAAACAGACCTCATCAACTCTTGTGCCAAAGAAACTACTAGGCTTATGATGGAAGAGCTAGGTGATAGTTGTTTCTCAATACTTGCCGATGAATCAAGTGATGTGTATCTACAAGAACAATTGGCTCTTTGTCTGCGTTATGTTGATAAAATCGGAAGGGTGGTTGAGAGGTTTCTTGGTATTTTACATGTTGCAGACACCACATCTTTGACACTCAAAACAACAATTGAGAGTTTTCTTATGGAACATGGTTTGACCTTCTCTAGAGTACGTGGGCAAGGGTACGATGGTGCTAGCAACATGAAGGGTCATGTCAATGGTCTAAAGAAACTAATTATGGATGAGTCCCCTTCTGCCTATTATGTGCATTGTTTTGCTCATCAACTTCAGTTATCTCTAGTTGCCGTTGCTAAGGAGACCCGTGATTGTGTTTTGTTCTTTCAACAACTTGCTAATCTATTGAATGTTCTTGGGATGTCTTGTAAGAAGATTAGAATGCTTCGTGTGGCTCAAGCTGAACGGATCATTAAAGCATTGGAATTGGAGGAAATTGAAACTGGGAAAGGCATGAATCAAGAGATGGGTTTGAGTAGGCCGGGTGACACTCGTTGGGGATCTCACCACAAAACTATTATGCATATTCTCCGCATGTATCCTTCAATCCGGCTAGTTCTCAACAAGTTAGTAAGAGACCCAACTCAAAGCAATGAGGCTATGCTTGCTGAAACTATGTTGACATATTTTGAGTCATTTGACTTTGTTTTCATGGCACACTTGTTGCAAACCATATTTGGGGCACACCAATGACTTAAGTCGTGCTTTGCAAAAGAAAGATCAAGACATTGTTAATGCTGTTGAACTCATTCATTTGACAAAGATTCAATTGCAATTGTTGAGAGATGATGGTGGATGGGAAAATTTCCTTGAAGAGGTTATTGTGTCAAGCATAAAGTCAAAGTTCCTCAAATGGGTGGTAAGTACAAGCCACCTGGAAGACCCTGAAGATTCTACAAAAATCTCACGAATCTCCATCGCTTCCATGTTGAGATGTTTTTGGGTCTTATTGATAGGCAACTTCGAGAGCTTGGAGATAGATTTGATGAGGTAAACATTGAATTACTTCATTACATGGGATCATTCAGTCCGGTAAATTCTTTTGCTGCTTATCATAAGGAAAACTTGGTTAAGCTTGCGCATCTCTATCCTTTGGATTTCACGGAGGAAGATCTGATGCATATTCCTTATCAACTTACACACTTCATTACTGATATGCGTAGAGATGAGAGGTTTGGAAAGGTCAAAAACATAGTCGACCTTTCTATTATGCTTGTCGAGACAAACAAGAGTGTCACTTATAACCTTGTTTACAAGCTTCTCAAATTGGTTCTAATCCTACCAGTAGCAACAGCTAGTGTTGAGAGAGTGTTCTCTTCAATGACTTATGTGAAAAACAAGCTACGGAATAAAATGGGGAATCAACTCTTGAATGATTGCTTGGTTATTTATTGAGAGGGAATTCTTTTTTGAAGTGAAGGTTGATGTTGTCATTTCTCGCTTTCAAGCCATGACAAAGTGTATGGTCGAGTTGTAATTTTCTTATCTATTTTGTAATTTCCTTAATCTGTATTGTTGTTGCTGTGAACGAATTGGCTCCTCTGTTAAGGCCGATCCAGAATTGACTCATGTGTTGTCTTTCAGTTGCTTGCTTCTGCTTTTATTGATACAGATGTTGTTGCTACTAAACAATTTGTATTGCTGTGAACGAATTGGCTCCTCTGTTAGCGTGATTTTTTTTGAACACCCAATTTTAAATTTCTAGATCCGCCACTGGCCGTGCTCGCGGCCACTAGCCTCCCCGATGCTCGGGAGGAAGTCAAGGAGCACCGCCGTCCTCTTCTGCATCGTCTGCAAGCGCCAGGTCGAGCCGGAGCACCTCGAGTCGTCGCCATCGACCTTCTTCCCCAACCACGATCGTCGTCGTCCACATCGTCGATCCTCTCGCCTTCGGCCGTCCCCGTGCGTCCCCAACCCCCTCGAGCTCGTCCACGACCTCCCCGGAGTGAGCTCTCCTTGGTTTTCCCACTCCCCCTCCTATTTTCCTCTTGGCGTAGGACGCTGGATCCCCTGAGACCGAGCTCGCGCCCGGGGCTCGCCATGCCCGGTCCGAATCCCGTGTGCCCCTGTCCGCACTTTCTTGGGCCCGCCTTCGCCCTGGTCGTGGCCTGCGCGTGCACGCGCACCTGTGTTCCTGCCTGCTGCTGATGTCACGCAGCCGCCGGCGCTGGCCGCTTCCACCAGTCCCCGCTCGTTGGCCGCGTCCGCCCCAGCCCCGCGCCATGCCCGCTCCCGCTTCTGCCAGCTGGCGCATCGTCCGTCGCTGCTGCCCCAGCACCACGGCCGCCTGCTGCCGTCGCTGCGTGCTGCTCGCCTACTGCCACTGCTCTTGCTTGCTGTTGCAGCTTTGCTGCTCCTACTCTGCTTGCTTGCTAGCGCTGCTCTATTGCTGCTTGCTGCTAGCGCTGTCGCTGCTTGCTCATAGCCACAACCGCTGCTCCCTCTTTTGCCATTGCTGGCCGCTCCTGCACTGGCCTCGGTTTTGGCCGTAGCCATGGCCGAGTGCCCTCTGCGGTGCCTATGTGTGCACATACGTGAGGCTCGCTATGCCTCTGGCCGACCCTGTTAGATTAGGAGATTAGTTCTTATTTAGTTTAATATGTTTATGACATTTGGGTCCCACCTTTTCAACTCAAACAAAATCAGTTTAGAAATTATTAGGAAACTGACATGCAGGTCCTGCATGCACTATTCACCCTGTTGACCAGTCTTTGTTGACTGGGTCAACTGAGCCATCTGACCCACCTATCAGCCTCGGTGGTGCACTATGGGTGCACTGCACCGGGTGCACCTAGTGTTTTTATTATGATTTTCGAATTTAAGATAATTCCAGTAATCCCATAATATTGCTAAAACTTTAGAAATTCGTAGAAAATAACCCGTAACTCGGATAAAAGAGTTTTATACATGAAAGTTGCTCAGAACGACGAGACGAATCCGGATAAACGGTCCGTTCGTCCGCAACACGTCCCTAGCATAGCAAACACCGAACCTTTCCCCTCTGTTTCGTTTGTCCGAAAATGCCAAACTTCGGGAAAGCATTCCTGGATGTTATCCCCCTTCACCGGTAACGTGTAGCACCGTGTTAGAACACGTCTAGCTCTGCCTGTTGTCCTGTTATGCACTTGTTTGCTATGTATTTACTGTTTCTCCCCCCTCTTCTCTCTGGTAGACCCCGAGACCGATGCTGCCCCTGTGACCGACTATGTCGACGACGACCCCTCCTTGCCAGAGAAACCAGGCAAGCCCCCCCTTTGATCATCCCGATATCGCCCATTCCATTCTCTCATGCTTGCATTAGATTTTGCTACTGTTATTGTTTGCTCCTATTCTGATGCATAGCCTGCTTTTGTAACATGCTTTGTTACCTACCTGCTTATCCTAAACTGCTTAGTATAGGTTGGTTAGTGATCCATCAGTGACCCCCACCTTGTCCTTGTTGCCCCTGCTTCATCATCGAAGACCCGATCAACGGGATCGAAGACCAGGCCCTGGCACCGCACATCACTTTCCCCTTAGTTGCTCGACACTACTGGGTTACTATCGAGTGCCGAGGGAGAGGCCTCATCAGCACTTCTGATGTTAACCTGTAGTGTAGCTATTCGGTCGTGGTCATCGAGGGTGATTTCCTCCTTAACCACTTCCGATACGGCTTTGTCGTGCAACCCCTCAAGTGTGAACCTCGAGGGTGGTTTCCTCTTACGTTCACCTTGATGATTACATCGAGTGGAATTCACCGGGGGTGATTCCTTGGGTTTTCCCCTTGATGTTTGAACACACGGATACTTGGACTTTACAACTGTTACTTGGAAAGGCGGGTCGACCCTGAGGGGTACCCGCGAGTGATGTGGAGACGGTTTGACCTGGAGGGTGCCCGCGAGATAATTACGAGGCGTGGCCGAGCATTCTTAGCCCTTGCCGCAAGTCCTCGAGACGGGGCAACGGGGTCACATCTTTCGTGCGTCTCTGCTTGTTACCGCGTGCTTCTAATCCACTACGCTTTGGATATTTGATCCGAGGGGCATCTGGCCTGATAGCACTAACCATCACGTGAGCATATTATGGACGTTCTGCGTCGTATGCATCAGCCGAAGCTTAATAGACGTCATCGACTGAGCGGCACGCGCCGGGTTGGACTGGTAAGCACCTGCCTTTTTTAAGGAGGTAGCTAGGTTTGCTCACCGGCCGCGTTCGCAACGTGCAGGAGTTCCCGGGGCGATGGCCCATGACCCCTGGGGGCATAGGTTTAGTCCGGCGTGCTGACCTCTCTAAGCCTAGGTCGGGTTGCGGCGTATTGTTTGGCCGAGGTCGGGCATGACCCAGGAAAGTGTGTTCGGCCAGAGTTAATCGAGCGTGGTGGGTAAGTTGGTGCACCCCTGCAGGGAAGAAAACATCTATCGATAGCCTGTCCTACGGTAACGAACACTTGGAGTTGTATCCCGATCGATACAACTAGAACTGGATACTTGAGATGAGACTTGGATATGAGGTGATAAATGGATAGTATGGCTCTGGGATTGCTTTCTCGCAGGGAGTCGAGAAAGGATCTCTGGCCGAGGTTGATAACACTTCTACTACTTTACTTTATGCTACTCTACTCCCTCCTGTTGCTGCAAGATGGTGGTTTCCAGAAGATGCTAGTCATCGATAGGCTAGGCTTTCCCCTTCTCTTCTGGCATTCTGCAGCTCAGTCCACATATACTATCCTTTTCATTGATACCGATGCATATGTAGTGTAGATCCTTGCTTGCGAGTACTTTGGATGAGTACTCACGGTTGCTTTGCTCCCCCTTCCCCCTTTCTTCTTCTTTCCAATTGATGCAACCAGATGTCGGAGCCCAGGAGCCAGATGCCACCGCTGATGCCTGCTACTACGTGGAGACCATCGACGACCAGGAGTAGTTAGGAGGCTCCCAGGCAGGAGGCCTTGACTTTTCGATCATTGTTGCTTTCGTGCTAGCCTTCTTAAGGCAAACTTGTCTAACTCATGTCTGTACTCGGATATTGTTGCTTCCGCTGACTCTTGTGATTTCGAGCTTATGTATTCGAGCCCTCGAGGCCCCTGGCTTGTAATATAAAGCTTGTATTATTTTAATTTGTGTCTAGAGTTGTGTTGTGATATCTCCCCGTGAGTCCTTGATCTTGATCGTACACATTTGCGTGTATGATTAGTGTATGATTGAATCGAGGGCGTCACGGTACCAACTATAGACTGTTGTTTTACATAACTATCCTCTGAGATCATACCCAATTACATCAGATTGCTTAGAATTCATGTTAGTGGTAGTCACAATCAAAATTTGTTTTGTTATCATCTACCTACTCGATGACGAGTAGGGATTAAAATGGGGATGTTGATTCGTCTCAAATGTATCTAGAATTTTTTGCTTGTTCCATATCATGCTTGTATTAAATTAGCATACTTTTGACTATTAAACAAGTGTCCAGTCTCAAGTGCTTAAATTATTTTTAATATTTTTCTGGACTAACCTATTAAACAAGTGTCCAGTCTCAACTGTTGTTTTCTGTTGTTTCTGGACTTTGCAGAAATAAATTTTATCAAAATTTGAAAAATCCAGGAAAAAAATAAGCGTAAGTTCCCAGTCTACAAGGTTCTAACAACGACTGACATAGCACGAGGTGCCACCCAGGCCCTACGCGCCACCCCCACGTGCCCTAGGGGGGACGTGCCCCTACCACGTGCCCCCTGGGATTTTGTTCCATGCCTCTTGATTCTCGCTCCTTTATATTCTTGCAAAATCCTTCAAGAATTTATCGCCCGATTTTCCGCCGCCGCACACATCTATTTCTTCATGATCCAGTCTGGAGGCCTGTATGGTACTCTATCGGAGGGGGAAATCATCGCTGTGGCCATCTTCATCGACTTAAAGGTCACTATGATCGCCCGTGAGTAGTTTTATTTGGACTATGGGTCTGTAGCAGTAGCTAGATGGTGCTCTCTCCCTCGTTTCTCAATACAAAGATCACATGAGCCGCCCTACATGATTGTGATCCATCTGATGTGATTTATGTGGTGTGTTTGTTGGGATATGATGAATTATCACTTTATGATCAGATTTATTCATGAATCCTCTTGAGATCTATTTGATCTTTTTCATGCATAATTCTTATTCATATATGCTCTTCTATCCATTCTCTCTTTCTCTAGCAAAGTTTGGGGTTTAATCAATAGAGGGAGTTGTGTATGATAGTCGGGTTCAACAGTGCAAGTCAGCTACCATAGTTACAGAAAGTGGAAAAGGCTTGCATTGGTGGTGTTGCCGCTAGGGATAAAAAGATGGTTGTTTAGTTGTCCTTTGAACACAGGGTGAAGACAATATATCATGTACTTCATGTCATCATACTTAATAGATGACTCTATGTAACATCCCAAATTTTCAATTTGGAATGTTATACACAGATCATTCATGCATATCATATTTCATTTGCATATGTGCTTTGCGATCCTAGAAATTCTAAGAAACTCGTGGACCCACGGAGAGAGTTGGGGATTTCACCATTTTCATATTTGAATTTTACAAAATATTGAAACAAGGGTCATTTGTTTTAATTATTTTTCTCTTCGAAAATATTTCGTATAAAAAATATATGAGAGGGGATAATATGACTTCCCCAAAATAATGAAATATTGGAGAAAAAATATTAAAACAAATAAACATTTTATTTGGATTTTATTGCTATTTTATTTGAGTTAGAAAAAATATGCGTTTTTCAAAATTGCATTAGAGTCCTAAATAAATGTTCACCTTGTCCGGTAGAATTTTTAGATGACGGGGAAAATTTATTTCAGGATTTTTGGAGTTCGTTTAGTAATTTTTTTCTTCGTTTTTTCTGCGCGTCGGAATATTAAAAAAACGAACTGACCTTACCGGGCTGTGTCCGCCTGGGACACTCACCCGGCCGGGCTTTAAAGCCCGAGGCGCCGAGCCGCCCCAGCCCAGCCCCGCGCCCCAAACCCTAGCCCCGCTCTCGAGCTGCCGTCGCCGCCCGACCCGCCGCGCTGCCGTCCCGCCGCTGCCGTCGACCTCGCCGGAGGTAGCCGCCGCCGCCGGTTTTTGTCGGAAAACCGTTCATTTTTTTAAACCTAGATTCGTTTTTAATAGATCAGTTCGGTTTTTTTCTGCGGTTTAGTTATTTTGCGGACGTTCGTCCATACGTTCATTTTAACGAACATCGTTCAGCCGTTAGTCACAGACAGCGAACGTTCGTTCGTTAGCCTGTTCATCAGTTTTTCCTTTTTCCAGGGTTTTTCCGCGATTATTTTCGATCGTGATTTCTGACCCAATTTTCATTTTAGTTTATCTTTTCGCTCGTTTATCGGAATCAGGCGATTCAAGCGCCTAGATCTTCATCTCGAAGCCCTATTTCTGTTTAACCAACTTAAACAAGATTTTGGTACTGTAAAATTTGACTTTAGTTCATATTAGTAAACGGATCTTGTTCCTTTCGTAGTTTGAGTTTCGTTGCTCCACTTGATTTGATTCTTTTTGCAAATCGAATCTCTTCAGTTGAGTTTCAGATTTGATCTTCTTATTTGAGTTTTACCCGTGCATCTTTGATTGCTTGCTTATGTATGCTATTGTTTGTTTGCGATAGAATTTCCGGAGTGCGAAGCGTGCTACTGCGAGTCTCTAGGTTTTGCGGATCATCAGCAAGGCAAGTAACACATTGATAATATTCTTTTCATACCCAGTTTTAATGCATTAGACTCAATCCTCAAACACTGCATGATTAGGATGTGATTAACTTGTGGGTATTGGGAAGTAGATGATGAGTTAGAACCTATTGCCCTGTTTATTACCAAACCTTGGGAGTTACTTCTACGTTATGCTTATACTGCTATGCTATGCTCGTAGACGTGGTTTGGGTGAGTGAATCCATGACAGATGTGATATGATTATTTAATGGTTCAACTTAAGGTGGCAACTTTAATACATATCTGGGTGGATTGCTTGTTTTGGGCACCTGGAGAATCCAGTGTTGTCCTAGGATATCCCGGAGTACCCGTGTGATAATCTTATGGTCCGCCACCCAGGCTCAAAGGGATCTGAGATATTTCATGCTAGAAACTTCCGTGTGCAGCCACAAGCTATTATGGGCTCTAGCATAGTTGAGTAAGTTGCATGACCTCTTCCAGTGGTAGGCTAGCAGATGTAGAGGGATGTAGGTTGGTACTGTCTACCCGGGGTTAGA
The DNA here is from genome assembly GCA_032464435.1 of Aegilops umbellulata. Classification (NCBI taxonomy): domain Eukaryota; kingdom Viridiplantae; phylum Streptophyta; class Magnoliopsida; order Poales; family Poaceae; genus Aegilops; species Aegilops umbellulata. Next base: position 475,334,397 of record CP136060.1, read on the forward strand.
GTTAATGCTTCGGAAAGACTGTGTCTCGGTCATCCGTTTCTCAAACACCATGAAGTGCGAGAAATCCAACGGAGGAGATCGAGTCTTGTGGGGAAAAGTGCGCAAACCTCTGCAGAGTGTACAATCTAATCATGGTTAGCCGTGTCCCCGGTTATGGACATCTTGAGTATCTAGTACTTGGATTATCATATGTATCTCATCACTCTAATACAATTTGTTGGGTTGATAATTACTTTTAATTGGGATTGAGTTGGAGGTACCTTCTCAATGTTGTTCAACCACCATGATAGTTAAATAAAATATATTCCTTTGTTGTAGGAAAAAAATGGCTTTTCACAAAACAATATAACCATAGAGCCTTTCCACCAGCCAAATATGCATATAGTGATAGCATTATTTCTGTTCTTGCTCTACTGTGTTATATTGCTAGCATATTCCATGTGCTGACCCGTTTTCGGGCTGCAACGTATCATGTTGCAGACTTTTCAGACGACGAGTAAAGGTGCGATAGGTCGTTGTTGTGCATCTTAGCTATGCCGTTGGAGTTGATGGACTCACTTATCTTCCAAGTCTTCTGTTGTTATCTTATTTAGATGGTCTTAAGCCATATTTATTGTGATAAGTTATCTTTTGAGACATTCAATGTAATAAGTGTGTGATTGCTACTCTGTTATAAATCCTTCGAGTATTGTGTGTGTCAGCATTACCGATCCAGGGATGACACGGAAGCACAGAGACTTGACCGTTTGAGGTTGGGTCGCTACAAGATGGTATCAGAGCACACGCTGAGTGTAGGACACGACCACTAAGATAAGCCATAGGTCACTCTTCTCTACTCGTTTCTGACTCCTCTCCATTTTCTACTCTTTAGGATGGCAGATTGAGGAACAAGTTTGCACAACCGGATGAAGACACACCCATTGGACGACACTTGGAGGAAGTCACTAGGTATATGAACATCGGAATACTAAGCTTCACTGGGACCTACACCACCACTTTACCAGAAGAGGAGCGCTGGATGATTTGAGTTCAAGTTCCAGGAAGGACATTCACGCCAGTTACGGAGCCCATAGAGTTTTCCTTTGATGCACCCACCTGGAGTCTAGGAAAGAGTATGGCAGCCCACATCGCCATGGGACTCATCGGCAAAGTTTACCACAAGGATCTCAAGGATACTATCTACCAGATATATGGGCGCCGAGACAAGCAATGGGAGATGATCAGCACCAGGAATGACAGGTCCATTGCAGCTTTCATCCAGGAGTTAAACCAGCACATTCGATGCCAGGAGAACCAGATGTGCGCAAGCATGGAATTGGAGAAGGCGATGACAAGGATCACTGAGCTAGAAGAGGAACTCAAGTCTACACGCGAAGGATATGAGGAGGAAATCACAACACTATTGGAGAAGAATGACGACCTGATAAAGAAGATAGGAGTTTTCATGGGAGACCCCGCGCCAGGAGGAGAAGATGACGAACCCAAGGAAATTCGTTCTGAAGACTACATCATCATCGACGACACCGACTCCGACCATGATGGTAGTGATGATGATTTTGAAGATGAAGCTGGAGCGGATATCATGGAGTCTTCCAGTGATCAAAATTTCTAGATGACCACTTATACGTCTCCAACGTATCTATAATTTTTGATTGCTCCATGCTACTTTATCTACTGTTTTAGGCAATATTGGGCTTTATTATCCACTTTTATATTATTTTTGGGACTAACCTATTAACCGGAGGCCCAGCCCAGATTTGTTGTTTTATGCCTATTTCAGTATTTCGAGGAAAAGGAATATCAGACGGAGTCAAAACGGAATGAAATCAACTGGAGAAGTTATTTTTGGAAGGAAACCCACCTGATGGACTTGGACCCCACGTCAGAAGAGCCACGAGGCGGTCACGAGGGTGGAGGGCGCGCCCCCCTTCCTCGTGGGGCCCCCATAGCTCCACTGACGTTCCCCCTTCACCCATATATACCGTCGTACCCTAAAACTTCCAGAACAGAAGATAGATCGGGAGTTCCGCCGCCGCAAGCCTCCAGAACCACCAAAAACCAATCAGGACCCCTTTCCGGTACCCTGCCGGAGGGGGGATCCATCTCCGGTGGCCATCTTCATCACCCCGGCGCTCTCCATGACGAGGAGGGAGTAGTTCACCCTCGGGGCTGAGGGTATGTACCAGTAGCTATGTGTTTGATCTCTCTCTCTCTCGTGTTCTCTCTCGTGTTCCTCTATGGCACGGTCTTGATGTATCCTGAGCTTTGCTATTGTAGTTGGATCTTATGATGTTTCTCCCCCTCTACTCCTTTGTGATGAATTGAGTTTCCCCTTTTGAAGTAATCTTATCGGATTGAGTCTTTATGAGAACACTTGATGTATGTCTTGGTGATCAACTTGCGGGTTTCGTGACATTGGGAACCTATGCATAGGGGTTGGCACACGTTCTTGATTCTCCGGTAGAAACTTTGGGGCGCTCTTTGAAGTACTTTTATGTTGGTTGGATAAATATGAGATTGTGTGATGCATATCGTATAATCATGCACACGGATACTTGAGGTGACAATGGAGTATCTAGGTGACATTAGGGTTTTGGTTGATTTGTATCTTAAGGTGTTATTCTAGTAAAAACTCCAGGGTTGTTTGTGACACTTATAGGAATAGCCCAACAGATTGATTTGAAAGAATAACTTTGTGGTGGTTTCGTACCCGACCATAATCTCTACGTTTGTTCTCCGCTATTAGTGGCTTTGGAGTGACTCTTTGTTGCATGTTGAGGGCTTGTCATATGTTCTATCTATGTTATTATTGTTGAGATAACTTGCACTAGCGAAAGTATGAACCCTAGGCCTTGTTTCCTATCATTGCAATACCGTTTACGCTCACTTTTACCACTTGTACCTTGCTGTTTTATATTTTCAGTTTACAAAAACCTATATCTTCTATCCATATTGCACTTGTATCACCATCTCTTCGCCGAACTAGTGCACCTATACAATTTACCATTGTATTGGGTGTGTTGGGGACAGAAGAGACTCTTTGTTATTTGGTTGCAGGGTTGCTTGAGAGAGACCATCTTCATCCTCACGCCTCCTACGGATTGATAAACCTTAGGTCATCCACTTGAGGGAAATTTGCTACTGTCCTACAAACCTGTGCACTTGCAGGCCCAACAACGTCTACAAGAAGAAGGTTGTGTAGTAGACATCAAGCTCTTTTCTGGCGCCGTTGCCGGGGAGGCTAGGTAAGTGAAGGTATATCTTTAGATCTTGCAATCGAATCTTTTTGTTTCTTGTTTTAGCACTAGTTTAGTTTATAAAAGAAAACTACAAAAAAATGGAATTGAGTTTGTCTCATACGCTTCACCTTTTTAATATCTTTCGTGAGTATGATGGAAAGCAAGATTGTGCCAAAGTGCTAGAAGAAGAAATCTATAAAATGTTTGGCACTAAATATTTGAATGATGAGCATGATTGCAATGTTGTCAGTACGAATTCTTTGAATATCCATGATGCTAATGATGATTGCACTAGTTATGATGAAAATGTCTCCTATAAGCGTGTCAATTTTTGTGGAGTGCATTGGGTTTGCAAGGACACACCAAATAGGGAAGATAGATATTGCAAGAGGCATAAGTGCTTAGAAACTAAAGAGTTCCAAGAAAGGCGAAATGCTAGTGCTGATAATTTAAGATATATTAGCCGTACTTGTGAACCTTGTAACGAACATGGTCATTTAAATATCAATTGCAAATTGTTTCATGATCGAATCGTGTCCAAAAATTGTGATGACTTGATTTCCCTTGCACATTATAATGAACTAAGTTTGCTTTTGGGTTATGAAGAATTGAAATGTCAAAGTAAGCATATTCCAGAATATAACCTCAAGAAATTCCTCGATATTGATCTAGAAGAAATTTATATGTATTGTGCGGTGAATTGCATTGAAAATCATTATATTGCCAATTACATAAAGAAAAGAAAAGAAATAGAGGATTAAGAGAATACTAACGAAAGGGAAGAGACTTCCCAATATCCTCCTATTATTTCTTATGATGAATCAGGTAACGAGGAGGAGCCTTCTATTCAACCAATCTCATTAATAAGGAGCTCGAAAAAGAGGATTGAACCCACACAAGATGTGGTGAAGAAGAAGAAAATAAAAAGGAAGAGAGGTAAAAAGGTATCTCTCCCAAATAAAGTTGCTCCTATTATTGCTATGCCCCATGAAAATGAAGATGATACACTTGATGATGATCTCGTTATGCCTATTGCTTGTTGTGATGATTATAATTGGGAAGATAATGACACTCCTTATGATCTTGAAAATCTTTTTGGCACTTGCTTGGAAGAATATGATAATAATGTTTGCTATACTATTGGTGCTATTCATACTATTAATGATGAGAGTGATTATGCTTATGACACGAAAAGGCCCAAGCTTGGGGAAGCTATGTTTGATGAGGATGACATATTTGAGAATAAATTTGCTGCAATTATTGTCCCAAGCTTGGGGATGCTACGTTTAATAATGATGATATTTTTAGCCTTCCATGTTTTGATATGCAAAGTGATTATGATGAGAACAAAGTTGCTACTTATGATGATTACTGTGATAAAACTTATGCTATAAAAAGTAGTGATGATTATATTTATAAAACTTGTCATGATTATTAGTATCCTTTCTCTGAACATTACTCTTTTAATGTGGAAGCAATTTATAGTATTCAAGTCTCTTATGATACTCCCACTATTCCGAATGAGAAGAATTTTGCTTATGTGGAGAGTAATAAAATTTCTATGCTTGTAGATCATGAAAAGAATGCTTTAGGTGCTGGTTATATAGTTGAATTAATTCATGATTCTACTGAAAATTATTATGAGGGAGGAATATATGCTTGTAGGAATAGCAATAATGTCAAGTTTCCTCTCTATGTGCTTAAAATCTTGAAGTTATGCTTGTTTTACCTTCCTATGCAAGTTGATTCTTGTTCCCATAAGTTGTTTGCTCACAAACTCCCTATGCATAGGAAGTGGGTTAGACTTAAATGTGCTAGTCATATTCTTCATGATGCTCTATTTATGTTTCAATTCTTATCTTTTATGTGAGCATCATTGAAATCATCATGCCTAGCTAGGGGCGTTAAACGATAGCACTTGTTGGGAGGCAACCCAATTTTATTTTAGTTTCTTTATTTTTAGTTCTGTTTAGGAATAGATAATCCATCTAGCCTCTGTTTAGATGTGGTTTTATGTTTTAATTAGTGTTTGTGCCAAGTAGAACCTTTGGGAAGACTTGGGTGAAGTCTTTATGATCATGCTGTAAAAAAACAGAAACTTTAGCGCTCACGAGATTAGCTAGAAATTTTTACTGCAGAGTGATATTTAGTTGATTCTTTTTGCAGATGATTACTAGACAAATTCCTAAGGTCCACCAATTTATTTTAGAATTTTTGGAGTTCCAGAAGTTTGTGTTAGTTACAGATTACTACAGACTGTTCTGTTTTTGACAGATTCTGTTTTCATTGTGTTGTTTGCGTATTTTGATGAATCTATGGCTAGTAAAATAGTTTATAAACCATACAGAAGTTGGAATACAGTAGGTTTAACACCAATATAAATAAAGAATGAGTTCATTACAGTACCTTGAAGTGGTGTTTTGTTTTCTTTCGCTAACGGAGCTCACGAGTTTTCCGTTAAGTTTTGTGTTGTGAAGTTTTCAAGTTTTGGGTAAGGCTTCGATGGACTATGGAATAAGGAGTGGCAAGAGCCTAAGCTTGGGGATGCCCAAGGCACCCGAAGGTAATATTCAAGGACAACCAAGATCCTAAGCTTGGGGATGCCCCGGATGGCATCCCCTCTTTCGTCTTCGTTCATCGGTAACTTTACTTGGAGCTATATTTTTATTCACCACATGATATGTGTTTTGCTTGGAGCGTCATTTTATTTTCTTTAGCTTTGCTTGCTGTTTGAATAAAATACCAAGATCTGAAAATTTTAAATGAGAGAGAGTCTTCACATAGTTGCATAATAATTATTTAGCTACTCATTGATCTTCACTTATATTTAGCCACACAATCCCCATCATCATATTCTATTCCACCCATAGTGCTATATCCATGGCTTGCGCTCATGTATTGCGTGAGAGTTGAAAAAGCTGAAGCGCGTCAAAAAGTATGAAACAATTGCTTGGCTTGTCATCGGGGGTATAGAAGTTGGGAACATCTTTGTGTGACGAAAATGAAGCATAGCTTAACCATATGATTTTGTAGGGATGAACTTTCTTTGTCCATGCTATTTTGAGATGACATAATTGCTTAGTTAGCATGCTTGAAGTATTATTATTTTTGTGTGAATATGAACTTTTGTCTTAAATCTTTCGGATCTGAATATTCATATCACAAGTAAGAAGAATTACATTGAAATTATGCCAAAGTATCACTCCGCATAAAAAATTCTTCTTTTTATCATTTACCTACTCGAGGACGAGTAGGAATTAAGCTTGGGGATGCTTGATACGTCTCCAACGTATCTATACTTTTTTATTGCTCCATGCTACTTTATCTACTATTTTAGGCAATATTGGGCTTTATTATCCACTTTTATATTATTTTTGGGACTAACCTATTAACCGGAGGCCCAGCCCAGATTTGCTGTTTTATGCCTATTCAGTATTTCGAGGAAAAGGAATATCAGACGGAGTCAAAACGGAACGAAATCAACTGGAGAAGTTATTTTTGGAAGGAAACCCACCTGATGGACTTGGACCCCACGTCAGAAGAGCCATGAGGCGGTCACGAGGGTGGAGGGCGCGCCCTCCCCCTGGGCGCGCCCCTTGCCTCGTGGGGCCCCCATAGCTCCACCGACGTCCCCCCTTCACCCATATATACCGTCGTACCCTAAAACTTCCAGAACAGAAGATAGATCGGGAGTTCCGCCGCCGCAAGCCTCCAGAACCACCAAAAACCAATCGGGACCCCTTTCCGGTACCCTGCCGGAGGGGGATCCATCTCCGGTGGCCATCTTCATCATCCCGGCGCTCTCCATGACGAGGAGGGAGTAGTTCACCCTTGGGGCTGAGGGTATGTACCAGTAGCTATGTGTTTGATCTCTCTCTCTCTCTCTCTCCCTCTCGTGTTCTCTCTCGTGTTCCTCTATGGCACGATCTTGATGTATCCCGAGCTTTGCTATTGTAGTTGGATCTTATGATGTTTCTCCCCCTCTACTCCTTTGTGATGAATTGAGTTTCCCCTTTTGAAGTAATCTTACCGGATTGAGTCTTTATGAGAACACTTGCTGTATGTCTTGGTGATCAACTTGCAGGTTTCGTGACATTGGGAACCTATGCATAGGGGTTGGCACACGTTCTTGATTCTCCGGTAGAAACTTTGGGCCGCTCTTTGAAGTACTTTTATGTTGGTTGGATAAATCTGAGATTGTGTGATGCATATCGTATAATCATGCCCACGGATACTTGAGGTGACAATGGAGTATCTAGGTGACATTAGGGTTTTGGTTGATTTGTATCTTAAGGTGTTATTCTAGTAAAAACTCCAGGGTTGTTTGTGACACTTATAGGAATAGCCCAACAGATTGATTTGAAAGAATAACTTTGTGGTGGTTTCGTACCCGACCATAATCTCTACATTTGTTCTCCGCTATTGGTGGCTTTGGAGTGACTCTTTGTTGCATGTTGAGGGCTTGTCATATGTTCTATCTATGTTATTATTGTTGAGAGAACTTGTACTAGCGAAAGTATGAACCCTAGGCCTTGTTTCCTATCATTGCAATACTGTTTACGCTCACTTTTACCACTTGTTACCTTGCTGTTTTTATATTTTCAGTTTACAAAAACCTATATCTTCTATCCATATTGCACTTGTATCACCATCTCTTCGCCGAACTAGTGCACCTATACAATTTACCATTGTATTGGGTGTGTTGGGGACACAAGAGACTCTTTGTTATTTGGTTGCAGGGTTGCTTGAGAGAGACCATCTTCATCCTCACGCCTCCTACGGATTGATAAACCTTAGGTCATCCACTTGAGGGAAATTTGCTACTGTCCTACAAACCTGTGCACTTGCAGGCCCAACAACGTCTACAAGAAGAAGGTTGTGTAATAGACATCAACCACCATATGATTAGTATTCTTTTCTCATGTATATTGTATAGTCCGAGCACTGTAACAATAGTTCTAGACCGATTGTATGCCCTTGCTTGATTTGATTGAGTGATATGATTGTGTTTGTCTCATGTGCATATGGGTAGTGCTCTATCTCTAGACCTCATTTCTATTCTAATCTCTCCCCTCTAAACCCATCAGATGCCTCCGAGACGTGACACCGGATTTGTCTTCCCACCGGAGATCACCCAGTTGATCCAGCAGCAGAATGCCTTGATGCAGATATTAGTCCAGAACCAAGGCAACAACAACAACAACAACAACAACAACAACGACAACCCGCCACCACCACCTCCAGTTGACAACTTAGCCCGTTTTCTGAAGTTGCAGCCGGCAGTGTTTTCTAGTAGCACCGAGCCAATAGTTGCGGATGACTGGCTACTCAAGATTGGAAGGGAGTTAACCACCGCAGGATGCACATATGCTGAGAAGGTGCATTTGGCCGCACATCAGTTGGATGGACCAGCAGCTTCATGGTGGGAAAATTACACAACCACTTTCCCTATAGCCAATATCACCTGGGATCAGTTTCAGCAAGCATTCTGCATAGCCCATGTCTCAACTGGAGCCATGAGCATGAAGAAGCGCGAGTTTTGCAACTTGCGCCAGGGAAATCGTACTGTGGCTCAGTATGTAGAGGAGTTTAGTAAGCTATCTCGTTATGCCCCTAATGATGTGGCCATAGATGCCGCGAAGCAGGAGAAGTTTATGGAAGGGCTGAATGATGAGATGAGCATGCAGTTGATGGTGGTAACATTTAACAACTACCAGGAGCTGGTAGACAAGGCTCTTATGATGGAAGGGAAGCAACAACAGATTGAGAGCCGCAAGAGGAAGTATGGGCAAGGAAGGTACAACTCAGGAGCTCAGCAGAAGCCTTGTTTAACCCCGAACTTGGGAGGATTTACCCATAACCATGGAGGCCATACCCACAATGGAGGAAGTTCGCATAACCACAATGGTCCCAAGAATGGGAATGGGAACGGAGCAAGCAACAATCAGAACCGCCCCAATCCAGCCACACCCGCCAAGAGAGACCTAAGTCACATTACTTGCTTCAAGTGCGGGAAGACTGGACACTATGCCACAGAGTGCCCTGAAGCGAAGAATGGAAATGGTAATGGGAACGCTGGGAAGAAGCACAATCTGTTTAACAAAGGACAAGTGAACCACTTTAACGTGGAGGAGGTTGAAGAGCAGCCAGACGCAGTTATCGGTAAGTTTTTGGTTAAGTCTTTTACTGCTCTTGTTCTTTTCTAGTGCATCGCAATCATACATATTAAGGGGATTCGTGGATAAGTTTAAGTTGCCAACCCAAGCCCTTAGGACACCCATGTTAGTAAGTTCACCTGGAGCAGAGTATATGGCTAGCCGATGGTGCGGCCGGATACCCTTAACCATTGGTAGCCATGTTTTCCCATCAGACCTAATAATTTTGGAGTCACAAGGATTGGATGTGATATTAGGCATGGACTGGATGTCGAAGTATGGAGGAAGCAGATAGACTTGACCGTTTGAGGTCAGGTCGCTACACTCTGTTTACTTAAAACTTTGAGATGTGTGCTGGATAACGATCTTGGGGTGGAGTATTAGTTATAGATGCAGTTGGATAACAGTCACTAGATTTATGGATGTGGTGCTCATATGTTAATTATATCATGAATAATCAAACTTATAAATATTTTAATTTAATAGCTGGCCAACTATAATTTGTTTACCACCTCGTTGCTTATCTTTTTCAAAGAGACCTCTAGAGCATCTATGAACTCCGGTCCTTTTTCTTCCCTCAAGTTTTCAAGCACAACCATCGTTCTTTCAATTCCTTGTTTTTTATTGCTTATTTCCATCAACTCTTTCCACACTTGTTTTTTAGTTCCTTTTGTAACTAGCAAAGCTTGTGAGATTGACAACCTCGCTAGTCCTATTGGGGCATAAGGAAGTTTCTTTTGTGTGTGCAGGTACCAACAATTGATTGTAATCGTGTAGCTCTCATAGATTCGATAAACCTTGAGGTCACTTGGGGGAAATTGTTGCTTGCTGCAAACCCTTGCACTTGGGACCCAACACCTTCCTAGTAGAGAGGAAGCACGAACCCGCTCACATCC